>CM050508.1:149034101-150234101 GCA_027563665.1 Antrozous pallidus | reverse complement strand
TGCCCTTTAAAGTTATTGAGTGTGGCTTATCTACTTAATAGCAATCAAAACTATTTTAAATGTTTAACTCGTGTTAATCATAAATCAGGCTTGACAAAAGCAGTTTTATTGTGTTCGAAAGAGAGAAGTCTCTGTAAGCGAAGTTTACAGACTTAACAGACCAAAAATATTTATAAAAACCTGTAATTCTCCATTTGTTTGTTATATTAGAATACTATATAGGTTTAATGAATAAGCATTTGTAGTTTCTGGTCCTAAAATTGTACTAGAATTTTGGGAGGAGTTTTTATTTCTCAGTGTTAATCTTAACCTAGAGTCTTAAGGAAGACATAGTTTTCCCAGTGAATACTAGTAAATTCCTTATTTTCAAAGTTTTATCTCCTAGGCATTGGAAAACTATTAGGGTGCCTTCCTGATTTTCTTCCCTAATGTCACCTGTCATGACATATTACATGTATGTAGAAATTACTATAAATAGATTATACACCTATTTATTAATTGATATGACATTCTTATAATAATTTATTATAAATAAGCAACTATTACTTTACCAAACTCAATGAATAATACTGATGGCATATTTTTTGAAAAGTTTTTCAAAATACACCAAAATATAGCAAACTTTGAAATATGTTACTATGTGTATGCTTTTTAAATTATATGTTTGGAAGGTATTTATGTTGGGAACAGAATTGTTTGCTTTGTTAACATTTCTTGACTTTAATTTAAAAATGGATTTTAGAAGATTTATTTATACGTTTGGATCAAAGCATGTATTTAAAAATGATTCTTTTGTTTGAAAGTTGTAAATGATTAATGAAAAACACTTTTTACAAGGCATAGACTCTTTCTGTTAGCTTCATATTTACTGTTTCCTCATTATTTTTCCCCAGTAATACTAAGATACCAGCAGATGGTCACTTTCCAACTGATTTGTCTTAAAATATAAATAGTATCAAAGAGAGATGTAATGTTTCCTATCTAAATTAACAGGTTGTCATTTTCAATCATTTTATAATTATAAAACAGCTCAATGTCACATTAAGGCTAAAAGCTAGAGTAAATGACATCATGGGAAACTTGAAATAAATACAGGCCTATGTGGTTTATAGTTCTATTCTCGAACACTATTTTCTTAAAAAGATGTACATGATACAATATGGTAGCATTTTAATTCTATTGGATTCTAGTATAATTAATTCATATTAAAAATTATGAAAGAAAATACTTAATTCAAAACCATTTAATAAAATAAGTATGTTAGCTTGACAATGAACTCAAATATAAGAATAATTTATCTGCTTCACGCCTTTACCCATGCCTTGATCCTGTGAAGGAAGAGCTGTACCTCTGAGACTATAGAATTATTTTCAGTCCAGGACTAGACTGAAAGTAACATTGTAGGATTAGAAATGCAACCTGTAGATGAATAGATTCAGAGTCAGTGTGATTAGAAAATACCTGGAGAAACTGAACTATTCTTAAAACACAGGGTTATTGTTGAACAAACTCAGGAAAATTATAGAAATGCTTAGGAGTAAATGTTTGAAGAAACTAGAATTATCACATTTGAAAGTAAGTCAAATTTAGTGCCAATAAATTGCCACTAAATACGTGTTCTTGGGCAGACACTTAGATATGGGTTATCATTTCTTCATATAGAACCTTGGACAGTTCTTACATTCTTTTAAAAAGCTTTAACTATTTGATTGGCGATTAATTAGTGATTTACTCATCCCAGAGTAAAATATTTAAAATGCATTTGCCCAAGGTGTATTCGTAATGAAGCGCAAGGGAGTTCTTATAATGACTCTTCTTCAGAACTGCAATAAAAAACCAGGGGTTATAGAAACTCAAATATAAAACAATGAATCTGATTTCAGGTCCTAAATATTAGCGCTGTACCCAAAACAAGTCCTATAAATATGCTGGAAGTTCTTTGGTTCCTAACTTGGACAAAGGAAGTAATAATTTTTCAAGTTACCTCACTATCTATAGAGATACCCTCATGTTTTTCCTGTTTCCTAGAGTGATCATTTGCATATCCTTATGGGTGCCCTTCCCTCTTGGAATGCTTTCTAGCATGCTACTCAAGCCTCACATATCATCAGGAGAGTTATTTCTTAAGTCATCGGATGTCCCCTCTCCTTCAAAGACATGAAACAACCTTCTCTGATTTGTACAGAGATGGAAGATTAAGTCAGTCTTAAGTCTTTCTTAACTTCGAGTGTTTTATAGAAAACAATTTTAGGATCCCTTAGTCCTATCCCTTCTGATCCTGATTTTAACCAGTACAATGGCATATTACAGTCTTTTAACATTGTGGTGGTATTACCCTCTACCCCTCAAATCCCTGACACCACTTCTATATTTATTTGAAATACCAGTATACTCAAATTGCATATTATGGGATAAATAGGTTTATAGGCTAAATATGAAACCATATATTGTTATGGAGCTCTTATGGATACACAGCTCAGAGTAATGAGTGATAAAACTTTTTTGGGGGGCAAGGCATTCATTTCTGCCTATGTTAATATTTGCATTTTTCTGTCAAGACACTTTTATTTTTTCACAAACTCTTGCAAAGAGCACAGGAGAAAGGGAAGAGAGGGAGGGAGGGAGGGAGGGAAGTGAGAAAGGAGGAAGGGGTGGGGGAAGAGTCACCTTTGAGGTTGCTGTTACTCCTTGTTGTCTTCCTCTCTCTTGTCAGTCTGTTCATCCTTCAAATTTAAGCTGAGATCTTCCCTTCACAGCATCCTTTCCCCCCCACAGCTCTAGTTATTAACCTTTCTTTACCCAATATTTTAATACCACCACAGTCTGTGCCACATATTTACACACACATACACATTGTTTATAGTTGTAAGCACAGTAAACAGTTAATTCTTGTATTATTATTAATTACTAGTGACCCAACAGCCCATCCACCTGCATGTGCCACGCGCACCTGCCTGCCTCCCCTCCTTGACACCCTAACTCACCACCCAGAGCTGGAGTGCACCTGGCCCCGTCTTCCACCCCTCTGGCCTCTGGCTGCTTCCAGCCCCGCCCCCGGTCCCATGAGTCACCTCTTCCGGGCACCTCCCGCTTCTGCCCTGTCTCCGGAGCAACTCAGTGTCTTTGCCCCATCATGGCCCTAGAGGAGAGTGTAGAAGTCTCCTGCCTGCTGCAGTTTCCAGCACTGTTTCCTGGTGGCGTGAACGCTGCGCTCCTTCCCCTGCCAGGTGGGCAGTGGGCACACTGAGTGCGAATGGGTGGCAAAGGATTGGTGAGAAGGACTCTATGCTCTCTCCCCGCCACCCTCCCCACCAAGGGATGGTCCCACCTCCTCCTGGTGCCTCCCTCCTTCCGCCCTGTCTCCTGAGTGATGCAGCAGCTCGGCCCCGCCATGCCTGCAGCCTTCTGCTGAAAGGTCCTTACTGCGTGATGGCGTCAAAACCATTAGCATATTAGCTCTTTATTACATAGGATTATATTATTTATTTATATTACAACTGTAAACCTACTTTTGCCCACCCCTGTGTGTGTATAAGGTGGGACACACACACGCGCACACACACAGACATTCTTATTCAATTTGTGTCTTTGTTCCTCCAATAGACCTCAGACTATACAAGGTGAAGTCAATGTTTTGTCTTAATCTTGCCCTGTATCTGCTTCAGATTCTGCTAAATTACCAAAGTGCCAGTCAGTGAATATTTGATTGACCCATTTGTTTGTTCCTTTTTTCACACTACCAGTTTTCTTTCCTTGAAGGCAAAAATTGTGTAGAGATCTACTCCCTCCTCATGTGTCTATTATATCTGACATCCCTTCTTTTCTGGTATGTCATCATAGTTAGAAGGTAGAAGCCATTAGGTTACATAGAATTTGCAAATTTTGTTTTCTGATTTTAGGTATCTAAGGAAAAATGTCAAGACAGAAAAATGATGATTTATTTCATGACAGGTTGTTCTAATGAGAATAGAAAAGTTGATTAAATATCCAAGAATCAGATTGGTGCTAAATAGGCAGAAGTGACCACCCCTACCACCCATCCCAATAATCCTTGTGGTTTGCAGAGTTTAATGGTTTTACTTACTGTTTAAGAGACACTGCTTTTTACCAAACCTAGTGAAGGATTTAGCCAAATATGTTACTAATAAAATGTTCCACAATAGATTCTAGGTTCTTTAGGTATTCATCATAGTTGAATTCAATTTTATCTAAAAATTTATAGTAAAAAACCTTTACCAAGCAAAATAGTCATGCTTTCTGCAAAGCATGTCCAGATAATTTTAGAGCTGTTTATATGGATAATAATGACATGGTAAGTATGAACACAGTTTGAAAAATTAGGAACATTGTAAACATACACCTTAACTTTATGGATAGAAAATAACCCTGCAGAAGAGAGACTAAATGTCTTTTGTTTCCATGCCTGATTTTACAGTTCATCAGATGCTTATAGCTCCTTTCAGCTAGTTCTGGTAGATAATTAAGACATTCTCTCCAATGCCTCCAGATTAGCAGAATTGGAGAAATATATCCCTCAACCATTTTGTGTAGGGCTTTATTCTTTTGTGAAATCCTAGTTGAGAAAAAGTGTTTTAACCTTCAGTTGCATAAAACTTTATTTTCCACAAATATGTTTTTGTGAGCTTTCTCCTCTCAGAGAGTATTATTCTTTGACCCAATTTGTTAGTGGTTAAGATGTATTGACTCTGCAATATAGTCCAGATCTGTTCGTCCCTCTTTGTTTTCAAAGTTTTAAATGTTGTATCCATGTTTTATTGACAGCATTTTTTTCTACTTAATTATGTCTTTTGTTGACAGCTCAAACTGTCTCTGTTTACTCTTATTTGGAATGCAGCTGGCAACAGCAGTTGGTTTGTGAAACCAAAGCACATAATTAACTTCCCCAGTTAAGCTAGTGTGTTTCATTAGGAGAAAGGCTTTTAATCGGGTATGCTGCTTTAGTCTGAGAAGTTACCCATTTCGTCTTCATGGTGGTGTATTTTATATGAGAACTTCAGCAGAGAATTTTTTTTTAAAAGTGTAACATTCTAATACTACTTTAATACTAAAATATTCCAAAAAGTAATTTTGTTTTTGAGTTACCAGTTGGACCAAGAAAATTAGGTACCAGTATTCATTGCAAGTGTTAGAATGAACTTAGTGGGGCCAATAGAAACATTTGGAATCGTGTTGTTTTCACACCTATTTGTCTGAATAATCAAGCTTTGATATAGATTTTTGAAAGAATGTAAATACCCTTCTTCTTTTTTTAAAAATTTTTAATTAATTAATTAATTAATTAATTATTTTTTTGCCAGTGAAAATTCGCATTATGGGATTTATTATTTTTTTATTTTTTATCTTTTTATATTTATTGTTCAGTTTATTAATTACATTGTTCCCCCCTTTTTTTTTCACCCTACAATTCCCCTCCACCTGGTACCCATCCCACCCTCTGCCCTCACCCCCCTCCACTGTCCTCTCCCATAGTTGCATGATTTTTGTCCAGTCTCTTGCTGCACTTCCCACACCCCCTTTCTCCCCAAGAGGTGTCAGTTCATTCCCTCTCTATGTCCGTGATTCTGTTACATTCACCAGTTTATCCTGTTCATCAGCTTATTAATTCACTTGATTTTTTAGACTCATTTGTTGATAGATGTGTATTTGTTGTTCCTAATTTACACTTTTATCTTTTTCTTCTTCCACTTCTTAAAGAATATCTTTTAGCATTTCATATAATATTGGTTTGGTGGTGATGAACTCCTTTAGCTTTTTCTTATCTGCGAAGCACTTTATCTGACCCTCAATTCTGCATGATAGCTTTGCTGGATAGAGTAATCTTGGTTGTAGATTCTTGCTATTCATCACTTTGAATATTTCTTGCCACTCCCGTCTGGCCTGCATCGTTTCTGTTGAGGAATCTGCTGACAATTGTATGGGTGCTCCCTTATAGGTAACCATCTGTTTTTCTCTTATTGCTTTTAATATTCTCTCTTTGTCTTTTGCTCTTGGTATTTTAATTATGATGTGCCTTGGTGTGGTCCTCTTAGGGTTCCTATATATTGGGGTTAGGTGTGCTTCTTGGACTCCTAAGTCAATTTCTTTCACCAGGTGTGGGAAGTTTTCGGTCACTATTTCTTCAAATAGGTTTTCATTGTCTTGCTCTCTATCTTTTTCTGGCACCCCTATAATTCAGATGTTGTTATGCTTGAGGTTGTCCCAGAGGCCCCTTACACTATCGTCAATTTTTTGGATTCTTTTGGTTTCTTGCTTTTTCAGCTGAGTGGATTTTCCCTCTTTGTATTTCAAATCTTGAACTTGGTTCTTGGAGTGCTCCAGAGCACTTTTAGGTCTTTGTATAATATTTTTTATTTCAGTCAGTGTATGCTTAATTTCTGGTTGGTCCTTTTTCATATCCTTGAGAGTCTCCTTCATATCCTTGAGGGTCTCCTTCATTTCCTTGTAGGACTCATTCATTTCCACGTTGGTCTTGATCATTTCCACGTTGGTCTTTATCATTTCCTTGCAGGTCTCGTTCATATCCTTGAGGGTCTTGTTCATTTCCTTGTAGGATTCATTCATTTCCTTTGCGGTCTTGCTTATTTCCTTATAGGCCTCGACCTTTTGTTGGAGCCTCTTGAGAAGCCCTATAATCGTGGTTTTGAATTCCATGTCCAATCGTTTTTTTTTTCCTCAATTTCTTTCACATCCGATTTCTTTCCATGTCTCTGCATGGCGGCTGCTTCCCTGAGTTGGTCAATTAGCTTTGTGTGGTAGACTTCCTATTAGGGACAGTGGCTCAGCCTCCCCAGTTACCTGAGGTGAATATGGGTTGCACAGTCTTGCTGAAGTTAAGCTCAGGTTAATCGTTGTTAGCACTTGGAGGGGTTGACCTCCAGGCCAATTGTGTGTGAAGCTCAGCTGTGCTCAGGTTGGATGGGCGGAATCTCTGGGCCAAACAGACAGCGTTAGCTCCGCCCTATGCAGCCCCAGGGACTCTGTTCCGGGGCAATGACCACCAGCACCTCTGAGAGAGAGCCACTGCCAAGCTTCACCGGCTGCCGGGAAATTCAGACTCTCCCCAAATGAGTCTGTACACCCAACGTCTCACCCTGGGTCGTAAAAGAAAGCAGTCTGACGGTTTCCCGAATGAGAGGGCAAGTCGCAGAGTGCTCTCTGCGTGGTCAAGCAGCTGAGCTGTTCACGCAAGCTGCCTTCTCCACAAGCCGGCAGACTCGGCAGCACCCGAGCTTCGGCGTGCCCTCCCACTGTCCAGTTTTCACCCCGTATGATAGTGGGTTGGTTCCCTGGACTTCGCCCAGAGCTGGAGAATTAGTCCAGTGGGACGTATTTGTCTCCCCCGTTCGAGAAAACTGGCCGGTTTTCAGCCGCCCGCCCTGTCCACTGGCGCGCGCTCCAAACCTCTCTCCGTGCGAATCTTTCAACGCTGTCCGCTGCTGCCGCTCCTCCGAGTCACAGTGTCTTATTTTCACTTTTATTTGTGGAATTTTCACTCGGCCAGCTTTCTGGTGATTCTGGAAGGTGTTTGTTCTTTCATTAAGTTGTAGTATTAAAATTGCTTAGTATGACGCCAAGATAGGTGTTTTACCTATGCCGCCATCTTGGTTCTCTCTACCCTTCTACTTCTATTTTTAAGGATTCTTTGTAGTTAGTAGTTCTAAAGTAAAACAGATAGTCCCTGACTTAAAATGATTCAACTTAAGATTTTGTGACTTTATAATGTGCAAAAGCAATTCATTCAGTGAAAACAACTTTGAATTTTGAAGCTTTCTTAGGCTGGCTGAATGAGGTGTAGTACTCTCTTGTGATAGTAGGCAATGGCAGTAAGATCATTTCGCCAACTGTAGGCTGATGTAAACGTTCTAAAATGTGATGTTTGATAAGTTATGTGTACGAACTGCATCTTTGACTTAGGATTTTTACAAGTTAGGATGGGCTTATTAGGATGTAATCTAAAAGTGGGGAGAAAATACTTCACCAATAAATTTCATATTGTGAGGTTGCTTATCTTTTGGCTACTTAACTTGTTAAGTTGCGCTGGGTTTCTCCTGATATTGCACCAAACTGGGATTATCCATTCCCTTCTTGTAGGTATCAGCCAGTTCAACATTATTATTTTTCCATTTCTAATGTTTTACCTGAATTCCCATAATTATTACATTTACTTTTTTAAAAATTTTAACTAGTTTTATTGCTTACCCACTTAGGCAAAATACAGATTTTTTTCTTTTTTAATATCTAAGGTACATGGTATTTTTGCAAGCAAAATTGTGGCTCTGGTAGTAGAGACACACTACAAATATTAAAAGAAAACGTCTTAGTTGTTAATTTTTACACTTACATAAATGTTTTGGATTGAGAAGGAATTTTTCTCTCTTTTCAAATAAAGTTGTTTATTTGTCCTTTGAGAATAAAAACATTGTTTTGTGAATGATTTTTAAAGAATGTTGCCACTGTTTTTCCTCCTTGAATTATGTTAACAGAATACAGTTTCTTAGAGAATATTATGGGAGTCTTTTACTAAAGTTTTACCAAACCTTTGACCTGCTCTTCTAAATTACAGTTTTCTGCCTGGTATTTTAACTTTAAATTGAAAATTGCTAATGGTGAAAGCTAACATTTATTGAATGATTTCAGACAAACTTCAGGGTGGGGCAAAAAAAGTTTTGCAGTTGTGAAGATGGAAAATAATACAACAATCTATATTAATAAAAGAGAAACATGCAAATACACTGTACCCCTGCTATACCCACAAGCCAATCAGGAGAGAGTATGCAAATTAACTCAACCAAGATGGCTGCTGCCACAGAGGAGGCTTTGGTTTCCCTGGCAATAGAGGAATCCAAGCTTCCTGGCTGGCCCTGGCCTTAGCTCAAAGCTACAAAGTTTCAATTATAGAAGATAAATAAATCCCAATAAAAATGGCCATGGCCACAAAGCTGAAGTAAGCAGGGGGCTTGGGTTGCCCCCTGTGATGGAGGAAGCCAAGCTTTCTGGCCCGCTCCGGTTTCTGCTCAATGGTACAAAGTTTCAACTGTAGGAGATAAATAAATCCTAGATACCAGGGCCTCCACTTGGGTCGCTGGGGGTGTGTGGCCAACCTGCAAACCACCACAGGCCCCTCGCCCAGGCTGCCCCATGCCCCAAGGTACCCCAACCTTGATCCAGGACACCCTTAAGGGCAAACCAGTCGGCCCCCACCCGTGCACCAGGCCACTAGCCTATCTAGTAAGAGCAATATGCAAATTGACCATCACTCCAACATACAAAATGGCTGCCCCCATGTGGACACAAGATGGCTACCACAAGATGGTCAGAAGGGGAGGGCTTTTGGGAGGGACCAGGCCTGCAAGGGAGAGCAGTTGGGGGTAATCAAGCCTGAAGGGAAGGGTAGTTAGGGGTGAACCAGGCTGGCAGAGGAGGGAAGTTGATGCTCATCAGGCCTGCAGGGAAGGGCAGTTGAGGGGAACTCAAGCCTGCAGGGGAGAGCATTGGGGGACCAGGCCTGCAGGGAAGGGCAGTTAGAGGCAATCGGGCTGCGAGTGGAGCAGTTAGACGTCAATCAGACTGGCAGAGGAGTGGTCAGGGGGTGACCTTCTGGCAGGCAGAAGTGGTTAGGGGCATATAGGAAGACAGGCAGGCAAGCAGTTGGGAGCCAGCATTCCTAGATTGTGAGAGGGATGTCTGAATGGCCATTTAGGCCCGATCCCACCAGGATCGGGCCTAAACGGGCATTTGGATATCTCTCAAGGGGTCCCAGATTAAAGAGGGTGCAGGCTGGGTTGAGGGACATGTACCCTGTGCACGAATTTCATGCACTGGGATCTAGTTAATAAATAATGAGAATAAACTTTTACTATTCACAAACTGTAAACATACTTTTACCTCATCCTATATGTATTGAACAGTGTATATGTATTATTTCATGTAACACTCCCCAAAACTCTTAATTAGTGTTATCTTCATACCTGGGAAAGTCACCAGTTCTGTAGAAACATGGCTTATGTGTGGCCCAGGACGGAGTTTAAGTAAATAAAACAGAAAAGAATAAATGCATTGAACCATGGTAGTTGTCCTACTGTAGAAGAAGATACTTTTGATTTTTTCTGTGGACTGACAGGATTAAAAAATATATTTATAATTTTGCTTTTACACTAGTGTGACCTAAACAAATAGTGCTCCAAAAAATATGACAAATGAACCTAAAGAGTACTTTTGAAAACAAGTAGAATTATTTTAGAAAACAAATATTCTTAATGGAATCTAGTTAAGGAAATAAAAATAATTAATAGAACATTGTGAAAACAGTGTATGGAATTAGAGTTCTAAAATTGTGAATTTGTTTCAGGATTTTATTTTATAATAGTTTTAAAGTAGAAGTAAGGAGGGGAAAGTTAAATAAACCATTTTGAGCTAGTAATAATGTATGTGGCACTGATTATAATACTTGGTTTATAAATGTTAAGTTAATGTTTAAATGTAAACATTTGACTTTATATCTCATAACTTACTATTTCATCTTTATAATCAAATGAATGTTTTTAATTTGAAGTTTTATGTTAAGATATTAATGATTGCTGGTTTCAGTTAGTAAAAACTTCCTATAACCGCAGCTGCTAAGGACTGCCTTGGTGCCTCCGAACCAGTTCTTTGCTGAAGATGGATGGGAATATACTGCTGCTTCTTAGTTAATTACTGTCTCCAGATAGCAAGGGAAAGGCCTTGAATTCAGTGTTTGTATGTTGGACAGCCCTGTTCAGTCCAGCTCAATTGCTTTTAACATGATTGACAGAGAGGAGTAGAAAAACTACTTTCTCAGTGTCTGACGGGAATGCATGACAAGGCGTGGTGTCAAAAAGGGCAAGATGGGGGTCACAGCAATTAGGGCGGAGGCAAAGTAGTTTCCTTGACTACCAGGAGAGGCATTGTGATTTATTATTTATTACTTCAAAACCTTATTCTGTGATCTCATTATGGATTTGGATTTCCATAATCTCCATCCACCCCCACTCCATTTGAATGCCCTGTTACTATTGTTAAGATGTACACTGAAATAATTCAAACTGATGTTACTCTAAAACAGGGGCAAATTAGGCTTACCCTTAGTTCTGTGAAATCTGGAGAGTTCATTTTAGGTCACAGTTAACTGAAATTAAATGGATCTTCCGTTGGGTGATATTGCTAATCAACACTTCCTAAAAACTTAAATCTGACCCCCATGGGGATCTTCAGAGAAGCATGGCTGCAATAAATGTTTACCTTTTTTGTTGAAAGCAATTTAAAGTAGTTTATATTACAGTGTGTCATTTTATGCATAAAATACATCTTTTGCAATTATTTGTGTAATTATATACTTTTATGTTGCCCAAATTATAGTCTTGTAAATTTGATAGTAATCACATAATTCTTTACCAGAAAACAAAAGTTCAGCTTCTTAGAGTGAGTTAACCATCAGATAATTTTGTATTTCCTATGTTTTCTCTTCCTAAATATTTCTCAGATACTTATCGACTTTGCAGATGAAGCTCTTAAGTTGAGTACGTATTCTGCATTGTTAATAATCATATGTGATAAGGTTTTTAACATGGTTTTTTATTTAAACAACAAAAACTGACAAATAATTTTAAACCTTTATTGAATTTCTATTCAAAATGAATTATTTGCATGTGCTGTTTTTTAATTAAAATAGCATCTGCTTAGTTCGTTTACATTCTTTCTGTCAGAATTGCTGCCTGAAGATTCTATATATAATTAATGTAAGAAAAACAAGACAGTGATCCCTTGGTAGTAAACTGGTAATGGATTAAAAGACCATAGCTCTGAAATTCCAGGAATGTGACACACTTTCTGAGAAAGATGCACTTAGTGTTGAGGTCTAGATAAATTGAAAAGTGCCCTCTAGTGTACTTAGCCAAAGCTAGACATTCTGAGAGTGTGTGTGTATAAATATATATTATTGCTATTTAAGAGGGATTACTATAAATAAATTTATAAGTAATATTAAAAATGATTTAAGGAGAATCATTACTTTGTCCAGAGTATAGCTTTGAGTATTCACCTAGGCCAGTGGTCGGCAAATTCATTAGTCAACAAAGCCAAATATCAACAGTACAACAATTGAAATTTCTTTTGAGAGCCAAGTTTTTTAAACTTAAACTTCTTTTAATGCCACTTCTTCAAAATAGACTCGCCCAGGCCCTGGTATTTTATGGAAGAGCCACACTCAAGGGTCCAAAGAGCCGCATGTGGCTGGCGAGCTGTAGTTTGCTGACAACTCACTTAGGCCATGTGACTAGTGTCTTAGAATGTAATGTCTAACATTAGTTAAGCTAGTCTTTATTTTAGGATTCGGACTGGATTAGTGCTTTTCAAACTGTAGATTGCCACCCATTATCAGTTTGTGAAGACAGTATTTAGTGGGTATGCATAGAGAATAGCAAATAGAGTCCATCCTATATAATAAAAGGCTAATAGGCAAACCAACTGAACGACGGAATGACCAGTTGCTATGGCACACACTGACCACCAAGGGGCAGATGCTCAATGCAGGAGCTGCCTCCTGGTGATCAGTGTGCTCCCACAGGGAGAGCGCAGCTCAGCCAGAAGCCAGGCTCACAGCTGGTGAGCACAGCAGTGGTGGCAGGAGCCTCTCTCACCTCTGCAGCTCTAAGGATGTCCGACCTGATGGCTTAGGCCTACTCCCTGTGGTTGTTCAGCCCAAGTCCAGACAGACTAAAAGTATGGAGACAAGGAGACAGGGAGCTATGGGAGAATTTTAGAAGGGCTATTCCCAAAATGATGAAAGTGGAAGCTGTGACAGTGAGTCAGAAACTCTTTTTTTTCTTGGAAAAACAGTAAATTAGTTTAACAATCTTTATATAGCACACTGTCATTGAGTTTCCCAGCCCATGGAGTTTTATTTCTGTCTTGAAAATACTGGATCAGCTTTTGATACTTCTGCAAAACACTCAAGTAAAAATAAATGAAATATTGAGTGTCTAAATGAGTAGTAGAGGCTAGCCTTGTTGATTAAACAAGAACTATACTGAGAAAAGATATTTTCAGAGAATACTTTCAAAACTATACATTGCTTATAATGTACTACATTGTTAAAATAAAAGTTCTTAAAATGAAATAATAGTAGTAGTTTAAAAAATGACCTTGATGAGGCCTTTCTATTCTTTGATTTCTGGTCCAATCCTTACCTCTTTCAGCTTGTGTATTCTTGATATTGGCGATTTTAAAATATTGCCTTTCCTGAGGAGCATCCTTGATATCTTTCCTGTCAAGATAGTTTTCTGTCTTTTGTGAGGATATTCACCTTCCTCTCATTGTAGGATGTGCTCCCACTTCAGATTTTTAAGACTGATCTGCTTAAAAGTTGAACCTGCACAGTTCATTTCAGTATACTGTGTTTTGCTTAGCATAGGTGACCATTCAATAAATCTTTCAATGAAGAGTAAATGATCTAAACAATGGAAATATACAATAAAAGCAAGGTAATGAATAAGAAATGGAGTTCAAAAGGTTACAAATGGAATTACCTCGAGGAATTAAAGTTGGATTTAATAACATTTGAACATAACGATAAGTGACTGTTGGCATGTTACTATATATTTATTAAGTACCCACCTTTTTAGGGACTGTGATTTTAATTGTGAACAGAATAGAAACTATTTGCATCCTCAGTCAGACTCTTTCGTCTTTAGTCAAAAAGCATGTGAGTTCACATTATAGCATGATGGGCACTGGGAAGATATGAAAAAATTCCTAATTGTACCTGAGAAAATAGTGGCGTTGCTTCTTATTTTTTAAGATTTTCTTTTTAAAAAATATATTTTTATTTATTACAGACAGGAAGGAAGGGAGAGATAGAAACGTCAATGATGAGAGAGAATCATTGGTAAGCTGCCTCTTGCACCCTCACACTTGAGATCCAGCCCCAATCCAGGGCATGTGGCCTGACTGGGAATCAAACCGTGACCTCCTGGTTCATAGGATGCTGCTCAACCACTGAGCCACGCCAACTGGCCTGGAGTTGCTTTTTAAATTACATGATTTTTGTTACTGAGCTTTTTAGATTTTTGACACCACAGTTATTTTTGCAAACTGTACTACACATATAACACATTGAGTCTGAAAAGTGAATGGTAAGGATACCTAGAAATAGTGAGTACCTCTGATTATTTTGGTTAAGGTGAATTGTTAATGAAATAGGAAATCAGGCCATAGGCACCTTGGCAAGATGACAATCCTTATATAAAAATATATGCAGGTGTTTTTCATCTTTTCCATCTTTAAAGAGTATACTCCAAGGGTCCCTCTAAAAGCCTTATATGGCTTAGGAGAACTTTATCTGTGGTTACCTATGTAGAATTAGAATGATCTATGTTTGTGTGTGTGTGTGTGTGTGTGTGTGTGTGTGTGTGTGTGTGTGTGTATTTGTGTTTGATATCCACAGAGGACGTACTCATGTAGACTTTCAATATATACTTATGACAAAATAATGTATAGGCAAGCATTTTCCTCAGAAATAATGAAATTGAATTTTGGTATGATGATTAATTTATTCAACAAACTGACTTCATACTAGACAGTGAAAACAGAGGTTACCAAGGCAATAGACCAAGATATAGAATCTTTTAGTCCTATTTCCTTTGAAACCTGAAAAGGTGTTGTAATCTTTCATCATTTGGGTAATAGAAAATGCTGACATCTGAAAGCTGAAAAAAAAATTGTAATGTTCCATGTAATGAAGTGGTCATCCTTAAAATGTTTGTCACTAACTTTTGGGTGACTGGCATTTTGCCTATCAGAATTTCAAATAAAATGTCCTCTTTTATAATACACAAATGTGTAACTAGATAAGGGAATTATATGTTCAAAAATATAGTTTGCAAATTAAGTTTAATAAAACTTATTAAAAATCTATGAAAACATTTAAATGTGCTTTTGGTGGATTTAATTTAAATACCTAGGAGAGATTTCTTAGGATTGCAGCAATACCCATGGTGAAAATAGGCTAAAAGGGTGCTGAAGCAAAGTGGCATGGAAACTCAAAAAATTAACCACTGATAGGACTTGACAAGGTACGAGGTATAGTGAGAGGAGCTATTAAAGCTGGTCTTCTGATTCCTTTTTTAGTAGTGTGACCTTGGATAAATCTCGGTAGCCTCCATTTTCTGAGCTGCAACATTAACATCAAATTAAGTGCTTATTACAACCAAGCTCTGATCTAGATACCTGGGATAAAAAAACAAGAGGAAATATTTATTTCTGCTTTCAAGGAATTTGGGGTTTTAGAAGGAGAAACATAGAAGTAGATAAGTTTGCAGCCATGTGGTGAGTGCAGAGAATGTCCGTGGTGCATTAACATAATTAGAACACAGTTTGGGAGGGGAAGCTTGAGAGACCTTACCTATGTGGTCAGAGAAGATAGAGAAGTTTCTCCTGTCTCCAGTCTTAAAAAGGGAGGAGTAAGATTCCACCACACAGTTAGGATATTCTGTGGATTCAGTCAGGATAGATCTTTAAGAGGAGAGAGCTATGTGTGTAGAATATTCTAAGTTCTTGCAAGTCACTGTCCGAACTTCCACTGTATTGTGTGAACATACCTACGTTTACACACACACACACACACACACACACACACACACACACACACACGGCAAATGAACTTTGTGTTCTCAAAATATTAGGGAGCAGAGATAGGAACAACATGAACTAGCTGATTTCTAATGACATATAATTGTGATTGCATAATCTGAAAATTACCTGCATATAATGAGTTATTTCATTATATCTGGCTGAAAATTTACCAGTTAGATTCTTTCCTCAGAACACTGGAGATGGAATCCAGAACTTATGCCCCATTATCAAATGCACCACTTTTAAGGAAAATATGCTCTTAAAAGTGAGTCCTATAGTTGCCAAGCACTGTTTTTGAAGACGTTACAATGTAGTAATTTATTTAATCCTTACAGAATTCTATGAGACATAAAAGTTATTATTTTTCCGATTTTACTGATACGGAAACTAAAGTTCAGAGTTTTACCTCTGAACAATGTCTATCACTCAGCTAGGAAACAGGGGCACCTGGGTTCAAATCTAGACGGCCTGTGCTGATCAGTGTATTTCCAAAATAGCATATGGTTCAGAAGATCTAGAAATATCCGTCTGGTCCCGAAGACCAGGACTTTCAAGTTATATGTGTAGCCAAGAATTAGGTTTTAAAGCACATAGGAAGTGCACAAGCAAATTAGCCAAACTCTGGGATATAATTGGATGTTTTTCTGCAAGTTAATGTGGTTGGCAAGCTTGCCAGAATGCTGTTGCAGAGCTGAGCAGAGCAGAACCTGGAACTCAGATAGATGTCCAAAGACTTAATTTTCTTATAAGAAGCGCTTGCTTGTTTTTGAGAATTTCATCAAGACTTCTGTGTTTCTTTTTGCCTTGAATAGTAAGTTGTGAGGCTCACTAAAGAGCAGACTTAGTTCTTTATTTCCACATTCTTGGGGCATCCTTAGGAATATGGATATGCTGGCTCTGATCTTTGCCTTTTTAGTAAGGTTCAGTGTCCAAGAGTGGTGTGTGTGGGACACTATGATAGCTCACAGTAACCCCTCCTTTAATGCTTTTCTTTGAAAACCTAACATTTGTTATTATGATTTTGGGAGTCTTAGCCACACAGCTTGTGTAAGTGCAAACATTATCTTTTCATCTTTGAATCAAGTCTGCCTTTTAAATTAGTTTCCTGATAGTTTTATACAGTAACTTCTGCTATGGAAGACTTTAAGAGGAGGCAGCTCATGAACCCTAAGGGGTGGGGTGGGGGGTAGTTGAGCATACTGGAGGGAATTTCAGGTGGGGAGAATGGTATGAAGAAAGTTACAGAGGCAGGAAGGAACATACTAGATTTTAGATTATGAGTAAATTATTAAGACTCAATTCCATAGTGTAAACAGATTAACTTGGTACATTTTAATGAATTATAGGGAATAAATAAATGGAATTTTATATATAGCACCTTGGTTTCTTTCTTTTATATGACTAGTTAATTCCATAAAAATAGATCATTCATCCATCTTTCAGCATGTAAGGGCTAACACAAAAGCAGCAGCAAAGTGGCAATTGTGGGATGTACTGGGAAGATGACTGGATTGAGTTGGGGGGGAGGGGAATTTGGAACAGAGAACATGAGGTAATTACTAGTATGAGTTGGGAAATAGGAAAAACGCATGCAGACTTTAGGAGACAGATCCTTGCTTGAGCAAAATACCTTTTTCTTTATTGAATAAGTGTGTTTGCACACACATTATTCAAGGAAAATGTATCCCAGACACAATAAGGGAATGAATTGTGGTGCAGGGAATAGGGAATGCACAGTCTTTGGAAAAGGCACCAGGATCTCCAGTTGCTCAGAACCAAAAAAGGTAAAGAAAACACTTCAGCTCTCAGGGTGAAAGATGGTATATTTCAGATTGTTCCCATAAAAAGAGACAGGATTTCTGTTATCCTCTAGGTCAGTAGTTGGCAAACTGCGGTTTGCGAGCCACATGTGGCTTTTTGGCCCCTTGAGTGTGGCTCTTCTATAAAATACCAAGGCCTGGGCAAGTCTATTTTGAAGAAGTGGCATTAGAAGAAGTTTAAGTGTAAAAAACTTGGCTCTCAAAAGAAATTTCAATCTTCTACTGTTGATATTTGCCTCTGTTGTCTAATGAGTTTGCCAACTATTGCTGTAGGTTGAATGCCTTTTTCTTTACTCATTTTAATCCAAGTTCTGCTTCTTGGTACTTCAGGAATTGTGGCCCAGTGGTTTGATGAGCTGCTCACTACTATGCCAAAAGGGCTTTCCACATCCTGGCATTCTTTTTCTTTTCTTTTTTTTCTATGCAAACATACACTGAGTAGCCAGATTATTATGGCCTCTGAACGCATACTAATCTGGCCACTTAGTGTATATCCTGTATAATAAAAGGCTAATATGCAAATTGTCCCCTTGACCAGGAGTTCGAACAGCAGGCAGGCCAGCCAACTACCTATGTTCCCTCTCCCTGGCGAGGCTGGCCGGACCCCACCCATGAACAAATTCATGCACCAGGCCTATAAAATAAATAACTAAATAAATACACACACACACACACACACACACACACACACACTCATACTGAGTGGCCAGATTATTATGCATTCAGAGATCATAATAATCTGGCCAACAGTATATAGTGAAGTAGATTTATAATTATTTTGTATCATTTTCTGGGAACACATTTTCAAATCACTATTATAGTATTCTTTATAATACTTATTATTGCATTTATAATATATCTAGAGATCCGGTGCACTAAATTCTTGCACATTTAAAGGGAATTAATTAGAAGAAATATTTTAAGATTACTACTTGCCCTTTCTTTATAATAGAAATGTCAGAGATGAAAGAAATTAGTAAACTGTATATGAAAATCTCCCTCCTGCCAAAACCGGTTTGGCTCAGTGGATAGAGCGTTGTCCTGCAGACTGAAGGGTCCTGGGTTTGATTCTGGTTAAAGTCATGTACCTTGGTTGCGGGCACATCCCCAATGTGGGTGTGCAGGAGGCAGCTGATCAGTGTTTCTCTCTCATTGATGTTTCTAACTCTCTCTCCCTCTCCCTTCCTCTCTGTAAAAAATTAATAAAATATATATTAAAAAAAATCTCCCTACTGTCAGTCTGGGGTGCACTGTGGGACCTAGAATCAAGTCCCCACCCACCACCTGCACATGCTTTGAAAACGCAGGAGACCTAGACCCAGCTGGGCCTACTCCATCAAGCCCCTCTGGGTGGGGGCAGCCTTAGGTCCCCCAGCCCAGTGCCGGTGGGAGTACAGCCTCAGATCCCCCAGCCAGGCGCAGGGTGCAGGGCATAGTCTCAGGTCCTCTGTCAAGCCCTGCCAG
Source organism: Antrozous pallidus (assembly GCA_027563665.1). Classification (NCBI taxonomy): domain Eukaryota; kingdom Metazoa; phylum Chordata; class Mammalia; order Chiroptera; family Vespertilionidae; genus Antrozous; species Antrozous pallidus. The sequence continues at coordinate 150,215,148 of CM050508.1, read as the reverse complement.
GGTGGGGGGCGTGGCCTGAGATCCCTGTCAAGCTCCACCGGGTGGGGGATGTGGCCTGAGGCCCCCCTCAAGCCCTGCCTGGCAGGGAGCACAGTTTGAGGTTCCCCATCAAGCCCTATGGGCAGGGGGCGCAGCCTGAGGTCCCTCGCCCTGGCCAGGCCCCATGCAGCCTCAGTCCCTGCTATTCGGTCATGACATTACAGCATTCCAGCTAACTTGCATATTCCTTTATTATATATGTAGATACTGTTTATTAGGGTTGTGTCATATTCTGTATTACCAATTTATTTAAAAAATTTTCAATTATAGTTCATATTCATTATTACTTTGTTAGTTTCAGGTGTACTGCATAGTGTTCCCAGTAATCACCTGGCACCATGCATAGTTATTACACTATTTTTGACCATATTTCCAATGCTGTACTTTACATCCCTTACAATTTTGTAACTACCAATCTGTACTTCTTAATCCTCTCACCTTTTTCATCTAGTCCCCCGGGTCTCCTCTCCTATGCCAACCATCAGTCTGTTCTTGATGTCTATGAGTTCATTTATTTTGTTTTTTAGATTCCCCATTTAAGTGAAATCCTATGGTATTTGTCTATTAAACCATTTTCCATTTTCCTTTACTTTGCTCTTATTTTTTACTATTGTGCATATAATTTTATCTAAATCTTTGTTAAATTTTTGGATTCTTTAAAAAATATATTCTTATAAAATGAATTTGTTAAGGTTGTTTCCAGAAAGATTGTATCAGTTTGTAGACTTAGAAATGTATGAGACAGTTTCACATTACACAAACAAACAACAAATCTTTGGTAATTTGATAGAAGAAAATTTCACTTCATTATAATTTTTGGCTTTCTTTTGCCCTTGCCAATGAAATAGAATATTGTATGTGTTTATTTCCTCTTCCTGTTCCTTTTGTTTACCTACTCTGAAATTGCTATCATGATTGTTACCCATTTCTTATATAAAGTATTTAACGTTTATATTATTTGTTTAGACAATTTGTCTTGGGAGATGTTATTTTCTAAAACATTTCTATTGTCATTATAAATCAGATTCGCCTGAAGTTACTCTTAATTTTATTATAAGAAGCACTTGCTTGTTTTTGAGAATTTTAGCAAGCATTCTGTATTTCTTTTGGCCTTGAATAGTAAGTTGTTTTTTTTTTGTTTGTTTTTTTTTAATCTGGTAACATTCAGCTTTAAAAAGGAGAAATTAAAAGTATTTGTGGCTCTACATGAAATCATCTGAGTACACCAAAAAGTTTATTGCACAATTATTGAATCTTAGTTTCTTGTATTTCAGGTAAATTTTTCTCTGCTTTTAAACATGTTTAATGAAGATCCTTTTGCTAGTGTTCTAAATGTAAAGCTTGACTCAAGTTTTAATTGAAAGTACCAGGGAAGAGTCATTAGAGCAGTGTAGTAGGGCATAAGGACACTGGCTCAAAACAGGGTTCCCAGGAGCCATTTTTCTTGCAACTCCTTATACAGTAGACCCTGGAACATGTGGGGGTTAGGCATGTGGATGTAGTGCAGTCAGAATCTGTGTATGACTTTTGATTCCCCCAAAATGTAACTATGAATAGCCAGCCTACTGTTGACTGGGAAGTTTTCCCACTAACATAAACAGTCAGCTAACAAATATTTTGTGTTTATGTATTATACTAGAGGCCTGGTGCACGAAATTTGTGCACGGGGGGGGGGGGGTTATCCTTCAGCCTAGCCTGCACCCTCTCCAATCTGGGACCCCTCAAGGGATGTCCAACTGCCCATTTAGGCCCGATCCCGGACATCCTTCTCACCATACAGGATTGCTGGTTCCAAACTGCTCCCCTGTCTGCCTCCCTGATTGCCCCAACCGCTTCTGCTGCCAGCCTGATCAACCCCTAACCACTACCCTGCCAGCCTGATTGATGTCTAACTGATCCCCTGCCAGCCTGTATGCCCCCAACTTCCTTCCTCTATCAGCCTGATCACCCCTAAATGCCCTTCCCTGGAGGCTTGATTGCTCCCAACTGCCCTCCCTTTCAGGCCTGATCCCTCCCAACTGCCCTCCCCTTTGGCCAGATAATCCACAACTGCCCTCCCTTGCAGGCCTGGAACCTCCCAACAACCCTCCCCTGCTGGCCATCTTGTGGTGGCCATCTTGTGTCCACATGGGGGCAGGATCTTTGACCACATGGGGGCAGCCATGTTGTGTGTTGGAGTTTCATAATAATATTCCAGCTGTAGGAAACGAGAAAAGTGGTGCTAGGAAGAAAAAGTGGGGAGAGAATTCCATTCATTTACTTCATCCTTCGTAACCCATTTTCTTCTCTATATTCATTGTTACAGCATCAGACACTTGCCAGCCTCCCAAAAATCCTTAGAGTTTCACAGACTTCTGGCTGGGGCTCCTCCTTTTCAGAGGCTGTTATTAATGGATGGCTGTAGGGACACATTGTGAGACAGAGAGCATCCAAATCCTACACAATACAGCAGGAACTGCGAAAAAACCCCCATGGAATGATCAGAGTACCAGCCGCTTGAGGCTAGTTCCCAGTGATTCAGCCGCAGTTCGCTGGACAGCCACAGGATGACTTCCTCCCCTCCCAAAGAGCAGGCAGGCAGGTACTTTCAGTCATCCCAGAGGAATACCTCTTTGTTCACCAAAGAGCCTTTCTCCAGTGGAAACTGAAACAAAGACGCAAGTTGTTTTGCCTTCTTTTTTTCTTTAATTCGGAGCCAATGTGCCTATTCTAGAAGTGAAGCCTGTGGAGCCTGTGGACATATTTCTCACATGCACATCCCCTCCGGGATGCACAGTGTGACGAGTTCCCCACAGGCAGTAAACATGTCATGGAAATCCACTTTTCAGGGCACCTGGCTGCATGAAGACACCAGTGGATGTTCCTGGAAAGAAGACCATGCCCCCCCAAGTCTCTGTGCAACCTCTCCCAGACCGCCAGCCTGAATTGGAGCGGTTTCTTTCCCAGGTTGTCGGACGGGGATTTCCTGCCCATCTCCTGTTGGGGGCTGGGACTGGAACTGCGATGGGGACCCCACTGCCTGCAGCGCCGCCAAGGCTGGCTCAGGCTGAGGGTGCCCACCCGCCATCTTGCTTGGGGATTAATTTGCATATTGTTTCTATTGGCTGGTAGCGTAGCTAAAGTACGGTCAATTTGCATGTTTCTCTTTCATTAGATAGAACTAGGGTGGGTGGTCCCTCAACCCAACCTGCCCCCTCTCACATACTGGGAGCACTCAGGGGATGTCCAACTGATGGCTCATCCCCAGTCTGGCAAGGCTTTAGGCCTTGGGCACCCAGCCATCGCCGCTCACAGCGCCCAGGGGGCCAGGCACTCCCTGCCTACACCACCACCACCTCTGCTGCTGCCGCCGCTTCCCCTCACAGTGCCTGGGGGCTGGGCGCTCGCCGCCACTGCTGTTTCATCTCCATCCCTGGGGCCCGACGCTCATGCCACTTGGCCCCACCCTTGCTCCTGATTGGCTGGTAGCATAGCCAATCAGGAGCGAAGGTACGGTCAAATTTGCATGCTTCTCTTTTATTATATAGGATACTGTATTCTTAAAACATAAAGTAAGCTAGAGAAAAGAAAATGTTGAAGTCATATGGAAGAGAAAATACATTTTATAGAATTTATTGAAAAAAAATCTGCGTTTTTTTTTCAAAAAATGTGGACCTGTGCATTCAATAAAAGTGAACTCTTGCATCAAACCCATATTATTCAAGGGTCAAGTGTCAGTTGTTAGAATGTCTGACACCAGCAGTTGGACGTGCTGTGTTCCCTCTGCACTGCTGCTTTCTGCAGGAGCGACTAGGGAGGGTGGTAGTGGGTTGTCTGTGTGGGGCAGGGTTTTACACCTGTATTTGCCACCATGCTGTTTCTTAGTTCCCTTGATGTTCAGCTTGGAAGTTAAATACAAGAAAGGATATTGTTTCAACTCTGTAGTGAAGTACTAGTATTTCTTTTTTAAGGCAACATTTCATAACTTTACATTGTCAGATTTAAATTATCTTTCTATTCCTTTCTCTTTTTCTGAATGGTCTGATGACAGATTTGAAAATAGTTCAGTGTGTTATTTAGAACCTCATCTTTTCATTAACAATTGAACAAACTTCACCCTGGCTGGGTGGCTTAGTTGGTTGGAATATTGTCCTGTTCAGTAAAAGGTTGTGGTTTTGATTTCTGGTTGGGATGCTTACAGGAGTCAATGTTTGGTGTTTCTCTTTCACATCAATGTTCATCTCTCTCTTTCAAATAAGTTAAAAACAAACAAACATACTCTTGAGTGAGGATTAAAAGTTTTTTTTGAACAAACCTTAACCTCATAACACAAAAATAATAACACCTAAAACTGCCCATGAAATCAAAGTCGTTACATTGTCGTTTAAGAAATTATGTAATAACCTTCATATCATTTTGGGAAGTAGTTTTGGTTTTAACATAGTTGGAAGAGTACTTTATAAGTCACCACTTTGCTTCAGGGAGGACCTTTCCTACCGAGTGGGTTTTCTGTAGTTTGTAGAAGTGGTGGAGTTGCCTCCAACTTGAGAATTTTTAGTTTCAATGACTTATTCCAGAGTCTAATGGAGGAATTAGAATGGGCAAAAGATAAAAATACAAATGGATAAATGAGTGAGCAATACATGTCTAGGTGGTGTTGCCAATATCATTGTGAAAAGGTTGCATTAAATGATTAATATGGAAGTAGAAATAAACTGTTGTATCTGAGGAAATGATGATCACTATTTTGCAAGAACTTGGTATTTCTCTCCACTGTCATAATTTAGGCTCTTCACATAATACTGGCAGGTTAAAATAATGAATAAAAAAGATGTTTTAGGGTTCGATTGACAAAATTAAAGGAATAAGTCAGAGATGGCGAATGCCAGCACTGGTAATGGACTGTGCCCTGAGTTAATGTTTCAGAGCTTGGAGGCATAGCCTCAGTCCCATAGAGGTCCCCCATAATTAAAAGTCCTGGTGCTTACTGGATCCTAGGCAGCATGAGCAGTAGCATCCATGACAGGGGTTAGTTCAGAGTAGTTAAGTAACAGTACTAGAAAGGTGAAGTTTTTGCATTACAGCTGACTTTTATAGCAATGTGTGTTTTTACAGAAATGTACACAAAGCAGAGAGAATGGAGGGAGACCACCACATTAGACAAGCACAGTGTTTCCAATCCAGTGCTTGAAGCCCCTCACAAGTCTAAGCTGATAGCAGTATGCACTATGTTGTTGTTTTTTTTTTGCCAGATTAGCATATTTTCTTGCAAAAATTCTCACAAGTGAAGCAAAATCCAGTGATAGAATTCCAATTCTGGTTTCACAAATTCCCATCTAGTAGCAGTGCATCTGTTTATTAGAAGTTATCCCCTGAATGTGAGTGATTTGAATCCTAAGTCACCGCACCTGTTGCTAGGAGGTATGTATTCCAGTCGCCAGCCTAAAGCACAGAGTTATGGCCTGACATTTTATAGCTTGGAGAGGGGAGGGTGGGGAGATTGTCTTTTCAAAATCATTTGTTTAGAGTGGAGAAAATGGAGCTAAATAGTTCATTATATTCTGAGCACCCCTATTTGGCAGCATTCACATCTGTGCAGCACAATGCTGCAGTATTGATTCTTTGGCTTTCAGAGCCTCCCACAGGTTTTTTTCTTCCATTATCAGAGTTGCAAGATGATTAGATTACACTTTACTTGTTGGGATGCTTATTTTTTTTCATAGAAATTGGTTGGGAATACAACTTTGAATAAATGTCATAGCAATATTATAATTAAAAGGCTTTAGCTTGTTGATGGAGGAATTGCATTGAATACTTGACCATCAGACACACTGCTTCCTCCTGCCCTTCTTCCTCTACAACTAGCAGCACACAGTACACTCTGACTATGCCTCCTACACAGGAGTTCCCAAACCTGCTGCTAAAAGTCGTTGTCATTTGGAGAAGCATTACCATAGCATTTCAGACCATGAACATGGAAACTGAATGACAAGGTTTCAAACTTTGATTTCATTCTTACTGGGTGTATGATCATGGACAATGCACTTGTTTTTTTGCCTCAACTTTCTTCCTCTTTAAAATGGTGATAATAACGATCTGTATCTCATACAGCTGTTTTGAGGATTTATTGTCAGTGATTGCTTGTAAAGTCCTTCTGGTGATTATGGATTGATGAGAGTGGCAAATCCTCTCCCTCTCAAACAAGTGTATACTGCTGGGCAAAATTGTCAACAACAACCATTTTAGGGCCCTGGAAATTAACCAAAGCCATATAAGAACTTGGGAAGCATTTAATGATGAAAAGTTGATAGAATTTTTGTTGTGAACAATGGAAGTTTAAAGCCTTCCAGCTTGGGACTGCTCTTTTCCTTCAACTCCTTGGCTGTATATGTCGTTTTAGTCCTTTCATTAGGGTGAGGCTGATGGTGAAATGCAGTGAGTGACCCTGCTGCCAGGGAAAGTTGCATTGATGTGGAGAGCAGAGGTGGGAACCCATGCCCAGCAGTGTTGTCAGTAAAAGCAGTCAACACTGTGGAAAACAGATGCGGAAAACTCGTAGCCCTGCCTGAGATTGTGGTCCCAGGTGGGGAGACTGGAGGGCCAGTCTGAAAGTGGGAAATCTTGGGAGTATAAGAGTCAAAGTTCTCTCTATGCTTTTTTGATGAACGAGAAACTACACACGTGTCGAGGAGAAAAATTCCCCAAAACTGACTAGAAAATGTCCTGGATTCTGAATGCTCTTCCCAACCCACATTCAGGTCAGTCAGCAGAGGTTAGACACCTTCTTATGTAGGGTCATGGCTTTTCTGAAAAGTCTCTGCTCCATCATTGGTTGGTCACTAAGCATGGCAGAGGCGGGGGTGAGACCTAGGAAGCCAGTCGAGAGAATAAAAATAAGAACTAAAATACCAACAACAGCAGTAACAACAATAAGGAGAGATTTTGGAGCTGTACGCTATGGGGGAGACCAGTCTGCAGATTTAAATCCAGTCAGGATGCTAAAAAGAAAATGTCACAGCAGCAGTGATTCTCAGGGAAAGATCTGAACCAAGTGTTGCTAACAGTATTTTATTTCAAATGTCTAGTTTTCAACAGCAAAACATTAGATGACATGCAGAGAAACAGGGAAGTTGACCCATCCATACACAGGAGAAAAAGCATTCAATGAAAATGTCCTCTGATGTGGGCCCAGAGGTTAGATTTAGCAGGTAAACATTTCAGAATGACTCTTAAGAATAAGTTCAAAGATGAAAATAAAACTTTATTAGAGAATCGAGGGGAAATATCACAATGACTTAAAAATATGTAATCTCAATGGAGATATATAAACTATTTTATATAGTCCTTGGAGAAATTCTTGGCACATCTTGGTTATTTTAAGTCAGTGTGCTGAAAATAAATTTACATTTTTCCTCCTCAAATACAGGTATCTTAGCTTCATCTGAATCCAGAGATTCAGACTGAATAGGTCTAGATTAGGACTCGAACATCTATCTTCTTAAAAACACTCTACCAGATGACTCTGATGCAAAGTGATGTTTGGAAATCAATCATATAGCCTTGGCAAGTTATTTTATTTTATTTTTCTTAAAAATACCCAATTTAAACAGTTAAGAATTACTTCATGTACAAAGGAAGAAAGTGGGATTAAGAAATAGTGGCCCTACTTGTGATAATTGTTCTGTGTAACTCAGAATAGTTAAGTCACTAGTTTATACAAAAAAAAATGTGTGTGTGTGTGGGGGGAGGATAAATAATTGTCTAGAAATAAGGTTTCTCTGCCTTTCCCTGAAGACTTACTTAGTTAAAATGCTGACTTATTAAAATTAATAATGATTGCAATACTTTTATTTCAATTATACTGTGTTCCAAAATTTTATGAGGTCACTTGTTTGAATTTCCACACAGATTTTGCTACAGAAATAAATGACCTCTCTGAGGCCCTAAAAATATTTCATTTAGCCTGGTGAGCGTGGCTCAGTGATTGAGCACAGACCTGTGAACCCGGAGGTCACCGTTTGATTACTGGTTAGGATACAGGCTTGGGTTGTAAGTTTGATTCCTGGGGGACGTTGTGGTGGGGGGGCATTGTTTCTCATCATTGATATCTCTAGCTCTCTCTAAAATCAATAAAAATATATTAAAATATTTCAGTTAAAACAAATAAAATAATACTGGTTTAAACTGGATTATTGGTAAAGGCAGTACAGTCCAGTATCTGAAATTGGAGGAAAGCAATAGTGTACATAAAGTTGACTTATAAATTTGGGGGAAGTTTATAAATAAATTCTTGGAAAGAGTTTTCCCAGCTCCGTTTCTGTATTTCTTCATTGATAGTGCACCTCTCCACATATTTTCAGTAATCTCATAAGACCATAAACCTTCTTAGTGAAACCTACCAAAGTCAGGGTTTGCCACAATCCCCTAAAGATTTCTGTGCTCCAGATTGTGTCCTTTTCTCTTCATTTCAATTATACCTTTAGTGTTTCTCTGTACAACTGAGAAGTCAGCCAAGTTTGAGAACTGCAGTTTTTTAAATCATATTAATGCATTACCCAGTAACCCTTTTGAAGGATTATTTGCATCTTAGAAAGAGGATGCCCATTTATCCAGGTGACATTTCCTTGAATCAGTGAGACTCATTCTGCAGAAAAAGTTAAAGAGAACACGGAGTGGGCTTAGATCAACCTGGACAAAATTCAGCTCTTCACCTTGGCAGTTTATATCTTGGAACAGTTTACTTCTGAAGGTTGGCATTTCTCAATAAAAAGGGATATAAGTAATAATTCACGGGATACCGAGTAATTAAAGGATAGAGATAAGAAACAAATGCCAAAATTATTTGCTAGTATTTTGTAAAAAGAACAGTATAGATGGCAACAGCTTGGACAGCTGAAATAAAACATTGAGGCAATGTGGAAGTTTTTGCTGTGGTTATCTGACCTATAGGTAGCAAACCAGCATAGTGAACTCCACACAGTTCTTCTGGCTCTTGTTTTTTTCTGCCTTTACCCTTTCTCCTATGCTCTGTTACTACTTTGGGATCCCCGGTTTAAAAAATGGTTAAACTTCAGATTCTAACCTTTTATTTCATTTGGGAATCTTCTTTATAGCATTCATAGACAGTGGTTAGCTGTACTCTGCCTCATGCAATATACATAAATTCATATAGGATTTCTCAGTAAGCACTTCATATAGGTATATGATCTCATTTTAGAGTCATTCAGATATGAAAAGTGACATTACAGATGTTTTTAAATTTCTCTTTGAAGATTTTCAGAACTGAATCTTAAAGAACTTTCACCCTTTCTGGGAGTTTCAACTTTCTGGCTCCTTTGAAGGCCCATCTACTGATGATTGCCAGTTTTAAATGAAATGTGTATTAATTGAAGTAATTTATTGTGCGATAGTATGTTGCTATCATAGTGTCATAGTTATTTTAGAGGGAAACTGCTAAGACGAAAGTATTTTTAAGTTACTGCTACTAACTGGAATTTATTGTCTACATTATAGGAAAATATAAGGCCAATGTATAGCCCAGTTTTTATTCAGTTGCATAAATGAATCCTTCTTGAATAGTTGTTACATTCTATATTTGTAAAACTTGTCAATATTTGTAAATCCATTTATTAAATTTGTTGTTTTTCTTTAAATTAGCTAAAAAAGAACCACTTATTTTCTGATTTTGACTATATTATACAGAGAATATTGTGTTTAGAGTATTTTTAAATTGTCTTATAAAGTGAATACAGCTAAAGCATATATAATAAGAAATTCTCAACTCATTTTAAAGAGCGAATTATTTAAATTAGTATGGATAACTTAAAAAACATAGTTTGAATATTATTTGAAAATGTCTTTAAATAGTATACTTCATAAATAAATTAATTTAACTTAAATTAATTTTTTCCCAGGTTTCAGCAGAGCAGCTTTACCATTTGGGTTAGTTCGGCGAGAATTGTCCTGTGAAGGTTATTCAATAGATCTGCGATGTCCGGGCAGTGATGTCATCATGATTGAGAGCGCTAACTATGGTCGGACAGATGACAAGATTTGTGATGCTGACCCATTTCAGATGGAGAATACAGACTGCTACCTCCCAGATGCCTTCAAAATTATGACTCAAAGGTAAATATTAATGTGTTGTTATTCCATTGTAGCTACTACATCTAAATTGGTAAAATTGTTATTCCAAAGTCGATGGGAACAGTCTATATTTCAGTCTATTTATTAAATTGAATTAGGATTTTATTTACTAATAAATAGTTGATTGCTACTATATGTTTTTAAGTGTTTATTGTTTTGAGATAAATTGGCATATCACAAAAAGTATATAACACATGGGCATGCTCCTTGGAGGAAGATTTGATTTTTAAAAAATATAAAGGTTACGAATATATAATTTTAAATGTAATGTTTTTTAGGGCTTCAGATTATGAAATATTTTCTTATATGAAGAATGTTTAAATGTCTCAGTCTGACAGTATTTTCACCTTAATTTTTAAAATTAATACACTTTATTTTTTACAGCAAAAATAGCAGAAAATATAGAATTAATATACCCCCATCCCCAAATGTGCACAACCCCTCCAATTATCATCAACATTTCACACCACATTAATGCATTTGTTAAAATAGATGAACCCACACTGACACATTATTATTACCTTAAGTCCATAATTTACATTAGGGTTCACTCTTGGTTTTCTACATTTTATTGGTTTTGACAAGTTTATGACATGTGTCCACCATTTTAATGCAGTCGTAGTCCCTTTACCCCAGAAAATTGCTAACCTTGGATGTCTCCTTTCATCTCCCTTAGCACAGAGCATCTACCCCTTGCATCTATTTTTTCCTAAATTTTGGTACTATTGGCATTTTAATTAGGAGAACCTGTGTATTAAAATCATGGTTAGTTATGATTGAATTAGTGGAGTTAATATCCATCAATCATAGGTATTTGGAACATAGAGACTCTCTGAAGAAAAACTTAACTACCACAGACTTTATTATACATTACTGCTTTTTATTTTGTTTACTAGGAAAACCCTTCATCTTTCTTTTTAAAGCCTTTACCCTCTCCTGCTTTTTTCCCTTCTGGACACAATATTCTGTCTAGTTTAATAATTAATCATTTACTTATTCTTTACATGTTGATCTAATAGTTCAATGGAAGTGTTATGATCTGAGTATTAGAAACAGGTCAGAGAGGAATGGGAAGTGAAGAATTATTCAGTATAATTACCTGTTTTTACTAAAGCAGTGGGAGTTAGTAGAAAGAAAGAAGCTAGAAGAATTGGCTTTGAGTAATTGTGCATTGTAGGTAACTTACCTTTGTATGTGAGATCATACATTTTAAATACACAGTTGAATAGCTAGCAAATACATCGAAAGGTCAGTGGTGGGCAGACAGGTTAAATAGCGATCTCAGACAGTGATAAAAGAAAATTGAGTTTATTTAAGGAAAAGGGGATGGGAAATGAAGATTATCTAAAGGGAAGGCACTGAGCCAAAGGGTATTGGGTTCATGAAGGCAGCAAAAATATACATAGGACAGTGACACAGCGAAGGGCATAGAAGGAGCAATAGGAAAGCCCAGGCTGGGCTGCTTTGGCTCACTGAGGAGTCAGAGACCAGAGGGCCCTGGAGACAGGTTCAGGGGGCTAGCCCATTGCTCCCCTGGTTGCAAGTCTCATGGAGTCTCTTAGGGGTACGTGCACGTGGGAGATTGGCATGGGCATGCTCCTTGGAGGAAGAGAGTGCACTGGGTCCTTTGTCCTGAGCATATTTATCTTTCTTGCAGGTGGGAATCCTAGGGGGAAGTCTCAGGGGCGGGTCTTAATAGAATATTCATCAGCTTTCCAGTTAAGCTCTTTCAGAGTCATGGTCTCCAATGATTGGTTGGTGCCAGGGCAGGGGATCATTAGTCAGTTAGCTGGTCCTGAGGCAGCCACAACATCACTTGTCTGGTTTTGTTGCTTTTCTTGGCCTGGAGCAGAAATACAACTGAGGCCTACATGTTATTTGCAGGGAGGAAAAGGTCAGGGGGTTCAAACTGCATGACAATTGGCACTCTACTACGGGAGGATAGGTTACCCTGGCTAGGTTCTTCTTTTCCCATTTTTGCCCCTTGCTAGGCATCTGGGACTTTCCACCCAGGTAAGTTTCTGTACCTGGCCCATTGTCCTTGCTCTGCTCATGTCTGTCATACTTATAAATAACATTATAGGAGATATGCAAGATAGACACGAAGTTAGTTATTTTTATTGTTTCACTAAAGACCTGGTGCCCGAAATTCCTTCAGGCCGGCCAGCGCCCTCTAGCAATTCAGGACCCCTTGGGGGATGTCGGGCATAAACCATCAGTCAAACATCCCTCTCGCAACCCAAGGTGCTGCATGCACCAGTGACCATTCTTTTCTTACAGCTGAAAGGCATCTTGCTGTTATATGGGCAGCTATATTTTTTTGCTCTGATTATAAAATGTAATATATAACATGGAATTCTGAGGTACTAGTACCATTTTCCCCATCTTATAGGTGGGAAAACTGAAACAGAGAGAAGTTAAGTAATTGCCTTTGTCACACATTTGTAAGTGTCAGAATCACAAAATGTGCAAGCCAGAGTCCATGCAAGTCATTGTTGCATCATCCTGTTTTTTCAGTGTTAGAGTAGCTTTGCTAGTTTTAATTTTTAAATGTAAGAGACTGTTCCCAATATGTAGGGTAGTGTCCCTAGGCCAGGCCAGGGATAAGGACCGATCTATGGGTTACTGGTGGGGCGATCAGGGGGCCCCTGCGCAGGCCCTGCCCCCCCTTCCCTGGTTGGTCGCCTCCCTCTGTTGGGGGACTGGCAGGCTGGGTGAAGGGGAAGGGTCCCCCGCTGGCACTCACCTTGGCTGGTGGCCTTGTCAGTGCACGTCCTAGTGACCTGTCTTTCTGTTCAGTCGATTTGCATATTAAGGATTTTTATATAGGATTATGTTATATAAACAAGGCTGCATTTTTTTATAAATTCTTTTGAAAGGAAGTGGAGTTTTGAGGTACTTAAATTTTGTAAAAGCATATAGTTGTTTTTTGTGCCTTTATTATCAAAATCTCTAATCAAATTATGTGTGTTACATAAATAGGTCAGTTCCAAAACTGACTATAGAAACCCCATTTTTAAATTGTTGTATTATACTTGTGGCTTATAATTACTTATTCACCACAGTGACAATTTAAACATGAACACTTTATTTACAAGGAAGGCAGTGTTAAATGACTTAAAAATGAGTGTCATAGTGGTAGCTTATAATTACTCCATTCTGTGTATGTAGATAAATCTTTAAGGCAGTCTGTCATATTTGACTGTTATTTGATTACAAATAGCTGTAAGAAAATGGAAGATAATATTTGTGCAGTTGAATTATTACTGAATCATTTTTGAGTGTATATACTACTTGTCCCTGTTTTTTTTATATAATTTAAAAATACTTTAAGTACAAATTAAATAAGAATTATTTTCACCAAACTCCTAGTAATTTGGCAAATTTTTCCATTTATAGTCATAAAAATGTGATATTTCATAGAGCAAACAAGAGACTTTGTTTTTCTTTAATGTAGAAAAATTTATTTGGAAAGCTCTTAGCACTAGAATTTTTCTATTAAGTTTGAAATTCCCCGTTTTCTTCCTGTAATGATGGAAATTGGCACAGAATTTTCTATCATTTTAGCAGTTGAGAGGCAAGTAAATAAACATACTTGTAATTGTGAATGTGGTGGCAGAAAAGTGTTGTTATTCCTTTTTTATTTTTTATTTCTTGATCATTTAAATTGTGAAACCAAGAGTCTATTAGTAATTGATAGTATACTTGTCTTATAAGTATACCAAATGGCTCAACCCGAAAAGTGAGAAATTAAATTCCTTTCTAAAATGATATGTACTTTAATATTTTATAAAATAATCACTATTAGAGATAATGTTTTACCACTCTGAAGACAGTAGTGGGGTAACTTAAAAAAATATGAACTGTTGTAACAGCTTGAATTTAGTAAAGGCAAAAATTTCCCAGCTACTACTCTGAGGTATTTGATGAACAAGTAAATTAGAATTTACCTTCAGTATTGGTTCTTTGCAGCACTTGGATACAATCTAGTTTGTGTCTTACAGTGATGGGCTAAACTGTACCAGAGATCCTCTTCTGCATTGCTTTCAAACTGTCTTTCTGTTCATGTTCTTCGCTCTAAGAATCTGTGCATTCTCATCTAGGTAGTTTGTTGCCTAAGATTTTTCTCTATAACGTGTCCTTAAGTTTTTAGCACTTTGGCCTAGAGATCTGAAAATAAATGTTTATTGTTTTTGTTTTTGGTATTAAAGGTAAGGTTAAGGTACATGGGTATTAGGTTCTGTTTTAGAGTCTTAATTTGTACTGTTAGTGTACCTCTATCAGTACAAAGAGGTTCCAAAATTGGTATGTTACTGCTCTCAAGAAGATGGTAAGAATACATGCCTCAGTTTTTCTCTCTGGTAGGAAAGTTATAACATGTGTAAATGATTCAAAGATAAGTGTGTGTGTGTGTGTGTGTGTGTGTGTGTGTGTGTGTGTGTATCAAAATTGCCAGAGGAAAATAGTGTCTGGCTCCTTAAAAGCTTTTAGCCATTTTTTTGGGGGGGGGCTCACAATATAGATAGCAACTGACTAGAACCTCATAGCACAACTAATTATATTGGGGTTCTTATTAAATAAAATCAAGTCTATTTTGGGTTGTTCTACTACCCATCTAAATTCCTCTAAGTTTATTGGGGAATAGGTTGGAGTATAAAAATAAATAATTTGTCAAGTAGTTATAGTTTACAAGAGCAAGCACTCACAAGAGTGGTGAGAGAACATATAGATGAAGTAGGAATAGAATTGATAGTACAAGTGAAGAGATGATAGTACCCCCAGACTTCATGTAGTTTGAGCATGCAAAAGCCCTGGAGAACGCCTGCATTGAGAGAAGAGTTACCTTCCAGGAAACAGGATGGGCACAGGAGGAGATGTCTCGTAAGCTAGCGACAAAGTATAAGGCACATACATTTTTTTCACTTGTTGATTTAGAAGATTTTTAAAAAATTCTATTTTGAGAGCTCCAATAAAATAATCCATTGAGATTTTCAGGATACTATTTCTTCAGGATAGAAATCAAGAAAGCAGCATTTAGCCTTGCACAGACCAGAAAAATCAAGTGGTGAACCAGACAATACTTGCATACAACTTAGTTGAAAAGGTTAAGGAAGTTCCAAAACTTACTTTAGAGTCTAGATCATGTCCACAAAAGTTAGGATGTTGGAAGTGAACTCAAATATCTAGGAACCAAATTAATCTGCTCCCATCCTATACCCCATTAAATAACTTCTATCCTTGAATTTATAAACCAGTGTCCCACTCTGTTATCTCCAAGTATAATAACTCCATTTTACTTTTAACATTTTAACCCAACAGCAACTCAGGTGGTGACAGTTTCTTGTGTGCATGACAATTTGAAAAAATGCGTTATGGTATATGTACATGTGTTACTTTCTCTGTCCTAGGCTTCTTTACATCCCAGTGGGTGCAGAGTGAGATGGAACATTGAGCCCATATTCCCAGCATGCAATTAGAAGTAAGGGTGCAGAAAGGGACCATCATGTCTTAGCCTGGAATAAACAGAATGACCTTTCCCTCTGTTTCTCCACTTCCCTTCTTGCCACGCCTTACCAGGAAAAGGCGCATAACAAGGGACCCTCTGTGGGAGGAGAAAAGCATACACAACTGTTTCTACTTTAAGAGAGCTGTTTAATAGCAAATTGTTATAGCTGCTGAGGAACTTGGGACTCATCATATCTAAACACCTTATTACTTTTGGTGAATCATCTGTCATTGCAGTCAGTACGCTGGTTCATAGTGCATTCAAACCCCTTCGTCCCCCGCCCCATCCACAGGATATATTCCGAAGTCCAGAGTGGATGCCTAGAACTAGGTTAGTACCAAGTCCTATATAGCCTATGTTTTTTTCTTCAGAAGTTGGTTTAGAGTTGTGAGTACACGAAACACAGAATTTATTCTTGTATTATTATTTATTATACAAATAAATATTGTATTATTTTTCCATATGAACAACTTTAAACCTACTTTTGCCGCCCCCCATACATACCTAGGATAAAGTTTAACTTGTAAATTAGGCAGAGTAAGATGAGCAGTAACTAATAATAAAATAGAAGCGTTATAATAATACACTGTAATAGTTACGGGGACGTGGTCTTTCTCAAAATACCTTATTATACTATACTTATTCTTCTTCTTTTGATGATTGATGTAAGATGATAAAATACCATACATATTACTGAATCTATGTATCTATCCTTACATTTACTAAATAAATAGCTTGGCATTACTCATTTCAGCGATCCCTTGCTGAAGTCTTTATATAGGCTCAATGTTTTCTGGTACAATATGTTACTGTCCGTCGGAACATGTTTTGTGATCATGTTTGCCACACAAATGTAATGCCTTTCCTATCCTAATTAAGTATTATTACACACTGTGGCCTTACTTTGGCAGTTTGAGGTGTGACAACAAAACCACCATGGATTTTTCCCCTTCTTCATAATTTCACTAATGGAAGATTCGTTGTTACCATGGATTTTAGCTATCTCAGCATGTGGTGTGTTTTTAAGTCAAGAACATTGACCTTTTCACTTGAAGGGAGCACTTTACAGCTTCTCTTTGCATGTCTGAATTAGCAGCATCACTACTCTTGTGTCTGGGGCATTAAAACTAAAATAATAGTTACTTAAACACAGCACTGTGATACCAAGACAGTTGCACCCAGACAGCTACTGAGTGACTAACAGGTGGGTAGCATACACAATCTGGTTACTTCTGCAAAAGAACAATTCATGTCTCTCGTGGGCAGAGTGGGACCGTGGACTGTGGGAAATTTTATCATTCTACTCAGAATGACACACAATTTAAAACTAAACAATTGTTTAGTTTTGGAATTTTGTATTTAATCCTTTTGGACTACGGGTGAGCAGGTAACGAACCCTGAAAGCAATACAGTGGATAGCGGAGAGGTGGAGGCAAGGATATATTCTCCTTATTTAAAAAAAATCCTTGGGAAGGAATGGCAACATATCCTTTTTATTTTTTGAACCTTTAAAAAGGTTGAATTATTTGTCACAGGGTCTGAAACATCAACTTATCCATATCTATAACTTCAGAAAGTGTGGAATGAAAATTTATTCTTGAATAATAAGTAATGATTCTTAAATAATAATTTTGTTATTTGGGTTTTAAAATTTATACTTTTGTTATTTTTAAGTATTCTAACAGATATTAAGGGTGTGTGAAATATTAAACACAGGAAATACACACACCCAAAACCTTTCTAGGATGACTATTGGGAGCTTCTCAGAATTTAACCATGAAAATCCATTAAAATGCAGTCACAGTTCTGCCACTGTTCTCTGGCAGACATCCTGATTATAGATTTTAGTGTGGGTATACTCTCTTTGACATATGGCCCTCTCAACTTCTATATTGATCTTTCAGTCTTCAAAAAGAAGCTTTGTATTAAAGCCTGAGCTATATGAGTTTTTTAATTTAATTAACTTTTTTGTTTTCTGATGTCTCTTTATAGGTAACAATAAACTTCAAACCCCTTTCTAAGATGTTCACATTCTTTTCTTTTAAAATGGTTTTATTGATTTCAGAGAGGAAGGAAGAGGGAGATAGAAACAGAAACATCAGCCGAGGCCGGTTTGGCTCAGTGGATAGAGCGTCGGACTGTGGACTGAAGGGTCCCAGGTTTGATTCCAGCAAGAGCATGTACCTTGGCTGCGGGCACATCCCCAGTAGGGGGCGTGCAAGAGGCAGCTGATCAATGTCTCTCTCTCAACGATGTTTCTGACTTTCTATTCTTCTCCCTAAAGTCAATAAAATATATTTAAAAAAAAGAAACAAACATCAATGATGAGAGAGAATCACTGATCAGCTGCCTCCTGCACACCCCACACTGAAGACTGAGCCCATAACCCGGGCATGCGCCCTGACCGGGAATCCAACCGTGACCTCCGGTTCATAGGTCTACATTTAACCATTGAGCCACATCAGGCTGGCCTTCTCTTTGAAAAATACTTGCCCCATCTGCATTTTTACCTAATTCAATGTTTCTTAATATTTTATTCAAAATACTTACTGGTCAGGGATACTTCTTTCTTGCTTAGTATACTTATTCTATATACCTATTTATTCTCATAGGAGGTAAGCCTGCCATTTCTGAGAAATTACATTCTCTACCTTTGTGCTCTTTAACCCAAGTGCATTTGTCTATCTGTAGTGTCAGGCTTACCAACCATTTGTCGATTAAGAGTTGGGAAAAATTAATAACTCAGATGCTACTATCTCATCATCTCTATGTGATAACTTAGCTTATTTTCTATTAGGTGATGGATTTCTACTAATTCTTTTATTAGTACCTGAGGTGTTTTAAGACAACTAACTGGAATTAAAAAAGAACTCTCCTTAGCCGAGGATTGGGAGGTTACTAGTATAGACTCTGGAACATTTGTACAGTAATAAATAATCATTAAAGCTCTAATTGGCATATCTAATTGGACACATACTTTGCATGTCACTTACTGATGGACATTTAAACCAAAGCACTTATTATAGAAAGGGGAGACTATTGGCAGTAATAAACATGAACTATATTAAACAGTCACATTTAGTGTGCAAAAAGACTAATGAATTATAAAATGAATTAGAAGACAAATCATCTAAATATCCCTTTCAACCCTGCTTAATTAGCAAATGTAGAAAAACAATGTTACATCAAAGATTCTGCTCTACAGGGGCCTTTGTTTCTCCTTTTAAAATGAACTTAGTAAAATAACTCTAATGAAGACTCAGAGTGAAAGTGTGA
Source organism: Antrozous pallidus (assembly GCA_027563665.1). Taxonomy (NCBI): domain Eukaryota; kingdom Metazoa; phylum Chordata; class Mammalia; order Chiroptera; family Vespertilionidae; genus Antrozous; species Antrozous pallidus. Next base: position 150,196,202 of record CM050508.1, on the reverse strand, counting down.
TTGACTGGTTTTCAGTGGTATTTCTGGTTAATATGTGGATTTTTATCTTTTATGTATGTCCATTTGTCAGGGAAGCCAGGACCGTTTTCCTTAGGGACATATATTTCTGATCTTCAGTATTTCCTAATGATTATTAAGTGAAATTAATTTTTAAAAGCAAAGATATACCTCATTTCAACTCTGTTGATTTTGCTTCAGTTTTTATTTTTAGGAGTTTATCTTTATTTTTTAAACCAAAGTTGAGAGGTGAATAGATAAAAGCAGATGTGGATATTTATTTGACATACACATTTCAATAGTATAATAATTTTTTCATAGTCTGAATATTATTCCAGCTCTCTCATTTTAGATATGAGGTGACAATAGTATTTCAATAGTATATATATTGTTATGTACCTTGTAGTTTTTTACTCACTTAGAACATTCCCTACTACACACTGAAATATTTTTTTGTGGCCCTGGCCAGTATGGCTTGGTTGAAGTGTCATCCCTTGCACTGAAAGGTCATAGGTTTGATTCCTAGGAATCAAACTAAGGGTTTGATACTCAGGGTGCACACATGAGGCAACCTACCTATGTTTCTCTCTCGCATTGATGCTTCCTCTCTCTGTCTCTCTCTCCCCCTTCTCTCTCTCACTAAAAAAACCCACAAGAAAACAATAAAAACCATTCTTGGGTGATGATTAATATATATATATTGCTTTTTTCAAGTAAATTTAAATCAATTATGTTAATTGACAGAAATCAAGTCCAGTTCAGTGTTATATTACTAAAACATTCCAGGCAGGCAAATGTTAAATAACTAAAGGAAAACATTCAAATACCCATTTGAGTGTTTTGTTTTGGATCTAAATATGATTTCTTTATAGGGCATCATAATACTAGTGTCAGTGTAGAAATATGGCTTATATATTTCTACATGTAATAATACTAGTGTCAGTATAGAAATATGGCTTACAAGCATCTTAAAGACAACTATACTTTGAACAAATATAAATAGATATAAGTACAGTTGTAGAGAATAGAAATGGAATTTTATTTTAGAGGTTCAAAATAAGGCATAGCCACTATTTTTCTTCTGGATTTGGCTTTTTCTTCAGTTTCCCCCTTCTCCCTCCAAACACTAGTATAGCCAAATGCTACTGAAATGTAAAATGATGCATATTTTCTGCTAGTATAAAAAAACAAGTTATTAATTATAATTTGAATAATTTGTATTTATTTTTCATATGTAGTACAGCTTCATATCTGGTGTTTATTACTAGGAAATAAATACATATACTTCATGAAAGCTTTGGAATAATTTTACTGTCTGGAAATATATTATTTAATACATTTTATTATTTAGTAAATAACAACCAAATATAATTTGAATAAAGTTGAGAATATTCCATTTTCTTTTTTAATTTGAAATTTTACTTTTCAATTACAGTTTTCATTCAATATTACTTTGTATTAGGTTCACTTGTACAGCGTAGTGGTTAAACAGTCATAAACTTTACACAGTGATCCCCCTGTATTTCCAGTACACACCTGATACCATTCATAGTTATTATAATACTAAGGGCCGGTGCACAAATTCGAGTATCTTGAGAGGAACTGTGGGCTGAGAGGCTACCGTGGGCACAGGGGCAGGTCTCGGCCCATCTACCATGCCCCTGCCCCGCCCCTCCCTCTTCGGCCCCAGGCTCCTGTCTGCCCCAAACCCTGCTCCCACCACTGCTCCCACATGCTGACAGCACTGTTGCAGGGCAGGACTGTAGTGTGCGGGAGCAAAGAATTTCCAGTAACCACCAGAGACTCACCTGGATGATAGCAACCAGCGCCCCACCTTGGTCTGGCACTCTCACTCACCTGCTCCACCATCCTGCTGTGGCTGAAGCCCACCATGTTCTTCATACACCCCTGGTGGTCAGCACATGTCATAGTAACTGGTTGTTCAGTTGTTCTGGTTCTGCCTTTTGGTCTATTTACATATTAGCCTTTTGTTATATGGGATGATTGACTAGATTCCTTGTGTTGTACTTTACATCCTTGTGACTATTTTGTAAATATCAAACAATACTTCTTAATCACTTCACCTGGCTCCCCAATCCGCTTCCCCACTGGCAACCATCAATATGTACTCTGTATCTATTAGTTTGTTTCCATTTTTTTCTTCATTTATTTTGTTCTTTAGATTTCACATATAAGTAACATCATATGGTTATTGGTCTTTGTCTGACTTATTTCACTTGGCATAATACCCTCATTATCTTTTTTTATTTTATTGAAGTTTCTAAGTAAGTTAAAAAATTACCAATATGTTATTTGGTGGAAAAAGATTTGATGTTAAATCATTCAAAAACAACTTAAACTGTCATTTACTATGGGCCTGTTTCAATTTTTCCATATATTGCGTAATGATAGTGCTACCCTAGATCATATTAACAAACAGCAATAACAAAAACAGCAACATCAATGCTCTGCTTGTTACACATTCAAGGAAAATTATTGTAGGCAATTAGGTTATACTAATGCATATTTATCTGTTTTACAGATTTTAAAGACCTATTCTTTAAATTTATTATGTATTTTGTATAAAATATAGCAATCTAGTTATAATTTTTAGTGTTGTTTGCTTTTCCATGGTTCGATTTAGACATGATATCCCTCAGATATTTCTAGGAAAAAATGAGACAATACAAATAAATGAGCAATTCTTTAATCCTAATATTTGTTTATTTCACATAAATCAATAAAGTATATCATGTAACTAATATATGTCACAGTGCTCTCAATATTTCTTCACATTATATGCAAACAATAATGACATAGTTTTAGAACTCACTGAAACACAGTCTTCATGTCCTTAAAGAGTGTCTGACATGAGTCATCCTATATAATAAAAGTCTAATATGCTAAGTGTCCAACTGTTTGTTCGACCGTTTGACCAGTTGCTATGATGCACACTGATCACCAGGAGGTAGACACTCTGACCGGTAGGTTAGCTTGCTGCTAGGGTCCGGCCAATCAGACTGGTCAAGACAGACCCAGACATGCCCTGAAGCCCTCCTGTGGCTCCTCTCTGGCCCAGATTATGCACCGGTGGATGGAGTCTCTCATCATGGCCTGCAGGGATTGGGCCAAAGCTGGCTCTCTGACATCCCCCAAGAGGTCCCAGATTGCAAGAGGGTGCAGGCTTGGCCAAGAGACCCAACTTGGCTTGGTATTTCTGTTTTTGTTTTTTTAAGACTACAGGTATGTCATTGCTCGTGAACTCGCCTATAATTTGTGAGAATATTAATCTGTTTCTATAGATAGATTTACTATGAAGCTTGAATGTCAGAGCCCTTCTGCTACACAGGCTCCTTCCAAGGTGGTGTTAGGGCCCCTAGCAGTGTGCTCACAGAGTCATGTGATTTTGTAAAATGTGCTAAGTTTGATATTTAAAAACAATTTTTTGAGGTTTTAATTTCATTCTTTGACTTCTACTTTGTTATATTTCCCCTCGTTTATAGTCACTTAGGAGTAGCCAAGAGCATTTTGGGATTTTGTTAAGTGGAGTTTCAGTTGGTGATAAATTCAGTTTGGGTTTAGTAGGGTATTTTTATGTGGTTTGCAGACACTCATGCACAGTTTAGTTATTGCTAGCTATTCTGGTGGGGGAAAAAGTGGCCTCTAGAAATACTCCTATTACTGAGTATACCGCATTACTGATCATGACATTAATGTGCAAGGCTAGGTGTCATATTACAATATCAATGTGTCCTGTGCTCCTGAAATATGTGGAAAAATAATGGTTGAAATGTGTGAAGCCAGAAGCTATTCTGGGGAAAATTCTTTCAGACATTAAATGTGTAAAACAGTAAGTGGACATTTGGTTCTCATATATAACTAAGCAAAACAGAAGTTGTTTCCTGTGTATTCTTGGTGGAGTACATATGGTAGATGCATAGAGAACATATCAAATGTGGTACTTAAAATTATAACTGTATCATCCTATTTCTCTCTTTCAATGAGTATCATATAAAATGGAATAATAATAAAAATACCTGTGTTTGTGGGGCACAGGCCATAGCAGGTCAACATGAGCACTTGTAACACTATAGATGCATGTTTTATGTATACCAACCATCAATAATAAGAAACAAATTTTAATCAGCTGTTTTAGAGGAAAAGCAGAATTATAGAAAGTGACACTAAAGTTGTTAGATAAAGAGGCAGTTATAGATTGTGGAGTAAAAAATTATAACAAAAGTATTATAAGAAATGTCAAGCAATTAAATTTGCTAAAACATTAATCTTAAGCTTTGTGATAATAGTAGGCTTTTAAACATGTTTTGTTGTGATTTGATTTGATTTCTAAATAAATAATTACTTTGGTACCAGATTTTCTATTTGTAATTTTTTCTTTTTTCCCCCCTAAAAGTAGTAGAACTAAATTTTAAGCTTTAGACCTCAGAAAACGTTTTCATTTCTTTCTACCTGTTTTATTTATAATGTAGCAGTTTCAGAAAATTGGCACAATGTTCCACTGGACATTCATGGTTGATGTGTGCAATTTAGGACGTTTCTTTATATCTTTTTAAAATTATATTTCATTATGTCTTTGTATTCTAAAAATTTAGGATTTAGGACAATAAAGATTGAAAATTTAAAAATGAACTAATAATTTATTAAGGGGCATTAATTAAGTATATAAGATAACAAAACATTTATTCAATACAAGTTTGAGATAGAAAAACAATTTTAACATTTTTTAAATGCTAGAAGTATTACATATGTCTCCTTTTTCCTCCATTGACATCTCCCCAGCTACTACCACTCCGCCTCCCCCCCAGCAAATGCCTTCACCCTCCTTTACATGTCCATTTGTTATGCTTATTTGCGTGCATACAAATCCTTTGGTTGATCTCTTATTCCCTTTCACTACCCTCTCCTACCTTCCCTCTTAGGTTTGACAGTCTGTTGGATGCTTCTGTGTTGCTGGATCTATTTTTGTTCATCAGTTTATGTTGTTCATTATATTCCACAAATGAATGAGATCATGTGATATTTATATTTCTCTGAATGGCTTATTTCGCTTATCATCATGCTCTCCAGGTCCATTCATGCTATTGCAAATGTAAAAGTTCCTTCTTTTTTTATAGCAGCGTAGTATTCCATTGTATAGATGTACCGCACTTTTCTAATCCACTCATCTGCCTATAGGCACTTAGGTTATTTCCAAATCTTAGCTATTGTAAATTGTGCTGCTATGAATATAGGGGTGCATGTATCCTTTCTGATTGGTGTTTCTGATTTCCTGGGATATATTTCTAGAAATGGGATCACTGGATCAAATGGGAATTCCATTTTTAGTTTTTTTTTTCTCCATTTTTAGTTTTTTCCCCCCCCAGTTTTAGTTTTTTGAGGAAACTTCATATTGTTCTCCACAGTGGCTGCACCAATCTGCATTCCCACTAGCAGTGCATCAGGATTCCTTTTTCTCCTCATCCTCACCAGCACTTGTCATTTGTTGATTTGTTGATGACAGCCATTTTGACAGGATTGAGATGGTACCTCATTGTTGTATTGACTTGCCTTTCTCAATGATTAGTGGCTTTGAGCATGTTTTCATATGTCTTGTGTCCTTCTATATGTCACTTTCAAAGAGTGTCTATGTCCTTTGCCCATTTTTAATTGGATTTTTTAATCTTCCTTCTGTTAAATTGTATGAGTTTCCTATAAATTTTGGAAATTAAGCCCTTATTGGATATAACATTGGCAAATATATTCTCCTATGCAGTGGGCTTTCTTGTTGTTTTGTTGATGGTTTCCTTTGTTGTGTAGAAGCTTTTTATTTTGATGTAGTCCATTTGTTTATTTTCTTCTTAGTATCCATTGTCCTAGGAGCTGTATCGGTAAGAATATTGCTAACATATGTCTGATATTTTGGTGCCTATAGATTCTCCTAAGATTTTTATAGTTTCCCATCTTTTAAGATTTTTATCCATTTTAAGTTTATTTTTATATATGGTATAAGTTGGTGGTCTAGTTTTTTATTTTTATTTTTATTTTTGCATGAATCTGTCAATTTCCCCAACATTATTTATTGAAGAGATTGTCTTGACTCTTTATGCTCTTCTCTTCTTTGTCTGAAAGTTGTTTTATTTTTCTTATTACTCTTTAAGTTTGCCAAAACAATGTAGCTAGAGTAGGCAAGAGAATGTATGCTGATTTTTTTCTAGGACATTTTATAACTTGGTAATTTTTTATGTACATTAAATTATGACCCAAACTTTAGATGTGCTTATTTACTCATGAATTCCTATAAATGTTATTGCAAAGAATGTTTATAAGTAACGTTTGAAATCTAATTTTGGGTTTTATGTGAATGAGAATATACCTTTTGAAATGTATATAAACACATATATTAGATAGCTAGAAAAATAGATAGGCTAATTACCTGTATATTATCTGATAAGTTGATTTAGGACCTTTAATATGTGCATTGCCATTTATTTCAACTCTTGACAAGTAGACCTTTATTAAGCTGTGATGATTACTGAATATGAAATGTAACCAAGATTATTTTTATTCAAATATAATTTAAATATTCATCAAAGAGAAGTTATGCTTGAGACTGACAGAGACTATTAACATCAAAAAATATAATTAACTGTACTGGGTATCAGGAAGTAAAGTTAGCCAAATAGCCAAGAGGTCTAATTGCTCTAGAGTTAGAGAAGCAATGGCTTTATTTTTTGCTGTAGCTGTGGAATTAATAGTAATGTGGTTTCCTATGTGGGCCAATTAAAAGCTGCCTGTTAAGGTTCATTGCTCTATAGGAAACCCATTGACTATCGCTTAGCAAACAGGATTGACATGTCAGTGTGTACAAGAAGATAAAATACTATGAAAACCGTGAACATGAGAAGTCGTCTTAAAAGAGCTGTTTTAGAAAACAATTGTAATTATCCTGTTTTCTGTCCCATTGCTGGGTGGTAGATATCATGGTGTCCCTTCCAGATTTCCCCTGTAGGCTCAGGTGGTTTACTGTCTTCCCCCAGCTGCCTGGGGATTTGCCTGCTGATTGGCTCACAGTGGGCCCTGCCCAGGAGCTGCTGAAGGGATCTTTTAAAAAATATATATTTTATTGATTATTTACAGAGAGGAAAGGAGAGGGATAGAAATTTAGAAACATTGATGAGAGAGAAACATGGATTAGCTGCCTCCTGCACACCCTCTATCAGGGATGTGCCCACAACCAACGTACATGCCCTTGACGGGAATCAAACTTGGGACCTTTCAATCCGCAGGCCGACTCTCTATCCACTGAGCCAAACCAGGGATCTTAAACTCTTCTCCCCAGAGGCAGCCTGCACCAAATGCCAGAGCACAAAAGCTTGACCTCCTCAACCTTTGCTTCCTTTTGAGACTTCTCTGAAGGGCTTTCCCAACTCCAGAGCTCCCTCCCTTAGGAATTTGCAGGGCCTTTGTTGCAAACATGTTGGACTTCTCCCTCAACCCAACTGTGCTTTCTCATGGCTTCATGGATTCTTCAGAAAGCACTGTGTATCTCTCAGAGATTTTGGCCTCCAGGAAATTCCACTTCCTGCTTGCCTAACCTAAGCAAGGTAATACTATTCAATAAAAAAGAAGTTCTGTCAGTGGTATTGCTATATACATTACAGGAATCTGGCAATTAAAAACATTAAAAAGTTTTTAAATTATATTTGTTTTAAAGCAAAAAAGAAATGCCCAATTCAGGTTCAGAAATGTCATTTTACATTGTAAAGTTTATCTTTGTCATATGGTCCTTATTCTTCAATAAAGGTAATATCCTGGCTTTATTAAGCTTTTCAGTTGTACTTAAAAAAAAAAAAAAAAAAAGAAACCATTCCTGAAAAAGATTTTGCCCTGCTCAGGCTGTTGAGATGTAAAAGTGGCAGACGTTCTCATGGCCTTTTGACATTAATGAGATTGCTGAAATGGAAAAGTGAAGGGTCAAAGATAATAGCAAGATCTTCTCTTGTTTCTTTTTCTTCATGATGACATATCAAATATAACTAATAAATTTGCTGTGGTTTCTAACATAATACATAATTTTATGTGTGAGAATAGAATGCTCTTTGAAAATAAAGGCAATTCTAAAACTCTTGCTATAAAATATGTAACTGCAAATACATTTTATTTAATTACAACAATCTCAATTTAGCTGTTACTTTGGTAAGATATGTAAAAGTCTTAAAATACTTAGTATATTCCAATGTGTGTAATAAAGTGTGCATTGTGTCTTTAACCTGCAGTCATAAAGATGTTTTCCTAGCCACTCATTATTTAACATGCTTTTAACATTATTTAACATTATTTAACATTATTTACCCGGTTTGTATTTGTGGCCTAAGAGAACATGTTCGCTCTCAGAAGAGCAGGGTTGATGCTTCACAGCACACAGCCCTGTCCTCCCCAGCCTATACATGGTGTTAGCAGTACTTAAAGCTTTCAAGTTTAACATTTTATAGTTTATGATGAACTGAGCCTTTCAGACAAGTTACTGATATGAAGCTAATTCAGGCTAGGAAGATAATATGGAATAGAAGCTTTCTAGCTTCACTGTCATTTTTAAAAACTTAATACAAACTGCAAAATTAAGAAAAAAATTATAATTTGCTTTTTATTTTATGGTTATGGAACTATTTTTCACTTCTGAAAATTATATATTTATTTTTCATTCACTGGTTTATGCCACCATGTAAATATTAAGCTATATGGTATAAAAGCTAATGTGACAAATACTCTAAATTTATTTATCAATGACTGGGAAGAATATTTTCAAGTCTATAGATTGATGTTTATGGACTTAATAAATTTAAGATAAGGCACAGCATTATGTACTGAACATAGCTCAGAGATTCTTAAAACAGGCACTAAATGCTCAAAAAATATTGTGATCTGGTGAAGAAGATGAGGGATGCACAGAAATAATGACTTCAAATCACTGAGGTAGCACCATGCACTTTCAAAATCTGTTGGAGAATGGAGTTTGTTGAGCAATGGCCTGAAGTGTGAAAATGTACTGTATGTTGGGGAAATACTGACCATAGGTCTGACTAGGGAGTTATGCAACTTCTGTCCTCACCTTTTCTGACTTCCCATGGCATGCAGCATCTTACCAGCTTTCTTCTTCCTTTGGGGCCTGGTGGATTCTCTTCTTGCACATAGTCTGAAGAGGAAAGGATTTTTCAAAGATTGTGCTCTTTATATTTCTCAAAATTATGGAATACTTATAAAATATATGTTAAAAAACTGGTTTTAACTCTATAATATCAATATGGAAAATAACACAAGGGTTTTATGCCTTGATATTAACTCTGAGACAATATAGAGTTCACTCTTTTTGTAGCAGAAAACATTAATAAGTAATTTTATATCCATTTGTTCTTTTTTTTTTCCTGGATAGATATTGTTTGGATGTGGTATATTTAGGGTATTACTCTGTTTTTGAAACTAGGTATTTCTGTACCTAAACTATGTCTTATATTGCTGATATTTCTTATAGTACTGTTTCTAGTACCAGAATGGATATAAAATCATCATTCCCTTCCTGCCTCCCTCCCTCTCTACTATCTATCTCTTTTTAGATAATTTCTTGCCTTTAGGACTGAGATGCAGCAAGAGGACACTTCCTTTGATCTCTGTTTGTTTTTTTAAAGAGCACTTTGAGTAATACACTGTAGGCTGAATGCTTATGAGAAGGTGTTCAGTTATCGAGAATGCCATCAGCAGTGCCTTGTTGCTTTCTTATCAGCTATTTCTTGCTGCCAGCTTGGCACTTATTTCAATAGAAAAGGATTTGCATCAAATGTAATGCCTTATTATATTCAGCTAACATGGGGTTTTTAATTGTGCAAACACATGAGACTCCTGCAGTGATAGTCAATTTGATAAAAGGATTAGATTATGAATATTTTGTCATGATTAAAGATTAGTTCTGATTTACCAGAAGTAAGCTAGTGAAATTTGCCATGTATTTAGTCAGGTAAGACTCCCATTAATTTTGAGAGTATGATCCACAGCATATCTACCTCTTTATAAGTCTCTAATGGATTTGATTATTTATATTATTGTTTTTAGCCTTCCACATCTACTTTACTGCTAACAGTATTCCAAGAGTCTGTGGTTGCAGATTTTTGCCTTATTGTTTTTTACCTCTTATCTTAAAAAAGAGATAGGTAAATATCTCTACGGAATTTGTGCAGTTTTTATTAGGGAAATGGCATCTAGTGTGTATCAGTGGGACATTTTGAATTGTTCTTTCAATGGTAAAACTTTAGTATAATATTGAAGAATGAGAAATCGAATTTTTTAAAAACATACACACACACAACCATTTATAAATGTAGTCATTTAAATAAAAAGTAAATTTTCCTGAGTTGATTAAATTATTCAACAAAATATCATGTCAAAATTTTTTATATTGTAGACAAATATAAAATTATTTTGTTTTTAAGTTTACAGTTTGGTTTGTGTAGGAAGTTCTGTGAACATTTGTTGCTGTGCTGTAATCAAAATGAGGTCTGTAAAATTGGAAATTATATTAGCTGTCAATTAGTCTAGAAATTTGTTTCATGTATATGCAGAGATGTATAATAATACTGACTAAATGACACCCATCAAACATCTTGGGAGGTAGAAAAATATTTATGGCCTAATTTTCCTATTTATCAAAGTCATATACAAACCAATGGAGTAATCTTTAAGGTGAATCTAAAATATCAGCAACAGATATGTGGTTTACTCAGTTTTGCCCTCTAAAATTCCTTTTGTTTGTAGGTTCTTTTTGCATTATTTCAAACTCTAATCCTCTGAGCGGGTAATTAACGGACCAGAAAAGCCATTTGTGGAAGAGAAGAGCCACCAGGGTGAAAATATTTCTCCACCAAATGATCTTTAAGAAGTAAATAATTACAAAAGGAAAAGATGTGGGATGACCAATCTAAATCTAAGGATAATTAGAAGGAACAGAATATGAAAATCAAAATGCTTGGCATGTAAAACAATTCTCATATAACAGGACTAATTAAATATTTAGAAACCAAAATCCCCTCACAATTTGAAGAAAAAGAACCCCTGACAAAAGGGTCTATAACTTGGCAGATAATGAGCAAGGGCTAGAGGAAGGAAAAACATCACAGATTGGCTCCACGACTCTGCAAGGTCATGTCTTATTACGCTGTGTCTTTCATATGGTCTGGTAACAAGTTTCTTGCTAATTTAATCTAACTAGGGCATCCCATAGCGATTTCCCTTGCTAATAATGTGATGCTTTCTGCAAGTGCAAACTATAGTAGGTTAACAATTTTCAAAAATCATTGCTCCTAATTGATACAGATCATAATAATTGCTTTTGAATTAATAAAAGCAGAGTTCTTGACAAGCTGGACACAAGAGATATTTTTTAAGTGTTTCAGTATTTTGTAGTTTACCTCCACTTAAATTATTATTTTTTCCTTTTATTTAGCAGTTAGACCTGATGACCCTATGAATGAAACTTAGTCTAAGTGGCATGCTTTGTAAATAAATACTTCCTATTTTGCTAATACTGTAAAAGCAGGCACAATTATGTTTAATGTGCATTTGTGAAGACAAGAATTTTGTACTGGATTAATAAGGCTGTGAGTGAGTTAAGTCTAATTTGCATTAAACTGACCCCAAGGTTCAGTAAAAACTGCAAGGAATTTCAAAGGTTCCTAAAACATAGAAAGTTGTCTTTAGCAGATCAGCAATGCCATTTCAAAATGCTTATTTCAGTAATTAAATGTGGAATTTTAGAGGATATTTTAAAGTTTTTAAGATGCAAATTTAGCTATAAATATTATGGTATGCATACTTTGTGGTTATTGTTCCTGACATAATATTTTACTCCAACACAAATGATTATGGAAGGTGTCACTTTTATGTTATTCCTGCTTTCAACATATTGAAAAAACAGAATGACAATCTTCTGGGCATGATCTTAATCAAGCTTTTATTAACTTGATGTAGATTTACCTGATGTTTATTTGTTTGGCTTTCTATTTCTGTTACATACTGTACACTTTTCAGTCATATAGATTTACTAGGGGCCCGGTGCACAAAATTCATGCACTGGGGGTGGGTGGTCCCTCAACCCAACTTGTCCCCTCTCACATAGTGAGAACCCTCAGGGGATGTTCAGCTGATGGCTCACCTCCAGCCTGCCTAAAGCCTCTGGGCAGACTGGGGCTTTAGGCCTTGGGCACCCAGCCATCGCCCTGCTCAGATCAGCCCCAGCTGCCTGCGATCACCCGGCCCCGGGGGTCGGGCGCTCCCTGTCGCCGCCACCACAACTGCTGCTGCTGCCGCCACTTCCCCTCACAGCGCTCAGGGTCTGGGCGCTCGCTGCCACTGCCTTTTCATCTCTAGCCCCCGACCTGGCACTCTCACGCCACTTGGCCCCACCCCTGTTCCTGATTGGCTGATAGCATAGCCAATCAGGAGCCAAGGTACGGTCAAATTTGCATGTTTCCCTTTTACTATAGAGGATGCTTACATATTGATAACACAGAAAGATATTTTATATTTTTACTTATACTTATTTAAATAATAAATTGGCTTTTTCTATACCTTTTAAAAATAAAGTTGCAAAGATTTAATTACAGTTGAAATAAAAAAATCAAGATTATATTTAATTTTTTTGAAAACACCAGTATATAGGAAGTAAATGGAATAGAAAGTACATTATTTATATTTTTCAAGTTATGTACTCAAGCATATACCAATATTCGAGCATATTTTCCTAGAGATGTTGGTAGTTACTTTATTTCAATAATTCAATTTAAAGTATTTCCATTAATTGAAAATACTTTAAATAGCACAGTATGCTTAGAGAGTACAATATTTTAACATGCCTACAGAATTAAATACTTTATGATGGATAGAAATCTAGAATACACAAAATGGTTAAATAAATTATGAGAGCATAGTTATATGACAAATGGGAACATTACTATAGAACTCCTCTTTTTTTGTTTTTTACCATATTAATTACACACCATTTAGCTTCCTAATGTTATGTTTACCTAGCAATTAGTTAGGCTCTGAAATCATCATTAATAAATATTTAAAGAAAGCAGGGCCCACTTTCCTAGCACACAGAAGAGAAGTTTAGATAATTAAAAAAAAAAAACAAAAAAACCCACACTTTATGATACAGTAAAAAAATAAAACATTTGGTTTTGGTTTAACATTCAACTCAGTCTCTCTTTAGTGAGGATGGTTGTTACCTATATCTTTGTGTCTCATGGTTTATTTAATTGCTTTGTTTGAGCAAATCTATTTGGATTGGAACTTACCTTTCATGTTTTAAGATCATCTGCTATTTGTATAAAAATGTATTCTAAATTTGGACTAAAAAAGACAGGGGTTCTGTTATCTGTAGTATTATGTTCCTTGCTCATTTGGAATTGTTAGTTGTATGAAGTGATTTATAAGCCAAAGGATGCTTTTCCCCTTGCTCTATAAGCTAGTGTTGTATTACTAGCTTTTATTATACCAAACTGTGTCCAAATTGACAGAATTCTTTTGGGAATCAAGTATAGCTGATTGAAGTAGAATTGGATGTCTAGTATTTATTTTTTCCTAACTATACTTATTTTCAAACAGAAATACCAAGTTAACTATTCATCCTTATTTCATTTATTTAAAAATAATTAGTGAATTCATATTATGTGTCAGGCATATAATCACTTCTGATAAGAATTTATAGGTTGCCGGTGACCTTTTTCTTTTTCACCCTTTTGGTAATGTTTCTAAAATTTTAACTTGTGTACTTGAATAGAATAAAATTTACGTATTGATATATAATTTTTTGTTGAAGCTCAAGAATGAATGGACATCATTTCATTGGTAAGAATGCATTTAAAGTGCAGTCATGTTCTGTTCATTGAGAAAAGATGATTCCCTGTGTGGCTCTGGTTTAAACTCTTCCATGGCACTCACTCCTGTGAGTGTTCTGCTTATTTTTGGCACTTTGGAAAGGGTTATCATTCCATGGTACCCTGTAATCTTGGATACATTAATTTCATCTTCAAAAAGTGAATACTTTTAACCAAGACAGAAGGTAACTCAGAAAAGAAATAGACCTATTAATGATAGCATTTTATAACTGAGTTTAAAATAATAGATACCACTGAGAGACTGACGTTGTTGAAGCAGTCTTCACCAAACGTACAGGCTCTATAAAGGATTGCTCTAATTCTAGAGGATGGCTCCAATTCCAGGAAACATTAATTTTTAGTTTCCGTCATGATATTAATTTTTAGTTTTCTGAGCTTTTTTTTTTTTTAATGCTGGAGTATGTGTTCAAGTCAGTAGATTTTGAATTTTTAATCTTCCTTAGAACTGTGGTGAATAATGGCCCCTGGCAGGAGATAATGGAATTTTCTTAATTTATATTTTCAAGCAGAAGCTTCAATTGAAAATGGCATCCTATGGCCTGGAGACATAGCTCTATGTACATTTTAGGGGAGATGCAATAATCAGTGCCATCGAGACGAGGAATGATAGGACAGGGAAGAAGTAATTTAAGGAGGCAAAGAGAATGTACCAAATCTTTATTGTAGTGTATCTAATGATCTGCTGAAGATTTCCAATGGTTTTTGGAGCATGACTGGATAAACTAATGTTATCTTGCCAAAACAGAAGCTGCTGCTTAACCAGCAGAATAAGGCTATTGATTAAAACACCTCTCACAATAAATTACACATGGAATCTCATCTCCATACTTTGCACTTGGTAAAGTGCATTAATGAGCATAAGATAATCAAAAGAAGAGTAAAAGCAATTTGTTGGATGTTGTACAGTTCAAGATTAGTGTTGGAAAGGAAACAAATTTGCATGAATAGTTCAGCCCATTTTTAAAGCTGAATACAGGAAATTGTGCACAGTATGATTTCTACGGAAATATAAAATAGTCTCTCCCCTTAAGGTTTACAAGTCGATGCTTGTCGATGGGAGTAGTTATTGTTATTAGTCATATTTTGTTGTTTTTGGTCATTCATATTTGTTGAGAAATTATACAGAGAGTTCACCTGCATTATCTTATTTAACAACAAAATCTAAAGAAGGTATTATGTTTTATAGATGAGAAAGCTAAGATTGAAAGGTTTAATACATTGCTATGGGACTCACAGTTAAGTAAGGAGCTGTGCTGGAACTTTGTGATTCTAAAGCCTCTTTTAAAAGTTAATCTTCCCAAATAGTAAATGTTTTTGCTTCTGAGTGATAAATGATATGCTTTA
This sequence comes from Antrozous pallidus, assembly GCA_027563665.1. NCBI lineage: Eukaryota > Metazoa > Chordata > Mammalia > Chiroptera > Vespertilionidae > Antrozous > Antrozous pallidus. The sequence goes on along the minus strand of CM050508.1, from coordinate 150,180,915 downwards.
TTGTGTTTTGTAAAATATATTCTCAAATTATAAGTAATATGCGCATTGTGCCTTTCATTTACAGTTTTAAAAGATTAAGGAAAAGCAGCGTATTAATCGTTCATTTGCATTAATATTTCATGTGTTCCCCAAAAAAGCTGTTTTTTTAAAAAAACTGTACTGCTATTCTTTTGTACATGACATTTTCTAAGTGAATTTTATGTACGAGTATGTAAATTAATTATATTACACATTTATGAAATGCCATTGATTAATTACACATTTTTCTTGGTAACATTTATCTTAATTTAAAAAAATATTGTGGTTACCTTAATATTGAAACCTGGGAATTTTTATTACCTTTGTGAAATAAAATATACTCTTTTAATACTTTTCACTTTTTACCATCTCCTAATTGTGATGATTGAGCGATTCATTATATATTCCTTGAAGTATATTTTTCTTACATATTATGCACAAACCTGGACAATATCACTGACTTTAAATATTATACTCTAAAGTTTGCTATTCTGTAGTATATAGGAAGTAAATTAGTAAACTATTCATTTCCAAAATTACTCAGTTTTATTTTCTTCAGCTTTAGATATATACATTTGGCTTCATTCCTGAATAGATTTTTTTTTCTTCTTATTTAGAGTAGAAAGACTTATAAGGAATGTGTTTTAAAATAATTTTTTAAAGTCAGTCTTTTTGTTCCATTTAAGGCAGCTTTATGGCCTATAAAGCAGGATTTAGTATTTTTGGTTGTAGTTGATGGTTTTTATGTTTAAAAATGTATGTTATGAATATTAATGTCAGAAATAATACTTTTATTCTGGTATTTGAACTTGATAATGTTACAAAGCATTTATTATTGGATTTAATTTAGTGAAATGGAATTCTAATTTTAGATTAGTAAGAAGATTAGAGGGATAAATATTAAAATAATAGAAACTTGAAATCTAAAGGAATGTGTAGAAATAATATATAGGTGATATTTTTTGATAGTGCTTTTAACCCAGTGATGTGAAGTAAAGGTTATTTTTGGTCTCTCCATGTCAACTTTTGGAAATTTTTGCAAGTGTGTTTAGATATTAAGAATGATTACATGCTTAGAATTTGAAACTGAGTGCTTTCCATTTATTTACTAGATGTTAAATCATACATTATATCTCAGACTTGCTTAGATATTATTTGCAAGGGCTGCACTTATTCAACTTTTGAGTTCTTTCTAAAAAAAATCATATTACTTTTTCCTATAGTTGAGTCACTTTAAGTTTATTGGAGTAAATAAATCAAAGGTTGAATATAGAAAAATTTGCAATGATTACACTGAATTGTTTTTTGTTATTTTTATTTTTAACAGTGTCCTCCTAGGGAGCACAGTTTATTGTTAGATTGTCAAAAAACATTTATGTTCAGGTTTATTTAGTATTCACAATTTTCATTACCTAGCAAACTTTTAGGAAAAAAATAATATTTTCTGTTTTTAAAAATGGGCTTGCATGTGATATATTCATGTTCCTAGAAGTTGTACTTATTTAGACCCCTCATGTTAGGAATTTATAAGTAATTAGCCTGCTAGCTCAAAATTAAAACAACTAAAACCCTTTATTCTTAAGAATAAAATAGCAAATGATGTCAAATTAACAGTACAAACTCTGTTATGCATTTGCTGCATAAACCTTATTCATTTCTTAATGAATTTGTATTTCACTTGAATTTTATTAAGACTTACAAAGCAATATAATGAGTTTCCAATACATATTTATTCTTTACTAAACTACCTAAACTGTTCTCTAACCCAGTGGTTTTTAGTCATCAGAATCACTGACATAACTAGTTAAAACACAGATTGCTGGGTGTGGCCTCTGGATTCTGAGTCTGTTGGCCTTGAGTAGGGCCTGACAATGCATTTCTAACAAGTTCCCAGTTAACACTAGTGCTCCTGGTCTGAGGACCACATCATTTAAAGACCAGTGCTTAACCAGCCTAACATATTTGTGCATCTTTACAAATATGAAATAAAATAAGATAAATTTTATTTAAGTTGAAGTGTTTAATCAGAATCCATTTTCTTTATGGTAAATAGTAATTGTATTTCCTTCAAGTTGTAATCAATGGTCCACCTATTTAAAAAACCCAATCTTTTTCTCTTCGGCCTTGTTCTCATTCATACTTGAATTCATGCTTAACATTTGAGAAAAGTATAGATTTTTAACATAATTCACATAGTATTACTTAAATATACTGATACTTTATCAGTATAACCATATCTTGACTAATGAAGATACCTCTGCCCTCAGGAGAAAGTTATGCCAGGACCTATACCTAGGACTGAGAAAACAAAACAAATGAATGCCTTTCTTTTCTTGGCTTAGGTGTGCCTCTTCATTTTTGTTTCAGTAAAAACTTGGAGCAGAACAGTTGGAGGAAAATTGCTTTGCTTCTGTGTCTAATTGCTTCCTCTTTTCCTATCTTCTTAAATGATAGCAGTTTACAATTGTAGAATATTATCCACAGTGTATTGATTTTCAGATTTTTCTTCACGCTAATAGCTCACATTGGGTATTTCTTTTTCCTTTGTGTCCCACACTTGTTGTATGTGTAAACTTAAGGCTACTTGCTTCATTCATAATTGGATGTACAGAGTCTATATTTTATTTCTGTCATTTGGTCCTTAAAAGCTTTGGTTTTCTTTTCCAAGATACTGCTATACAGATTTGATATTTTTATATTTCTGCATTCCACTTCTTGTTGATTAACCTTTCACTTTTTCCCTCTCAAGATTAATTTTTTAAATGTATGATATATAGAATGAACATTTTTGACAACTTAAGATGCCATTTATTCTAGAAATATATATATATAGTTTTACTTGTAGGAACTCCATTAAGTCTCCTTACCTTCAATTGTACTTAGGAAGATAGCCCAAGAATTAATACCATTTGCTGACTTAAAGTGAATGTTTTGTACAATGTGATTAGTAATGATGGGAATTGCTTTTAACACTTATTTGAACCTGTAATTTTGGTGAGATTACTAATACGAAGATCATAAAGAGTAAATATGAGTAATTACTTTTCATTTATATGGTGTTGGTCTTTTAAAAATAATGGAAGCAGGAATACTTTGTCCCTTCTTGTCAACATATTGTGACATTGAAAAATATAAAATGAAAAATTTAAATTACATATTAAAGTCATATTTATTCTTTCTGACTTTCTAGTGGGAAAAAATGGGTAACCACCAGGTATGCTTTATTTTTGAAAAAAAGATATTAATCCCCAAATCCTTTGAGCTACATCTTTTGTCACCTTGGTCCAAAGTCCATCATGCTCTTTGTGCATTTCAGCCTTGAGTACAATTTTCTTTCTCTCCCACCTATTCTCGGATTGATTACGTGAGAGAAGACTTCTGTGGGAAGGGGAACAGTGATGATATATATATGAAAAGTTTACTAACAAGTGCAATTATTTGGAGGGATTTTTGTCATGAATATCTTTTAGATATGTTTTAAAACCATTTGCAGCAGGACAGACTTAACTGTTGAGTGGTTATAAAATGTGTACGGAGGGAGTTTATAAAAGGGGATCTAACTCAGATGAATTTAGATTATTTTGTTTCTGAAAGGTCTGATGGTTATATAAAGGGAGAACCCTTGTAGGTATGAGTATATACAAGAAAGAAATTTAAAGAGTTTTAGGTTTTATGAGGACTAGGTTAGTCGTTGAGGGTTCCCAGGAGATTAAATAGGACATTTATAAAAAGCAGTGAAATCTTTTTTCCTTTAAATTTAACCAAGGAATGAAACATTAGTTGAAACGTTAGATATTGACCTATTGAGAAATCTTAAACCTATCTTATATTATTTAAATTTTTAGGCTATAAAATTGGTTCTGTGATTTATGTTAAAATAATACACTTACACTAAATTGAGAGCAATTGGCAAATTTCCTCAAGAGATTGAACCAATTTATAAGAAATACAGAATAATGAAAGTAAAACAGGAGAATGAGACAGGGCACCATTTATATTATCCATGCCTTTGGAAATTATTATGTATGATATGTTTTTTAAAAATATGACATGGAGTACTATAGATTACTTTTGAGAAAATATGTTAGTTTATTATTCACACAAACAATATTAGTTATAACTTATTTAATATTTAAGACTTGTTTATAATATACCTTTGACCTATAAAATTTTCCTTTTTGATTCTATAGAATGTTTTAGGACTTTCTGTTCTTTAAGGAAGGTTCAACCTGGTTTAAGTTGAAATGGCCTCAAAGGTGCTTGACTTGTTAATGTACTTACCTCTCTGATCCAGTTCTCCTTCCACTGTCCTTTAGTTAATTGCTGTGCTAAAAACTGGGCTGTGCTCAGGCCTGTGTGGCTTATCTGATGAGCATCATCCCATACACCAAAAAGTGGCAGGTTCGATTCCCAGTTAGGGAACATGTCCAGGTTGTGGGTTCAATAGTGGTCAAGTCATGTGCAGGAGGTAACTGATTAATATTGCTCCCTCACATAAACATCTCTCTATCTTTCTCTTTCCCTCCCAACCCCCCATCAGTAAAAACATGTTCTCAGGTGAGGATCTATAATAATAAAAGCATAATATGCTAATGAGACCAACCTGGACAAAGCCCGGACTGCAAGAGAAGCAAATTTCAGTTGTAGACATAAATTAATCCCAGATCCCAGGGTCTCCGCCTGGGTCACTGGGGGGCGTGGCCAGCCTGCAAACCTCCACAGGTCCCTCGCCCAGGTCGCCTCTCTCCCCAAGGGAATCCGCACCCTGATCTGGGACACTCTTCAGGGCAAACCAGCTGGCCTCCACCGATGCACCACGCCTCTGTCCTAATAAAAGAGTAATTTGCAGATTGACCATCACTCCAACACACAAGAAGGCTGCCCCCATGTGGTCAAAGATCCTGCCCCCATGTGAACACAGGATGGACACCACAAGATGGCCAGCAGGGGAGGGCGGTTGGGACGTTCCAGGTCCTGCAAGGGAGGGCAGTTGTGGGCAATCAGGCCAGCAGGGGAGGGCAGTTGGAAGGGACCAGGCCAGCAAGGGAGGGCAATTGGGGGTGATTAAGCCTGCAGGGGAGGGCAGTTAGGGGTGACCAGGTTGGCATAGGAGGAAAGTTGGGGGCAAACAAGCTGGCAGGGGAGCAGTTAGATATCAATTAGGCTAGCAGGGTAGTGGTTAGCAGGTGATCAGGCTGGCAGGCAGAAGTGGTTAGGAGCAGTCAGGGAGGCAGGCAGGTAAGCAGTTTGGAATCAGCAGCCCTGGATTGTGAGAAGGATATCCAATTGCCCATTTAGGCCCGATCCGGGATTGGGCCTAAATGGGCAGTCAAACATCCCTCGAGGGGTCCCATATTGGAGAGAGTGCAGGCTGGGCTAAGGGACATCCCCCACCCCCCTCCCCCCCCCCACATACCCGTGCACGAATTTTGTGCACCAGGCCTCGAGTTTAAAAATAAAAACACTGTGCTGCTTTTTCATTTTTTTTTTGTTTTGTTTTGTTTACCATTTTCTAGTCCAGTTATTGTATGTACTTTACAACGTCTGGTATTCAGATTGTTAAGTACTTTTTGGTATAATGCTCTTGTTCTGCTTGCTTTGCTTCTTAATTTATGTAGTATCAGAAAATAATAAAAGCCTGCAAATATTATAAAAGATAATTCTTGCCTTTAAAGAGCTTATTAAAAAGATCATTTGGATAAATTCATAGAACTTAAATATCTTGCCTAGAATTCTAACTTAATGCTAATAATCTTGATAACTTATTGACAACACAAAAATAAGAAAATAATTCCAGTTGTAACATCCTAGGCAACATGTTAGTGACATTCTTTTTAATGTTATGTTTCAGGGAGTCTTAATTTATAAGAACCAAGTGTCATAATCATATATTGATAGTACCAGTACATTAATCTAGAAAATTGAAAGAGTAAAAACAATGTTTAGACACTCAATATGTGCCAGGCACTATGCTAAATCTTTATTATTTTTTAAATATGTTTTTATTGATTTCAGAGAGGAAGGGAGAGGGCGAGAGAGATAGAACATCAGTAATGAGATTCTTTGATCATCTGCCTCCTGTACTCCCCACACTGTGGATTAAGCCTGCAATCTGGGCATGTGTCACGAAGGGAATTGAACTGCAACCTCCTACTTCATAGGTCAGTTCTCAACCACTGAGCCACTCTGGCCAGAACTAAATTTTAAATGAAGGATTCAAGAGTATAGAATGTATTATAGTTGGAAACTTAACACCAAACTGGATTTAAAGGCCAAACTTCAAAAGCTGACACCTCCTTTGTTTTTAATATGTTGTCTAAACTTACTTTCAGCCCCAGCTGGTTTGGCTCAGTGGATAGCGCGTCCGCCTGCAGACCAAAGGGTCCCCGGTTTGATTCTAGTCAAGGGCTGCAACCTTAGTTGCAGGCTCCTTCCTGGCCTGGGCCCTGATTGGGGCTCGTGCAGGAGGGAACCAATTGGTGTGTTTCTCACATTGATGTTTCTTCCTGTCTTTCCCACTCTCTTCCACTCTCCCTAAAAATCAATGGAAAAATATCCTCGGGTCAGGATTAACAAAACAACAATAACAGTAACAAAACCCACAAAAAAACCTTACTTTCAGGCTATTTAGTTTGTGATTGTATGTTTCTGTTCAGTCATAGTAACATTTTTATTGTAATTGTAGTTACTAAATATGGAGAGTATACTGGTACATTTTTTTCAGTGATTTGTTTTGTTTTTCAGGTGCAACAATCGAACACAGTGTATAGTAGTTACTGGGTCAGATGTATTTCCTGATCCATGTCCTGGAACATACAAATATCTTGAAGTCCAGTATGAATGTGTCCCTTACAGTAAGTATGAAATTGATATGTTTCACTTTCTCCAGCATTCCTCATTGATGCTGAAAGACTACACACGTGAACGAAGCATATGTTTATGGCCTACAAAACCATTAGGCATGCAGAGCACTTACAGACTCGGGCCTCCAATTAGCTTCACGAAGTGTGGAAGGAAGCCATCGTGTCATGCTGGCCAAGTGTCTGTCTGTGTTCTTAAGTGTTTGGCTTTTAAGGCTAGTGTTTTTCCAGGAAACAAACTTGAATTAGCTATTCAGTATGGCAGATAGAAATCTGTACTTTTGCCCGATACCAGTTGCTGACAAATTGGTTTGGCTCACGGTTTTATAAAGAAGGAATTGACTTTGGTTTTAATTGTGAGCAACTTGAATGGCTACCTGCTGTCATGTTAACTTCAGTGCCTATTTGAAAAGCTACCATTGCAGGAGCTGAGGCCACTGCTTCCCTTTGGTTCATTTGTCCTTAAGGGAGCATTGTTTTTTTTTTACTAAATTCAGTGGTGAAATCTTAACTCTAAACAAAATAGATATGACAAAATCATGCACATATTTTTATTTTTAATTTGGCCTAATATCCATTTATAGTGAGGTCTATAAAGGGATATTTAAAATTCCATTGGAAATGCCCAAAGTAGGAGTCAGCTATTGTTCTAATTCTGTATAGTTTTCATCCAAACCTTAAATTTTATACTTATAAATTGTACTCTCTACTTTCATTGTACATTTTAGACAACTAAAAAGTTTCAGTTTATTACCTAATTTTCATAAGCTACTTTATTTGAAAGTGTTCTTGAATTCATTACTTTGTAACTTGGAAAAAAGTGTCATGTCACCTCAATTCATATGAATTTGAATTAAAAGTTTGTTAGCAATTTTATTCATTTGAGATCATTTTGGTACACTTTCCTCCAGGAAAAAAAAATCATCAGATTCTAACCAAATGATGAAATTACTTTTTTCAGAACCTCCAAAACTAAATCACTAGTTCCAACAGATTCCTACATCCAAACCATCAGTATTTCTATAACCAAAAGGCCGAATTCTGATAGATGTACTATGTCCAATACAACAGCAATGCATTCCTACATTGTGTGAAGGCGCTGTCTCTCTCTTTTCTACCCACAATTTTGATAAATTGGCATTTTGTGGGGTATCAGTTAAAGGCCAAACACAGATGATCTTTTCTTTTCATTCCTGCTCTGTGCTCCTATGTTACTGTGAAATGGACGCTTTTTATGTTTTCAGTATTTTCTATACCATTTGTAGGATTGGAAGCCCACTGAGTGCACTGATCTTGATCTCATTTCTCCCATGTGTAGTGTTGGTGGCTCACATACTCATTTTCCTGTGCCACTAGAGGAACATTGTATTCTTTTAAGCTAACCAAAATTTTGTTCCATAAAGTCACCTTCACTTGAATTTAGCATGGTTTCTGTTCTCACATTAGAAAAGGAATACAGCATCCATCCCCAAAGAGTGGAATCAGTCAGAGCTGTCAAGAATTGTTTCTTTCTGAAGCCTGTTCCTGTACCCTAGTCTATAGGCCAAGAACAGTATGAAGCAAATATTATTTTCAGACTGAAGTTATTTCTTGTGCTGTATAAGAAAGGGAAAATGGATATCTTCTGGACTGTCTAACTTTCAAAATTTTACCTTTTCAGTTCTCCAGAAGTATTTTACATTGTTCACTAAACTTGCAAAAAGCTATCCTCAGAGAAATATTGATTCTTTTTCATTTTTGTCCTTTAAGTAAAACCTGGGAATTAATTTGCTGTTGCCTTTCTAGAAGTTTGAACAAGGCAGAAATAAGTCTATGGCTTTTTTAAAAACGATCTCTTGCTAAAGAATTGATGTAATTACAACTTGTATATACTGTACAGTAGTGACACACTATCAACTGCATGATTTTTACTAATAGGATAATTTAAAGCAAAGGATATTTTTAAATTGTTTTGATCTGAAGTAGGACCATGTATTTTCTTATCTCTTTGTTCCTCAATTATTTTGTTTTCTTATGGTTCTGTTCATTGTACCCATCCTTCACACTTGCTTTTTATTTTAAGCTTGTAACTTTTTCTCCTTGTTTTAGTAGTGTTTTTGTACTTGTACTATTTGCATAACCTTTACACTATACTTAGTCAATAAAAATTGTCACCATTAGGTAATATTTATTATGTGTTCCTTACCATCTTGTTTTATGGCAGTTTTTATCCAGAGCAAATTCTCTAGGAGCTTATATATCTCATACTGTTTTCTCCTCTTTAAAAAACTATTCAGAAAAATTTTCATGCTTTCTGAAAGTTCTATAATTAATTTACTCAATGGAGTCCATTAAAAAACCTGTTAGTTTTGTTTTGCATGTGTACAGACAGGCATATGTATTATATCTGACATATATTCCTTCCTAGATAATGTCTATGTCAAACATATATGTACACAGGACATTCTTTATCCTTAACAGAAGTGTTGGTAATTGAATGTATCTGTTTAAAATAATTCATAAGGATCTTGTAGGATAAAAGAGAAAATCAGATTGGAAATTTACATTCTATAGGCAGAATTTGGCATTGATTTTTGTGTTCTGTTTCAGATGATCACTATATTATAAAACTGATGTCATAATTTTAGCTACAAGTTTTATTTGATGAAGAAATAACCATTACCGTTAATTAGGTCATTATTAATGAGTAAACATGAGATTATTCAAAATAAAATAGTGTGTCACTTCAGTTACAGTGTATATAGGCGTTAGTTTGCTTGGGTAAAGTTCTTGTGTTCCATATTCTTGTAGTCCTCCATTGATGTTAGTGAGCCATATATTTATGTTTGTTTGTTCTATAGAAGAGTAAACATTATTATGAATTAATTCACAGTCTCAAGACAAGTTACATATATATTTGGTATGTGATGATGCTAATTAATTTCATTAATTTTATTGTTATTTTATATTCTGTGTTGAGGAATTTTAAGGTACCAATTTGACATATACATATGCTTTGGATTTTCATAAAAATTTAATGTAAGGACATTTGTTTTAAATGCTATATCTTATTTGATTTGTTAATCACCAAAGGTTTTATTTAGTTATTTTTAATATTTATTTTTGGATATTCTCAGTTTTCATCAGAATTATAAATGAGATACAACCTATGTCCATTTTACTTTTTTAATGTAAATATATCAGTTAAATCACAAACAAAGTCTCCCTATTTAATATTTTGCTCAGTAACTGCACTGCCAGTTTAATTGATCCAATAATAAAACTCCCATTTTTAATTAATAGAAAACTAAATATATTTTCTACACCCTTTATTGAACTTGTTTTAAGTTCTGTTTTAAGTATGTAACATATTTTAAAGTGTATTATTCCCTTTCTTTATATGTAATTAATTTATTTGAATAAAATCATCATTTTCTAAAAGAATATAGCTATATAAAAATATAGTCTAAGCAGTCACAACACTAATGCTTTCTCTTATCCTTATTTTCCCACCACACCCTTCCATTATTGATTCTAAGCAGGTATAATATTGTTCTTCACTGAGGAGTAATTTTAGGACTAATGGTTTATGAAAAAATTTTCATGTCAGTAACACTTAATGTCTTCTTTTTACTGGATGCAGTCAGAATTGCACATAATAGAGCAAGTATGTTTCCTGAAAATAGTTAAATACACCAAGTTAGGTGGGGTTGAGGGGCGGTAGCTTAATGTGGAAGGAGTATCCTATTTTTATGCCAAAAATATTAGTGTGATGTTTCTCCCTAAAATAGAATTTCAGGAGGTCAGTACATAATCTTAAATTATTATAAATTTAAGAAATTAATCAAGTTAAGACATCTTAATGAAATGTGCAACTACAGTAACTTTGAGTAATCAGTTTGGAGATACAGTCCTAGCACACCCTAATGCATTTTAATAAGGGAAGAAGCAGCAGCAGAGACATTAATCTGGACACTTTATGAAATTCAGGCAACATACTGCAAAGCCTACATAAAATCTAAAATAGTGCTTTATGGTTTGCATTTTATTGGAATACTATTTACCAATAAGAGTGTCATGTAGCATCCTTCCTAAACTGCATAATTCATTTCTTCAAACTTCTTGGAGGGAGGATTTTTTCGCCTATCACTGTACTAATCAGGTTTGTTTTATGAAAGCATTTACCTTTTCTGGGGTCTGTGGAGTCAAGGTATTTGCTTTGAATGCTTGGTATGATTGTTGTTGCATGCGAGCTTGCTTTCTGTGTAAATTGATGATGGTAGACAATGTCATAATGAGCTAACCATAATTCTTTCTTCCTTTTTCTCCTTGCCTACTGTGCTTGCTTTTTCCTTGTATGTATTTTGCTTACTTCTTTAAAAAATAGTCTTAGTATTACAACTTGAGATATATGTTATAGAGAATTTAATAAGAATTATATATTATGAAGTCTATATAATTTTTTATATTTAAATTTACTAATAATTCTTAGAAAAGAAATGCATTATCATACCCCAACCTTCAAAATCCCTACTAAAATAGAGATGGGGGAAATTTGTATATTCCTGTAAAGGAGGCATTGTTTTTTTTTAATAGTGTGGTTAAGATGGATATTTGTAGAAATAGAACATAATAGAAAAACAATTAAAACATGTACCGAGATGCATAATTATATATTTTGTGTTAAATAAACATATTTGAAAAATGTTAAAATATAGCAACATCTATATTCATTAAATTTGACCTAGTTCCAAAATTGAGTTATAATTTTTATAACTATATTTTGCTGTTATTATATTTGATTTTAGTCAATGCAATTTGAATTACATGATAGGATAAATGGGGATGATACACCCATGCATGCATTTGTGTCTATAGCATACATATATAAAGTAAAAGTTGATAAGAATGCTGAGTGACTTTGGAAAGGCAGGAGTATGTATACCATGCATTAGTGAAGAATTTCATTATTTATTCAGGTACACTAAGTGAAGCAACATGCCAACATATTTGTATTGCCTCCTTAATCTATTAAAATGATTGATCCATATTTTTTTATGTAACTTTAGAATCTTTCTCCTGCTAGGTTTTCCTGTTGTGTATTTCTCTTTATCCAATGTAGTGCAGCTCTTATTCTTCCTATATTTAGCATCTGTTACGAATTCAGTCTTAGACTAATAGTCGATTTATTTTAATGTTTTTTCTTTTTTCCTTGCACTCTTTTTATTTTTCTTCCGATGCTTAAAATAGAAGTGGAGCAAAAAGGTAAATAACATATACAGTCTGAACCCCAGCTCCCTGTTATGTGCCTTATGGATGTTACCTCCTCCCTTCCCTTCCCTCACAACACTCCTGACATTAAAGTAATCAGCTGGACCTCATAAGTGCACCTCCTAAAGAAGTCGACTATTAACAATGAGATTATGTGACTGTTAAATCTGGTGATGGGATAAAAATTCTGAAGTCAGCGAGGGGGAACTGTCCTTTTTCACCCTTTATCTCTTTTTTCTGACACCCTTGGATATTTTATTATTAAAGTGTCATCTTGCCTGGTTTCCAGAACCCTCTCCATAGCATGCCATGGTTACAGGGTATCCTGGTTGCTTCATCACTACTTTCCTTGTATTTACTTTTCTCTGCTCCTAATTGCATTTTCCAAATATTTATGTTTCTTCAATCGAAGTTCCTTTGTTTTCAGTCTAACTTCTGTAAAAGTTCTAAACAAGCCTTCACATTGAGTCTTTTTGTTCTATTTTGTTTATTTGGGTCTTTTGCTTTGGGGTTTTAGGGGCTCATAAGTGGGCCAGGGAAGGGGAGGGTACAAAGTTTGGATTAAAATATTTTGTACACTAAAGCTTCAAGTTTTAAAGCAAAAATTACCATATTGTCAAATAAGAACACATAGCAAAAATGTAATGCTACGCTCAGTTATGAATGGTCTTAAACTTAGCTTCATATGTGTGAAAAAAAAGCACCAGCCACTCTGTGTGCTGGTGCATTGATTATGGGAACTTGAGGAAAGAAGGGTGGTACTTTTTTTAAGGATACACTTTGAAAAAATAGAATGTTAATTAAATGATTTTTTTTCTCTTTTGATTTATGATCCTTAAAATTTGTGTTTACCTGTGTAATTTTTTTTTAACTTGGCTTAATTCTTGTCTTTTCTATGTGACTGCTAGTTTTTGTGTGCCCTGGGACCTTGAAAGCAATTGTGGACTCACCATGTATATATGAAGCTGAGCAAAAGGCAGGTGCTTGGTGCAAGGACCCTCTTCAGGCTGCAGATAAAATTTATTTCATGCCCTGGACTCCCTATCGTACCGATACTTTAATAGAATATGCTTCTATAGAAGATTTCCAAAACAGTCGCCAAACAACAACATACAAACTTCCAAATCGAGTAGATGGTACTGGATTTGTGGTATATGATGGTGCTGTCTTCTTTAACAAAGAAAGAACCAGGAATATTGTGAAATTTGATTTGAGGACTAGAATTAAGAGTGGAGAGGCCATAATTAACTATGCCAACTACCATGATACCTCACCGTATAGATGGGGAGGAAAAACTGATATTGACCTAGCAGTTGATGAAAATGGCTTATGGGTCATTTATGCCACTGAACAGAACAATGGAATGATAGTTATTAGCCAACTGAATCCATACACTCTTCGATTTGAAGCAACGTGGGAGACTGTGTACGACAAACGTGCTGCATCAAATGCTTTTATGATCTGCGGAGTCCTCTATGTGGTCAGGTCAGTTTATCAAGACAACGAGAGTGAAACAGGCAAGAACACCATCGACTACATCTACAATACCCGATTAAACAGAGGAGAATATGTGGATGTCCCCTTCCCCAACCAGTACCAGTATATCGCTGCAGTGGATTACAATCCTAGAGATAACCAACTCTACGTGTGGAACAATAACTTCATTTTACGATATTCTCTGGAGTTTGGTCCACCTGATCCTGCCCAAGGTGAGAATGTTTGCTTGCTCATGTAGATAGATGTCTTTTGTGAACAGTGTATTTGTAAAAGACTTTTTAATGTTCCCCCTGTTTATGTTCTCCCCCTTTTCATAGTTAAAGCATAAAGGATAATGTAGCATTTCATGTTATCTCATAGTACGTACATTTTAGTTTTATTTTAGTCCTCCTCTTTTCTATATTATGTTCCCTTCTCCACCACCCCAAATTTCTTCACTTAAATGTTGGCTTCAGAAAATTGTAGCCTCATTGGGCACTGCTAAAAATATAATACCAGCTACAAACAAACCTGTTAGCTTTGTTTTTTTCCTCCCTGACTTCTGAATTGATTACAATCTATGTGCAGACCTTTTAACTTCTTGGCGCCAGTGGGCAAGGGGAATAAGTGTTAGGAAGTCCCAGGAGAATTGCGAGGCTTGATGTACAACTCCAGGCATAAGTGAGTGTTTTGAAGTCTGCTCTCTGTGCAGGAGAGGGAGTCATCCAATAGCTTCCTTGATCATGTGAAAATTACCCATTTTTATTTCCTGGTAAATTAGTAATAGCTTTAAGTCAATATTTCTGTGACTCAAACTGTCACCAGGGACAAAAAACATTGCATGATTCCAAGTGATATTTTATAAAGATGTTATCTGCTAGGATTTTTGTGTGTTATCTTCAGGTAACTTTGTGGAGGTTCATTACTTCAGGAAGTAATGCTTAATCTTGGGGAATACACTTTAGTTTATCATGTGAATTGAATTCCGTAGGAGACAATTTTTTAGGTTGAATTAAATGAATATTTTATTAAAACAAGATTACCTCATCCTCACAATAAAAGTTGTAAAGCTTGCTCTAATTATGAGTTTTCTACTTGAATAATATTTGTGTATTAAAGTTCTGAATTAATGTTTCAGTTTACTGAGTTAATTGGAATTCTCACATTATTGAGTCACTTCAAAATTTTAGGAACCAGACTGTTCTTAGAATGATTAAATCAAACTCTTGAAGGTGGAACAGAAATTAATATTGTTTTCCTTCTAGTAAAGCAGTATATATACACATACTTAAATATAACTATAGGTACCCCACATAGCTTAGGATATACTAAGTTCTAAATATTATTATGGCATCAGAACCTCAAAAACATAAGTCATAGTCTTTTATGGTTTAACTTTTTGTTGCTGTTGTTGTATATTTTTTATTATTATATGCTAATAAATACATAACATTGCACACACAGTCCTTACACTTTCAAAACTGATACTATTCAAAATATCAATATGATTCATGATATAGAGTGGCTGGTGGTATTTGTTAAAGCCCAAGTTCCTGATATCTGGTAGAAACACCAACTTGAGATCCAGTCCTACATTTAATTTATATTTTTAACTTTAGCAGTGCAGGTTCAGAGAATTTGTGTACATGCAAGTGATTTGTAGGAAAAAGATTAACGTTAAGGCTTTGTTAGTTTAGGAAAGCCAGGCCTCATATCATATATAATAAAAGGCTAATAAGCAAATTGACCGAACGGTGGACCAAAGGTTCGCTATGATGTGCACTGACCACTAGGGGGCAGTGCTCAATGCCCCGTGGTGGTCAGTGTGCTCCCACAGGGGAAGTGCTGCTCAGCCAGAAGCCTGGCTCACAGCTGGTGAGCACAGTGGTGGTTGTGGGAGCTTCTCTCGCTTCCTCAGCACAGCTAAGGACCAATAGGGGATATCCAACTGCTGGCTTAGGTTTGGGGAGCAGGCCTAAGTTGACAGGTGGACATCCCCCAAGGGGTCCTGAACTGTGAGAGGGTGCAGGCCAGGCTGAGGGGACCCTCCCTCCTACTCCCCAGTGCAAAAATATCCTGCACAAGACCTCTAGTTAAATATAAGGTTTACTGAGAATCAGTTTTTCAAATATCAGTTTGAATGAGACATCCGGTTAATTGTGAGAAGGTGTCTTTTGTACTAGAAGGTAAGATTTGCATCACAGTGCTTTAGAAATCTGCATCAAATGGCTGTCTGGTTCAATGGTTATTGGATCTGGGACAGGAAATATTCCTTATAGGCTGTTTGCTATTATACTTACAGTAACAGACTGATGCAAAGTTATGTAGAATGGCAGGGGCCACCCAACACATTAGCTCACATTATAATTGGAATATAAGCTGTTATGGCAAGATTCTTATGAGCATTGTATGCCTGAATTATCATGTGCCCTGTGATGTCTCAATTCCTCCACCAGTGTTTTTAGTTATTTATTTATTCTTTTCTTGCAGTTGAATTTCTGTACATGCAACAAACATTTTGAATAGTATCAGTTTTGAAAGTGTAAGGACCGTGTGTGCAATGTTCTATGTATATTATTAGCATATAATAATAAAATTAATATTCAACAACAACAAAATTTGTGATGTTATTTTTGTTCATAAGAACAAAAACGACATTGACTTAGTACAAGGCCCCTTTTTCTCCGATTCACATATGGCTAGAATTTTCTGGCTTAAAATGATAGCAGTAATGACTATTGTTACATGCTCTACAATGAAATCTTCATCCCAAAAAGCTAGGACCATGCTTCCCCTTTGTTCTATAGGTTTGTAAAAGGCAAAGGCAGGAATTGACAAAATTTGACGTTGTATTGATACTTGTGGTAACCTTTTTGTAATTTATACTACCCTCAGAGCTGTTCCATTTGTGTTGGGTGGTAGTAAATCTCTTTTCTCCATTAGCAAAATAAGAAAGAAAATAATTTTTTAAAAATGTAAATTCATCATGAGGCAACACCTGAAGGATTGTTAATAGAGACTAATTGCCCCGTGTACTTGTCACAAAAAATATTCCGTGAATACAGGATGAGTAATATCATTTTTACATGTAGCTTATATTCCAGTGAACATTTTGATCCATTTCAGATGAAAAGATCTCATAATTTAGATGCTTTTTAGAAAGAGCCGTTACCATTGTTGAAAATGAGAAGCTCAGACACATTTGGTAACTGTGTTCCTACAGCTGTGTTTTGTTTTCCAAATAGCCATTCTTAAATATTCCCAGAAAGTCAAAATTCATATTGGCCCTTTAAAAAACCCTTAGTGGTAAAAAGTTTTATCTGACCTACATTTTTCTTGCTGCTGTTTGAATCATATTCTGTTAGTCTCTTTCCTTATAATTTATCTTTATATGCTTTTAGAGAGACTCCAGTCTCTCTCATCCAAGATGTGTGCTGATAGCTGGATGGGGCCTTGCAGAACTGTTCTGGCCCATAAATTTAGGTCAAACCAATAAGCCACTGTCAGCTTTCCAGAATCCAGATCTGAGAAACGGATGGGACAGAGCAATGAGAGATCAGGTCTTTGCCTGTCAAACAAAGCAGTGATTGACTGGCTTGGCTGAAATTCAGTCTTAGGTACTGGATTTGCCACGAAGTATGTCACCATGGCATACATTGTGCTGTAAAATTATTCATTCCTTTCAGTTTTCATTGTGGACTGCTTCATAGTGTATTAGCTTCAGTACTTTTTCCCATTTATAAATCCAAGCTCTTTTGTTTCTCACAGTACACATATATTATTTTTTTGCCGTATCGTGGTTTTTAAATAAATCTTTCCTCTTTTTTTTTCTTTGAGTTTCAGCTTTCTGTGATTTCTGCATAGTTCATTTGCTCCATTTATCTAAACTAGGTCTGTTTTTCCTTTCACATTCCTCCTCCCTATAGTGGGCTTAAGAAAAAAACCCATTTCACTCTTATTTTAACTCTTTTCTGTTTCTTAATCTGAATTGCTCTATATTTACATAATCTGACTGCAAATTTGATACCCCAAATGTTATAAAAAAATATTGTGTCTTGGGTTTTGACAGCTCTTGAATAATTAATTATGAAGTACGACACTTCAATAATATGAAGGGAAATTTTTATCAAGAGAGTTAAGTTTATTATTTTTTTAGGAAGTGTTTAGCATAAAATGCGTATTTCTTGAAACATCTTCCCACTGAAAATAAATGCTCTCAAATAAAGATGCCCACTGTTTTTAAACATTAAAAAGGGTAAATTTAATGAATGCATAGTTTTGCCTTTTCAAGCTATAGACTCACGCTAGCTGGAGTTCCTTCAGTGAATCATGGGCTAGTTCCTGGACCTAGATGATGGAAATGCTTCCCTTCACTTAAATGGGTATTGTCCTCAAATCTTTTCCTGCAGGAAAAAAGGGCAGTATTAAATAGCAAGTCCATAGTAGACACCATCATAGTAAATCGAACCATTCTATATGTGCTTGTCAAAACCTTCATGGGTTCCTATTAAATAGGTTTATTAGCATTTTATTAGGACCGTTTCTAGTTCTCTGTACTCACATGGTAACAGTAGGCAGAATGCTACATCAGTTCTTCTGCTGTGGTCAGCAAACTGCGGCTTGCGAGCCGCGGTTTGCCACTCTGTTGACTAATGAGTTTGCCGACCACTGGGATAAGGCTTAATCACAAGGAACAACAGCAGCCTGTAATTGGAATCCAGAGTGTAAGTTAGTGGTCTTGAAACTCGCCAGTCGCAGTTTGCCGAACACTGATCTAGGGCCTTAATAAGGCATCTTAATAACTGGGATGAGACTCTGTATATCAGGGCTTGGATTGGGCATGAAGTTTGCCTTGTTTTCTGCTCTTAAGTGATTTGCGAACCACATGCGGCTCTTTGGCCCCTTGAATGTGGCTCTTCCACAAAATACCACTGGCTGGGCTAGTCTATTTTGAAGAAGTAGCCTTAGAAGTTTAAGTTTTAAAAAATTTGGCTCTCAAAAGAAATTTCAATCGTTGTACTGTTGATACTTGGCTCTGTCGACTAATGAGCTTGCCGACCACTGCCTTAGAGCTTTGAACCTCTTGCCACGTGAATTTCAGTATGAAACTTGGTAGTCTATTGCTCCAGTATATTATACTATCCTTCCCATATATTTTCTTCTTTTAGAGATTTACACAGAACACAGTGTCAGGTACATGCTCCAAAATAAGGGCAGATGCCATGCTTTTCCAGTGTCTGTGAAAATCTTTTACCTAGAAAAGGTCGTGACATTTAACGGTATGGACAAGTGATCTTCTCTATGTTTAACCTTCTATGTGGCTCAGTTTCCACATCTTTAAAAAGAAGAGAATCTTAGTCCTACCTCATGGGGTTGTGGTATGGATTTTCTAAGGTGATCTGATGATCCTTGAAGGCTAATTAGCATAGTGTCTGGTGCATAAATGCTGAATAAGTCTAAGCTTTTATCATTATCTGATGTCCTGTCTTCACCTATGGAAAGAAATATTAATCTTTAGAAATGCCTCAGCATTTCTAACTCCAACCTTACAAAAAATGTGCTTTCCTTGAAGTTGCTAAATTTTGTCCTTGAAAAAATCCCAGAAATTCTAGTAGTCCTCCAAAACGGTTTAATTTTGCCACTTAAAGTTTACTTTCATGTTTATTTTCACAATGTCCTCATAATTAAGCCATTTGCCTTTGATAATGTGCTTATTCCCTTTGAAATTTTGATAAATAAAACGTAAAAAGGTACGAAAATTATCAAAAGACACATGGAACAGGATATAATGTTGTGTGAAATTGTATACAATTTAATAGAGGTCATTTTATTACCTGCCTTCACTCGGATATTATGAATCTTTCAGATCACTAATTGTAGTATTGTTGATGCATATTTCAGTCGTGAAATATGCCCTAATTAATATAGTGTTGAGGGATACATAAGATGGTGTAGCATGAAACCACTTTATTCTGCCCTGTTCTCTTTTTGCTCCTATTCTCCACTCCCCTTTAAAATTGAATCCAGCAGCATTCATTTGACACTTCTGCAAAAGATCGTGATGCTTTTGACAAATGTTAATTGAGAAAGCACTGAAAGCCTGGCTGCATTGTAATCAGAAGAAAATTATAGAGGTTTAACAAGATGTCAGACAAGTGCTTTGCAGGAAAAGATAGACGGGTTTGAATAGGTTTCTGCCGCTGTTGATGTTTGACTAATGTACACAGGCATCTCTCGTGGTCAATACATTATGCCCTGGAAACAAACATATGTTTGTCTTATTATAGAAGGAAACAAAAGGTATAGAAAGGGTATAGTGAACTTCTTGGTAACAAGAAATTTGTCCCTGCTAAAAGGTCTAGAAACAAATGTTTCTGATAAACTTAGCATACTCTTGTCCATAGTATCAGAATTGTATAAAAAACTATTTATTGACCAAAGCTTAAAATAGTAAACATAGTAATAATAAGTTTTCTAATAAGTTTTAATGTTTTAGTTTGTTTCTTATGTATAGATAAAGCATAAAATAAGTTAATTTTTATAAGATTATTTTTAAAAAGTTATTTTTAACTTGCTGTACTCTTCACAATTTAAATATCAGCATTATCTTAAAACCTTATAAGAGCCAGTAACTATAAATGTTGATAAAATTTTAGTGTGATTACCTAATAGATTTTAAAAGATAGTGTTAAAGTTTTACTGACAGACTTTTTATTATTGTTTAATTCATTTAAATGGTAGTTAGTGAAGGACACATAAGCTCCATTAATTTTTTAACCTACTGGATTTCACAGTCTGAAAGTAATGCTGGAAGTCAAAAAATAACATTTAAAAAACTTTTTTGTAAATTATTTTTTTTAAATGTGTAACTGTTGTTTCTTTAGTTCCTGTTAAGGTTCAGTAAGATACAGTGGAATGCATTGACATTTGGTTTTGAATTAGGCATGAATTGATCTAACCTGTTATCTTGATGAGAGATTTCATTTCTCTTGCCGGAACTAGTTGTTTTTTCATACCTATGTTTTCAAAAGTAAAGAAATCTAAAGCTTTGGATGTTTCCTTACTAAAACAGCACTCACATACCAAACTTACCTTCTGTTTGGGTCTGATCAGGCATGCTCAAAAATCTCTCAAGCAAGATTGGCTGCTGGGTAGAAAGATGTCACATTATTTATATTCCTGCAAGGTGCAGAGTGGGTGACTAAATTTTTTGTTGTCCTCTTAATATGCAATTGGTCAGACTTTTGTTGATACTTAGAATTTGATTGTTTGTAGAGTATGGGTTTATACAAAACAAGAATTTTTCTAAGTTATTTAGTAGAGACAGTGCATTTGCTTTGTACTTTACATAAAACTGTCCATTTCCTGTTACATGATTTATGATGAAATTATTCTTAAACTATATTTCATTGAGAAGTAAACCTAACACAGATAGATCGTAAGGTCTCCCCTGCCTCCACTTAGCCAACAATATGAATAAATTGGAATAATTGAAAAGGTTTGTTTTTCTTCCCTCCTACGGATGTTCTCAATAATGCTCATCTTGGTCTTGGGGGTAGTTGGATGGGTGGGCTTTTGTGTGTGCATGCACGCACACCTATGTGAATACGTGTGTTTGAGATTAACCTGCTCATCTTTTTTCCATAGTGCCTACCACAGCTGTGACAATAACTTCTTCAGCTGAGTTGTTCAAAACCACAGTATCAACCACAAGCACTACTTCACAGAAAGGCCCCATGAGCACAACTGTAGCTGGATCCCAGGAAGGAAGCAAAGGGACAAAACCACCTCCAGCTGTTTCTACGACCAAAATTCCTCCTGTAACAAATATTTTTCCCCTGCCAGAGAGATTCTGCGAAGCATTAGAAGCCAAGGGGATATGGTGGCCTCAGACACACAGGGGAGCAATGGTTGAACGGCCATGTCCCAAGGGAACAAGAGGTATTTCCTGTAAAATACTATGGATACATTTAAAAATTTACTTTAGGTAGATTCTGAATTGCACTGAAGTGATTTTTACTTGAGAAAGGATATATTTACAGTAGCAAACATTATTCTTCTTGTTACTTTAGTAATACAGCATGTGGGAAAAAATCACTACAGGTCAGACCCTTCATTACCTCTGCCTCTTAAAGTTTTAGGTCAAGCCTGAGATCTTTGCCCATGGCTTCTAGTGTGCATTCCTTACAGCTGTCTTTTTCATTACAAGTATCATTTTGGATGAGTCCCAAGAAAATCAAGGGCTTTTTGTTGTTTGTTGGAAATGTCTGATATTTCTATGCTGACTTTATATTTACTGTTTATAGTCCACATTTTACCCTACTTTTTTGTCAGTTATTGTCAACTCCTTCCATTAGCATTTATTCAAAATTTAGCACGCAGGGTAGGATCATCATAGCTGATTTCCCGAGTGCAAGCAGAAAAATGGTTTCAATTTCACTGTTGTTTTCCACATCTGCTGTAGGAACTGCCTCGTATCTCTGCATGGCTTCCACTGGAACATGGAACCCTAAGGGTCCTGATCTTAGCAACTGTACCTCACACTGGGTGAATCAGCTGGCTCAGAAGGTTGGTTGGAACCTTTCAATATGATACATATTGGTGATTAAGGGCTTTAACTTCTAACATAAATAACTTAGCTTTGTATGTTAAAACCAACTCCATGACTCTTTGTTCAGTATAAAAGTAAAAAATTATGCATAGTTCTGTCTGTAAACTATTTATTCAAAGTTACATATGTTTTGAGGCATGCTGTTTTCTTTGTTAAGCTTTTTAATGAGTACATACTTGCTTAATTTCAATCATATTTAGTTACTTCTGCTCCTTTTGATGTTTGTAAGACAAATAGTGCATTGGCCTAATAAATCAAATATCATTATGTTTGCAACTGAATCCACAGAATGCAAGCAGATGTTTATATCACAGATGATTATGATAGAATGAGTAAAAATATTTACAGTATAATGTAAGTAAAAAGACTTTACATTATAGTGGGATACAGTGACATTTTAGTTTTTCCTTTCCCATTTACCGTTGTGAAGTGCCAGCAATATATAATAACCCTCAGTGTCCTACTGATTATATTCTGATTTAAATTTCTGGATCAGTGGGATAAATAAATTGTTTTGAAATAGCAGTTTAAAATGGTTGCAGTGAAATGAGAGAGCTATCTGAAAACTTTCACAAAGCATATCTGGTTTTCTTCCCCCACCCCTACCCCTATCCTCCACCCCAACCTCCCTCTTTTTTTGTTTCTTTTAAATGTCTGGTTAAGAATTTCTGTTGTGGGTTGAGGATCTAAGAACCTTTCATCATCTGAAATAAAGACAATGTTATTGGTCTCAATTAGTTGCAGATTTTGACATATTTGTAAGTAAATTTTTCACCACAACAAAGATACTCAGGAGAAGAACAAGAAGCCACAAACAGAACAAGAAATCTTACTGAGATACTATAAATTGGCATTTCAGATTAGAAGTGGAGAAAATGCTGCTAGTCTTGCCAATGAACTGGCTAAACATACCAAAGGGCCGGTGTTTGCCGGGGATGTGAGTTCTTCGGTGAGATTGATGGAGCAGTTGGTGGACATTCTTGATGCACAGCTGCAGGAACTGAAACCTAGCGAAAAAGATTCAGCTGGACGGAGTTATAACAAGGTAAGTAGGCATTTTCTGTTTTATTTGGTTAGGCATTGTGTATGGGAGCTCTGGATTCTAATAGCAGTTGATCCCAAACCTCTGGCCCCTTGGACATATACTTAAAAACAAAAATTCTCATTTAGTTTATGTCCCAAGAAAAAGTGACACTTTAGAAAGGAGCAATAACAACAATAAAAAGTTAATTATCTGAGTGGTGACCTTAGCTGTTGGCAAACTTCAACTGCCTCTCTCTGGTCAGTAGTCTCACTTTAAAATGCATTTAATGCGCTTGGAGAGATTCTGTGCAGAGACTGTGTTCTAGAACATATACTTTGTATACTCTTGGGGTTGCAACGTAATTGTGACAGGAAGATGAATGCTAGCCACTGAAATACTGTACTTAATGGCAGGTTCTGGAAGAACAAGTTTTCCCTAAGAGTAAAGTATAATGGTACTATTAATTTTTCATACTATGCCAAAAATGTAATGGTTCTTTTAACTATACTATAAAATAAGTGTTTTGATGAGATTCATATGAATCCACAATCTGTGGCTAACATGGTTTGATAGGGTGAAAAAAATAGTCATTTTTTTCCTTTTGAGCACATATTTTGTCTCTAGTTTTATCAGGATACTTTGGATTAGTGTACTTAGTAACTTAATGTTAAAACCTGTAAGTGCACAATTTTGGCAGTTAGCACAGACCCATGGAATCTAGAAGTCTCAGGTGCCAATAAAATCTGAGCTCAGGAGCACCAGCTAAATTTTTGAGGATTTCTTCTTTCCTCGTTTTTAACAGTTAAAATCTAACCTCTGATTTTTCTTTTCTTTTACTAAAAAGCTCCAAAAACGAGAGAAGACATGCAGGGCTTACCTTAAGGTATCTCTCCTGTGCTGTCACCCTGCTTTCTCCCTCCTCCAGCTACCTGCCACGCTTTATCATCTTGCTGCATGATCCAATGTATTTCAGTCTTTGATAATTATATAATGTGCCCCATATCAGCTGTACAAATGTTGGCTTTTCACAGGTATATTACTCTCAGAATAAGCAAATATTTTTTTATAATTTTTTATGATGATTTCCAGTTAATCCAAATGTACAAGAATTTTAATGAAATATCCTCTGAATTGGAAACTAATTATATAATCTCCTTGATTTTGTTTGTCATCTCTGTGGTTTAAAAAAACAACTTGCTTAGTAACACAGCCATGATATAGTCTTGGCAGTTTATCATATCAAAGACTGTATAGTCATAATGTATGTGCATGAAAAAGTCACTGCTTTCTTATCTGTGGTATACTCTTCAATAAATAGGCTTTGTCCTGAAATTTTTCGGGGTCATTTCTAGAACCAGGTTGATATCGGGAAGGGTTACTAGAAATGAAATATGAATAATGTGACTGTGCTATCGATATGTGTTGTATTTTGGTTTTTCTCAGGCTAATCTGAACAGAAAGCCCCTGTTTGGCTGAGAATCCTTGTCTGTTCCAGCCAGTTTTTCTCCTGGGTAAATCCAAGTAATAGGAAACATGCTGAGTGAGGCTAACAGTAGAATTAGGCCATGCTAGTTCTGTGTGATAGGTCAAAATAATAATGCCATATTGCATTTTTGTTTCATTTTGAATTTTAAATGTTCTTTTTTGGGGGGAGTTACTTTCTAATCTTGCTCATCTAAGGACCATATCACTAATAAGTCAAACCTAATTCTTATATATGTGACAACAAAACAAAGAACTTACAAGTTTTGTAGAACAGATGTTATTTGAAGCTGTGGCTTCTATTTTTTGGCAAGGTCTAGCAAAAAGAATGGAGTCCCACTAGTTACTAATAGACATTGTGGGATCTTCAAACTTTATAAGAAAAGGTGGGTAGGAAAGTCTGTTTTTAGGTAGTAATATTTTGAAAGTCCCTCTTTAGCCTTTTTAACGGGGACAAAGAAATAACTGCCAAAGAGTATAGAATTTGTCATACTGAAGTTTCAGTTCACCTTAAAGGTATTAGTTAATGTGTGAAATATAATAATTGGGATGTTGCCCAGGACATACATTTCAGTGGGAAGAAAATGGCTTTTTTTCTTTGGCAGGGAGAGACTACTTCAGGAATATGATTAGACTAATGACCATTTTGATTCCATGAGAAAAGTACTAATGGTAATAAATAAGGAGTGTTTCAGATTCATAAAGCCATGCCATCAGTGTATACATAATAAATTTCAGATGACCTTAATTTCTGGCCAGTGTCATTTTCAGCATGTTACAAATGACCTTTCCTGTTTAGATAAGACTAATAAAACGCCTTAAATTACCAATCAGAAGCCAGCTTACACTATGCAAATGAAGTGGCTTCCTGCTTTGTGGCAGAGGATTTATTTGTAACTTAGATTAGTATTTCTGGTGACTAATGAATCTGGCCTCAGCAGACCAGTTTCTGTTCCACTCTAGTTAATGGCTGCAGCAGTACCAATGTGAGCATTCTGAGTATTCTATCTCCCGTTAGAGAAAGAAAAGAGCCTTGACGCCCCTTGGAAGTATCTTCACCTGCCAGGAAGGTTGTGGTGGCTCACAAGGCAGACAGAACGAGGATATTAAGATGGATTAAGCTAATTAATCTTGCTCTGACAGTAGCCTCAAACAACATTCCCCCTGCTCATTTTAAGATAGCACCTCAAACTAGCAATTTTTGGTGGTGTTCTTTGTACAGTGTATGTTTTATTCCCATCTGTAATTGCCAGGAGGTCAGAACAGTTTAGATATGGCCTAATGACACATTAGGACTAGGTAAATGGGGTAGAATAAATAAACTTAGTGATTTCAGCTATTCAGGCCATAGTTAGTGTAGAATTAGAGGAATTATCAGTACAAAAGCCTGCCTTCAGTTGCTTAACTGACTGAGTTATATTTTTATTTAATGTTATTTTTGTGTAATAAATGAAACCTACATATGTGACTATTTACAACGTGGATGCTTATGAAGGATTTATTCTGCCTTTCTGTTTCCATTATATTATTAGTATATAGGCTTTACATATTTTGATTGCTTTATTGGTTCCTTTCAAAACACATTATTGTTTATGAATTAAGATATACTCTCCGGTGGTTTTTTTTAGCTGGAAAGGGAATTAGAAGAGTGAATTATGTTCACAGATATTTTACAGATTTTGAAATCGTCTTGTTTTTATGTCCCATTGGTAACAAACAGATACTGTTATAAGGCACAGTTTTAGTTATTAAATTTGAGTTCATGTTCCAAATAATAATATGTCTTACTTTCCAAGCGTAACTATTAGGCTACTCCGGAGGCATCAGTGTTTCTCTTTAGAACATTCCAGCATTGAGGTTATAAGTAGGAGTGGTTATACATGTAAGAGGAATACCTCGGGTTAAGAGCTGACTCTGGCTGTATTTCTTTTCAACAACTGAGATGATTAGGTAAACAGAAAAGCCATCTTTTTACACATACTCTTTATAATCAAATAGTAGTCTACCAATCCTCAGCCATTCTTATTCTGAAATAGTCAGATATGTTACAAGTTGACCAGATATATGTTGTCCAGGTGTTCTTCCATCTTGAAATTCAAGTAAATCACCATGACAGATAAATATTACAATTGTCACTAGTCAGTGATTGAAAATCACCTTGGTACTACAAGCAGTCAAAACGAATGATGGTTTTCTAACGGATGCAGGCAATTGTTGACACAGTGGACAACCTTCTGAAACCTGAAGCTTTGGAATCGTGGAAACACATGAATTCTTCCGAACAAGCACATACTGCAACAATGTTACTGGATACTTTGGAAGAAGGGGCTTTTGTTCTGGCTGATAATCTGGTAGAACCAACCAGAGTCTCAATGCCCACAGAAAATATTGGTAAGTGAACCTGCTGTCAGGCTTAATCTTTGATTTAGAAGATAGATGTTTAAGATAATGATGTTTCCATTCTGAATCTGTTAATTCCCAGTGGCCAGTGTCTCTTGTGTGGAAATATTTTTGTCTGTTAACTAGAGATATTATTGATCACATTTCATAAACTTAATTCAGAAGCCAACACCTTTCCTATATCTTTTAAAAGTTGGTGTCTGTGTGTGTGTGTGTGTGTGTGTGTGTGTGTGTGTGTGTGTATTGTTTTTATTCCCCACTAAAATTCATTAAAGGAAAAATGTGTTAGAGTACTTAAATGCCTGGATATGGATTGCTTAAGTAATGGAAGGGCTTGCTATGGAACTATGGCAAACGCTTTTCCATTTCATATATTATGTTCCTAATAAATTTAAATTACCTTCTGGAATGTGTTCTCCCAGTCAAATATTTTAGGCAAACAATTTGAGCCAAATGTTTATATTAAACACAACTGCCTTTAGGTGAAAATGTGATCAGTGAGCTACATCTTCCATACAGTAGAATATCCATGCTTCATAGATTGCAAAATAGCTGCGGATAGTTTTGAAGTATGATTTAGAATTTGAAGGCTGGCAACAAGAGGCAGGAATTAACTTGTGATACTTGAAAGAAGTACAGTAACATAAATTTAGGTTTGACTGATTTAGAATTATTGCTCATTCAGTGGGTTTGAGTTTAGTTAAAGTTTTATAATATTCCTTAGTAAAGTAAAGAAGTTTTCCAAGCATGTATGTGTGTGTGTATGTATATGTGTGTGTGTGTGTAAATAGATAGATAGATAGATAGATAGATAGATAGATAGAAGGGATCATAGACTAATCTTTCACCAAAGGAGTATATATCTGGAACAGTGGATATTGAATGAAGTTTTGCTGTCTGGGATCCCATATCTTATTACCTAATTTTGTCTGCCTAAATCATGGGACTTTATATTAGAAAATGTAGAAATGTGAAGTATATAGAAGAAATAGACATTAATCAGATTGTGAAACTTGGATTTAAATTCAAAACTTTAAATAGATTTAAATAAATGATTTTCTAGAGAGAAAGTAATATTAAAATCATGTTGTTATTTACTGTGACATTTGAGAGTGAGAAATGACCCAGTAACTTCAAATTAAATCAAGTCAGAATAATTTGGTCTGACATGATCTGGGAGACCAGTCATAAGGAAAATGGCACCTACCATAGCCTTAGTAATAATACAGGGTGAATAAAGCTCCCCTGTCTATAGCTTTTATTATTTCTGAGGTTAATTTATTTACTAGTCTAATGAAATTCCTAAGATATACCTTAAATGAGTCTTCTCAAATGTCCCCAGTGATGTACTTGTAAGGATAAAGGAGTGTAGACTTGATCATATTAGAGGATGAGTCATGGAAAATGTTATGACATCAGTTTGTTTTTTCTAAGTCTTCTAAAGGCTATATTTAAAACAAAAAGAAAAAACCCAAAACTAAAATTTCCTTCTTATGCTCCTCTCAAGAGTGCCAGAAAATATGACAGGTCAGATTGATAGGCTATGTTCCCATTAGCCTCGCATAATGCAGATAACTCTATTATATGTACCAGATAGTTTTATCTCAACTTGAGACATAGTCTGAGAATTTGAGTGTTTAGGTATATATTTTTCCCAATACCTATGTTTTTTTAGAGTTCTAAAGAAGTATGCTTTATACTTTAAAAATTGTTTTTATTTAAAAAAGGAACATTATGGGGGTGGAGATTCTTACAGAATGTAATACACATGTTTGACTTCTCAAAAATAATGCCCTGAACTTACTCTATACATATATTTATTACCCAAGTTATTATCACTGTGAAAGTCATTTTACATATTCTAATATACTATGTCTTTATTTCTAAGATAAAAAGAATTTTGTGACAAATATTATACATGAAGTTAGTATGAGGTATACATTCAACTTATTCTCATTTTAGACAAAGGACTAAAATGGTCCATTATCCTTTTATGTTCTCACTCTCTTGATGCTCTTACCTAAATTTAGAATGTAGTTACAAAGTCTTTGGTTAAGACAATTTGTTTTTTCTCATTAGTGATTTCTCCTTCAGTCCTTAATGTGCTTTATTGTATGGTTTACCCTTATGTATGACTTTATAAAAATGGTATATGTTTATATCTGCTATAATTATATCTGGTATAGCTTTTAAAAGTCAACTTTGAGTTATATCTTATCTTATATACAATAAGAACAGCTGTACAGTTCGACGAGTTTTGACAAATGTACACCCACCTAGCTAACAGGATGGCCAGCATTTCTACCACCTCAAAAAGGTTCTTTATGTTCTTTTCCAATCAGTCTCCTGCTATCCCCAGCTCCAGATAATCACTGATCTGTTTTCTGTCACTATAGTTTAGTTTTGCTTTTTCCGGACCTTTAGTTAAATGGAATAATATAATATATGATTTTGATCTTCTTTTATGCAGAATGATTTTTTTGAGATTCATCCATGTTGGTGTGAGCATCAGTAATTCCATCCTTTTCATTGCTGAATAGTATTTCATCATAAGGACATACCACTAGTTGTATATTTACTCACTTGTTAGACATTTAAGTAATTTCCACTTTTTGACTGCAATTTTATTAAAGCTGCTCTTTTCCCAAGTCATTGTACCATTTTTTTACTCTTAACGAGAGTTCCAGTTGCCCTACATTTTCACCAACATTTAGCATTGTCTTCTCAAATGTCTTTTAATTTTAGTCTAGTCGCATCTCATTTTGTTTGTTTGTTTGTTTGTTTGTTTGCATTTGTTTGATTCCTAAGTTACATTTTATTAATACCTGTTCAACTTTTCAGGTGAGCTTATTGGCCTTTCATGTATCTTTGTGTGGAATGTCTGTTCATGTATTTTGCTACATTTTAATTAGATTGTTGGTCTTTTTAGTAATAAGTTACAAAGATTCTTTATATGTTATTGATACAAATCTTTTGTCAAGTGTATATCCTCTGAAGGTTTTCCCTCCGTATGTGATTTTAAAATATTTTTTAATAATACCTTAAAAAAGAGAAGCAGTTTTTAATTCAACATCTAAGCTAATCCTATTTCACTTATTCTTGTCATTGTTATTATTTTAAAGCAAATTTTAACATCATATTATTATCACTGTAAATATATTGGTAATTATCCTATAGTTTTTTCAAGAAAACACAATGCCATTTTCATACTTTAAAATTTAACAAAAATAGCTTCAAAAGATAACAAACATGTACATAAGTTTTATTTGATTCTTATAAATTTGTTAATACTTAATAACTTAATTTTTTATAACTTCATGTCAGACATTTGATTGATACAATGACTTAGTCTCTTTTAATTAAAAGCCATTTATCCATACAGTTATTTTTTTAAAACTATTTTCATTTTTGTTGAAGAAATTGAGCAGGTAATTTGTTCTGTAAAATACCCCACATTCTGAACTTGGCTTATTTCATCCTTCTGATATCACTTTATCATGAATGATATATACTGAAAATTACATCAGGAGGCTTGATCAGGTCATATTTAAGTCTTATCTCCCCTCTTCCCCCACAGAACATTCAAGAGGCACATGTTTGCTTGTCTTTGTAGGTTGCCATTGATTAGGTGCTTAAGTATTATCCATTATAAAATTCACTGTCATTTATTCTCCCAATGGGCTTAGCAGCCAGCATGATTGTATCAGTTTAAGCTTAGTTACATTGCAGTAACAAAGCCCTGTCACAGCAGCTCACAACAACAAAGGGTATACTCATCATGCTGCGTCACCATTGCAGGCTGGGCTTTGCTGGGCACTGCTCCCTGTCATCTTCTGTGGGCGCCAAGGCATGTTTACCCTGGACTCAGGGTGATGGAGCCTACAATGTGATGGGTCTCCTGGCAGAAGCGGTGGTTCTCCCTCTATGCTCTCCTACTTTCCTCCCCTTCTCCCTCTCATTCCAGTCAATACTGTGACGAATTTGAAAAATAGGACAGAGAAATACATTAAGATCCTAGCTACAGCATTGGTTGTGAGTGAGGCTCTGGGTGGCTTACCTATGAATCAAGTGGATTCAATTTCAGGAGATCTATTGAACAAAGCATATGTTATTTCAAGCATAGAGAAGTAGATGATACTATAACCAATTCTGGGTCTCCTCTTTCTTGATCAGATCAAGAAGGGAGTAACCATCATCTTTAAATTACTTGTTAACATTGGTAAGCTTTTTTTTTTTTTAAAAAAAAAGTTGCTCTATGGGAACTGTACATGTAACAGCTACTTTTTGTTTCTCAAGTTAACATTTCACACTACAAATGTAAATGAGTAATTTTTCTCTACTATGATAATTTTCATGTTTATGCATGTTAATACATGCATCTCTAGTACATTCATCTGATCTAAGGAGATTTCACTATTATTTAATTGTGCCAGTGATAGGTACTTCAGTAGCTTATTTGTTCTTTCCCAGTACTGTAAGAAAACTGCAGTGAAAGTTTTTGTGTCTTCTTGTTCATATCTATGCCTCCCAGGCATATACGTACATATATACTTAGAATTTTTGAGCCTTAGAGCATGCCCATCTTAAACTTTACTAAATACTGCCAAATTGCTTACCAATATAGCTTTACCATTTTACATTCTCATCTGTTATTCCCAGCCACTGTCTTTGTTAACACTTTATTATTGACATAAAGTTTGTCATTTTAATAGGTTCGACTTGATCACATTATTTTAATTTGCAATTCTTTCACTGCTTAATGCATTTATTGGTGTTTTTTTGTTTTGTTTTGTTTTCTCTCCGGTAAATTTGTCTACAACATTTTTCTATATACCTCTTTCTCTGTGGATAATGCATTCTGGACACTAATTCCTTGAGAATTATATACTTTGCAAATATGTATTTTTTGTTTATGCCTTCTCTTTTTTACCTTGTTTATGACTTCTTTTGTTTTACATAATAATGAAGTAAAATTTATCAGTCTACTTTTTTAAGTTGTGCTGATATCTTTTAAGAAGTATTTTCTTTTTTGGTGTTTTGCTCAAGAAAATCTTCTCTTCTTTACAGTTATAAAGATCTTGTATTTTCTTTGGAAATTATAAAAACTTTCCTCTTTTACACCACCTGAAATTAACTTTTGTTTATGTATGTGGGAGGTAACTAATTTGATTATGTTCTCCATGTGGATAATCAATACTTCTATTTGTAGTTGCATAACACATTCTTTTCTCTATTAGTTTGTAATGATATCTCAGCCATATATCAAGTTTATGTCCATGTTAGGAGTATGTGTTAGGTGTTGCTGCTTTGGTTTTGTTTCAATAATATTACTATCTGGTGAGTTCTTTCTGTTCTGTTCTGTGAAAAATTAACTGCCTTGCCTGCTTTTGGCATGGCTCCACCACCTGAAATTTAAAATCAGATTGTGTAGTTATTGGTACTCAAAAAAAATCTTATTGGAATTTTTATTAGAATTAGACTTCGGTTTATAGATTGATTTTAAAAGAATTGTCACAAATTTATTGTGTTCTCCCAATTAAGACCATAAAAAGTAGTTCATTTGTTATTAGATTTTTTAATAAAGTTCTGTGTTTTTTTCCCATTAATATCTTGTACTTTTCTGTTATTAGGTTTATTCATTGGGAACTACACTATTTATTTTCATTGTAATTAAGATAAAATTTTATTAACTTTAATTCTTCTAAAATTACATATTCTAATTGTTACTTGGTCTATTAGAACACAGTTCATTTTGCTGATTGCAGCCTTGCCAAATTCTTTTACTTTTCAGAGTATATGGAGTCTCCCTCAAGATTACTATGTTGTTAATTATGTTTTCTGTAAATAATAACACTTTACTTTTTCCTTCCAGTCTTAATAGCTTTTGTTTTTCTTGAATGGCTGCATTAACTCTCCCTTAGTACAGTGCTAAATAAAACCTGTGATAGGGATCGTCCTGTCTTTAAAAGGGATGCTTCCAGAGTTTTTCGCCATGTTTGCTCTAAGTTTAGAAAGATACCCATTATCTGATACTAAAACCTTTATCTGAGCAAGACATTTTTTTATTCCTATTATTTTGTAAAGATGTCTTATATTGAATGAGTATTAGAATTAGTTTATTTTTTCTGCTGTATCTTAATTTGGTAAATTACTATATTTTCTTTTTTAAAATATATTTTAATTGATTTCAGAGAGGAAGGGCGAGAGACAGAGAGATAGAAACATCAATGATGTGAATCTTTGATTGGCTGCCTCCGGCACATCCCCCACTGGGGTTCGAGCATGCAATCTGGGCATGTGCCCTACCTGGGAACCCAGCCATGACCTCTTGGTTCATAGGTCGATGCTCAACCACTGAGCCCCTCCAGTTGGGCCATTAGTGTATTTGCTAATGCATTAATTTCTGGAAGACTTTTTGAATTAAATAAACTCAGTTTGTTCAGGAAGTTGTACTTAAAGTATGTATAAACTTACTAAATACTTTTGCATCTATATATTTAATTTTTAAACTAATAAGTAAATATTTGTTGAATGAAATTAACTCATTGTACATATATATCTGTGATTGGAACATTTCATGAAACTCAAGAGCATTTCCTTTTTTTATCCTGTCCATCTTATTTTGAGAATAATAGAGTGCCTTTCAGTGAAAGGAAAAGAGTTATATATTAGATAGATATTTTTGTCACCCTTCTTTCCCACTTAATCTCCTACCCACATCCATGAAATCTGATATGAAGAGAGACCATTCACTTGCTCATCTGCTTAATCTTTCTAAGCATGGACCAATAAAATAAGTATCTCAGCCAACCTCTTCAGCTGATAGACTCTAGGAGTTAAATGACTCTCATTATAAACTTGTATTTTAGATGTTTGACATGTGGTCTGATAGCTTATAAAAAATCTCCAAGCATTATAATTTTATATTTACAAATAAATCTATATGTATTTCACAAAACAAAGTTGTGACATATTAAAAGTAAAAAAGAAATAGTATTCAAGAGTTATGCTGTAATGGCATAAGCCCATTGTGTAAAAAGAAGGGGAGTACATGTATCGTTGTATGTGTACATATGTTTTTATCTAAGTATAAAAATAACTATGCAAGGACATATACACCATTAGAGAAAAATGGTGTATATATATGAACTTTATTGAATTATTTAGAGTATGTGTTACCCTTAGTTGACAAACTTTTACTGTGAAAGCCTAAATAGCATATATTTTAGGTTTTTCAGTCCATGTGGTTTAAGTTGCAAATATTTAACTGGTATTGTGGCACCAAATCAGCCATAAGACAAAATGTAAACATGGCTGTGTTCCAATAAAACTTTATTTCCAAAACCAGGTGTTAGGCCAGATAGGGCCTATTTTGCCCAACTTAAATATGTACTGATTGATAGTTACTAGTGAAAATTAATGGGGAGTTTTAATATCATGACAGACATTTTCTCATAAGTAAAGTTAGCTGATCTTACCATTTTTAGAAATTAGAGAAAAATCTATTACTGCAAAATTGACCTGTGGAGTCTTCTGTATTAAAACATATCTTGTATGTGTAAATAGATGTATACTAGTACATGCAATAAAGACATTCAAATTTATACTTAATAGTTTTTCCCTTGACAAGCAAATAACCATTGAAAAGTTTTTTTTTAACATAAAGAGCCAAGATATCCTTGAAATATTTTTGTTTGATCATTTAAATACAACACTGAAAGTTTTGTATTATGAACTCATGTACTATTCATATTCATAGGCTAAAAATCTGGAATTAATTCATGACAAAAAATATAAACCTAAAAGAAAATGCTTATATAAAATACATGAAATACATCAAAATGATTATATGAAATTTTTCAGAGTAGTCAAGGCATAAGAACTTCTTTGAGTAATTTGGTTCACATTTTGTTGAGCTCTACAGTAAAGTTTTGTAAGTAGATAAAAAGAAACAGTGGTTTTCATGCAATTATCATTTGCTCTTTGTAGTTTAAAGAATGCCTCCTTACTCCTCCTACTTTATTCCTTTGCCTCACGCAGTCCTGGAAGTTGCTGTTCTCAGTACAGAAGGACAAGTTCAGGACTTCAAATTTCCTCTCGGCATCAAAGGAGCAGGCAGCTCAATCCAGCTCTCTGCAAACACTGTCAAACAGAACAGCAGGAACGGTAAGGTGGAACCATCTTTAAAAATGGACAGGTTTTTGTCTCCCCTTCCCCCGCACCCCCCTTAATCCTGTTACGTCTAAAATGCTGAGTATTTGACTCCTGATACAACAAATACACTTTAACATTTAACAGCAGGTTTAAAATAATGCCTTACTGTTTCCCAATGAAATCAATCAAAATCAAGATTTTTTCATAAGGATTTTTAAAATTTTATTCTTATTTAAATGTATATATTTTATTATTATTATTATTCATAAGTGTGTTTCCTGTAAGTCGTGTGACTGTTTTTACTTTCCTAGGACTCGCAAAGTTGGTGTTCATCATTTACCGGAGCCTGGGACAGTTCCTCAGTACAGAAAATGCAACCATAAAACTGGGTGCTGACTTTATTAGTCGCAATAGCACCATTGCCGTGAATTCTCACATCATTTCGGTTTCAATCAATAAAGAATCCAGCCGAGTGTACTTGACAGATCCTGTGCTTTTTACCCTGCCACACATTGATGTAAGTTATGTATGTTAATGAAGTCCCGGAAGGTTAGAAAACCAGTGATGAAGGAAAGCAAAGTTGACATGCTGGGAATGGGGAGAGGGGGATGGGGAGATGACAGAGTGGAAAGAAAGGATCATACCTTCAGAATTTCAAATGTTGGAGTAGGTCAGAAGGAAAGTTTGTTTAAGTCTGTGAACATAAAATTAAATGAGGTTCAGTGATTATTACAACTTAAATGTATTTTTAATGAAAGCTAATACAGTAATCAACAGGAAAATGTAAATGACTATAATATGTTTTAGAATGAAAATCAACTCTTACCTTAGCAGCAGGAGAGCCCAGTGTTAACTGACAGGGCTGCCTTTTTAGTGTGGCAGATCTCTTTTCGGTTTTTCTGATCGTATCTGACCTAATTGTTATCAAACCCAGATATTATCAAGTCTAAGACGCAAGGGATATGCCTTAGAATGCAAGTTGGTAGTTAAAGAATTACACTGTGTTGGAAGACTGCAGAATTTGGGCTGTTGTTATACATAGAGTGAATATGTACCACAGATAACCCAGCGGACCTCCAGAATTGGCAAAGAAAAATAAACGTGTGTGGCTATTCATGTCTTACATCTGCTGCAGTTGATTCAGTCTTCTAAGAATCCTGATGTTGCAAACCTGTCCCTGAACAAACATGAGCCCTACATGGGAAATGGATTTTAAAACACTTGGTCCTTACAGAGTTTTCTTAGGACAAATCCATGGGTCCGATTTTGTCGGAAAAGGAAAAGAAATGGTCTAATGTGTGATCAATATATAAAATCATAAGATGGAAATTGTAATTGTGTAAAATGGGTCTTTGGTAATTTAGGGTACACTTTTAGAGTGTTTCGGACTATAAAGCTCCTCTTAAGTTAGATATCTGCCTTGCATAGCCTAGCCTACAATTTTGCTGATGAAAAATTTTATAACCTGAAACTTACAAAGTTGAATCTAAATTACCTTTTACACATATTAAACAATTGCTATTGCCATGTTAAAGTGTAAAAATCCTAATTTTATCTTGTCACTTTATTTCCCAGCCTGACAATTACTTCAATGCAAACTGCTCCTTCTGGAACTACTCAGAGAGAACTATGATGGGATATTGGTCTACCCAGGGCTGCAAGCTGGTTGACACTAATAAAACTCGTACAACGTGTGCATGTAGCCACCTAACCAATTTTGCAATTCTTATGGCCCACAGGGAAATGACAGTAAGTATTTTAATGAGTAGCAGAGAAAAACCTCAGAGATTCAAAACAGCTTCTGTGACAATCCCTTCTTTGGGTGCTAATCTTAACTAAAAAGCAAACAGAGTAATGTGGATTTCTTATTGTTTCTACACTGGCCATATATTTTAGGAAGCCTTGCCACTATATCGTTGCTTCTCAAAATCATGTGCTTTACAGACTTATTCTGAATTTTTCTCCTTTGGGCAGATGTTTGACAAAGGTGGTCAAGGATTGAAGTAGTTCATACTAACGAGAGGGCTTCAAAGTTTCATACCCTCCTCCTCTTGAATGTTCGAATCTTGTTATTTCACAACTTTTAAGTTTCCTAATCATTGTGCTCACTGCAAAACTGCAGATTTTGAAAGGTCAGAATGGTTTCTGGAATGCTCCTTAGTATTTATTTATGTGATTAAGAAAAAAATAGCCAGGAGATAAAAATGCTTTTAAGAAACATAGCATGAAATCTCTCAGAACTGTTATGTACTTGTGTCTTAGTATAAAAATCTATAATAATAAAAGCATAATTAGACCAGCTGTGCTTTGGGATGAACTTCTGGACAAAGCCAGGGCTGGAGGGAAGCCTGGGTCTTGGGTGCCAGAGGGAAGCTGGTGCTGGTGGCAGTGGGAAGGAAGGCCTACTCTTGCATGAATTTTGGGCATTGGGCCTCTAGTCCTATCTAATAAAAGAGTAATATGCAAATTAGCCATACATCTGCCATGCCCACAAACCACGCCCACCAGCCAATCAGGAGTGAATATGCAAATAAACCCCAACCAAGCTGGCTGCAGCCACTGAGAGCAGGAGGAAGGCTTGGGTTTCCCCAGCAATGGGGGAAGCTAAGCTTTCTGCCTGCCCTTGCCAGCCTAGGCCTCCACTCAACGCTACAAAGTTTCAATTATAGAAGATACATAAATCCCAACATAAATGGTGGTAGCCACAGAGCTGGAGAGAGCAGAGGCTAAGGTTGCCTCCAACCTGGCTGGCCTAGGCCTCCACTTCAGGCTACAAAGTTTCAGTTATAGAAGAAAAATAAATTCCAACAGAAATGGCTGTCACCACAGAGCGAGCAGAAGGCTTGCCTCTGCTCTAAGCTACAAGGTTTCAATTGTAGAGGATAAATAAATTCCAGATTCCAGGGCCTCCACTTGGGTCACTGGGGGGCATGACTGACCTGCAAACCACCACAGGCCCTTCACCTAGGTCACCCCACGTCCCAAGGAAACCCCCACCCTGATTCAGGATACCCTTCAGGGAAAACCAGCCAGCCCCTACCCATGCACCAGGCCTCTATCCTGTCTAATAAAAGATTAATATGCAGATTGACCATCACTCCAATACACAAGATGGCTGCCCCAAAGAGGTCAAATATCCTGTCCCCATTTGGACACAAATGGCCACCACAAGATGGCCATCAGGGGAGGGCAGTTGGGAGGGACCAAGCCTGCAAGGGAGGGTAGTTGGCGGTGATCAAGCCTGCAGGGAGGGCAGTTAGGGGTGACTAGGATGGCAGAGGAGGGAAGTTGAGAGTGACAGGGCCTGCAAAGAAGGGCAGCTGGGGAGGGGGGCAGGCCAGCAGGGGAGAGTAGTTGGGGAGAACCAGGCCTGCAGGGAAGGGCAGTTGGGGGTGACAAGGCCTGAAGGGAAGGGCATTTGGGAGGGCCCAGGCCTGCAGGGGAGAGCAATTGGGGCGAATCAGGCCTCCAGGGAAGGGCAATTATGGGTGACAAGGCCAGCAGGGAAGGACTTTTGGGGGGGAACCAGGGCTACAGGAGTGGGCAGTTGAGAGGAACCAGGCCTGCAAGGGAGGGCAGTTTGGGGCGATCAAGCCTGTAGGAGTGGGTAGTTAGGGGTGACCAGGACAGCAGAGGAGAGAAGTTGGGGGCAAACAGGCTGGCAGGGGGGCAGTTAGACATCAACCAGGCTGGCAGTGGTGTGGTTAGGGTGTGATCAGGCTGGCAGGCAGAAGTGGTGAGGGGCAATCAGGAAGGCAGGCAAGTGAGCAGTTGGGAGTCAGCAGTCTTGGATTGTAAGAGGGATGTCTGACAGACCGTTTAGGCCCGATCCCACTTGGATCAGGCCTAATCGAGCCATTGGATATCCCTTAGGGTTCCCAGATTGGGGAGTGTGCAGGCTGGGCTGAGGGACACCCCCCCCCCCCCAATGCACAGATTTTGTGCACCAGGCCTCTAGTATAATGTAAAAACCCAAAGAGAAAGTTAAAACTTATAATTTGACTCATATGTTAGCTGGGAAGGTTACTAAATACCAACTTTTTTTATAACTAAATGTTCTTTATTATTTTGTATTTTTAATGTTTATTTAGGTAATAATTTCAATCATTTTGAAGTAATTGGATTGCCTTCTAGTAAATTCTTTCACTTTCATAGGTCATCTTTGGATATAATTATTGATAATATTGACTGTGTTGTATGATCAGTATATCTTTTTAGTATTGAGCCCTGTTTGAGCACACATGAGTGTTCAGTGAGGTTAGTATTGAAAAATGAGCAATCAAATGTGAAAACTATCTCGCCTTGAGTTGATGTAATGAGGAATATTAACTTTTTTTGTTTTTATTTTCAGTACAAAGATGGAGTTCACGAATTACTCCTGACAGTCATCACCTGGGTGGGAATTGTCATTTCCCTTGTTTGCCTGGCTATCTGCATTTTCACCTTCTGCTTTTTCCGTGGTCTCCAGAGTGACCGTAATACAATTCACAAGAATCTTTGTATCAACCTTTTCATTGCTGAGTTTATTTTCCTAATAGGCATTGATAAGACAGACTACATGGTAAGCACCCCTTCAGTTTATTGACCTTGAATCTCTGAAAATTATAATGACAAGTGTGAATCCCCTTATCCTTGTATGCTGATATTAATATTTGACCTTTTTAACAGTCTAGTTGACATGGCACAATTGAAGGATAATTTGTAGTAAATTAAAAGGCAGTCCAATCATTAAGTAAAATTATGAGTTCATTCATTCCTCATATTAAGGTACAGTTGACATTTTTCTGGGTTGTTACTAAGACACATAATTTGATTAGAAGAATGCTGGGATACTGAAATGGAAAGATTCTGTTTTTACCATTTTAATTTTCTCACATAGTTATTCTGACCAGTGATCATTTCTTTATATTCTGAGCACTTTATTTATTATGACTTAATAATTAATTAATTCTTCACCCTATATTCATCTATACTAGGCTGAATTTAGGAATCCTTTACATGTGACAGGAAAGTAATGTTATAATTAGAGCTGGGGTATTTGTCATTAAAGCAAAATTTTTAAATCCTGGAATAGAAATAATATATTTGGAAACAACTGTTCTATAATGAAACAGACCATCTGCAAATAGTCTTAAGATTCTAGAAGAGAAATTAAGTTGCCTTTTTATTTGTTTAATTTTTTTAAAATGTCACTACAAATCGTAATGCTTAGGAGTGGTGAAAGTTCTAGCATACCTGGCATTCTACTATAAAGAATTAATTACACTTTCCAAATTTGCCAATGTTTATAACTCATTCCCATTTTTGAAAAAAATGTTTTAAAGAAGCAGTATTTAAATAATGATATATTTTTAAAGATAAGTAGTGAGCACCATCAGTGACTGACTGTTTTACTGTTCTGAAGTAGGCTGTTTACATTGATATGTTCTTCTTTGTGTTTTATTTTTTCTTCTCTTTTTATAGATTGCATGCTCCATA
Source organism: Antrozous pallidus (assembly GCA_027563665.1). Classification (NCBI taxonomy): domain Eukaryota; kingdom Metazoa; phylum Chordata; class Mammalia; order Chiroptera; family Vespertilionidae; genus Antrozous; species Antrozous pallidus. The sequence continues at coordinate 150,140,162 of CM050508.1, read as the reverse complement.
TTTGCAGGACTTCTACACTTTTTCTTTTTGGCTGCTTTTGCCTGGATGTGCTTGGAAGGTGTGCAGCTCTATCTAATGTTAGTTGAAGTTTTTGAAAGTGAATATTCAAGGAAGAAATATTACTATGTTGCTGGTTACTTGTTTCCTGCCACCGTGGTTGGAGTTTCGGCTGCTATTGACTATAAGAGCTATGGCACACAGAAAGCGTAAGTAATTGCAAGTGACCTGAGTGTTTCTCAAGTGAATAATTTTTTAAAGCCTGTTAGCTGTCAGTGAGGTTCCCTGACAGACTAAAATAGCCTCTGAAAGCTTTATTGGAAGAGAATGGGCATGCCGTGTGCAAATTACAATCAAGTCTTTTGTAATTTTCTAGGTTCAGAGGATTTGTACTCTGGTGAGGCAGATTCTAAATTATGGACTTTCTTTTTTAATACAAAAGATTGACCTGAAACAAATTGAAAAAGTAAATAACTTTTTGGCCTTAGAAAGATATTAAGTGAAAATCCTTCTGAACTTAAAGCATCTGACAGGTCTAACTACTCAGTTTTAAGCTAATGCTTCATTAGTTCTCTTTGTGCAGCCAGCCCTCCAGCTAACTCTCATTCTGAATTGTGACAGTAGCACATTCCTTCCCATATGTTTTACTTTGATAATATTTTATCAAGCAGTTTGAAAGGATTATAATAAGTCACTGTCTTTCATTTATAAAAATATAGATATTTATGGAAAGTGACAGAAAGTAGGACATAGCCATGTTTCTAAGGACTTTATTTGCTAGAGGCATGAATTTGCCTTCTAATTCTGTTTATTTTTTCCTTTGATAAAATTAGTTATATAAAGATTCTTTGGACTAAAGAAAGCTTTTTTGACTATACAGATGATGAAAGATAAAAGAAATTCAGTGGGGATTCAGTGTTTTGTGAAAAATGAGCCACTAAGTAAAATCTGTCTTAATAAGTTTATGCATTATTTACTCTAATACTGTATGAGTCTATGCTTTGAATCCCCCCCCCCAATATTTATCCATCCCCATGTGAGGTATTTTATTTATGCTATGCAGTTTTGCAACAAATGTATGCATTGTTTGTCTATTTTGTTTCCTAGGATTAAGCACTTTAGCTCACAGATAGATCTGAAAGGCAAAAATTGAAGATAGCTTTTAAGATGATGATATAATTTTGAATATTGAGTTTCAGGTTTTTCTTAGTAAAGTCAGTGATCTTAAGAATTAGGGGTTGTGGTGTGGTGGGGTTTATTATTCCCTTATACAAACATAACTATGTCTTCATCAAATTTAAAACCTGAAATGAAAACCAGTAGTTTGAAGTACATATATTGCTATTATCAAGTGAAACTCAGCCTAGAATTAATAAAATTGTTCTTGTCCATGATAAATGTATTTTCAAAAGCAAATGTAAGTGCAGTTTTATTATTTTTTTAAAATTTATATTTTCCTTGTCATGTTGAGTATCCATTGAAGCTACTTATTACATTATTTTTCTTTCCATAATAGTTGCTGGCTTCATGTTGATAACTATTTTATATGGAGTTTCATTGGACCTGTTACTTTCATTATTCTGGTAAGTAGACCCTACTTTCCCTTCATTTTTGGCTTGCTGCTTTAGCAGTGCTTTGTTTTATTGTTATTTATTTATGCCTTCAACGATTATGAACCCATCCTGCTTGTGGGATAAAATTATAGTGTATTTTTAATATTATACCATTATTGAGAGTTTATACACTTACTAATTAGTAGTCTCTCTTGTAAAAAAGTGCTTTCTATTATTTTTAATTTAGTTTGATAAAAAATGTCAAACTAAATTTCAATCTTTGAAAATCTACTCACATATATAACATGTTAAGTTTGCTTGGTTTGAAACTAGATTGATAATTATAAAGGAATAGTTGATACCTATAGCATATTTTATTTTTAAGTAGTGGACTGTTTTTGCTAAGAGTTTTAATTCAGGAAGTTCTGTCTCCAAAATCTATATTAGTGTTGTACCAAGCCTATATGGCATTTATGAATTAAAAGGATGTTTTATGAAAGTGAAAGAAAATTAGCTAAATATTTACTATCTTAATTTTCACACAATAATTTAGTTCTTTTAAGTAAATGTCTATATCCTGAGTTCTTTTTAGGGTAGTTTTATATTTTATTTTATTTTTCAATTACATTTTGCATTCAATATTATATTGTATTAGTTTCAGAGAACAGATACAAAACTCTGTTGGTTGCCAGAGTAAAGGCTTTTTGGGGGTGAAAAAGGTGAAGGGATTAAGAACTACAAATTGGTAGTAACAAAATAGTCACAGGGATGTACAGTATAGCAGAGGGAATATCCTATCTAATAAAAGAGTAACATGCAAATGTGACCGTACCTTGGCTCCTGATTGGCTATGCTAGCAGCCAATCAGGAGCCGGGGCAGAGCAACACAGAGCGCCATCCTGCCTTTCCCACTGCCTCCGCACGGCCTGGGGAACGAGTGCCATGGGCCTGGGGAGCGGACACTGCACTGGTGGTCCTGACAAGCCCACGGTGCCAGTTACCCAGGCTGCACAGAGGCACAGCAGAAAGGCCGGCCACCGTCGTGAGAGTGGGGGTCCCAGATCACTGGTGCGCATGCAAAGGGCGGGGCCATGGAAGGCCAGGGGGAAGACCGGCTACCGCCATGCTTCTCTGCGGGTGCCGGGGGTCCCATATCGTGAAGGGCATGTGCACATGGGGATCCCAGATTGCCATGGTGGAGGGGCCAAGGCAGAGGCCCTTAGGGGTGATCAGGCCAGGAGGGGTGGGCAGTGGAGGGTGATCAGGCTGATGGTGGGGGGCAATTGGGGCCGAGCAGGCCAGCAGAGGGGACCAGTTGCAGAGTGGTTAGCAAGCAGAGTGGTTAGGGGTGATCAAGCACTCAGGCAGGTGAGCAGTTAGGAGCAGATTGTGAGAGGGTTGTCCAAGTGCCAGTTTAGGCCTGATCCCACAGGGATCTCAGATTGGAGAGGATGCAGGCCGGACTGAGAGACAACCCCCCACCACACCCCCCAAGTGCATGAATTTCATGCACCGGGCCACTAGTAGTTAATAATATTGTAATAACTATGTATAGTGCCGGTGGGTACTTGAAATATTGAGTGGACCACTTTGTAAAGTATATGATTGTCAAAAATATATTTTAAGCTTAGATTAATGAGTGAATAATAAATCAAATTTAGCTTCATTAGGAAATACAGTTACTTTTCTAAGACTTAAAATACCAAATAACTTGTATTTTAAAATAAATTTGATATAAGTATAGTGACATTAAGGTATTTTTTAAAGTTCTTACATTATTGTTAGTAAAATATTTGAAAATAAAAGAATGTAACAAATATATTTGGATTTCAGTATTTAAAACTTTTTCACTCAGTTATAGCCTTAATTTGTTAGAAGTAGGTGTGATTAACCATTATAAAATTCAAAAGGAAACATAAACAAGTTTAAAAATTGCCTGTATCTTTTTATTACTGTTTAAGCACTCTTTTTCTTTGAAAAGTGACACAAATCAGCTTCTTAGGATAATTCTATGGTTAACTAGTGTTTCATAAAGTTGAGGAAAATTTTAGTAATTCAAGGAAATTTAAAACTACTTTAAGTGTTTGTACGTTTGTCACTAAAATGAATTTTTAACACAATTATACAAAGCCAAATGAAAACTTGAAGTGAATACCTTTATAATCAAACCAGGAAGAGTGTTGCTGGGCAGGCTGATTTCTCATTGGAATTATTCAATCCAGATCCTTGTCCCAGTTTTCGTTCTTGGTTTACTTATGTTAACACAGTCTAAGCCTAGGTTGAGTTATAAGACAAATAACTAATATGAAAGTATGCAGTCCTTTAAGACACATACTTCTTTTTTCCCCCTTAGCCTTTGACCAAATATATTGATATTTTGGACATTTTTAAATACCATTTTAGGGATATTTGGTCCTTATGTGTTTAATTTTTTTGTACTGCAGTTTTTGTTTTCCATTTCTGAAGATAAATACTGACTTTAGAACAATAAAAATGGTTTCACTTCACAGAAGGAGTTAATGTTCACATATATTCAGTTTTCAGTAAGAAAAGGTAAAGGACATTTTATTATATTGCCCATTTACAGTGTCATTATTACCCTCTACCAAATCATTTAAGTTGAGATGTGAATGGCTTTGGGGGACAGTGTTCCCAACTTAAAACAAAACAAAACAGCAGGTAACAATCACAGTTAAAGATCCTGAGAGTGATTCCTTCCTTGCAATTGCTTTGCCCTCTAATCGTCCCAGCACAGAGACAGAGTGGAATAGAGTGTAAAACATTATCTTGCATATAATGAGATGTGATACCCTTGTAGAATACTGGTTTGTTGGATATTAATAGATTTACCTGCATATATTCTTCTGGTAATACAGCATCTTTAAAAGACAATTTAGACACAAATCTTAGTAATATAAATTATATACTATCTTCTACATTTTTAAGGAGTACTCTTTAAAATTTGTATTTATTGTTGAAAGTATTACAGATGTCCCCGTTGTTTCCCCATTGACCCCCTCCATCCCATAACCAGCCCTTCACCACACTATTGTCTGTATCCTTGGGCTATGAAAAAATGCACATATGTTCTCCCGATTAATCTCTCTCTACCCACCCTCCACCACCTAATGAGTATTCCTATAACAGGTTTTTCATTTCCAATTTTTCTGAATTGAAACCATTTAACTTAGTGATATTAAGTGTACATCTTTCATAATGCTCTATGAAGAAAAATAACATGCTATGGAAGATAAAACTTTCTACTTCTATGTTTCTATTGAGTGTCTCGCCTACAGGCCACTAGAGTTATTATGTCTATGAGAAAAGGGCTTGCAAGTAATGAGCAGTGGGAAACCATTAGGATGCCTGAAATGGTTTAATGAAAGCTTGGATCATGACACCTCAGGAGCTATTCTTATCATTTGGACAGCTCCATCTGCATCTTTAATAATTAATTCAGTTCAGTAAGAGTTCAGCTCACACACTCATTTAGAAGTCTTCTTCAGAGAACACCTCTCTGGCTGCCAGTTCCTGGGAGAAATAGGTTTCTGCTTGGCTAACAGCAAAGATCTGGAGATACAAGTGCAGTTTTAGAGTTGCATTTGCCAGGTAGCAAAAGCTCCAGGGAGGACAAAAAGGGTCAGAACATGTGTGGTTCAGTTAGGTTACTTCAGAGTGGTGTTTCTGTGCTTCTGTCTTATCATATCCATGTCAGCGCTGCCAGCTGTGGAATGAATTTTAAGCTGCTAAGCTCAGGCGGATGTGATCCAATTGAGCAGGTTGATGACTGGAATGCAAACTGTGCATTCCTGTAATCTGTGGAGCCTTTTTGTATTTTTAAATTTCTCATGTCATCAATATGGGTGATGACTAGCTGTGCCTGTCATTAAGTGGTGATGACTTTTATCAACAAATTATACTGGAATATTATTAAAACAATTTATAAAATTGATATTTTGGGATAGGTAAAGAAATATTAAGCATTATTGGCAAGAGAAAGAATCCCCCCATTTGGTGATTTACTATTTTTTAGCTAGACAGGAAAATATTTTTCTTTTGAATTTGCTGTCTGTTTCTTGCATATAATTCTGTTGAGACATCTATATAGCTGTTTACCTCACTACACGTGTATGTGCAAGCTCATACACACATGTACACACACACAGAGTGGAGTTAAAACATGATTAATTCCTAGTTGTGGTGCCTCATCTCCAGAATTAGTCATGAGTATGGACAGGTAGACTGGTGAGTTGCCATACAACATGTAACACAATCTGTATAACCTGTGCTTTCAGGGGGCTTCTATGGGAAGGATTGAATAATGGCATGTACCTATCAGGTTGAGACAGATCTCTGTAACTGTCTTTTTCCTTTCTCACCATTGCATAACACTTCCCAATCTACCCCAGAATAACTGTGTTTAAACTCAGTAGTAGTTGTGTCGGAAAGAAAAAAAAAAGAACAAGAGTGGGGAGTGAAAAGTGGCTGTGTTGTGTTGAAGGGAGAAGAGCAGCACTTGGGTAGTGGAGACAGGATTCTTCCCTGGTCTTCTGTTCCTGCCTCCCAGTGAGAAATAGGGGAGATTCCATGTGTGAATGTTGTGTTTTATTTCTTAAATGCATACCAAACACAGGAAAATAAATTGGGAGAAATAAAAGTGAAAAAAAAGAAATCACTTACTCTAACCTAAAGGAGAAAAAAAAAAGCAGCAACACAGAAGTATATCGCTAGAAACAGCCATGTATGTCCTGAGGAAACCGCAAAGAAGAAGCCAGAATCGCAGCCACTTCTTTATTTGAAATTAACCCTTTCAGTCTTCAAGTGGCTATTTCGAATGATAGATTTTATCAAAGACTAGTGGCCCAGTGCACAAAATTCATGCACGGGCGGGGAGGGGTCCCTCAGCCTGACCTGCACCCTCTCAAATCTGCAACCCCTTGGGGAATGTCCCGACTGCTGATTTAGGCCCACAGGGATCAGGCCTAAACCAGCAGTTGGACATTCCTCTTGCAATCCAGGGCTGCTGACTCCTAACCACTTGCCTGCCGGCCTGATTGCCCCTAACCACTCTGCCTGCCAGCCTGATCACCCTCAATTGCCCCCCTTCCAGTCTGATCATCTCTAACTACCCCCCCCCGCCAGTCTGATCACCCCCAACAACCCCCCTTGCTGGCCTGATCGCCCCCAACTTCCCTCCCCTGCCAGCCTGATTGCCCCTAACAGCTTCTGCCTCAGCCCTGCCACTGTGGCTTTATCCTGAAGGTCTCTCAGTCTAATTAGCATATTACCCTTTTATTAGTATAGATGCTTCTAGTTGACTACTTGTTTTGATTTTCAGTTGTATTTTAAGAGAGTAAGAAAGAAGTAAAAATGAGATGGGGAAAAATCTGTTGAAATATTTTTTATCTACAAAGTCATGATCCTTATTAGAGCATATTATCTCCTGAAAAGATCATAGCAACAATATTTATTCTCTGAAAATAAAGTTAGCATTTACATTTTTAAAGCATTGGAAAAAATAGAACTAAATTCACACTAAAATGTTGTTTACACTTCAGTATATGTTCTATTTAATTACAGAAAATATCTCACTGTCATATGTGTTGGTGGTAACATATTAAAATGTTCAGTACCTAAATATATACTTTTTCATTTGTCTAAAAAAAGTAGTAAATATGTATTAGTGACTTCTTTTAAATGTGGAGTTGGGGAGAAGTAGCTTAGCTTTTATTATGATTTACAGTATGTCTTGCAGGCCTTTTTTCATAATTACTTTGACTTGAAATGATGGCATTTCTTGTCCTATTGAAGATACCATTACCTCACCATTTGTCTATCTTAAAGTCATATTTCAAAGGCTAACTTAGTGTTGGATTTAATTATAAATTTCTTGGCATCTAAATATTAGTGCATCGGCTATAAGTACATTTTTAATTTCTTTATTTACTTCTATTTTTTATTTATCTTTATTGTTGAAAAAATTTCAGATGTCACTCTTCTTCCCCCATTAACCCTCTCCACCCCCTTCCCAGCCCCTTCCTAAGCCTTCACCACACCATTGTATGTGACCAGGGATTTTGCACATATGCCTATAAGTTTTTTGGTTAGTTTCCTTTCCTCCTCCTCTGAAATATGTCAGATTGATTGCATGCTTCAGTGTCTCTGGGTTCATTTTGTTTGTCGGTTTATTTTGCTCATTAGATTCCATATGTAAGTGAGATCATGTGATACTTCTCTTTCTCTGACTGGCTTACTTAGCATAAATGGGAGAATTCACAGACACTTCTGAAAGCATCTGAGACAATTATCCTTCTGTGATTTTTTTATTATTTTCTATTACTTTTAGTTGGTTTTAAAGAGACTCATTTTTAAAATGTCCTTTAGAAACATTTGATATTAAGTGTGTTAGAAACAATAGCCCTTATTTTTGCACTCAGCTTTTATGTGATATTTAGCTACATGAATTTAACACGAACAGGTTTAAGAAAAATGCAATTGTTTAACTTACAATTCGGCTAGTGGCGTAGAAGTGTGTGGGCATTTTAGCCATTTGCTGAGGCTGGCATGGTAATGTTTAACAAAGGAAATGAAGAATTAGTTATTTTGGCAAGTCCATCAGGTAAAAGTCATTGACAAGCATACACCTCATGTTATTTAGGATTTCTTTGAGGCTGTATTTTATACATTCATTCATTATTTATCTTTAAGGCACTCATCATCTGAGTGATTTATAAATTGGATTACTCTTCATAGAATGGAACACTTTAAAATATAAAACTAATATATCTTTGTTTTGTTTGAAGGCTAATATTTTCTCTGAGAATAAATTGGCATACTGAATCTCAGCACTGACATTATAATAGCTAAATAACCTTTTGCAAGATACTTAACATCGCAGATTAGTAAAATGGCTGTCCAGTTATATTTTAAAATAACAAGAAAGGAGTAGAAGAAAGAAGGGGGAAAGAGTACTGCCTGTTACAACCTCTGGAGATAAAATTATAGATTGTTATTGGTTTTTCCCTCCTGTAATTTTCAGAACTTTATGTATTGTGAATGTATTATATTTGTAGCTCGAAAACACACACACATGTAATGTTAACCTCAGTAGGGGAAAGAGAGAGGAAGGGAAAATACATCTAGCAGTCTGTTTTTTAGGAATGAATTAAGATATGTTTTCTGTGGCACCTTCTACTTGTTTAGTCCTCAGTCTTAACAAGATGGAAATGTCTTTGTATCATACTTAGCTTTAATTCAATTTTGTGTACTTAGATTTTTTATTTATTGAAAAATGTATTACTGATTTTTACCTGATTTTCTTCATTGAAAAATATGTTTGGATGGGTTCACCTCCAAGATTTCACATTTTGTACTCATTTTCTTTTCATAGCATAATACTTTTTTACATTTCAAATTATTTTCACATTCACATTCTTTATTTTCTCATGGTTTATATAGTGTCGTGAGTAATAACATTTTTTTCTCCCTGGACTATACTGCTACTACTATTTTGTCTTTAGGGGATAATTAATATGCTTAGAAAATAGTGAACACCAAATTGAGGATCTACCTATGCTTTAGGAAATTTCTCAAGAAAAAGGAAGGTTTGGACCATCTAGGTCCAAAGTTTGGAATAAAAAAAAGTAGTTTTATTAGGACGTTCAACAAGAAGGATCAAGAGGCTTAAAGGATTTTAACTTGGACTCAACAGAACAGCCTTTCTTATCTAAGAGTTATGGTCACTTTGTCTATTTTTATGGGTTTTGATTTGTTTGTTTTTAGGATATTTGGAGCTCTTGTTTTTAACCATTCCTTAAACTTACTATTTAAGGTTGGCTGTTGCATAAATAAAATAAAAAAGAATAAGAACACTATAGCTTTTGCCTTTTAAAAAATTAAAGATATACTGTGTCATAATTTCTTAAACCAAATCAAATATTTACTGTGCTGCCTGAAAGATCGCTCTAATTTTTTCCAAGTCAGAAAGTGTCTACAATACAATAAGCACATCCATGTAGTAAAGTCAGTAAATATTTGTTGAATAAAATGTATGACAGTGCATAGCCCTGAAAGTGTAAGCATTTATATTGTGACCAACTGAAATAATACTCAGAATGTAAAACTAGAGAAGTTTTTAAATAAATGTTTTTGCTTTTTCTCTATTCAAGTATTTTAAGAAATTGAGTACTAGTTTTAAAAAAGAGGTTCTTTTGTTCTTAAGTAATTAACATAGAACACTGTCGGCCAACACTTGCAAATTGTACCTATGTAACCTCATTTTTTTCCATTAAGAAGAAATTCTACATCTAAGAGAAATACAGCATAGTGAACAAAATGACAAACAGCGTAAAGCCTTTACTATGTGCCCAAACTCAATAGGAAGGACTTGGACATTTTATTTATTGCCCTGTGTCATTTTTCCTAATATAGTGATGAATGGCTAAGATATGGTGTCATTTTGTCACATGGTGTGGTGACTTAGTAAAAAGAATTATGTCACTCTAACAAAGTTATATCTATTACCTGCCACCAAGAAATTGCTTTCATCCTACATTCAGTGAGCTTTTTCCTGAATATACCATTTGGGCTTGTACTGTCGTTAAGTCATATACAGCTCACAAAAAAAAAAAAAAAAAAAAAAATTGGTTTGCCTTTTTTAAAAGAATGATCCAAAGTAAATATCAAAAAATTCAGGACCAACCATGACTGGTTTGGCTCAGTGGATCAAGCATCAACTTGAGGACAAAGGAGGGTCCCATATTCATTTCCAGTCAAGGGGTGTATGTGTGTGTGCGCGTGTGTGCGTGCGCGCAAGAGACAGTGGATCAATGATGCTCATCATTGATGTTTCTGTCTTTTTCTCCCTCTCTCTTCCTCTCTGAAATCAATAAAAACATATTAAAAAAAATAAATTCAGGACCAGTCTTGTATAGTTCTATTTTTACAGCATAAAAATGGAACTGCCTGCCCTCTGTCCAGCATTCTGCCAGGTGACTGTAGAAGCAAATGCAAACTACAAACCTTTACCTCTCTCCTCAGTCCAAACCCAACTCCTTTCTTTTGAGTTCACCTGTTTATCTCCCAAACCTTCCTTCCATGTCAGGTTTCATCTTGCCCAGTTTGCACATCATTTTTTTGCCCTGGCTGAATGTTTTAGAGGGACTCAAAAGAGCCTTTTTCAGAAATTACCTATTTCCATACAATATAGAGACTAGAAATAAAGAACTGATGGCTTTTAAAATAAATAAATAGCAAAATATACATGTATATATGTTTATCTTACTTTATACAACTGTTTCATATATTTTATTTCATTTGACCCCCATAATTATCTTACACATAGACTGTACCAATGTTATTACCCTCCTTTAATCAGCCAAAATCAAAAGCTAGACTCTCAACTAAAGTCATAGGTTCTCAAATCCATCAGTCGCTCCATTATAAGCTACATGCTATAAATGACTTTCCTAAGGAATTTACTTTAATGTTTCTGTTAGATGGCTTTTAGGCCCTGGAGTACCTCTAGCTAAAGAAACTAATTTAGGTATCTAATTTATTTAATCATCACCACATGATACTGATTTAATGAGGTTACAATTTCATGTCAAATGATCTATTAAGAAATCGATCAAACAGCTTGAGTGTTTTATTATTTAGACTTAACTGGATCATTGCATATATAAACTAAAGTTGAATCATTGTCTACTATATACTCATGTCTTTGGTATTTAACTGCATTAACTCATTAAATAAATTTGCAAAAGTGTGTTGTTTATTCTTTGGTTGTAGTGGTCTAATTCTTTTATTATTATTTGTTTTAACAGCTAAATATTATCTTCCTGGTGATCACATTGTGCAAAATGGTGAAGCACTCAAACACTTTGAAACCTGATTCTAGCAGGTTGGAGAACATTAAGTAAGTTGTTTGTATTTTAAGCTTATGCTTGACAAACTAAGTGCAAGATATTCTCCACAGGGAATCCATGAGTACCTTCTCTCAACTAGAAATTATTCAGAATGAGGTTTTACTGTACAAGGGTGAGTCTCACTGTGACCATGTCACAGACATTGGTCAAAAATTAAGTAATAATTTCTGTCTTGATGTAGAGCCAAGAAATTGTTTCAGTAGCTTTGTGGAAATTCCATATCACGGTAGCAATTTCATTTGAATTTAAAATGCAGTTCAAAATGATGTTCCTGCTTTCATGGCTGATAAGATTATATTCAGTTTGTTTTGTTAAATGACTTTTTTTCATTTAAGGATCCTGAGCAGTTTTCTACTTCTAATCTTGCCTTCCTAAGAGAATACATTCTATTACTAATGTTAACATGGAGATTATCTGTTGTTTTTATGATAATGGAATAAATGTTTGTTTCATTTCAATGTTGAGCAAAAACTGCAATAGCCTATCTAAGGAAAAATGCTATTCAATTAACAAAAATGTAATAGTTGTTGACTCCTAAGTCAGCTTATGGAAGCATTTTCAGTTATTTTTTAAATATGAGCCTTAATTTAAATTTTGATGAGGTATTATTCAAGTTGGTTATAATGGGATTGCAAAAAAAATTTAATGTAAAAAATGGCAGATCTATAGTAAGGGTAGTTTTTTAAAAAATAGAAGTTTTAGATAGGTTAGTGCCAGCTTCATTGCATGTTGCATGGTAAGAGAGAGAGCTAATCTTTAGCATCTCTCTCTTTTCTTCCTTTTCCTCTTTCTGTCTTCTCATCTACACCAGTAATTACCGTGTTTGTGATGGCTACTATAATACGGACTTACCTGGGTAAGGTAGAACCTACATTAACAAATGTATGGCATGATTTATATTTTTTACAAAGCTGTCAATATCATGAATTGCCCTTAATTCTTATAATTATTTTTGTATGTCTAATTTGCTATAGTATTTTAAAACTATAATATGCCTTTATTTTTTAATTGCTTGCCTCTGCATTTTGACTTTCTTAATTTTGACTAATTTATAAAATATATAAATGCTTTCTTATTACTTTCTATTTTAATTCTGTCTAATAATTTTGTTTCTCTTTTCTGCTTATAATGCTTTCTAGCTATGAAGATAATAAGCCATTTATCAAGTAAGATCATTAGTTAGACATGGAATGCACCGACTTTAAATCCTTCTCATTCTGTCCTATTTTCTACAGTTCTTTTCTCCTTAAGCTATTCATGACGAAATTTCTCCAAAATTATTTTACTTTCAAGTTGTTCTCATGTTTTTTGTCCCATTTCAGCTAGGCTTCTTCATGCTTTAGTTATAAAAACCTTAGGATTCACCTAAGATTAGTTTATCAGAATCTGAAGTTCAGGAGCTGATTGATTATCTGCCATTTAACCTTTCTGTATGTGTCACATTACTCAGTATTGTGGGTATACCACAGGAATATAAAGATAGGAGTCACCTCATTAAGGACTCCTCATTTCTTATACCAAAATGCACATAAAAGCCAATAAAGCCCTGGGGGATGTTTTACATGTTGAATTTTAATATAGTTTTGATACCATGTTTATTCTGGAGTTAAAAAAAAAAAGGTCATACCTGCTGTTGCTGTTTTCACTGGAGGCTGCAGTACTAAATGCTACTATTTCTTCTTTAATCAATGAAAGGTTAAAGCCAAAATGCTGTTGAATTTGAATGTGAACATAGAGAAAGTCAACTGCTACTACTGATGTGTTCATATTTAAGTGTGATGTGTGTTGTTCTCTCATTGAACCTGTGAATGAAACTCACTTTATTTTTTCAGGTCTTGGGTGCTTGGCGCTTTCGCTCTTCTGTGTCTTCTTGGCCTAACCTGGTCATTTGGGTTGCTTTTTGTTAATGAGGAGACTATAGTGATGGCATATCTCTTCACCATCTTTAATGCTTTCCAGGGAGTGTTCATTTTCATTTTCCACTGTGCTCTTCAGAAGAAAGTAAGTGATCGTGCCGTGGGGGTCTGCTTGCTTGCTCTTGTAGTGGAAATAACAGATAAAATGGAGAAGATGTTAAGTTACAGTTAGCATATTATTAATTGGGTTATATTTTTAATCATAAATTAATTATAATACATGTCTGGAAATTCTGGCTTCACATATAAAAGAATTCAATAGCAATCATTTTTGGATCTCAATTTGGGACTGTTATAAACTAGATATTTATGTTAAGATGACTTATTTGCCTCTGGGAATCTATAAAAATGCTTTGTGCAAAGGGTATACAAGATCAAGAAAAGGTTAAATAATCTTGTTCTTTGCTCAATAAAGAGAATACAGTGGTCCAAAATGAAGTTGAGTATAAGGATACATGCCTTTAAATTAAAAGCTCTAGCCATACAAAAATTTAATATTAATGTTGCCTTTTGAGTAATTTTACTAATCTAGATATAAAATCCAATAATTTTGCATCTCACATTTTATTGTTTACTGCTGATTTTATATTAAGTGGAGTAAGCAAAAATGATTCAAAAATTAATGTTTGTTTGAAAATGAAGTACTGCTGCAAACCAAAGAAAATAGTTTAGCACCATTTAAGTCTAAAATGTCCGAGCCTTTCTGGTATCTTTTCCCTGCCTGCATATCTAGTGTAGTCTTTTTATTCTGTTATTACTGGTTGGTCACTTAAATTGAACAGAGAAATAGAATTGTGAAAGTGAAAACTATTATGTTTTCAATCCTGACAAGATGATAGTGTTGTTACTTCCATCAGTTTTGAATAAGCTGTAATTTTGATATAATAACAGTGGAATGTGCAGTTCTGACAGGTAATGTACATTCACAGCAATATAGGCATTAGGCAACACCAACACCGAAGGTGTTATTTGGATAAAGCGCCACTTTTATTGCCAATGTCTTGGTTATGCAGCATTTCAGAGTAGTTAATAGCCATTAAGTGTGCAGACATTTTTTATAAGGTATGATGTGTTATTTAATAACATTGAATCTTAACTTTCTAAATATGATTCAGATTTGTAATTGCTTTGGTTTTTATGTAGTTCTTACTTTATAAAGGAGCATTTTGTACATGCATACGGGCACATTTATAATCTGTCATATTATTTTGAGATAAAACCGAAATTTAGCCATTACTTTCTCGTAGAGTTGTGTATTAATTGAACAAAGATTTTGCTATGCTTTTTAACTACCGCTACATTTAAAAACATCCTGCAGCTCTTTTGAATATACCCTCCTTAGTCTTGGGCACGTCCTCTTGGTGCTGCCAGGATGACTTGTGAAAGAATATGATACAGAGTGATTTAGTTTAAATCCTGGTTTACTGGAGCATATTTAGGCAAAGAAAATGCCTTGAAAGTTCAATCCCATTGTTATTTGTCCTAATAGGTATAATTAAATAAAGCTAAGAGGAGGAAAATGCAAGTGCACTTAGATTTAAAAGTCATCTAGTGACTTTAATTATCTAGTTTTGCAAGGAATAAGTGTCAAAATCATGGTCTTTGCGAGCAGATACAGAGCATAGAACTGTGAGGAGGAGAGAAGCCTTTGAGTGTGTTTTGTAACCTACTCAAAAAAAGAGTTTCTTATGCAATATCTTTCTGACTTTCAATTTTGAAGTCTGCCTTTTGGCCACAACAAGACATGTTTATGTGCCAGTATTGTTGCATAGAATCCAGGACTCTCACCTACTCCTCCCAAGTTTGTCCCGCCTCAGCGTGGGCCCTAACATTTAGCAAGTGTCTGGACTTCACTTTTCAAACTTTCTTTTAGACCTAATAATTTTCTATCTCTTCTTGTATCAAAGCTTGGGGTGGGGGGAGGAAATTACATGGTAATTCATTAATGTAAATAGAAATTGCAGAAATTTCTATTCACATTCCCTTGTGTGCTAATGAAGTGCATAGGTATCTTAGACTCTTTTTACTCAGTGTTAAAACACATCAGGAAATGAAGAAAATATTCCATCATAATTAATGGCATGTTATCAAAGTACTTTTTTTCTTTATTGTTGTGCCAAAATAGCCTTATCATTATAAAGAGGTTACCACAAAAGTACGCAATGCAATAAAAGAGGTTCAAGTACATTGACCTACCTAAGACCGACATGAAGCGTCTAATTCAGTCATTTAAGTTTCAGACACTTCATGTCCTCCTTAGCATAAAATATAAAATTGGGGTTCCTAAGTATACAGAGAAAATAAGGCTTTGAAAATATTGCTATTGTATTAATAACATTTACAAAACAGGTTATAAAGCATTATTACCTAAAATATCACATTGAAGAGATTTTACTAGCCAGTGGACAGAGATATTTTTTCTGATTACAACAGTTTCAATTAAACTTGATTTTTGTGAGTTCAGTTCATTTTCTGCACACAAGTATGTTTGTGGAACTTCTTGGTTGTCTCCATTGCTTATTTAATTAGAGAAAAAGAAGCAAGGATGTTTATATTAACCCGATGATCTCCTGGTGGTTTAATGCAGGTGCGGAAAGAATATGGCAAATGCTTCAGACACTCCTATTGCTGCAGCGGCCTCCCAACAGAGAGTCCCCACAGCTCAGTGAAGGCATCCACCACCAGGACCAGCGCTCGGTATTCCTCTGGCACACAGGTAACAGGGACTCGGACAGAGTCTTTACTTAGCCTTCTTGATAAAAGTCTCCTGAGACAGGCTCTGGTCAAGTGCACTCACTGTCTCCTCATTCTAATGATGTCTACATAGCAAACACTTGCTATTTTAATATTTTGGTTTCAATGTCTTCTTAAGTATTTCTTGAAGGTGTTTCTTCAGGTGTGAACATCCTTTTCTGACAGGTGTACTTCTTTAAAAAGTCTATTAGAATCATTTCATAGCCTAAGCTTTGTATACAGCACAGTGTTCGTTGTACTCAGTAAACATTTGTTGAATAATCAATCACCTCTACATTAATAAAAAAAAAGCAATAAAGGAATATTTAAAGAATAGATTAAATTCCCCTTAGTAGAAAAGCAACAGAGCAGTGTAGACTTCCTTAGTTTGAGACTAGAATCCACACACATTTTCTGTTTTGAAAGCCCGACAGACCATCCTACATAGATTGATAGGTTAAATCTTTGTGTGTGTTTAATAAGGTAAATTTGGGAAAACTAACATAACATGTCTTGCTATTTTATGTTGATAGAGTCGTATAAGAAGGATGTGGAATGACACTGTGAGAAAACAATCTGAATCTTCTTTTATCTCAGGTGACATCAATAGCACTTCAACACTAAATCAAGGTCAGTTACTAGGAAAATTTGAGTTTACAATATAAATTTTGTACCTTTTGCCAATTTACAATAATCCTAGAGGAAATGGGGAATTTTTTTTCCAAATGTGTTTATATCACAAGCTCCTAAATCTTTTGAGTCAGTTTTCATTCTTTATTCAAGTACACATAAATTCTTTTTATTCAATAATGTAGTGCAAACAGTATAATTTTAAACTCTGCATTAAGAGTAAGGCTAGAAAAAGTAATTATTGGAAATATACTGATTCATGTTTTTCTAGTGAGTAGAAATTTATCCTTTTAACCCAGATATTTACCAAAGTTTTCTTCTTAAAACATCAACACAGTTAGAATAACCACTATTCACATTAAACAGTGCCAGTTTTATAGTGGAGATTCTTATTTGCAAAAGTATTTATTTTACATTTCTTTCAAAAAGTAAAAAGTGTCAAAAACATTTATAGTAAATCTTCATAAACAAAAAGCTAAAGTACATGAGAATTTACATATTAATCTTTTTCTCCTTGAATTACTATTTTTATGTGTCTACAATTACGTCTTTAAAATTATCATTATTAATATAATTCTTAAATAAGCTGGACAATAAAATATTTTAGCAAGATAAGGACACAAATACATGTATACATAGTTCTGAATGCAAGTTTAGAAAATTTTAACTTGGTATGAAAAAAATCATGTCATCGTAATGTTGGTGGAAAGGTAATTTACTCAGGTAATTTTAGTTTTATGTTATTGATTGGTAATATAGCATGTTATATTTTATCACAGTGACATTTTTCAATGTTGTTATTGTTTTGATAAGAGTTGGTTTAAAATGAAAAAAGGAGTACATATGACATCAAAGTTGAATTTTAAAATATTTTTAGTCGAATTACATTAGCTATGCACAACATGTTTGATAAGTATTGAAAGGTTGGTAATTTGTAAATTAGAATAAGTAAATGTGTTTATTCCATGGCTCTGATATGTTACCTAATTTTGTTAAGATGACTATCAAAAAGGAAATAAATTTTTCAGTGATTCACTCTTTGAAACCTGGCAAATAAAATTCTTGTTATGTGCAATTTATGAATGGGCCAACAATTCATTATACACAGCCTTTTCTTCTCAGCATGTGTGCTCTTGCATTTACTAAGAGAAGCTTTGTGCAATGTGTCATACTTTTTATCTGTTTGAAGTTGTTTTTCCTCCTGCTTGTATTGAAGTTGTTATTAACACAGATGTTTTCATGAGGGATAATCCCACACCTGTAAATTCTGAAAGTTTGAGATTCCCTCTTCTGGGCCTCAGTGGTTAGGTTTTTAATATTAAGCAGTAACATCTTGAAACATAATGTTGATCTCTGTGCATTTAATTGCCATTTTTGTTTAACAGTGATTTTTTGTATAAATTAGTAAATGTCATCCTCAGCAGGTGTTTACTTGGGGGACTTAGAAAGCACCTGTGAATTACTGAAATTTAACTTCCCTCTACCCTTTCTCCTTCAAATTAGTAGTTCAAATACAGTCAGAAAATTTCAGCAGATTTTTCGTTGCCAACTTGTTCACTACACTTGATGAATACGAAAAGTACTGTACTGCAACTGTAACACTAAAATAAGAGAACTGATGCCTTTTCTTTCCTTCCCTTTCTTTTCTTTTCTTTTTTGCTTTAGGAATGACTGGCAATTACCTACTAACAAACCCTCTTCTTCGACCCCACGGCACTAACAACCCCTATAACACATTGCTCGCTGAAACAGTTGTATGTAATGCCCCTTCAGCTCCTGTATTTAACTCACCAGGTGTGCTTATACTTAAGAATAAAACTACCTTTCTTTGCTGCTAAACAGAGCTCTGGTCTTTGCCCTTTCTCTAGAATATTCATGTTGCCATATATTTATTATGACATCTATAGTTTCTCAATTGAAAGTGAATGGTGTTTTGAGCATGCCAGGCTTCTAAAACTGCACTATATTATAGAAAAAATTCAGCCATGATAGTATTTACCAATAATTATCCATGTTTTTGACACAGGTGGCATAAATCTTAATATATTATTACAGGACTGACATCACATGGTCCGCGAGCCCATCTTCAAGATTTATATCACTTAGAGGTATCCGCTCTATGTAATATTCTGTTCAGTTGACTCTAAAGCTTGCCAACAGAATTTGCTTTTGGAATGGATTAGCTAATAAAGATCATTTGGATGCCTAGCTATAGAAAACAACATCCAGCATTATCGATGTAACCACACTATAGTATAGTGCAGCTTTATGGTAGTTTTTCTTTTTTCTTAAAATAGCTTTGAAAATAAAGTTAATAACAGTCAGTTTATACGTATAGTTGTGTTTGTTTGTTTTTTTAATTGGGGGAGGGGGATAGATTATCACTAACCCATCCTATATTACTGTTTTCTAATAGCTTGTTTTTTTAAAAACCATATATATTTAACAGAACTTTTCAAGATTTTGATAAAAGTTACTGCTGCTAATTACTGCTAGCATATAGTCTTTATTTGTGATTGATATTTAGCACTAAGTTTAACACAGAACTTTGTTTCTGTTTTTTTTTTTTCCTTGAAATTCTATTTTAACGTAACTGCAGCTTTTCTTTTCATTCTCTTGTTTTTCTCACTTTCCTTATGCTTTCCTCTAGCAACCTACAGAGAGACAAGTATGGGAGTAAAACTTAACTTTGCCTATCAAATGTAAATTTTTTCAGCATGATTTTTAACCGGCACAATTAAAACATTACTAGCAGTCATGAAGTAGACTCAGCGGGCAAGTGGTTCACAATTTGCAACTAAAATGTTACCAAATTCAAACAGTACAGCTGTCTGTACTGCTCTTTCTCAACAATAGAGGTCTGTAGCAAACGCTGTCCATACTTAAATATATACAATGCTGAAATAATTTGCTCTTTAAAGCCCGAGATACTGTCAACCCGAATGCTGAATAATTGACTTATCATTTCTGCATTCCCACAGTCATCTTGCTACAGGCTGTGGAAAGTCTTCAAGTGAATTACCTGAACTTGGGCAGAAAATTTGCCTCTTCCAAACCAATCAAAAATGTGCTTAAATCTGCAGTGTATCATAGAAAACACCTCCTGTTTTACCCAATATATGTGTTTATATTTATTAAGCAATAATAAAAAGACAAGATCAAACCTCTACAGAGGAAACAAATGCTAGCAAGTGACCTATCCTGTAACCTTAAGCACCAAGTGTTTTCCAGTGGTGGGTCTTATAAAGATTGTGGTGCACATAGGAACTTAGAAAGCTAGAGAACTATGTCAACCAAACTAAAGGCAGCCTTACAAATAGCTATCAGAACTTCATTTTGTTATATGTGGAGCATGATGTTAATTGGCTTGTCAGTTTCTCAAAAGTAGAGGTTGGATCAGAGTTTTTTAAAATAACATGAATGACCAACAAATATAATCACCCCATTTTCTCATTTTCTACTAATGATAATTTATCAGACAATTATATTTATTGGTCATGAAACTTGAGTTTTCTAGGATAATCTGCAGCTTTAAGAGTGAAGTGAGCACTAAAAAGGGAAAGTGCCTATTTTTTCCAAGAATTAATTTTTTTTCTAAACTCCTCCAAGCCTTGCATACAATGCAGCAGCCTCACAGTGGTCAGTTTCATTTCAATAACCATCATTTCATTCTTTTTTTTTCCAGACCTATCTGTAGACAAGTGATTTTATTTTTTTTCTCTAGGATTTTGAGAATGAATAACCCAATTTCCCATGGTGCAGATCATTTACTTTCTCTATTTTTTCCCATTTGCCTGAAAAGCACTGTGATGTCCTAGTTTACATGTTTATGTGTCTGTAGAAAATACAACTCTGATTCAAAGAGAGCATGTTACCGTATTTTTTTTCTTCCTAAACCTCTTTTCATATCTTCAGCAGACTTATCAAATTTTTCATTCCTTTAGAGATAAACAATATATTAGCCAAGGCTTTTCCCATTCCATAGTGAATATTTATTCTTGGTTTAATTTCTGTGACCCATACTTAAGAAATCTCTAACATTTCTGCGTTTAACCTCCATGCCCATGGTGTCTGTGGGCCAGTCTCGTGCAGTAGACTGCGGGTTCATTCGGTGCTGTCACTGTGACTGATGCAGACTGCAGGGCTGCAGGCAAACACCTTGACCGTTAGGAGCCTGGGGCCATGGCTATTAGAGTACTCATTTCCAAAGTACATATCAAAACAACAAGAAATATTAAACCAAAACATGAAAGGCTGTTATTGCTGGTAACCTAATTTGTTGAACCCTTGCTCTGACTAAGTTGCTGAGAAGCTTAGAAATTCTTCATCATGTTACAATAAATCATTTTACTTTCTTTTATATATCAGCTACTCTTAGGCCAGATAGCCTGAGCAGACAGACATGATGTGAGTTGTCCAAAGTGAGTCATTCCACCTGCTGTCTGTCATGTTGTTGGATGGTGCTTGTGGGCCCCTGGCCTGGTCCGTATGAGAGATGCTGTCTTTGTTTAACATGAATTCTTTGTATCTGTCCATATTTTTCATTCTTTTTTTAAAATTTCATCTCCAGAACAAAAAGAAATGTTAGATGTTGTTTAAAAAAAGTTGCTTGCCACTTATGTGGGTTTGTGTTGTACGTTTATTTGCCTTTGGTTTTTGTATGTGACTTATTCCTTTTTAATTTAGTGTTGTTTAGGACAAATTCTGTTAATTTTATTTTTATAAACCATAGTCTTGTACTTTAAAATGTAATTGTCAATAATGAATTGCTTTGCATTAACTATGCAAGGGCATGGAGTGAAGTCTTTTTTTGTGTGTGTCAGAGATTTGACCCAAAATCAATTAACTACTGTCTCCTCGAAATTGATCAAGTAATATTCAGTATGCCATCTTCCCTCCCTGGAAAACAGAATTATCCTTTCACACGTTTTCATATTAGATATCTAAGGGGGTGCAACTGTTTACAGTTGGGAATGTGTGAAAGCATGGCACTTTCCAAGTGTCCGCTTTCAAATACAACTTTGTCCTGAACGACATTAAAACGTTTTGTGCCAAAGAGTTAATGATTTTTGAGGAAGGATCCGCAGCGATAATGGAAACCCCGTTGTCTGTTTCAGGACATTCACTGAACAATGCCAGGGATACAAGTGCCATGGATACTCTACCGCTAAATGGTAATTTCAACAACAGCTACTCACTGCGCAAGGGGGACTACACTGACGGCGTGCAGGTCGTGGACTGTGGACTAAGTCTGAATGATACTGCTTTTGAGAAAATGATCATTTCAGAGCTAGTGCACAACAACCTACGGGGCAGCAGCAAGACTCACAACCTGGAGCTCACGCTCCCAGTCAAACCTGTGATTGGCGGGAGCAGCAGCGAGGATGATGCCATCGTGGCCGATGCATCCTCTCTCATGCACGGCGACCACCCGGGGCTGGAGCTGCACCACCGAGAGCTGGAGGCCCCGCTAATCCCTCAGAGGACTCACTCCCTTCTGTACCAGCCACAGAAGAAAGTGAAGCCCGAGGGCACGGACAGCTATGTCTCCCAGCTGACCGCCGAGGCCGAGGACCACCTGCAGTCGCCCAACAGGGACTCTCTTTACACGAGCATGCCCAACCTCAGAGACTCTCCCTACCAGGAGAGCAGCCCGGACATGGAGGAAGACCTGTCTCCCTCCCGAAGGAGCGAGAACGAGGACATTTACTACAAGAGCATGCCCAACCTGGGGGCTGGCCACCAGCTCCAGACGTGCTACCAGATCAGCAGGGGCAACAGTGACGGGTACATCATCCCCATTAACAAGGAAGGCTGCATCCCCGAAGGGGACGTGAGAGAAGGGCAGATGCAGCTGGTGACCAGCCTTTAATAGCGCAGCCGGGGAGTTCCTGGGGCCACCTGCGAGTATTCACAAAGCAAGGCCGGTGGACCCCATGCAGTGCGGCCCCGCAGACAGCCCTGATGACCTGTGGTTCCTCCAGTGTAAAAAAAGATGACTGAACCTTGCCGTTCTGTGAATTTTTATAGAACATACAAAAAAAAAAAAAAAAACCCAACTTTGTATATACACAGAATATACTAAAGTGAATTATTTGTTACAAAGAAAAGAGATGCCAACCAGGTATTTTAAGATTCTGCTGCTGTTTAGAGAAATTGTGAAGCGAGCAAAATGCAACTTTCCAGCCATTTTACCACAGCAGTTTGCGAACTAAATTTGTAAATATGGCTGCACCATTTTTTTGTAGGCCTGCATTGTATTATATACAAGACGTAGGCTTTAAAATCCTGTGGGACAAATTTACTGTACCTTACTGTTCCTGACAAGACTTGGAAAAGCAGGAGAGATATTCTGCAGCAGTTTGCAGTTCACTGCAAATCTTTTCCATTAAGGCAAAGATTGAAACCATGTTTAACCACTAGCAATCAAGCCACAGGCCTTATTTCATATGTTTCCTCAACTGTACAATGAACTATTCTCATGAAAAAAAAATGGCTAAAGAAATTATATTTTGTTCTATTGCTAGGGTAAAATAAATACCTTTGTGTCCAACAGAAATAGAATTGTCATTAAAATAATTTTAAAGAGTTTGAAGAAAATATTGTGAAAAGCTCTTGGTTGCACATGTTATAAAATGTTTTTCCTTACACTCTGTCATGATTCTGCCCATTGTCACTTAGTTTCTACTCTATACAAGTGTTCTGCTTTGACATGTTAGTTTGATCCTTACATTTAAATTCCTTATTGCCAAAATAACGTGTTCTATGGGGAGAAAAGTCTTCGGAGCCAGTTATGCTATGCCTTGCACAACTGTGGTGAAATCTAGAAAAGATTGCGTGTTGCCCTTCCGTTTATTCTTGAACAGAGGGCAGAGAGGGCACTAGGCACTTCTCACAAACTTTCTAGTGAACAAAAGGTGCCTCTTCTTTTTTAAAATAAAATAAAACATAAATATTACTCTTCCATATTCCTTCTGCCTATATTTAGTAATTAATTTATTTTATGAAGAAGTTCTAATGAAATGTAAATTGTTTCAGTCAAATTCTGCTTTTCTTTTCATCCCTTTGTGTAAACCTGTTGATAATGAGCCCATCACTAATATCCAGTGTAAAGTTTAACACGGTTTGACAGTAAATAAATGTGAATTTTTTCAAGTAGTTAATGTGCACTTTTATGTATGATACACAATTGGCTTTAACACATTGGCCCTCTCCCATTTTTCCCCCTCGGATATATTTAGATCCCTTAATAATATAACCCATGGATATGGAGAAGAATACAGTTAAGTTGCTGGATGGCTTTATATGCTAAAAAGTATATAATATATTTATATGCTATTTGTCCATTACCCATGCTCACAATTTGGCCAATAAGTTTCAACAAAGAAGTATACTGAAAGCCTTTTGTTTGTTGGATTGCACCAGAACTTAAAAATTAATAATGAAAAAAGAGGGGTTGCAAATTCTATAGTCAAATTGAGCATCATAAAATTTTTTTTGATTTTTCAGCAGTATTGAGAAGAAATTCCTAAAACATATTTTTACAGTGTGAGGATTATAAGTATCCCTATAAGGGAGCTGCAAATGACAATATTTGTTATCATGGAAAGGTTCAAAAATCATAATTGAATCTCAACAAGTAGATGTTTCCTGTCCACATCATAAGCATTTATACCAAATTCTTCTACAGCTTAGTGATTCTCCCCAGTGCTGCCACCAAGTTAGAAATCACTTTATTTTATGTGGACACACTTAGTCATGCCTGTTGATTTTTAAAAGAGTAATGAGAAAAAAACTTCAAGTATATATTTATATATCTAAATGTGGCTATAGTAAGGTAGACACTATATAATAAAGGATCAATATTTAATAGTAGGGTAACAATGAAGGAGTATATTCACATGTAGTTACCTAACAAGTTGGAGATTGACTATAAGACATTATATTCATATTCAAACAGATATAATTCTCTGAGAAGAATAGTCATATTTCTTTGGCTAAAACTCTTTAGTCGTTTTCAAAATTTTATTTGCTAGAAGAAAGTATGTAATCAAACATTTTAATTTTTTATTTTATGCTTTTTTCCTTTCAAAGCCTGGAAATATACAGTGTTGTGTGATATGTACGACCCAGTATACAAACTGAGTAGGATTAGATGGGTTCAATAATGAATTAACAATTTTAAAAGGTAGCATTGATGATTCAATTAATGCTATTTCTCTTGAAGCAGTTCTTAAAACTGGTATGATGTGAGCAAGTATATAATACATGAATGGTTAATGTTCTCTTTAGAAACAGTAATTTATTAAAAGTCTTTATATTAGAGAATAGAATCTGGAAGCTATCATTTATAGTCTTTGCCACCAAAAGAAAAATTGTCTTTAAAACCAATTTCTTTTTGAAAACATATAAATGTTGCTTTAAATTCCATCTAGGCTTCTTCCTAGTACAAGTTAGTTTCTTAAGTTTAAAATTATTAACCTACTGTCTGATGCATTACTCTGTTTATTAGCCCAGTGGGTTCTTTAGGTCTGCCCAGACTTCACCTGGATATATTGTATAATTTCTACATCCTTGATTGTTTCTCTTTGTGATAGTCACAACTGTGAACTTTTATAAAGTCACGTTTATTGTACCTCTTCCCAGGGACAGTTAACTCTACTGGTCTGTTAATAAGGAATGCTTGTTAACATTGGCATTAGCTGTAGCTTCATACAAGTTAATTCAGACTGACTTATTTTGAAATATAAGCCTGTGTTTATTCTATTTGTAAAAGAAAACAACTGTATATATTCATCTTACAGGCTTTTAAAATCATTTATGTGGAAGAGAATCCATCCATACAAGTGTAAAGTTACTTAAATATGTTGTCAAGTCCCAACTCATCCATGTTTATTTGAGGGTAGTTCCTGTAATATTTTAACCAGTAGTAACAGCTGGTTTTAAAGTAAAGGAACAATGATTTGACAGAAAATTCCCATCACTATTCTCTCCCCGAAAAGAAAAGCATCGTGCACAAATTCATTACCAAATTTCAAAGACATATTCATGTGTACTTGTTATAACAGTGTTTTCAGGACCCTGGCTTTATGTATTTACTTAAATGAAAAAGGAGAAAATGTACTTTTCCATCAATTCAACTTTGAACCTCAGGCTTCAAACTGACCTTTATGATGCTCTCATGGGATAGAACGTTTTGTAAAGAACTTGAACTCACTAAGAATTTTATTGTGGTTATAACATAAGTAGAAAAACTTGAAAGAATGCATACAAGTCGAATTTTTGTAATGAAAACAGCTCTTCGTATTTTATTGATACTGAAATTTTCTTTAAAGACAGTTATTCCTGCAGTGTTTTACAAATAAAACAAACTACCTGTGTTCCAGATATTATTTCTCTTTCCATGAAATTGTTGCATTAAGTCTCAAAAATCAGTATGAAAAGATATATTGAATGTAGATGAGGATTGCTTCACAGGGTAATAAAATTACGGGCGGGGGGGGGGGAGGTTGGTGAAAATGTTTTATCACATGCTTCCTGCTTCAAGCTGATTTTGAGCAGTCTTTAAATAGGAGCTGAAGAATGAGTGAATGGTTCTGGGGTTGGGGATTAATTCATGGCTGCCTTAATTATCATTTGAATGGTATGGAATGGGAATTTTCTATTATGTCCCTTTGAGTTTCCCAATGATCATAGAAAACACATTAATTAGCTAAATGCACCAAGCCAAAAACTTGAATGGTTCACGATATTGCAACATGCACTTTATGCATATCACGGATGCTTTGTTTCAAAATGTTTGGGACTGATGGAAGCTCCTGGATATTATCCAAGTTCAACTCAACACACTGTGGCCACCATGCTTTCAAGGTCAGGGTAACATATCTCTGTCAGAGGGCATTAATAATAAGCTGAAAGAGCACCATGTAATTAGGCTAATTAAGTGAACTGTGAGTGCTTTTCAAGTATTGGCAACAGACCACCCCTGATCTCTTATTGCTTCTGCAGGGTTTTCATCTTGTCCCTGATGGCGTTACTGTTTACATCTGCTTTTTGGGGGAAAAAATACTGACCCATGAATCTTACCCATTTCTCTGTCATGTGCTTCTGAAACTGTCAGACCAAAATCTCTTAGAAATGTTTAAAAAGCATAATTTCAAGCAAACCAACGTTGTGTGAGCATAAGAGATGTGATGATCAATTTTTGAATAGTTTGTTGAATATTTTTACATAAGCATTTCAAAATCATATGTCAGAGCCGAGCTTTTTAAAAAGTGTTTTGGCAGTCACAGCCACATGGCTTTCTCGGTTGATTTTATTAGGCAAAACATGACTGATCTTTTGATACTTTATTAAAAAGACAGTCACTATATAGAACACCCACGAACAATAATGATAGGTATCAGACGTATTGATTAGATTGAAAGATTCATTAAATATTTTTCAACTAAAATATCAATCTTTATGAATAGACTAAAGGCCCCATGCAGGAAATTCGTGCAAGGGGCTTGACCCTCGCAGCCCCAGCTTCATCTGGAAGGACATCCAGTATAATTAGCATATTACACTTTTATTATTGTAGATGGCATTTAAACCAAAGCATAGAGGTAGCAAATAGTAAATTCTTCTAAAACTATAATAAAGGAGCTAAAAAAAAGATGTCTAAATTTTAAAGGAATTTCAAACTAATTTTATCCCCTTTACTAATTTTACATACTGCAACAAGATAAAAGTACTAGCACCTACAATTTAATAGATGCTTGAAATGTGTCAGGCTCTATGCCAAATGTTATCTTCTTTATTGGACTCAATCCTCTCAACAATGCTCTCACAGGTACTCTATACACTTGTGCAAAAGTAGAAAAATAATTTGCTCAAGATGTCTCAGCTGGGGAGTGGCCAAGCCTACACTAGCATGATGATTGTTTGGCTCCAGAGTTTGAGCTTTTAATTAACATATGTCACTTCTGGTTTTACTGGTAGTTCCAAGAATATTCCTTACACTTCATAGACTCCTTGTTGGTACTGTAGTCAGAGAGGGTTTATTTTGAGTCTATAGAATTGTAAAATAAAATGAAGTAAAGGCACCCACTATTGCACTGGCCAGTGGGGCCCCGTTGGTTGGAGCATTATCTGGTACACGCAATAGTTTCGGATTCGATTCTGGGTCAGGGCACATACCCAGGTTGCAGGTTTGATCCCCAGTGTGTGCACTTTCGGAAAGCACCCAATAGATACTTCCCCTCTTTCAAAAATCATTTTTTAAAAAAGTAATTAAAGAAGTAATTGTGTTCTAGAAGAAGATAAACCTCTGGTAAAAGTTTATTTCAAATCTTAGCAAAAGCAGGCCCGTTAGCTAGATGGTAGTAGAATGTAAAGTTTGTTGGTTAATGATTTGTCCCCTTTGAAAAGAACATAAACAAAAGTTCATCATGAGGGAGTTGTAACAGGGAGAAAAAAATGAAAGATTTTGATTCAGGATGGTGAGTTTCTAGTCCTCATTTGCCCAATAATGTAATACTGGCTTAGCCAGTTTGTATGATCAACAATTACAAAAAATGAGAAACAATTTATTTCAGTATGTGCTTTTTATTTTCCTTCATGCCCAAGCCATAACAACACATGAAAAATAAAAAAAAAATTTTAAGTAAAAATTTTGATTTTCTTAAATTATTTTAAAAGTTAATATTGTTTTAAATGTAAATGGTATGTGTGTGTGTGTGTGTGTGTGTGTGTGTTTCAGTATTTAGGAATTTTCAAGTTCATATTTGTATCTTTAATATTTGTCTAGAGATCTTTTCCTCTGAAAAATGAAAAGTTTGAACTAAAACACTGTTGCAGTTTATTTTTTCCAAAAACTTTCCTGTAGAATCCCAGAGTTACAGGGTGCGAGCGGGGGCGGAGGGGGCGGGGGGGGGGGGTGAGGAGGGTACTCAGAGAGGCAAAGTATTTAAGGCTTCCCTGTGAATTAAGTTGTTGTAAATGTAGTCTACTTATGCTGAGCTTTGTGATTTATTGCATTAATTCTCAAAACTGAAAGGAACCTGTACTTCAACGTAGCCAACTACCAAGTGGTGGCTGGGAACTGTAACTTAGCTTCCTGCCTGAGCACAAGCACTTGGGCACTGTTTAATTCTGTCTCGGAATAGTGGGTGCCCAGAGCCTCCCAGGGTCCCCAGGAGCTCTGCAGCCATCAGTCAGCAGCAGAAAGCCACATGCACGGATATTCTTTTCTTCTAAAAAATATATATAAATATGTATATATTATTGATTTTTAGAGAGGAAAGGTGAGAGAGAGTTAGAAACATCAGTGATGAGAGAGAATCGTTGATTGGCTGCCTCCTGCACGTCCTCTACTGGGGATCAAGCCTGCAACTGGGGCATGTGCCTTTGGCCAGAATCGAACCTGGGACCCTTCAGTTCGCAGGATAATGCTCTATCTTTTGAGCCAAACCAGGTAGGGCCACATGCACTGGTTTTCTAGGAAATTGCTCATTATGTAGCTGGTCCTGGGGTCCCAGAGGACAGTATAGGGAGTATAGGGACACGAGTCTGTGTATGGTGACTGCTGTCCAAGGTGGGTACTGTCTCTTCCCCTGGCCACAACACCTGAGGACCTTCTGAGTCTGATTGGCCTTGTTGGTGCTGCTCACTTTGGCCTTGGCTCCTGCTTGTCTCCCTTAACCCTTTAATCTCTATTTCTTTCCTCTTCAAATTTTTTGTTTTCTTTTTCTCTTTAATTTTCTCCTTTCAAAAAATTATTTATTTGATTTAAAAAACCATTTTAGTTCCCAATCCAAGGTTGAATGCCAGGTACCTGGGGCATACAACTTTCTGCCAGGTTAGAAAGTACTTGATTAATATTTCTTATAACTAGTATCTGGTCTCCAATATTCTATTTCTGTCTCTAACACAGGGTGGGGCAAAAGTAGGTTTATAGGCTTTCTTTGGAAAATAAGAATAAACTGTTTTTGCATACTCATAACTGTATACCTACTTTCCCCCACCCTGTATTTTAGTCTGCAGATTTCCTCTTTCATCTCATTGTCTTCTGGCTTCATATGCATTTTGAAAAATCTCATTTAATTTGTATTTCATTTTTTAGTCCTGACCTTAACATCTTTATTGGAATGTAAGCTTGTTTATGTTTAAATTTCTTCTAATTCTACTTTTTATTTTCCTCTGCCCTCTACATTCTTTAAAAAGCAAGCAAACAAAATCCCTCTGTTTCTTATTAATTTGTTTTTTCTTAACTTTCTTTTTCAACAGTCAGCAAGAGTCACAGCCATAAACAGGGTGGCATTGAAAAAGGTTCTCCAGTGTTTCAATCCTACTTCTAATTCTTACATATTTATCCCAATTTTAGTGTTCAGTTGATATAAAATAGTCATAAATAATTTAATGAAGTCGAGGAATTATGGTGCTGGAAACTGGATTCACATAGACACAGGGTTAAGCCTTTGCTCTCTGGCAGGCAAATTACTTAACCTCTCTCAAATGATTCTCTCCTCCGTAAAATTGGAATCAGCCTACCTTGCCAAGGGTTGCCGGCAGATTAGAAGTAATGTATGTAAAGTGGCTCAGTGCAGCCTTGCACATGATAGGCACTTCGTGGATAGTAGCTTTTTTTCTTTAGGAATATATTTTGATTGGCATAAACGTCTCACGACTTTAAGTTGCAGGAAAATAATCAGTCATCAGGACTTGAACTGGATTGTCATTATCTGCCACAAGCCATGTGGCCAGGATATATCAGTAACACCTTTATGAACAATGTGCCGCCAGCCACAGCCTCCCACCTACCAAGAAGGCTGGCTTCCTGCAGCGATCTAGGTTAATGAGAGCAAAGGGGAGCAGGCCTCCGAGCCTCCTTCTGGAATATTAATTTAGCTAATTAAAACCATTTATCTTATGCGGAGAAGGGGAGAAGGGTTTCACTTAGTGTTTCCCTTTCTCTTCATTCTCTTTTCCTTCTCTTTGCCTATTCTTTCCTACATAGCAATAGACAAGACTCTTGCTTTGTTAGCTCTCTTATCATTGTTAGCTCTCAAACATTGGTTGAGTATCTACTATTTGTTTTATGTATAAAAGTAGGTGATGGAACGCAGACATAAAGGATGTTCTTGTCCTTGAATTGATAATGTTATGACTAACACATATCAGTTGCCCACTCTTTGCTAAGTTCTGTATTTAAACCCTCATGAACATAAATTTATTTAAAAAATTTTAATTCTTGGAACAATTCCATAGCATCATAACTATTATTACCTGCCTTTTATGGGGGAGGAAACAGGCTTAGCAAGGTGAAGTAGCCTGCTGGAGATTAACAATTGAGTAAGTGGGAAACTTGAGAGCGGAAGTGCCTAAGGGCCTTGTTATGATACCAAAACATATTTACAAGGATAAGTTACAGCACC
This sequence comes from Antrozous pallidus, assembly GCA_027563665.1. Classification (NCBI taxonomy): domain Eukaryota; kingdom Metazoa; phylum Chordata; class Mammalia; order Chiroptera; family Vespertilionidae; genus Antrozous; species Antrozous pallidus. Next base: position 150,108,990 of record CM050508.1, on the reverse strand, counting down.
ATCAAATAAAGGCTTAACCACTGTGAGATCACAAAGGAGAAAGTGATTGAGAAGAACACTAGAAATGTTTTATTGAGGAGATGATGTTGGAGCTGGATTTTAAAGGATAAGTAGAAGTTTTCTGGAAGAACAAAGTACAGATTTCAGAGAGGAAGGGAGAGGGAGAGAGAGAGAAACATCTATAATAAGAGAGAATAATGGATCAGCTGCCTTCTGCACGCCCCTCATGAGATTGAACCAGCAACCGGGCATGTGCCCTGATGGGAAAGTGAACTGTGACCACCTGGTTCATGGGTAAACACTCAACCACTGAGCCACTGGGCACTAAAGAGATTTTTTTTTAAAGAGCACTGGGTTTGTAGCAGGCCCTGTTCTAAGTACTTTACATCCCTTTGTGTAATTCTCAGAACAACTCCATGAGCTAGATCCAATAACTGTCCTCATAGCCATTATTTCATTTTATTACTTTATTTTTAAACAAATCTTTATTGATCAGATTGTTCCTCTTGCTCCCCCCCCCAAAAAAAAACCTCCCCTCCACCCCGTTGCAACCCCATCTCATGCCCTTACTCCCTACTTCTTTCCTCATCCATAGGTGTAAGATTTTTGTCTAATCTTTCCCCACACCCCTCACACCCCTTTCTCCCCAAGAATTGTCAGTCCACTCCCTTTCTATGCCCTTGATTCTATTATATTCACCAGTTTATTCTTTTCATCAGATATTTTAATCACTTGATTCTTAGATACACTTGTTGATAAATATGTATTTGTTGTTCATAATTTTTATCTTTTAACTTTTTCTTCTTTTTCCTCTTCTTAAAGAATATCTTTAAGCATTTCATATAATACTGGTTTGGTGATGATGAACTACTTAAGCTTAAGTCTGTGAAGCTTTTTATCTGCCCTTCAATTCTAAATGATAGCTTTGCTGGGTAGAGTAATCTTGGTTGTAGGTTCTTGCTATTCATCACTTTGTATATTTCTTGCCACTCCTTTCTGGCCTTCATAATTTTGTTGAGAAATCAGCTGACAATCATATGGGTACTCCTTTATAGGTAACTAACTTTTTCTCTCACTGCTTTTAATATTCTCTTGTCTTTTGCCCTTGGCATTTTAATTACGATGTGTCTTGGTGTGGTCCTCTTTAGGTTCCTCTTGTTTGGGTTTCTCTGCATTTCTCAGACTTGTAAGTCTATTTCTTTCACCAGGTAGGGAACGTTTTCTGTAATTATTTCTCAAATAGGTTTTCAATATATTGCTCTCTCTCTCTTCTTCTGGCACCCCCATAATTTGGATGTTGGTATGCTTAAAGTTGTGCCAGAGGCTCCTAATATTATCTTCATATTTTTGAATTCTTTTTGTTTCTTGCTTTTCTGGTTGGGTGTTTTTTGCTTCTTTGTATTTCAAATCTTTGACTTAATTCTTGGGATCCTCTAGTTTCTGTTGAATCTCTGTTTATTATTCTTTATTTCAGTCAATGTATGCTTAATTTCTGATTGGGCCTTTTTCATATTCTTGAGGGTCTCACTGAATTTCTATGAGGTTTCTAAAAGATTTTTTAGCAACCTTATAACCATGGTCTTGAACTCTATATCCAGTATTTTGCTTTCATCCATTTTTTTTCCCATTTGTGACTTGTTTCTTTGTCTCCGCATTTTGGCTGCTTCCCTCTGTTTGTTTCTATGTACTGAGTAGCTGCTAAGTCTCCTTGAGTTGATAGAGTGGCCTTGTGTGGTTGGTGTCCTATATGGCCCAGTGGCTCAGCCTCCCCAGTCACCTGAGTTGGATGCTCTTGGTGCACCCCTTTGTGGGCTGTTTTTGCAGTCTTATTGTAGTTAACACTTGATTGCTGTTGGTGTCACTGGGAGGAATTGACCTTCAGGTCAATTGGCTGTGATGACCAGCTGTGTCTACACTGGAAGATCTGTTGCACAGGAGACACCCTTATGGAGCAAGATTTGCTTCAGTAGGGCTTTGGTGCTCACTGAGTCTGCCCCTTGAGTGTGTCTCTTATGGATGTTAATAGTTTTAATCCAGTATGGTCTTACTCTGATCACTGGGTACACTGGCTCTTGGATCTCCAAGGAGGTGCAAGGTCAGCCACTTTCTGGAGCTGCCCAGCAGGAGCTATAGAGACATCTGCAGATTCCTCCTCTTTGTATGGGATTTGGAAGTGGCCAGATTAGACCCAGCTGTGAAGCAAGGCCACTGCTGCTGCTGTTGGGCCTTTTGGAAGCTCTGGGACTCTCTGACCCAGCTGCAGTTTGACAGGTTTTAGGCAAAAGGATAGGCCATTCGTATGCAAAAGCTGATGCACATAGCTTGGGTGGAGTTGTACATTGGGTGGGGCAGGCTCTCTAGGAATCACCAGGGTGAAAGCAAACAGCAATAGCTGCCAGTCAGCCCTGAACCAGAGAAGTCCCTGATTCTCTGTGTTGCGCACCCCCATGCAGGAACAATTATCACTGCAAGCACCTCTAAGAGAAAGCTGCCCTCGCATTCCTGTCCCGATGCCAAACAGTCTAGTTTTTCCCCTTGTGTACCTGGGCCCCCCAGACTCCCACCTGAAACTGGAGTTCAGAGCAAGCGGGAGCTTATATCTCCCTCCCTGTTAAAAGAGCAGCACATCCAGGTGCCAGCACTTTCTGTGCCTCTTCACCTCTTATGGATCTCAATGCACTTTTTTCACTGCTCTAGTTGTGCAACTTCCAGTCAGCCAGCTTTCCCACAGTTCTGGGTGGTAGTTGTTCTGCTGTTTACTTATGGTTTTGATGTGGTTATAAGAGGCAGCTAGTAAAGGTGATTACCTCTGCCACCATCTTGATTCTCTCTCCATGGCCATTATTTTATAGATGAGGCTGCTGAAGCCTGGAGACCAGAAGTACCCTGCTTTATCTCCTACAGTTAGTAAACAGAGAGGGCAGGGGCCCAATCCAGACAGTTTAACTTCAGAGTCTGTGCACGTGACCACAGCACTATGAAGGGTAAAATAATAAAAAATACTGCAGGTATAGGGCTGGTCTGGCTAAGAAGTTGGGAAAGGTCTCCTATGGAAGGTCTGAGTTGGAGACTTGAATAATGGAGAGAGGATGTTTGTTGAATTTCTGGAGAGAGAACATCCCAATCATAAAGATCTGCAAGTAAAAAGGCCCTGAGTTGGGGATGGATGAACTTGGCATGTTTATAGGCAGAAGGAAAATAATGGAAGGAAATGAGGCCTTAGCCAAGAACAGGTTGGGAGCTGTAGAGAGATGGGTTGGAATATCACCTTCAATACAAACTAGATGTATTTCTCCTATGTTGCTGTTTCCTATTCAACTGTGTTGGTCTCTTTGGAATAAATGTGGTGATCCACATAAAGCTTAGAATAACAAGGCAAGTAGCAAATGTTCAAAACTTGGTTCCTTCTTGTTCATTGCTTAGCCATGCCATTCGTATCCTGATGGCAATGGTGTGACCAAGAACTGCCAGAGGTCAGTAGCTTGTAAAAGAATTACTGAAAAATTGTCATAGAGTTTCTTCTCTGCTACTGTTTTTACTGAATGAAAATCATCAACCGGGGTTTGGAGCTATCGTGAAGGGCATCTCAGAATCCTCTCCACACTCCGGGAGCAGATGTGGCAAGGATCCGAGTGAAAGAAGAGGGCAGGAAGAGCAGGGGCCTCAGTGAAACTTCCTGGGACTCCTCTGAAGTCCAGAACTGAATTGCCTGGAATGCTAGGAGACCATCTGGGTACATTTCAAATGAGAGAACTGCCTCTGTTTGAATTCGTTCTTACTTTTGAGACAGGGGGCTGTGCGCTGTTTCAAGGTGAGACAATGTTATGTGCTGCTCAGCAGATGAGACTGTTCTAATTATATGCCTCCTTGATTATTGTTCTGCAGACTGATTATAACCATATTCAAGACATTTGTAGATCATAGTTCCTGGACACTTCTATATGTTAGCAAATCAAGTGTGATTTATCCCTGGAATTATTGGTTAGGGATGGCTTCTTTTTTTCAATGCATGTTCTCTCTAGCTTATAATTTTAATTAGTGTTTGCTTCCAATTCACACTGAGAATAGGGCGGTCACTCCCCCACTGATGCACAGCTTTAGAGGGAAATGCAACTTTGACTTTCGCATTCAGATTCCTTAATCGATACTGGATGTAAGATAAGGGAAACTGCTGAATTAAACTTACCGTGCAATAGACCTTCAATTTAGGAGCTGAATTTGAATTAGATGACTGATAGGCAGGGCTGGATTCGACAGTCTAGGGTTCTTATCTCCTAGGCCCAATTCTGGGTAGAGAGCAGCCTCTTCTTATACCCGATCCAAATGCAAGTGACTAGGCCCCATGCTGGAGAGGGTCCACGCAGCTGGGAGACTTTGATGCCAGTTTTCTCTGCTGCTTGCAGCTTTGTGAGACAATGGCTTGCAGCTGTCATTGCTCTGCTTTTGTAGCAGCGTTTGCTGCTCAGACTGCCCCTCGTCTTCCCTTATCCATACAGAGACATAGTATTTTCTGCCTTTTTTATTTTCCATTGAGGGAGGTAAATAGGAGTTTTCTTGGATGTCCTCTGTCTTATGGCCAAGGCGAATGTCTATGCATGAGGGAAGTACAATTACTTCAGAAAAAGCTGATTTGAATTTCTGATTACCCTCTTTCCACCGGAGATAATATTTCATTGTTTCTTGAAAGATCCAGTATCCTGAACAAGATAATTATATTCCTCCTAACACTCAAGTTGAATTTCTTTCCGTGAAATACAAGAGAGCTTCCTATTTTTAAAAGATTCGAGTTCAAATGTAATCACTTTGTGTCTGAACTTCAAGTGAAATTTAATTATCATCATCTTGACATACATAGACTAATATACAAACAGTGCCATTGAGAGCGGAAAATTGAAGAATGTACTGAGGAAAATAAAGAGCTGAGGGGGGTTTGACAGAAGTTTGGAAGTTTTAAGAATGCAATCTGTTTCAGCAAGTTCAAGCTCTTCTTAAAAATGCACTTGGTATTAAAATACAATACTGCTTGGCAGTGGCAATATGAATACTTAATAGTAACAGGTTGATGGTGGTTTACATATCCTGGGCCTGGGTTTAATATAATTTTGTAAGGAAGGTTTACTTTCATGAAATGAAAAGAGGTGTTTGAAATGTCTACTGGGAGAATATCAAGCTTAGAGAAGGTTATTTTATCATTGAGTTGAGTTTGACCATTAGAAAACCAGTATAAACTTTGCCCTAAATGAATGAACAGTCTAGGTGAGGGAAGAATTTTCCTAAGTAAATTTAATACTTTGATATTTGTTGTACTAGTCTAGTTTCTCCAGAGACACAGATTCAACCGAATATGTATAGGTATAGATAGATACAAATAGAGACATTAATTTTAAGGAATTGGCTCACATGATTATGGAGATTCCCAGGTCCAAATCCTACAGGGTGGGCAGGCAGCTGGAGACCCAGGGGCGAGCTGATGATGCCATTTAAGTCTGAAGGCCATCAGGCTGACAAATGGCCTCTCTCAAAAGAGAGATCAGCCTTTTGATCTATTCAGGCCTTCCACTGATTGGATGAGGCCCACCTATTTGTGGAGGGCAATTTGTTTTATGCAAAGTCCACTGGTTTAAATGTTAATCTTATAGAAATATCAATGATGAAAGAGAATCATTGATCAGCTGCCTCCTGCCTGCCCCACCCTGGGGATCGAGCTCGCAACCTGCAGCATGCTCCAACCAAGAATTGAACCGTGACCTCCTGGATCATAGGCCTATACTCAATCGCTAAGCAACTCCTGCGGGGCTGGATTTTTTTATGCCTATGTTCACGTAACTTATTTATTTTATGATTTTTAAAAAATATATTTTATTTATTTTTTACAGAGAGGAAGGGAGAGGGACAGAAAGTCAGAAACATCCATGAGAGAGAAACATCGATCAGCTGCCTCCTGCACACCCCCCACTGGGGATGTGCCTGCAACTAAGGCACATGCTCTTGACCTGAATTGAACCAAGGACCCTTCAGTCCGCAGGCCAGTGCTCTATCCATTGAGCCAAACTGGTTTCTGCCGTAATTTATTTTTTAACCAAAGGAAAAAAAAAAAAGGAATGAAATCATACTGTGTAAATTATTCCATAATTCTCTCTTAAAATATCTTATCACTAATTATCAGTATTACTGTCATGAGCATTACTATTTACTGAAATATATATACTTCTAAGGATGTATCATTATCTCTATTTTCCATATAAAGAAGCTGAGGATAATAGATGTTAAGTAAATTGTGATTTAGAACCATTTTAACCAGGTTTTGTAGAATCCATACTTAATTTATGTCAATAAATGCCTACATTAAAAAAAAGTTAATACCCTTCCTTGTAGAAATATCCAGAATAATATTTGATCACATATTTGGGCATCGTGGCTCAGCCAAGTTGGCACAGAAAGCAGACTGGTGGTTGCCAGAGGGGAGAGGGATTGGGGGACTGGGTGAAAGAGGAAAAGGGATTAATAAGTACAGATTAGCAGTTATAGAATAGTCACAATATTGCAAAGTACAGCATAAGGAATACAATCAATAATATTGTAATAACTATGTATAGTGCCAGGTGGGTACTGGAAATATCAGGGGGAACACTTTGTAAAGTATATGATTATCTAACCGCTATGCTGTACACATGGAACCAATACAAAATAACAATGGAAGTAAACTGTAATTGAAAATAAATAAATAAATTGTAAAAAATAAAAAATTATCTCAGTTGTTGATAGGCTTGCAATCTCTCTACATTCAGTTTGAGGCATTTTCAAAGTATTATTCCATCTGCCCTGTTTGGTTTTATGCTTTCAAATTATTTTAAATTTGAGGATTCTTCATATTACAATCAATAATAATTGCTGCATAATGGACTCAGATTTTAGGAATAAAAGTGCTAATAAACTGATAATCTAGGGGTATGGGTAGGAAAAGACTACTCACAATAAAATTAACTCAATTGAAATATAGGTCCCACTGCTCTTCCCATTCTTTATCTCCTTTATGCAGTAACTCACCAAGTCTCAGTTTAATTCCTTTTCTCTGAAGAAAATAAAAGTAAAATTAGTGTTTATTAAGTGCCTATTATTTACAAGACACTATGCTAAGTCCTTAAGTACATATTTCAATTCATGTCTTCAGTACATCCCATGTTCTCCATTTTTGTTAGCACATTTTAGCATAGGCCTTGCAATATCAGATCTTCTTATAGAATGTTCTGCCCCCATCTCCACTCTCCAATACTTAGTATATTAACATCAGATGTATTTTTTCTAAGGCAGTGCTCCCCTTTTTCTACACTTTTGTTTCCCAGTGACAGCAAAATAAAATCCTATCTAATAAAGAGGGAATATGCTAATTGACCACCATGCTCTCACAAGATGGTGGTGCCCACAGCCACAAGATGGTAGTACTCAGTCCCCTCAACCCCACCTCATCCACCCTCAGTCCCTAAGTCCCCTCAGCCCCACAGGGGAAGGCAGTCAGGGGAGCAGTTAAGCATCAAGCTGGCAGGGGAGCAGTTAGGGGGCTATCAGGCTGGTAGGCAGAGTGGTTAGGGGCAACCAGGCATTCAGGCAGTCCTGGATTGTGAGAGGGATGTCCCAGATTGGAAAGGGTGAAGTCTGGGCTGAGGCACAATCACCCCGCACCCATGCATGAATTTTGTGCACCAGACCTCTAGTTTTCAATAAAAGATTCAAGTTCAAAAACTTTTTGGCCATCTAAGTTCTCTATGATCTGACTCCTTCCAACTAGTTGAACTACTGACATGTGTTTTCTGCCGCTGGCTACCCCAAGTTCTCCAGTCCAGCCAGGTTACTAGGTGTCTCATGCTTACATCTGTCTGAATTCTACCCACCAGCCTGTCTCTGAAGTGTCTCTGTCTGTCAGGCACTATGATCAACACTTTGAAGGACAATTTCTCCATCATATCCCCATTTCCAGAAGAATGCAAAATGCATTCTAAGGACACATTACATATCTGTACATATTGATCATATAAATGAATGAACTTGTTTTTCTGGCAATAGAGGTTTAGATATCTAGACTGATTCCTCCAACTGAATAAACTTAGAATTGCTAAACAAAATACTTTAAGATGGCTTTTAAAAAGCACTGGTGAGCTATTCAAAAAGTAAAGCCAAACACTAAGAGGAAGGTGGAACCTCCAGGGATAAACTAATGTAAGCTGACCACCAAAACCAAAACTTGCCTCTTCCCTCAAGATCTGTCACTGAAGCTGAGAAAGTGGATCTTCAGTTCCCAGGGGGTATGACAGCATGGGAATCAGAGGGCCATTGGCAGGGACCTGTCTGAGAATTCATAACCTCAAGATGGCTCTCATGTAGGTTTTCACCTCGAATTTATATTGGGAAATCTCAAGTTTACTTTTGTTTTACAGAGGGCCTGCTTATATGAAAGAGTATAAAAAATTGGTATTCCTTAAATATGGCATTTCCTAAACCACTCAGAATACCAAGGGGTTTTTGTCATCTCATGTTCAGGCCTTACTTTATGAACAATCTTGATAACTAAACCAAATAAAATATCAACTATTTAGTCAAATTATTTATGTAAACTACCTACAACTTATATGAAATGGACCCAGAGACCAACTGAAAGCAGTTTTTTTCTAAAGCAGACCCTCGATAAATATGATGCTTTAATGTATAAAAAGGAATACCATAAAACTCAGGAAATACTTTACTTTTTGCCAGAAAAAAATAGGTTAAGTCTCTTTTGAGGGGAGATGGGGAAAAAAGCAAATAAAATCATAAAAATTAAAGTAACATAAAAATTGGAATTTTTAAAGTTAAAAAATATAGATCAAGAGATTTGACTATAGAAAGATTTGTATCATAAGAACCATGAAGGGAAAGACATAATGCATATTATTAGACCATGTGAAAATACAAAGCTATTCATAAAAATCATTTTAAAAGTATGAAAGAATCACTATTTAAAAAAAATTAAAATATATTCAAGTTTACCAGTATCAATCATATGAACTATTACCAGGGAGAACTGCTCATTTAGTGAAATAGGCAACTGCAACATCATAGGAAAATATCTAATGAACCCATGTTATTATTTTTACTAAATTTATAAACAGTGAACCCAGAGTTCTTGATATTGTTTTGGCCTTTACAGCTTTCTGTGAGGTATTTCTGGGCAAGTTCAGTGAGAAGACACAGAGATAATTAGATTGCAGCAAACCCAAAGAAGCTGACATTTATTTAATCTAAGAAAAAGAGGTGCTTAAAACAGTCGTGGAATTGCTATTATATCAAAGGGTACTAATTGGTTTCATTTCTACAGAAGAAAGAAAACCAGGAAGCATAGCCTGCAGGATCATTTGTATTATAGTGCATGTATGTTGGATATTCTGATACATGAGCTGTGCCTTAGGTTATGAAAGACAGTTTGGAAATCTTTGTGGATGATATTTAGAAACAGGAGAGATTTTCCTCTATCTCAGATGCTTCTATTTAAGATTAGAAGCTCTACTAAAAACCTTCCCAAGGACCTCTTTGGAGCTGTAATTCCAAATCTAGACTTTACGTGATACAGCTTTTAAAAAAGCATGGATTAAATAGATCACACTGCTCGATAAAAGCAACTTTCATGCTCTAGGCTGGACTATTCCTTTCACGCTATAGAGTCTATCTACACATGGTGCTTGATTTCTTATCAAGCAAATGGAGTAATTTATTTGCTCCACCAAAATAATTCTCTTTGGGGTGTGTTAAAATTAGATATTCTCTCAGGATTTATGTGAAGTGGATTAAATTAGAGAGCAAGGTGAAAAAAACTTAACCAAAGACTGATCATAGGAGGCACCTCAGCAAATAAAACTTGGAATACTAGCAGAAAATATAGTTGAGAGTTGGAATACACACACACACACACACACACACACACACACACACACACACACATATATATATATATATATATATATATATTCAATATGTATTAATATCTTCAAATATTCAAAACTGGGCTTACATTAGTGCTACAAGCACTAATAATTAAAGTATTAATACACTTAATGCCTGCAGTGTGCCAGAGATTTACTTAATCTTTCAATAAGTCTGTGAAGAAGGTACTATTATTATCCCTTCCTAAGATGAAGACACTAAGGCACAGAGTAAAGAGAAATATGGAACTGGGAAGGGACTGAGAACAATCAGGTTGGAAAGGAACCTAGAAACAGTGCCAGGGCTGACCAGTAGACCCTGAGAGGTGGATGAATGATTACTCCAACACAATGTTTGCTGTGAAAGAGAGGGCTAAGGGATGGCCTGGGTAAAGGAACCAGGCAGCCTTGATTGCCTGCCTCGTTAGGTTTTTATTATAGCAGCTGTTTTAGATAAAGTTTATCTTTTAGATACAATCAGTAAGGTAAGTAATCTTGGGGGGATACATGTGTTTGCAGTGTCTTTTATGCAAGGACACCCAAAAGATTAAGCATAAGAATTCCAGCAAACACTGCTGGGGTCTGCTCATGCACAAACTTGTTTGGAAAGGTCAAGGAATAATTAGGGGCACCACCTTTGGCACTCCCCTAAGTTGGAATTCTAATAAATAAGGCAAGGCAGCCTTTCATACACTTCCCTTTTCTCAGAATGTCTGTCTTACAAACATTCCAACCAAGTCTCATGCTTCCCCACAGGACAGATGGTGGGATATTTAGGACACTGTGAGCCAAGTTTGTAGTTTATTCTAGGTAGGCCTTTGTGAGTTTCTCAGAAAAGGAATCACTAACAACAGGTGTGCTTATTGCATCGTGAGTAGTTCTTACTTCAGTGATGAATAGGTGCCGGAGGCAAGAACTGCAGTCTTGAGATGTTGAAGTAGTTTGGATTTTAGGTAAGAGAGAGATGAGTGGGCATAGAAAGGCAGGGTTTACAGGACTTTATTGCTAAACCTGTGTCAGAGAGAGGGAAGAGAAGTTGAATATATTTTCTCTTTACTAATTTAATTTTAAAAAGTAAGGATGCATTTCATGAGCAATATCTGTACATAGTTGACCATTATTTTTGAAATGCATTAATCAGCCAGATCATTAACTTTCCTGGTTTTTGTTTGTTTATTCCAAATTTAAATATCCTGCCAAAAAACCCAGGTCTCTTAATACATGAAGAACAAAGTCAAGCATATGTTTGAAGTTGTGACAAAATTACAAAGAGATTCAAATCAACCCAGGCAGTTGATGAACTAGATTAGCTCAATAAATGTTTCTTGAATAAATGAGTCAAGCAAATAAGCTGACCATCTTTCCCAGGTCATTATGGCAAATTCTTCTAAAGTTCAGGACTTCTTGCCAACTTTTTAAAGTCTAATCAGAAGTTCAAACATCAAAAACGCTAGTTACAAAAACACTAGTCATAGCATTTAGATGCTTGTAACTCCCAAAAAGTATGGGAGGAGAAGAAATTTGAGAATCAGTACTTCCAACTGCACATGCAGCGAAATAACACCATACACGGGTAGTGTGAGCAAAGAAGAAAGACTCCTTTGCACCTTTTTCCAGTCATTCTGGTTATTCTTGGCATCCCGATCTCTCCACCCATTATTCTCTCTCCACCCCTACTAATCTTCTTACCACTCAATTCCATTTTCTGCCTTTTATTCAGTTCCTGCTCTCCTTCATCCTGGAGACACCTCAATTTTCTTCTAATTGCATGCCTGTAAGCTTTTCCCTCCTGTGTCTAGAGAGTTTCCCCTGCCTGGATTTGCCAAATACCTTCACTTATAGCCTTCAAAGATCTATTTCATTTTTCCTTCCTCCCCATGGCCCATCATACCTAAGTGTGTGTGATATTGAATCTCTCCTTTATTCTAACTTGCTACTTGCTGCTCACTCCACAAAAACCACAACTGCTGAACTCAAACAGACTGTACTACTTATTTAGAATGGGCTTGCTTTTGCTTTAGCATCACCCAGGTTGGATATTTCTATTTTTGACCACATTAATGTAGTGTGGTCTGAAATGTAGGAATATAGACACGGGAATTGATTCTATTTAACTCACTTAGAAAAGCATAAACATAGCACAGTGAGGCTAAATGCACTATTAATAAGTCCTGCAGAAATCAGAAATCTGACTAAGGCTATATGCAGAATGGCCAGATTCAGGCTGTGTATATTTGCGTTTCATGGTGCAAGGTTTGACTCTGGAGATCAGAGATTGGAGGCAAGAAATAGGGGGAAAATGCCTGGCTAGAGTGGCTCAGTGGCTGAGTGTGCACTTAGGAACCAGGAGGTCGTGGTTGGATTCTAGGTCAGGGCACATGCCTGAGTTGTGGGCTCGATCCCCAGTGTGGGAGGCAGCCAAACAATGATTCGCTCTCATCATTGATGTTTTTCTCCTTCTCCTTTCCTCTCCAGAATAAATAAAAATATATCTAAAAAAATAAAACAGGGCAAGGGGAAGGAAGGTAGAAATCACACATTTCATGAAACTACACCTGGTAAGTCTGTCCCTCATCCCGATGAGAATGGGTTGGCTCCCCTATACTGTGGTTCGGGCTGCTGTCATGATTTCTTCTCATATGCTCTCCCCTCTGCTTCATTAGCTAATCATAGAGCAGGAGCCGTTCCGCCAGCATGCACTGTTTCTTCTCTCTCTGCAAGTAAAGCTAACACTCACTGCTTAATCACTTTCTCTCAACAGGTAAGGATAATAAAACAGTGGGGAAAATGACAAAATTTAGTGCACCATTTTCTGTGTTAGGAGTCAGGCACTAACTTTTTCTTTGACATTCAATCACTTACTGTAGCACAGCAAGAAACTCAAGCAGGTGCAACCTCAGCATCCTCAGTCCTGAAATAGAATAAGTAGTATCCTCCTGGTCTAATTCTGGGCTCCTGGTGTCTAGAGTACCGACTGCGAGATGGCAGTAGAGGATTGAGCAAAAATCCGGGGGCTGTCTCTCTTGTAGGACTTCCATAGTTCCCAGGGATATTGAGGCAAAAATTAGGAAATGGAGATCCAGAAGGTCCATTTATTAATATTATCTGCTCCAATGTCCTATTTACATAAGAAATCAAAGCTCGTGAGGTTGAAGTGACCGTAGGAATTGAGAAAGCTGACTCCTAGGACATTGCTGGATTCAGGAGCAGCTTGAACTCTGATAAACATTCCAGGTTTAGATTTTTTTATATCTTGGTGAAGACATTTTTAAAAATGACAATACATATCTTATTTTATTTTTATTTATTGATTTGAGAGAGCGAGAAGAAGGAAAAGAGAGAGAGAGAGAGAGAAACATCGATTTGTTTTCCACTTACTTATGCATTTGTTAGTTTATTCTTGTATGTGCCCTGACTGGGGATCAAACCCACAACCTTGGCATATGAGGATGATGCTCTAACCAACTGAGCTTCGTTAACATAAAACATTGATGAGCAGTATCGTCCTCATATCTGCAAATTACAAATGGACTATGGCAGACATTACCAGTGTTTTTCAATAGCAAGTCTCTTCCTAGAGCCATTGAAAACTATTTTATCAACTTCTTGCAGTTGGGTGAAGGCATGTAATAAAATTCATGTGTGTGCCTCCCAAGGTGAACATTTACATGAGTGTTCCAGCTCTCTCTCTCTCTCTCTCTCTCTCTTTCTCTCTCTCTCTCTCTCTCCTTTCATTGTTTATAGTAGAGGCAATGTGTTGAGCTGTCTGAGTCACAGGACTGAAGCAACCTAGACCACTGAGTCATCACATGGATAATTAGCTGCTCTGGAAAATTGTCTGAAGGAGAAAATTTCCTTTTTTCTAGATGCTTTTATTTTTTTAATTTTAATTTTCAATTACAGTTTACATTCAATATTATTTTATATTAGTTTTAGATATACACCATAGTGGTTAGATAATCATATACTTTACAAAGTGATCTCCTTATGTTTTGTACCCACCTGGCACCACATAGTTATTACAATATTATTGACTATATTCCCTATGTTTTACTTTATATTCCAAGTGCCCATTAATAGATGAGTGGATACAAAAACTATATACTAGTATACAATAGAACATAACTTGACCATAAAAAAGAATGAACTCTTACCCTTTGTGACAGCATGGATGGATCGAGAGGTTATTATGCAAAGTGAGGTCAGTCATAGAAAAACAAATACCATATGATATCACTTATATGTGGATTCTAAAGAACAAAACAAATGAACAAATAAAATGGAAAGAGACTCATAGATACAGAGAATAGAACGATGGTTGTTAAAGGGAAGGGAGTTTGGGGGCTGGGTGAAAAAGGTGAAGGGATTAAGAAGTACAAATTGGTAGTTGTAAAAATTTATATTTTAAGTAACTAAGATTTTAGGATGGATTATTACTGTACATAAGTGTAGCCTATTGTAATTCATAGAAAGATTCTTATATTTTTATGCATTTGCTATTATTCTTAATGTTAAATGTTATCTTGCATAGGCATGATTTGTTATTATTTGTGTCAAATAAATTGTGATCTGATAGAAATTTCCTTGACCTATGATTTATATTTTAAGATGCTCTGCCAAATGTCCTTGGCCTGTGATTCCCCATCACGCTCTTACTTTTTAGTGATGGCTTCCTCACTTAGCACAAGTCTTTGAGAAGACAAAATCTGAAGTGAACGCTTAGTACCAGGGTTTATAAAAGTGAAAACCCAGGGAAGTAGAAGTGAGGTACAAAGGAAAGCATAGCCTGAAAGGAGAACAAATACAAGTTAGTAAATTACAGAGTGGGCCATGACTTTGTGATAAACTGATAGTTTGGTTTTATAGAATGTCTTTTGAGAAGCTCAGTGAAGCTATTGTGCCTCCAAACAGTATGGAAGGTAGACAGGAAGAGAAAAACACTAAATCCTCTCATCCCCGTCTCAAGGTGGTCACCTTTGCCCCATGGAACTTGAACTCCTGGCATTTTTGATTTGTATATTGATGAATGTGACATCCTCTCTTGTCTCAAGGGTGACAGGAAAATCCTGAGGTGTGAGATAGGTGGCTGTGCTGTCCCTGTGAGCCATCTGTGGCGCTGGGAGCATCTGCTGCAGCGGGTAGCACAGACCAGTTCCACAATGCTGGAGTAGCACTGAGCCTTGGCTTCAGTCGTCCAGCTAGATGGGGCGCCTATGAGCAGAGCTCGGAGGATGCATACACTGCACTGGTTAAAGTTTCTAATCCTAGAAAGACAATAGTACCATAGCTTATTTAATATAATAAAGAGCTAATATGCTAATTATACCAAAGTGCAGAACAACCATCCAGATGACCTTCTGGATGAAGCTGGGGTGGTGAGGGCCAGCCAAGGCTGTGAGAGGCTGCAAGAGGCTGCAAGGAGCTGTGAGGGCCCGCCGAATTTTGTGCATCGGGCTTCTAGTAATGTATATAAAGTGCTTAGCACAGGACCTGACACAAATTAATTAATAATTGGAGGCCAAAAGAAACAATTTGGTGATAACAACATGGGACTTTTGCATAGTTTTTATCCATTGTCCTTTTACTAGATCTCTGAGCAAAAGGAAAGGTAGATCTTGTTTCCCTGTTACTGGTGGGGACAACAGAGGCATTAAGGTAGCTTCACAAGGCCAGTCAGGCCTGGAGGTAGAGCCAGAAGATTCAAGAACAGAAGGCTCATTTTTCATCACCAGTGTGTTTATAGCCTGTTATTATTCTTAAGTCACCATAATTTTTTCCGTTGATTTAATTCAGAAACCACAATAGCTAGATAAGCATAAAGAAAAAAACACACAACATGACAGAATGGTAGCATTTCCTCTTTTACTTGATACCTGGACTTTTGGTAAACATAAAAAGCTGAAGGTTCCTAGAAAGAAAGACTTTTGTTCTATTTCTTTTAGAACTTTAGGAAAAGTTGAACCCATAAATGCACATATTCCACATAAGGCTGGTGTGTCTGAAAAAATTAATGAAATAAATATTGTGAAAAAGTAAAATTTAGATTAATTTGCCACTTTTTCATGAAAAGAAAAACTACAGAAATCATTAACTATTGTTTGAACAAGTAAACAAATGGAAATCTTGGGTACCTGGTAAAAAATGTGTTCTAAGAGCCCTGGCTGGGTGCCTTGGTTGGTGGGAGCATCATCCCATACACCGAGAGACTGTGGATTCCATCTCTGGTCAGGGCACACAACTAGGTTTTAGGTTCCATCCCCAGTCGAGGCACTTCCCAAAGGGAACCAATCAATGTTTTAGTTTCACAATTCCATCCTCCTTCCCTCCCTCCTTCCTCCTTGCTTCCCTCCCTCCTTCCCTCCCTCCTCTCTCTAAAAATCAATAAATAAATCTTTGGCTTAGAATTAAAAAAAAAACATGATGAGAATTCTGGCACTACAGATATTTCTTCTTCTTCTTCTTCTTTTTTAAAAAAAGCATTTTATTGATTTTTTACAGAGTGGAAGGTAGAGGGATAGAAAGTCAGAAACATCGATGAGAGAGAGACATCAATCAGCTGCCTCTTGCACGCCCCCTACTGGGGATGTGCCCGCAGCCAAGGTACATGCCCTTGCTGGAATTGAACCCGGGACTCTTCAGTCTGCAATCCGACGCTCTATCCACTGAACCAAACCGGTCTCAGCTGGCACTACAGATATTTCTAAATAAATTTGTTTATATATATCCTATCTAATAAAAGAGTAATATGCAAATTGACCATACCTCCGCTACACTAACAAGCCATGCCCACCAGCCACACCCACCAGCTATATGCAAATTAACACCCAACCAAGATGGCTGCTGGCCACAGAGAGCAGGAGGGAGGCTTGGGTTTCCCCACCAATGGAGGAAGCCAAGCTTTCTGCCTTCCCTTGCCGACCTAGGCCTCCACACCCGGCTACAAAATTTCAATTATGAAAGATACATATATCCAAACAGAAATGGTGGTAGCCACAGAGCTGGAGAGAGCAGAGGCTAGGGTTGCCCCTGAGCAATGGAGGAAGCCAAGCTTCTGCAGCTCTGGCCTGCCTTGGCCTCTGCTTAAGGCTACAAAGTTTCAATTATAGAAGGTAAATATCCCACGAAAAATGGCTGTAGCTGGGGAGCGAGCAGGTGGCTTGGCTCTGCTCTGGGCTACAAAGTTTCAATTGTAGAACATAAATAAATTCCAGATACCAGGGCCTTCACTTGGGTCACTGGGGGCATGACAGACCTGAAAACCACCACAGGCCCCTCGCCTAGGTCACCCCATGCCCCAAGGGAAGCCCCACCCAGATCCGGGACACCCTTCAGGGCAAACCAGCTAGCCCCCACCCATGCATGAGGCCTCTATCGTCCTATCTAAATAAAAGAGTAATATGTAAATTGACTGTACCTCCACTATACCCACAGGCCACCCCCATCAACCATGCCCACTCACCAATCAGGAGAGAATATGCAAATAAACCCAACTAAGATGGTGCCTGCCACAAGAGAGCAGGAGGGAGGCTTGAGTTACACCCAGAAACGGAGGAAGCCAAAGTTTCCACCCGTCCTGGCTGGCCCAGACCTCTGCTTAAGGCTATAAAGTTTCAATTATAGAAGGTGAATTTCAACAGAAATGCCTACCACTATGGAGTGAGCAGAAGGCCTGGCTTCACACCAGGATACAAAGTTTCAATTGTAGAACATAAGTAAATCCCAGATACCATGACCTCTGCTTGGGTCACCAGGGGGTGTGGCCGGCCTGCAAACCACCACAAGCCCCTCACCCAAGCCACCCCATGCCCCAAGGGAACCCCTAACCTTATCTGGGACACCCTTCAGGGCAAACCAGCTGACCCACACCCATGCACCATGTCTTTATTCTTTCTAATAAAAGAGTAATATGGAGATTGACCATCACTCCAATGCACAAGAGGGCTGCCCCCATGTGGTCAAAGATTTTTCCCCCATGTGGACACAGATGGCCACTACAAGATGGCCATCAGGGAAGGGCAGTTGGGAGAGACCAGGCCAGCAAGGGGTGGGGGGCAGTTGGGGGTGATCAAGCCTGCAGGAAAAGGCAGTTGAGGGGGACCCAGGCCTGCAGGGGAGGGTAGTTAGGAGCAAACAGGCTGCTAGGGGAACAATTAGGCAACAATCAGGCTCGTAGGGGAGTGGTTAGGGTGTGATCAGGCTGGCAGACAAAAGTGGTTAAGGGCAATAAGAAAGGCAGGCAGGTGAGCAGTTGGGAGCCAGCAGTCCTGGACATCCCTCCAGGTGTCCCAGATTGGAGAGGGTGCAGGCTAGGCTGAGGGACACTCCCCCTCACCTCCATGCACAAATTTTGTGCACCAGGCCTCTAGTATTTAATAAAAGAGTAATATGCAGATTGATCATCACTCTAACTCACAAAATGACTGCCCTCCATGTAGTCAAAGATCCTGCCCCCATGTGGTCAAATTGGCCACCACAAGATGGCCAGCAGGAGAAGTCAGTTGGGAGGGACCAGGCCTGCAAGGGAGGCAGTTTGGTGCAGTCAAGCCTGCAGGGGATGGCAGTTAGGGATGACTAGGCGGGTAGAAGAGGGAAGTTTGGGGTGACTGAGCCTGCAGGGAAAGGCATTTGGGGAGGGCCCAGGCCTGCAGGGGAGAGCAGTTAGGGATGACCAGACCTACAGGAGAGGGCTGTTAGGGGCAAACAGTCTGGTAGGGGAGCAATTAGGCACCAATCAGGCTGGCATGAGAGTGGTTAGGGGTTGATCAGGCTGGCATGCAGAAGTGGTTAGGGACAATCAGGAAAGCAGGTAGGCGAGCAGTTGGAAACCAACAGTCCTAGATTGTGAAAGGGATGTCTGACTGCCCTTTTAGGCCCGATCCTACTGGGATCAGGCCTTAATGGACAGTCAGACATCCTTCGAGGGGTCCCAGATTGGAGAGGGTGCACACTGGGCAGAGAGATACCGCCGACCCTCCCTGTGCACAAATTTCATGCACTTGGCCTTTAGTGTGTGTGTGTGTGTGTGTGTGTGTGTGTGTGTGTGTGTGTGTGTATATATATGGAGGTAATCTGCAAATTATCCAAGATGTCTTAAAAGTCATGACCAGCTCAGGAGGAGGTTGTGTATGCAAATGGGTGGGAGGGGACTGCTTGTGCTGTGAGGCAGGGAATGTGCCCAGGCCTCTGCTGCCACCTGCTGGCTCCAGCAAGCCCTGGAGCAGGAGTGGAGAGGCAGAAGGGCATGCCCATGTCGCCGCCACCAGGAGATAGCGCCCAAGAAGGCCTGATTCTGCACATGAGCTGCAGAGGAAACACCTTTTCTGACTGCTCATTGGCTAAGCTCCCCATACGCCGCTCGCAGTGTTCTTGGTAACGGGTAAAAAGAATAGAAGAAAGTGATCTAGGGTTTTTCCACCTCACTCCTGGAGGGAAAAATATGAAGGTCCGCTGCTGGAGGGGCTAAGAAATGTCATATCCTGCCCTAGCCAGTTTGGCTCAGTGGATAAAGCCTCAGCCTGTGAACTGCAGGGTCCAGGTTTGATTCTGATCAAGGGCATGTACCTAGGTTGCAGGCTTCTCTCTGGTTGGGCCCAGGTCAGGGCTCATGCATGAGGCAACCAATCAAAGTGTCCCTCTCACACTGATGTTTCTGTCTGTCTTTCCCTCTCTCTTCCATAAAAATCAATGAAAAAATATCATCAGGTGAGGATAAAAAAAGAAAAAAAAGAAAGAAAGGTCATATCCTATGAAAGAGACATCTTGAAAATGCCTAAAGAAAGTTGCCATTTTTTTGTGGTGAAGGGACTGGAGTCTGTGTTGTTGAAAAAAACTTGATGGCTGGCAGTGGCAGCAACAGTGGGGTGATGGGGGTGGCATGTTCCCCAGATCAGCCCACAGAGGGAGGCTGGACTGTGGTTTGCCAAGTCACCGTATTTTAAAATTGCAGGTGTATTATTTTCAGAATTTCAGAGAGCTTGAGACAACTAATAAATTAATTAAATATGTTGATAGAAAAATCACACCCTTAGAATATTTGGTAAGAGCCTCCAGCCCTGCAAAATATAAATTATTTAAGGAAAAACCCTAATTTAAATAAAAAACCCCACAAAAACAAAAAAACAAACTTAGAATAAATTTGGAATAACGCATTGTTAAGTCTATTTTTGTAGTCCATACTATTCTGTCCAGGGTCTGTACAGACAAGTAGCATCAGAAGAAAAGGCTCTTCCATTGAAGAGGTGCAGAGGTGTGGTGTATGTATGGCACCTGTGCAAGCACACTGGAGCCTGGGACCTGATTTCACGTTTAGTGACTAGTATGCAGGAAAACCAAGGAGAAGTATTAATGCAATACATCATTGCCTTTGGAAATCAGGAGAATAGTTATGTTCCTTCCTGACTCCCATTAACACTGGTTGCTATTTGTTAAAACTATCCAGTGCCTACGTACACCTTAGAGTGATTACTATAGGAAATAAACAATGAGAAACTCCAAAAATTGAGGCAAAAAAAGTCTATAAAATGAGACTTAGGAGTGCTATTAGCAGCATTTTGGGTGGCCATCACTGTATATCACTTAATGTTTGCAAACTATAAATGAGAATTGCAATTGAATTTTGTTTAGTCAATGCAGTATATCAATGAGCCACATTGTTCAAAAGAAAGCAGTTTAGTGAAAACTAGTTGTAAATATAAGCATGATCATGAACTTATTTCTTAAGGTTATTGAGCAGGATGTGTTTCTTGGAGCAAGGGAAGGCCAATTCCAGAAGCATTTATCAAACACCTACTATGTGTTCAGGCTATGAACTAGTAGAAGTATGAGATATATTGTTTCCCCTCTAGGAACTTCCTTTTTTCTCTTCCTTTCTTCTTTCTTTCTTTCTTTCTTTCTTTCTTTCTTTCTTTCTTTCTTTCTTTCTTCCTTTCTTTCTTTTCTTTCTTTTCTTCCTCCTTTCCTCCCTCCCTCCCTTCTTCCCTCCCTCCTTCCCTCCCTCCTTCCTTCCTTCCTTTCTTTCTTTCTTTCTTTCTTTCTTTCTTTCTTTCTTTCTTTCTTTCTCTTTCTTTCTTTCTTTCTTTCTTCTTTCTTCTTCTTCTCTTCCTTCCTTCCTTCCTTCCTTCCTTCCTTCCTTCCTTCCTTCCTTCCTTCCTTCCTTCTTTCTTTCTTTCTTTCTTTCTTTCTTTCTTTCTTTCTTTCTTTCTTTCTTTCATTCTTGTAACATTGGTTAATAACATTATGCAACTTTCAGGTGTACAGAATCAAAATTTGATATCATACTCACCACCAAAAGTCTAACTTCTATCTGTTACTATATAGGACCATCTTTACCCATTCGGCCCTCTCCCATGCCCCTTTCTGAAGGACTTTTAATTAATATTTAACAGAGATGAAGAGGTTATGAAGAATATAGTGCAATATATACTTCCCAGATCAGTGGGAATGATGGATAATTTTGAACAAGATGAGAATGGATATTGCAGAGTGGTCAGAAAATTCTTACCAGACATAAGATCTGAATAGTATTTGGGCTGGTCCTTAAATTATGGGTATAATTCAGAGAGGAGAAATAGCACTGATGAATAAAGGGCAGAGCAAAAGGTCAAATGAAAAAATAAATGGGAACAAGACATTTGTTAGTTTACTCAATTAATGTATCAAATTGTGGAGTGAGATGTATGTGCCCCATCTTCTGCTAGGTGCTGGAGAGATGGGTCAACAGGGCAAACATAGTTTCTTTCCTGGTGGAAACGTCAGGTAATCTTCAGGCAGTCACATTGGCTTCAGAGGAGGAGGAGATGAAGTTGGAAGAATAGGGTAAAGGTCAGGAAAAGTCCTATCCTCTCATATTATGGTCTACACCCTTATCCACAGCTGGTAGCACATGCCTGCCTGGCTTATAAAAGCCCATGTTGACACTAGGAACGGACCTACCTTGCCAAAGTTCAAAAAAAGTATGTAGAATATATGGCTAAGAGTGGAAAATATGATATTGTGATCTCATGTAAATTGTTTTTTTTGAGAACAGATAGGCTCCACTTCAGGTGTGCAATGGTAGGGAAGGTGAAGCAAAGAATGGCATTTTTTCCCCTTTTTTCTTTTTACCTATTATGTACAAGGCACTGCCCCGGATCTCTCATTCATCCTTACAGCAATCTAATTATCAATATGATTTCTACAGAGCTACTATTGCCATTATGTATATGAAGCTTAGAGAGTTTTAGTGGCTTCTCCAAGAATACATTAGTTAAACAGGGAAGCCAAAACTTGTAACTCAGACACAATTCATCCCTCTGCTCATTATCTTACCTGCTATATTGCTGTTGAGAAGAATTAGAGCATTGGGATCAGAAGCCATTTTTAAAAATGATATAATAAATTTAACAATAGAATTTAGAATCTTATTATCTGTTCTCAGATATAAACACTGGTGTAAGGCATTTGGGTTAATAATCACAGGTATGTAAGAGGAAATAAAAAGAAAAAGGAAAGAAAGACAACCCCAAGCATAGTAATAATTACACTTTAACAAGAAAGGCCTCGATAGAGACAGAAACCAATTGCATTTAGCAAAATATACTTGTGCCTTTTGAAATAATTTGAAAGTGTGACTTTACCTTTGAACAGATACCTAGTGGAGGCTTCAGCTTTTGAGTCTCCTTCCATTGCCAAATACCTTTTGTAAGTAAACAGAGTAATGGTCCCCAACTCTGTCCTATACCCCAAACCTATGAATATCTTAATTTGCAAGGCAGAGGAGACTTTCCAGATGTCATGAAGGTAAGGATCTTGAGATGGGAGATTATTTTGGATTACCAGTGTCATCACAAGTGTCCATTAAAGCGGGTCAAAGTCAAAGAAGGTGATGTGACAATAGAAGCAAAGGGGGCATAGGCGATATAACAGTATGTGGTGCCATGAGACAAGGAATGCAGGTCTCTCTCCAAACTGGAAAAGACAACGAAGTTGATTCTCTCTTAGAGCCTCCAGAAGGAATACAGTGCATGACAATTAATCTTCTATGTTCTGAAACTAAGATAATAAATTGTGTTGTTTTTAGCCTTTAGTTTGTAGTAATTTGCAGCAGCAGTAGGGAGCTAATAGAATACATGAAATCCCTGGTATAAGTAGCAAATTTGGGACTGGAATGATATCAGATAACCAACTACCAGGAGTTGGGCCATAGTTCATAGGTTAAGGGCATGGTCCACCACAGGACTGCTCTTACTTTAACTGCAAGCTGAGAGTTCCCTAACCTAATGATTACGAATTCAAGGGCTTCTCATTAACCCCTCAGTTTTGTAATTTGCTAGAAGAACTCATAGAACACAGGGAAGCAGTGTATATACAATTACTGTTTTATATATAGAAAAATATACAAATTAGGATCAGCTAAAGGGAGGTGCACAAGAGGAGGTCTGGGAGGGTCTCAAATGTGAAGCTTCTATTTTCCTCTCCCTGTAGAGTCAGGGTGCATCACCCTCTTGGCACACTGCTATGTGACAGTAGCAGAGTACTGCCCACCAGGGAAGGTCACTCAAGATTCGATGTCCAGAGTCTCACTACAAAACACACTAGAGTAAATCAATGGTTATGTGGTTAAACTCAACTCCACTGGCCTCCTTTCCCCAGCAGTTCAGCTCATAACACATTAGCCCCAATCCTCTAATCACATGGTTGTTTTTTCTGGCCTGGCCAGCCCTCACCGTGAGTCATCTTGTAAGCACAAACTAGCTAGGAGTCATCTCATTAGCATACATTGTGTGGTTAGGCCCATATGAATAATTAGATAATTCTGAGGATTTAGAGATAACCTCTCTGGAACAAGGGATAAAAGTTGGCCAAATTCTTTATTATACAGGACCTCTGTCTAAAATTTCTTCTAAAATGCTAAGTCTATGTTGACATAGGGATGAGATAGATGCTGTGCCTCTAGAGTGTGGGGCAATGTTGCAGATGAGTGGAGATGTTGTATCTGTCCTAGGCATATTGAAATTTGGTTTATAGTACCAAAATTAATTCTTAAACTGAGCTCACTGATCTGCCAGCCTTGGCTAGGATTGACTCAGTGCTCAGAAAGTGATCAAAGTAAAGTCTTTGTTAGCTATGTTGTGGGCTCATAGGGTGACACACATCTGCTCTCCATCTTAGTTATCAACACTTAAAAATGAATGACTTCCTCACAAGTGTCCTGAGATATAACATAAATGCACTAAAGTCTTCCAGTGGTAATGTAGGTAAATAAAAAATGATGAACTTTGTGGACAAAAAACAAACAAACAAACAAACAAACAAACAAAGGGCCACATACTAAACCTGACAAGCTCCGGGGAGGCCAACATGGCAGGCCTAGAAACACAGAGACTAAAAATAACCCACAGGATGGTCTGCACATAAGAATTCCTAACAAAAAGTGAGTCATGGTTGGTACTCACATCCTACGCCTTTAGCTTTCTTGACACAGGTCAATCTTTAGTGAGCCTGCCCATCCTCTTTTTTGCATCTACAGCAGGGTTGCTTTTTCTGGAGCTCTCTGCTCCCAATCACATGGTCACTGCAATTGGGACTCTGCCATGGGATCAGGGAATCTGTATGTACTTGTCCCTGCCCTTTAGTAACAGTACAGAATGACCATCTAATGTCAGTGAATGTGTGAGTAGAAAACTTCAGAAGGGGACTGTAGAGGTTGAATGGTGGTCCCCAAAAGATGTGTGGCTGTTCTAATCCCTAGGACCTGTGAATGTGATCATATTTGGAAAAAGTGTCTTTGCAGATATAATTAAATTAGAGGAACTCTAGATGAAATCATCCTGGATTATCCAGATAGGCCCTAAATACAGTGACAAGGGTCTCTATAAGAGACATACAGAGGAGAGATGAAGGGCATGTGAAGATAAGAGCAAATATTGGAGTGACAGCCAAGGAATGCCTGGCGCTACCAGAAGCTGGAAGAGATGAGGAAGTATTCTCCTCTAGAGCCTTCAAAAGGAGCATGGCACTGTTTTCCTCTCCCTGCAGAGTCAGAGTGCATCACCCTCCTGGCACACTGATGTGTGACAGTAGCAGAGTACTGCCACCAGGGAAGGTCACTTCCCTCTCCATCTGTAAGAAAATAAATTTCTGTTGTTTTAAGCCACTAAATTTGTGCTAATTTGTTCTGGCAGCCCTAGGAGCTAAAGAGTAACCATATAAATACATGAGTGCAAGGGATTTTTTACATAGTCCCCTTATACAATAAAGTGTATTATCCATTTGCTCCCACAGATTTCTGGTGGCAGTTACCCTTTCAGCCATAACAACTAACTCTTTAGATTATAGTCATTATAAAGAGCACAACAAACAAAATATGCTATGGAAAATGAAAAGTCATAACAATAAGATCAGATTAATACATCTATTGTTTAGTTAGCACTACATAAATGTTACCTTCACAATCTCTTAGAAGAGCTAAAAGAAAATCTTTAGTGACTTTGAAGTTGATTTTCAAATATATAAACACATTTTTTAAAACTGTGGAATAAAGAACTGGGGATTGTTTATGTATTGGGAATGCATTTACTTTTCAACCTTGAAATCCAAAGTAATATTTCATGCTTGTTTAAAATAAAGCTTTAACATTTATAACTAATGTTAACCATAAATGTTTGAACCAAAATTAGTACAATTTTGACAATTATTCAACAAACTCAAAGTAAAACATGACTCTGAATAATTAATGCTGCCAGGAGTATATGGATTATTTTGGTAGCCCAAATAATTCAAATTCATGCTCTTACTTGAGCTATGCCTTTTTCTGATTTCTTCCAATTTAATATGTCAATCAATTATTTTGTCCATTCTAGCATAAGCAGTAATTTTTTCCCATGTTCCAAATCTTTTCTTAATGTCATAGATAAGACTTTACCAGCTTATTTCTAGGGCAACATTAGAACATTGTCATGCTGAGTTATATTGTCAGTTTTAAGTCATTCCATGTTATGGATGCAAATGACAGAAAACATCATACTTTGTGTACAGAAGGGGAAAAATTGATTAAATTAGTGGATAAACTTCATTTTCACTCAATGTTAAAACATCTCTTAGGTCAATATTATTTTAGAATTCTACATCTGGAAAAGCTTGGCATACTTTTTTGGTGGATATACCTCAGAAAAGAGGTTCAAATGTTAGGTTTAGGAATATGGATTTTAAAATGATTTTAAGAATAGAATAAGTGTGACCACACTATTGAATATTAGGACTTGTTGTCATTTGATCCCTGACAGTGTAACCAAATACTGTGTACTTATCTTCAGAACACTCAACAAGTTTATTTCATTCTCATGTTGGATGATCTTTTGTATTTAATAAGTCAGTTGTGGTTTAATTAAAAATGGATCCTAAATACCTAACTGAATTTTCATTTAAACTATTTTTGACATCCGTGAATGACCAAAATTCTAGTCTGTCAAATCAGGCCGTGCATGAAAAGTTTTGTGTGAAAAATCTATGGCATTCCTAGTTCCCTAGTACCTTTAATATTTACACTTAAGTTACAGTCAGTGGTTTTCTTCAGAGAAAATCTTGGCCCCTAGAATAGAAAGTATGGGCCTCCCCAGCACCCTAGTCATCCTCAGATATGGGAACCAGAGGAGGCAACCCAATCCATCATAAGACATGCCACTCACAATCCCAGGTTTAAGAGAACAGACCTGGGGGATTTGCATTGCTATGTGACTTGTGTCTGCTCCAGGGGGTATCATTTTCATACTCTTGCTCCCTTTGGAATAGTCAAGGCTCAGCTGTGACCCTGCATTCCTTGCCCAGCTTTTGCTTTTGGAATTAGGCTCTTGTGCCTCTTGATGTCCACATCACTTCCCGTGCTGCCTGGTAGATCGCTTACCAACCTGGATCTCCATTATCCCTTTTCTTTCCTGCCTCTCTCTTTATTCTGAGCACAGGGGCTGTGTCCTCTGTGTACACTTCCTAGAAGTGACTCCCCTGGGATGAATGCAAAATTGAATGCTGAATGCATGAATGGAAGAACTTCTGCTTTTATAATTAAAGCAATGTATTGGGGTACATGTTTGACTTAGGTGTTGTTCAAATTTATTTAAGGAATAGTTAAATGAAAACATTTCACTGATTTCTGGTATTTTTAAACTCTCACTATGGAAATAATTTTTCTAAAACTCAATGCAGAAACAATACCCCAAAGTCATGACTTTGAGTTTCTGACATTTTAGATTGCAGCTTCAAAAATAACGAATGCACCCCCTTAAATATTTTTAGCCAGGAAGGAAGGAGATTTTTATCCCTGATAAGTTAAAAAAGAAAACACACACACACACACACACACACACACAAAAAAAAAAAACGACAACCAGCCACCACCACTACTGTATGCTCCCAAAGAACAAGCAAACAAAAATAAGCTTTTATCGCAGATATGAAATACCTGTTTGGAGGCTGAGAGTTTGGGAGTCCTTGAGGGCCAGCTGAGTGTCCTCTCAGCCTCCTTTTCCCAATGGCCCTGCCATGCCTATGACTGCTATCACTGTTCTGGGACCCAGAAGATCTCTCTTCTCTACAGTCTATCCTGGATCCCTGTCACAATTTAACTTCCCATTATTTACTCTACTCTGTCTTTCCTGTCCCCTTCATTCAGGCACGTAGGTGCCAAGCCTTCTGCTTTAAGACTGCTTCTACCTAGTGGGACACATAACATCCATCTCTCCTGGCCTGAGCAGTATTTGTAGGTGGCTCTGGATGAATTCTAGGTTGAATCACATGGAACCAGGGCTCTGAATGAGCTACCTCTCTGCTCTCTGACACATAAAACCCCATCCCACCAAAGGCAAGAGAGTCCTAAGAACTTAAGAAATGTCTCAAACAGTGGGCACCATTTCCTTACTGGAAATGTAGATAAACCAGCCCTCAACCATTTGGAGCATGCTATTCCTATCTCCTAATAAGTTTAAACTCAATTTTCACATTAGAATGGAAAATATTCTATAGGAAAAAGGCAGCCTTGCTAATATAATTTTCAAGGAGACTGCTTCTTTTATGTGACATATGTCTAATGCTCTGGGTATAATAACTGTGTAACATCCCCTAAATTCCCATTGGTAATTAATTGATAACTGCTCTGTGGGTGATAAACCCCATAATTCAATAAAGAGAGATTTAAGTCCAAAATCAAGTGAAGGATAGCTTTTGTGCTTCATTTCCCTGTGCAGCAAAGTTGGGGCCGCCAGGTGGGGACCACTGCCCTCTGCAAGGTTGGGTGGTCAATCCAGGGGGAAAGGAAGAAACAACCAGCTAGCTAGCAGTCCTGCTATTGCACAGCTTCAAATTAAATGGGGAAAGCACAGCCATCTGGGAGCCTGTCCTCTGGCTGGGGTTAGCCTCTGTGGTTGGCACTTGGAACTCTCTGTAATGAAAGACAAATTAGCACATTGCACATACAAACAGGAGAATCAATGAAACCAAAAAGGAGCTGCCACAGGAAAATGGAGATTAAGCAAGAGATAAAGAACAATGTCCTCAAATAATGGAAGTACCCCTCACCCAGCCAAAGGCTCCTTGGTGTTGTTTTGCTAAATGAGACCATAATTTTGATATTTCATAAAAAGTTCAGTGGAGATTTTCTTTTCTTGGTAAACATAAATCTCCTGGAGGCAAGCATTTATATGTGATTCCACTTTTGTGCTGCTACGAAAACAAAGAACAGGTGAAGCTTTTACTGCAGGTAATTTTATAAATTATTAACGAAAAACCCTCCCCTAGCCATGTCATAAACACTCTCCCTATCAAAAGCTAAAATAACAAATCAACAACACCCTTTTTTCAGGTATGGTGAGATACAGTGCTCAAATCCCAAACTAGAAATAAAACTGCCTATAAATATTTACTGGTGAGACGACTGTGATAATAAATAGCTCTTTAAACCAATGCAGAAAGTATCAAAATCCTGACTGGTACCTGTGACTGACTCTGAACAGGCAGGGCAATCTAATAACTGCAGTGCATACCGTGGATGTGCATGGTAAGGCTTTGCTGAAAACAGCATCTTTGGGATTTTAAATTGTTTAAGGGCAATAAAATAGTGCATTACAAATCTGTTTTGAAGAAAGTACAGAGTGAGGTGTATAATAATAGATTCATTCATAAGTTTAGGAGGCAAGTTCCAGAAAACTTCTAATTTTTTACATTTCTAAAAAAATATGGCATGTGTGCTGCTCCAGAAGTTCTTCCCCATGTGTGGGAGACAGTCTCTGCACTTGGCAGTTTGCTGACTCCCACCTATTCAAAGACAGCAAAAGAACATTTGACATGAAGATTCTTTTTTTTAATATATTTTATTGATTTTAGACTGGAAGGGAGAGGGAGAGAGAGATAGAAATATAATTGATGAGGGAGAATCATTGATTGGCTGCCTCCTATTCGCCCCCTGCAACCCAGCCATATGCCCTTGGTTGGAATCGAACCTGGGACCCTTCAGTCCACAGGTTGACGCTTTATCCATTGAGCCAAACCAGCTAGGGCTGAAGAAAGATTCTTGTAAAAAAGGGGAAAGGCTCTAGGATGTATTGGTTATGACATATCTTTATCTTTTAACACAAAAATCCATTGTAGTCATTTACTTCCCTTGATTTCTTAGAGAGCTATACATAGAAATTATGTTTGAGGCTCCTTTTATTGCTCAAAATAGTTTTATTTTGATAGCATATATTCAAATTTGGTCAAGAACTGACTGGCACCTTTCTATCAAGTGAAGGCATTATTCCTATGCTATAAACCTCCATACATGTTATAGGATTGTGGCAGAGTTCTGGAGAAGCTGGAGAGAGAGAGAGAGAGAGAGAGAGAGAGAGAGAGAGAGAGAGAGAGAGAGAGAGAGAGAGAGAGAGAGAGAGAGAGAGAGAGAGAGAAGAAGAAGAAGAAGAAGAAGAAGAAGAAGAAGAAGAAGGAGGAGGAGGAGGAGGAGGAGGAGGAGGAGATAAAGAGACAGAGAGAGAGAAGGGACAGAGAGAAGACAAAGGCAGAGACGGAGAAGGGGAGAATAGGCAGAGGAAGGTAAGGGAGGCAGAGATGGAGATTGAGAGGGAATGGGCAAACCTTCCCAGTGAGCTCCTGAAGGTCTAACAGTTGCTTTCAAGCTTCATTTAACAGTCCTTGCTTGCCTGGGGAGCATGAATTGAATGTGATTGGTGGAATGATTCCATTTTGTATAATTACATGATTATGAAATATTGTGAGGCAATTTGTGATGCCAATCTGTTGCTCACTGTTCCTCACCTTTAGATGAATCAGCACAGCAACAGATTCTGAAAGAAAATGGAAAGTGAAAACGGAAGCCTGTGCTGCATCCCCTTGCCAGACCAGCCCCAGAATGAAGCACATTACTCAGTGCTTTACCTGAAAACCCAGAGGCTGTAACAGGGCTGGGAAATGTAGCCGGTGCCCCTGGAATCTCGGCAGAGCTGGCAGGTGTGGTGTTCGAGGAGAGGCCTGCAGCTGCTCTGGTGAGGATCCCTATAGCCCCAGGCAAATTTGAGTCAATCTGTTGGTGGTTTGTCCAATCTGGGGTTATCTTCAGATCATCCTAATCAGATACTCCGCCTCATTCTTCCTTCCCATCGCCTGCCAATGCACAGGTTAAATGGAAAGACCAAAAGGAAGTCCCCAGGCTACTCTTGACTCTCTGTAGTGGCTCTAGAGTATATTGCAGAGTAGCTAGGTTTAACACTGAAATAGAAGTGCTCTTTGCAGACTTTAGAGGAAGTGGGTCACAGGCTAGAAACGGGAGTGCTACACTGTACGCCACTTTTATGGGTATTCCCTGGTTCCGGTAATTTGTTCATATATGCCAAGTGACACCCCTTAAGACAACCCCACCATTGCTAAAATTTCAGGATACTCTGGTGCCTAGAGTAGGGTGCAGACAGAGTAGGTAGATCCAATTTTGCTATGAGAAGGTCAGTCTGCTTCATGCTCCACACAGAGACAATGCTTTGTTTTGTTTATTAAGTTTATTGGAATGACATTGATTAATAACATTATATCAGTTTCAAGTCCACAATTCTTTAAGACATCATCTCAATGCTGTATTGTGTACTCACTACCAAAGTCTGGTCTTCCTCTGTCACCATAAATTTAACCCCTTTTATCCTTCTTATCCTCCCCGCAGCCTTCTCCCCTCTGTTAGACAATGTCTTTTATCTACATTTCTGACCAATTTTACTGGAAGATTTATTTTATTTGTTTTTCTCACACAGATTGCAATGCTTTATGAAGAGTCTACCTTTTTATGTGTAAAAGACATTCGAGAACTTTCTCATGTTCCCATCCAAAGAAAACACATAACAACTTTTGGTCACCAACCTAATCCAACCTGTGAACTCTCCCTACATCCCAAGTTAAACCTTGCATTCTAGAAATTTTCCTAAATTAAAAATTTCAGGCAAATCTGTCCTTTTCTGCATTGCTCTCTCTCCCTTCAAAGCCTCCTCCTCTTGGCCTCTCTGGCTTCACCTACTCATGTTTGAAGACTTGGTTTTGGTTTCTAGTTTCCTGACATTGGTTTAGACCTGCCTGGAAGCAGACTTCTCAGGATGAGCTCTATCCTCCCTAAAGCACTCTATGTCATTTTTTTCCCCTGATAACATTCATCTTTATTATTATTATTTAAACATTTTTTTAAATTTTTTTAGAGAGAGAGGAAGGGAGAGGGAGAAATAGAAACATTGATGATAGAGAAACATTGACTGGCTGCCTCTTGCATGTCCCCTACTGAATCGAGCCTGCAACTTGGGTATGTATCCTGACTGGAATAGAACCAACAACTTATTGATGCATGGGACGATGCTCAATCCACTGAGCCACACTGGCTGTGCTGTAGACAGTTAGACCGATGTGAGCAAAGGATGATGGGCCAAGTACAGACAGTCATCAGGGTGGAAAGCCCAGGTGCCTAGCAATGAACAATCAACTGTAGGGTGGGACATTGCCACCAGCTTCCTCCCCTAGCTTATTGCTGGTCAGATGGTTTGGACCCCCTGACCTTTT
This sequence comes from Antrozous pallidus, assembly GCA_027563665.1. Lineage (NCBI taxonomy): Eukaryota > Metazoa > Chordata > Mammalia > Chiroptera > Vespertilionidae > Antrozous > Antrozous pallidus. Next base: position 150,076,993 of record CM050508.1, on the reverse strand, counting down.
CTCCCTAGAGATAACATCTAGGCCTCAATTGCATTTCAGCTCCAGGCCTAGATAAGCAATAAAACCACCCACAGCTGCATTGAATAATGACCCTGTGCCCTAGGGCTGGTCATTCAATTGACGGAGACCACAACCTTGAATGGACACATTTGGAAAACTTCTGACTATTCTATTAAGATCTTTCCCTGGGATCTCCCCTAAAATCTCTGCTCTTAAAATCCTTAAGATAGAGAACTCAGTACATCCTCCCTCCAGGGAGCACAGCCATGTCTTTCTCTTTCCTCTTCCTCTCCTCCTCCTCCTCCCCAGGCACCTTACCATTAGCTTCCTCACTTGCAAGCTCCAAGGGCCCTTACTTTACCTCCATAATTCATTTCCTGAGTCCTTTTCATCTAGAAATTACTTTTTTACCTCTGTAATTTGCCCATTAAATGTTCTTACAGTTGAGTCTTGCTCTGAATTCTTTCCTAGTGAGAACTCAAGTATCAAGGTTCGGTCTGACCCCACCGGTCAGACATATGGTGCATTCCCACCTCCCACAACACTCAATGTTATCTTACAAGTATTTGCATTCCCAGTGTACAACCAGAAGCATAGTAGGTGTTCAACAAAATAAATGAATGAATAAAAATGGTGGGAAATGTTTGGGCTTAGTCTTAATAAGATATGTGTGTGAAAATCAACTTTATCACTTATTAGCCCTGTGACTTTGGGTGAAGTACTTCATGGTTTTTAGTTTCGCTTGGCTTTTGTAAAATGGGGCTAATAATAATAGCTGCTTTCTAGGGTTATTGTAAAGATTAAATAAGATAAACATATCAAGTGTCTAGCATGTAATATGCACAATGTAAAGCATAGTGCTTCTTCCCCTGAGAACACATAAACATATGAGTTTGTGAGACAAAGATGAAAATAAGCAAGCTCAGTCAGTAGAAGAAAGCATCTATAAACCTGGAATTTTGTTTTCTTCAAGAAATCTTCCCCTTTCTCCATCTTCCCACTTGCCACAATGCCGGGGTGTTATCTGCATCTGGAAGGGTTCAGGAATCTGGAGAAGGGACTGCGAATAAATTAATAAAGAGACTAGACATGAAATCTGAATCTGGAAGGTATTTGTGGGGGGGATCCAGGGAAGGCTTAGCTTTAGTAGCTAAATTCTCAGAATCTCTGGATTCCTCGCTTTTTATTAACACATTTTGCCCTATAGCAAAGCAGATATACACATCAAAGGTTAGGTTTGGTAAACAGTAAGATTATCAGGTTGGGGGAACTGCCCTGTGCTGTCAGGCAGCAGGCAACAATATATGCAGATCTTCAGGTTTGGGGAAATGCTTTCAGCTATTCCAGCAGCAGGTAATATGATTCAACCCTGCTGAAGCCCCAAGGTTCATCAACCTTTTTACGAACTTCTTGCATTTATGACCCGTTGGGATTAGCCTCCAGCACCGTGAGGATCCTTATCTCATGATTTTGTGTAGTGTTTTTGTAATTGAATGCACTTTTGGATTCAGCTACTTTCTGTTGTGTGGGTTCAGAATGAGCCATCCCATAATGTGCTTCTATGGAATGCAGATTGTTTTGAGCTGAAGGCAATTAACCACAGGCTCAAGAGAAATTTTTGCCCATAACAAGAGATTATCAGCAACGACCTTTTTGACCCACCTGTATGGCAGGGCAAACTATTGTTTATTAAACATCTGCTCTTCTTGTCCTCCTGCCCTGACCCCGTGCACTCCCAAGGCGCGTCACCTCATCCCTAGCTCAGGATGTCTCATATACCTTAATCCCCTCTTCTGTCTCTGAACCCCTCCTGTCTGTGGGGGCTCTGACTCTCTCATGTGCAGGGTAGCGGGTGCAGGATAGAGGAGTGAGGAGGTGTGGTGTCCTTATATATATGTATGTGTTAAATTTGGTTATTTTCTCTTGCTAATCTATCGCCTCTCTATTTGATTGCTAGCCCAGCCAAAAGAACCTTGAGGGCAGAGGAGAGTTTGTTTCTCTACAGCATCATTAATACTTAAAAAAGCTGTGATTGGCCTACCAATTTCCTAAAATGGTTAGTTAAAAATTAATATATTTAACCATCTTTAGTCATTTTTTCCAAAGATGATATTTAATGAGTGTGTTTTTTAATTTTACAATTGTCCTAATCAATTTCCCTGTCACCTCTACAACTTATTCTAATGTGTGTGGCTTCCAGAAATGTTCATTATTTGACAGTATTTAACAGGTAATAATAATAATAAGAAATGATCAGTAATACTCAAGCTGAAGTTAGAGAGGAAGTGTTTTTAAAGAAACAGTAAAAAAAGAATCCACATTTAAAAAAATGTTTCATTCAACCACTAAGGCATCCAAACAATGTGAGAGATTGAATGACTCCATCTCATAGCTGCTGAGACAAAAACAAAAAAAATTCTATTCATATATGGCCCTGAATACAGAATAGTAAATACACAAAGCTGTATAATATTTCAAGCACCTTTAGTTTCTGTTTTGGAAGGCAGATGTAAGCTTTATATTGTTCATCTGAAATAGGAAATATTGGAAAATGAGAGTTTGAATAATAATAATTAATACTAATCTCTTGCAATTACAAAGCATCTTTCATCCCAACATCCTCAGGAGTTTCATACTTTCCCCAAAGACACTGTTTAATGCTCCTTGCATGCAATTGGCTCACAGCACACTGACAGAGCAAATCAAAGGCAAAATAGCACTTAACACTGAAAGACTGAGCCACTGCAGCAACACCAAATGTAAAGCTTGTTCTATTAAACTCTGCTTTTGTTTTGTTTTTTTCCTTTAAAAAATACTGTTTTTTAGAACCTCATAAAGCCAGGCATCTATTTTAGCCTGTTCCCAAAGCCAGTGCTCTGCAACTTAGATTAGCCCTTTGTACTGCCCTGATAGGTCAAATTAATTCTGCATTTTTATGCAAAATCATGGCATTTCTCTTTGCTAGCCCACTAGTACATATATTAATCATTTTTAATAGCCCATTAGATGTAGTCATATGCTGTGGCAACTAGGTCTCTATTAATTTCAGAGTCTTTAGCTTTATGCAGCATACCCAATAATGCATTTCTCCATCTGCTTGGTTAAAGAGCGAGCTTGGAGAGAATCATCAAAACAGTGCTTTTAAGTTTTCATTAGATCATATGCTTTTTTGGGGGGTGGGGAGTGGAAGGCAATACTTTAAATTATATGTGTTAACTATTCAGAATATAATGGGATCATTATTACAAATAAATGCCAGTAGATTATTCAAATCATAGTTGCTAGTCCATCATCTGTGTAATAGATACAAAGTATGAATAAATATACATACATTATCTTCTTGTTTGGACCTCAGTAAACCTGTTTCTAATAAATAACAGTCTTGCCACGTCTAGAATGCTCCCTTTTTCTGAAACCTGATTCCTGGACTACATAATGCTTAATATTAAAAAAGGGGGTATGGTACATATTAAATTGAGGCCTGGTGGCAACAATTTGGTTCTGGAGAGAAGTGGCATTTGTGAACATCACTATGCCTGGCACATCATCTTAGATATTTGCTAAAATGAGAGGTTGGAGTTATTCTCAAACTAAGATAAGAAACATGAGCCTCAGAGCAGCGGATGATCTATAGGACTGAATGATGGGCCTAAGATTATTCAGATGATAAATTAAGATTAGCTGAAATTTTACCTTGTGGTCAAGAAATTTCCTACAAGTAATAACATTTAAACTTTCAAAATAATCATATTTAAAAATACTGTAGATTAGAGTTTTGCTATGCAACAACTAGTCTGCAATTTACAAAACAGCAAGAATTCGGTTCATTTTAGTTATCACTGAAACCATATGCCTACTCAGTGTCTGCATAGATTAGATGAATAAATATGCATAGAATAAGTAAATAAAGGCCTAATTTTATGGCCATGCCTGTCACCTTACGAATAACCACACATGTAGAGGTTTCCTAGGTTGAGCTAGGTCTTGATTTTATCCTCCAGGGAGAAATACAGCTCACTGATTATGTTAGAAATATCAGAACAAATCAATCTTCATAAATTACACGAAGCGTCACTCTTTTTGAGAATGTTCCACATGTTTCTGATAAATTGCACACATGTACAATTTTGATTACATGAATTCAGCAGACATTGCTTTGTTGCCAAGCTGGATCATAGCTACACAAATAAATAAGACAGTGGCCCTATCCTCAGTAACTGGCATGACATAGTGGAAAACAATTGGATGCTGGGATCAGAAAAAAAGGCACTGGAAATCTGTGACCTTGGGCATATTATTTAGCTTATTCTAGACTTGATTTTCTTCTTTCTTTCTTTTTTTTTTTTAACAGGGTTGCATATATATTTTTATTTTTTTATTTTTTTATTTTTTTATTTTATTTTATTTTTGTTGTTGTTCAGTTTATTAATTACATTGTTTCCCCTTTTTATCCCCCTATAGCTCCCCTCCACCCTGTACCTATCCCACCCTCCACCCTCACCTCCCCCTCCCCACTGTCCTCTCCCATTGTTACTAGATTTTTGTCCAGTCTCTTGCTGCACTTCCCACAACCCTTTTCTCCCCAAGAATTGTCACTCCATTCCCTCTCTATGTCCATGTCTCTGTTATATTCACCAGTCTATCCTGTTCAACAGCCTATCAATTCACTTGATTTTTATGTTCATTTGTTGATAGATGTGTATTTGTTGTTCATAATTTTCATCTTTACCTTTTTCTTCTTCCTCGTCTTAAAGAATATCTTTCAGCATTTCATATAATATTGGTTTGGTGGTGATGAACTCCTTTAGCTTTTTCTTATCTGTGAAGCATTTCATCTGACCTTCAATTCTGAATGATAGCTTTGCTGGATAGAGTAATCTTGGTTGTAGATTCTTGCTGTTCATCACTTTGAATATTTCTTGCCACTCCCGTCTGGCCTGCATCGTTTCTGTTGAGAAATCCGCTGACAATCGTATGGGTGCTCCCTTATAGGTAACCAACTGTTTCTCTCTTGCTGCTTTTAATATTCTCTCTTTGTCTTTTGCTCTTGGCATTTTAATTATGATTTGCCTCGGTGTAGTCCTCTTAGGGTTCCTATATATTGGGGTTCGGTGGACTTCTTGGACTCCTAAGTCAATTTCTTTCACCAGGTGTGGGAAGTTTTCAGTCACTATTTCTTCAAATAGGTTTTCATTGTCTTGGCCTCTCTCTTTTTCTGGCACCCCTATAATTCGGATGTTGGTATGCTTCAGGTTGTCCCAAAGGCCCCCTTACACTATCTTCAATTTTTTGGATTCTTTTGGTTTCTTGCTTTTTCCGCTGAGTGGATTTTACCTCTTTGTATTTCAAATCTTTAACTTGGTTCTTGGGGTGCTCCAAAGCACTTTTAGGTCTTTGTATAATATTTTTTGTTTCAGTCAGTGTATGCATAATTTCTGGTTGGTCCTTTTGCATATCCTTGAGAGTCTGCTTTATATCCTTGAGGGTTTCTTTCATTTCCTTATAGGACTCATTCATTTCCACATTGATCTTGATCATTTCTTTGCAGCTCTCGTTTATATCCTTGAGGGTGTTGTTCATTTTCTTGTATGACTCATTCATTTCCTTTGTGGTCTTGCTTATTTCCTTATAGGCCTCGATCTTTTGTTGGAGCCTCTTAAAAAACCCTATAACCGTGGTTTTGAATTCCATGTCCAGTCGTTTTTTTTCCTCCATTTCTTTCACATCTGATTTCTTTCCATGTTGCTGCATGGTGGCTGCTTCCCTGAGTTGGTCAATTAGCTTTGTGTGGTAGACTTCCTACTAGGGATAGTGGCTCAGCCTCCCTGGTTACCTGAGGTGGATATGGGCTGCACAGTCTTGCTGAAGTTAAGCTCAGTTAATCATTGTTAGCACTTGGAGGGTTGACCTCCAGGCCAATTATCTGTGAAGCTCAGCTGTGCTCAGGTTGGGTGGGCGGAGTCTCCGGGCCAAGCAGACAGTGTTAGCTCTGCCCTATGCGGCCCCGGGGACTCTGTGCAGGGGGCAATGGCCGCCAGCACCTCTGAGAGAGAGCTGCTGCGGAGCTCCACCGGCTGCCGGTTGTCGGGGAATTCAGACTTTCCCAAAATGAGTCTGCATGCACAATGTCTGTCCCAGGGTCGTAAAACAAAGCAGTCTGACGGTTTTCAGAATGAGAGGCAAGTCGCGGTGCGCTCTCTGCGCCGTCACGCAGCCGAGCTGTCCGCCCGCGAGCTGCCTTCTCCACAAGCCGGGAGATCCGGCAGCACCCGAGCTTTGGCGTGCCCTCCCACTGTCCAGTTTTCACCCCGTGTGATAGTGGGTTCTCTGGACTTCGCCCAGAGCTGGAGAATCAGTCCAGTGGGACACCTTTGTCTCCCCATTCGAGAAAACTGGCCGGTTTTCAGCCGCCCGCCCTCTCCGCGGCGCGCACTCCAAACCTCTCTCCGTAGGAATCTTTCAATGCTGTTCGCCGCCGCTCCTCCGAGTCACAGTGTCTTATCTTCACTTTTATTTGTGGAATTTTCACTCGGCGAGCTTTCTGGTGATTCTGGAAGGTGTTTGTTCTTTCGTTAAGTTGTAGTATTAAAATTGCTGATTATGACGGCAAGATAGGTGTTTTACCTTTGCCTGCCATCTTAGTTCTCTCTCTTATTTCTTTTAGTAACTGTTTACAGCCGGTATCCTTATGTTTCAAAGGTATCTTTGGTAGGTAGCATATCTCTGGATTTTGTTTTAATACATATAATATGTTTCTTTTATTTGGAGAGCTTAGGCAATTTATATTGATGTATTTGAAGTGTTTCTGCTTTTTCAATTTTGTGCTTTCTATTTGTCCCTTTTTGCTGCTTAAAAAAATTAAGATTTTATTTTTTAGAGCAGTTTTAGGATCACTACAAAAGTAAAGGGAAAATAAGAAGATTTTCCATATACTCTCTATCCCCATACATGTATAGTCTCCCCTATTATCAACATCCCCAACTAGAAGGGTACAGTTATTCTGATTGATGAATCTGCATTGACACAACATCATCACCCAAAAAATATAGTTTGTGTTACATTACATTATTGCTATTGTGTATTCCATGATTTGGGTCAAACATATCCCACCTGTTACCTTTTTCCTGCTCCTTCTTTGCCTTATTTTGTATTGGCTGAGTTTCAACCCACCTGTCCCTGCCTTCTCCCATCTTTCTTCTCTCTTCCATCTTTGCAAATTGTACGGTGTATGTCTATTATTTTAGTGATTTCATAGTGATTTAAAATGATTTCATAGTGATTTATAATTAACCATATCTAAAATTATTCCACATTTTACCCATTGCTCAATTAATAAAAGGACTTTAGAAACTCCAATTTACTTGCCTTTGTTTTGAAATATCTTCAATCTACCTCGTTCCTGGTGTCCCCACCTTCAACAAATTAATCATTATCATTGTTTTAGCCTGGGTTCCTTAGAGAGTAGGGTGTAATATAAAAATTGGAACAAATAGTTTTATCTGGAAATATGTTAGCTGAGGAACAGTGGAGTGAAATAGGGAAGCCATTACAAAGAGGGGTTGCTAAGTTAGCTACTATTAGATGTGACTGGGTGTATATATTCTTTTAGGTTCATTTTAGAATGAACCTAATTAAGTGAGTCTCAGACTGTCAACTTTGGTTAAGAAGTAGTGTGACTCAGAACTGTTAGTCATTAAAATTGGGACTCAAACATTTCTTGTTCTCATATGTTTGTTTCTAGTCTGCAGAGGCAATATTTTTTAAAGAAAAGAAATGGGGGAAATAAAAATAGATACAGAGGCAAAGAAGCATGGAACAGACTGTCAAACTACAGTGGGAAGGCAGGGGAGATGGTGGCAGGGGTGCTGCAAGAGATCAACCAAAGGACTTGTACGCATGCATAAAAGCATAACCAGAGGATACAAGACACTGAGGGGAAAGGGAGCAGGTGAGGGCATGTGTTGGGGGGGGGGTAGGGGAAACTGGAGGGAGGTCAAGGGGGGACAAAAAAGGAAACATAGAACTACTATTTGTAATACTTTAAACAATTAAATAAAGAAGTAGTGTGGGGAGTGGGGCATTATTAATTCACTCTCAGATCCCTTTGGTAAAAAGTTTTGGGGCATTCTTTGAGGCATTAATTACTTGCTGGTCATGTGCTGAACATGTACAAGAATTCCAAGGGGAGAAAATGAATGGTGCAGGGCTGTGAGGCTGAGTTGTGTGAAGCTGATTAAGGTCTGCCTGTAATTTACTGGTGCCACTGTGGCTAGAACCAAAGGTACGACCAAGAGTATTTAAGAGGCACATCAGAAATGTTCAATTCAATATTTGTTCTTGATTCTTGGATTATTTCCTTCTGCACAAAAGAGAGTCTTTGTAGTTTCCCTTAGTGAAGGTCTTTTTGTAGTGAAAATATCAGTTTTTGTTTTTCTAAAAATGTCTTTTTCTCCCATCCTCTCCAGTTCCTGAAAGATTGCTTCCATATTGTAACATAGATCAAGCTCTATGGTGAATAATTTTTCCCCTCAAAACACTGAAAATATAATTTCACTGTCTCTGGCTTCTATTGGTGATGCGAAGAAGTCAGCCATTAGTTTAATTACCTTGTTGTTTTGAAGATGGGCTGCTGCTTTTCTCTCTCCAAAATTATATTCTTGTTTTTTACTTTTTACCATTTAGTTTCATTCTAATTGATCTGGGTGTGATGTCCTTCTAATTCCTGTTTGGGATTTTTTGGGCTTCCTGCATCTGATCATTAGGGTTGCTTCATCAGTTCTGAAAAAATCTCAGGCATTATCTCTTTGAATATTGCCTCTTTCCTATTTTCTCTATTAATTCCATCTGGAACTTTGATTAGATTGGCTCATGTTTATTTCTGACAATCTGTGTCCATATTTTCTATTTCTTTGTTCCTCTAGAGTGCATTCTGGGTAGTTTTTTTTTTTTTTTTTTACTTTCTAGTTCATTAACTCTCTCTTTAGTGTTACCTGTTCTTTTATTTAATCCATACACTGATTCCTTTAATGTAAATATTTTCATTTATAGAAGTTCTATTTTGATCCTTTAAAAAATATGCTTGATCAATGTTTTTAAGCTCACATTCACTAGTCAATATTCATGCTTTTTTATTTTTATTTAAATGGGTGAATGTTATTTATTTTATATCTGTAAAAGACTATCAATTTCTGAAGCACCTGTGGGCCTATATCTTATTTCTGTTGTTTCTCTTGATTCCCATTCATGGTGCCTTCTCTTCATGTATGCTTTGTAATTTTTCTTTTGTTTACTGTGGGTGCTCTATTTTCCTTAAACATTATAGAATGCTATTCTCAAAGGACCAGGTTGAATTTTAACTTCTTTAGAAAGAATTTATATTTTCTTATGGCAGTTAAGCTGTTGGAACTGCCTATTCTGGATCACTTTATATTAAACTAAATTATTCAGTTTTATTTTATGACTAGGAGCCCGGTGGACAAAATTTGTGCACTGAAGATAGGTGATCCCTCAGCCCAACCTGCCCCCTCAATGGGGCCAATGGCTGGCTCTGCCCCAGCCGCCTTGCCCTACCCTGGCTGCCTCGGCCCCGCCCCCCGGCCCTGGCCTTAGCACTGGTGGTGACTGCCTGGCCCCATAGGCACCTCGTACTGACATCGCATCACTTGGCCCCACCACTTGCACTGCTCGGCCCCGACCCTTGCTTCTGATTGGCTGGTAGTGTAGCGAAGGCACAGTCAAATTTGCATATTACTCTTATTAGATAGGATAATGTAGGTAGCACAGATTTGATTACTAACCTCTTTGTGGGCCAGTTGCATTTATCAACTCTCAGAAGACATATTTTTAAATTTCCTCTACCCAGTACCAAGATCATCGCAAGGAATTCTCTTTGCTAACTACTACTATATGGCATATTTTATTTCAAGTATACTCTTATGTTGAGGATGGAGACTTTGGAATTCAATGCAAGCATCTTTTACTAGATCTTCCACCTTGAATCACTTCTGATTTTATCTCTTGTCTGCTGCTCACACTGTATCTGTTTAGGAAGAAACCTGAAATTTCCAAAGCTTGGCAGAAACTTGGAGCAAAAGCCAGATTTGTATTCCAGATATGCTCATTTGTTTTTAGTTTCATGGATTTCTTTTTTCTTTAAATTTTATTTTATTGGTTAAAGTATTTCAAATAGTAGTGCATATGTCTCCTTTTTTTCTCCATTGACCTTCTGCCCACCCCCCTCTTTTTTCTTTTAAAAAATATTTTTATTGATTTTAGAGAGGAAGGGAGAGGGAGAGAGAGAAATGGAAACATCAATGATGAGAGAGAATCATTGATTAGCTGCCTCCTGCATGTCTCCCACTGGAGATTGGCCGGCAACCCGGGCATGTGTCCTTGACCAGAATGGAATCTGGGACCCTTCAGTCTGCAGACTCATGCTCTATCTACTGAGCAAAACCATCTAGGATTAGTTCTATGGATTTCTTAATACCATGCTCCTTCTCTTCTTTTTGCTTTCTTTTCCTTCAAGTTGTTATTTCTCTCTTGCCCTACTTCTATTATTTCCCTTCTTGTACTATCTTTTCTCTTTCCTCATAAAATAAAAATTAGAAAGAATCTAGTATCAATGATTTACATTCGTTGAAAAATTGATTTATTACATTTTAATATAGTTGTAATCTTTCAGTCACTTACCTATTACATATCTTTTTCTGTTACATAAAAATAGGACTTTATCGCCTCTAGTTTGCTGACATGTGAAATTCCTTTAATAGGGGACAAATTGCTCTTGTGTATGTATCTCATTTTCTGCATGGATGTGCTGATAGTAAATATAATTTAATATTTTAGCTGTAATAATAACTTCTTTCTATCGGACAGTTGGTATATGCATGATACCAGGCTAAGTGTTTTACCTTCATAATCTTAAACCTTCAAACTGCCTGGGTAGGTAAATAATATTGCATTTAATTTATTGATGCTGAAGAAGACTGAATATTCAGTGAATGAGCTAATTTAGCCAAATTTATACAGTCTGGCTTTTCTGGTCTCTAAACCTATCTTTCATTTCCACTATTCCACACTCTGTTGAGTAATTGGACTTACAAAAACTGCCTCACCATCTCTCTCCGTTGTTGACTGCTAACTCTTAAATGGAAAGGCTTAGTTCTACTTGTGTTTTTAATTTATAAAAGTTCTATTTTAATTCTTTATCAAATCTGCTTAGTCATTCTTTTTAATCTCTCATTAAAAATAATAGGTGGTTTGTTTTCAGATTCTGGGTGGAGATTTGAGGTCTTGAAATGGTACATTGAGCCACATGTATATTCACTTTCTATCCATGTGTCTTCCAACACCTGGTAGTCTAGTGTATAACTTCCCTGCTTTCAAACTTCCCCAGACCCAAATTTTACACCCTCCTTTTATCTAATTATTTCATTTTCTTGAACAGGTAATATTATTTCAGTTAGTGTTGATGATATGATCAGACCATAACTGGCTTGCCTACTGACATACTGGAATATATCCCTAATGTCTCATATATCTCCAGCCATGGTAGTAAAGATTCTGACAATAAAGTGTGCTGTTTGAACATAGCTTCTTCATTAATAGAGGCATTACTTGACTTCTCTAATAAAACCCTTTTTGGATGGCAGCCAGAATGAACCAGTCTTGTGCTTAAACCTGCTCTATTCCCTCAGAGTGGTTTCAGAGCACTGCTCCCTGCTCTTAGTCACTGATTCCTGCTCTCCTACCTCCCCTCCCCCCTGGGCAAACCAGGACAATGCGGGTAGTTGGGGAAGCCAATTAAATGCTTTGAATTTTAAGACAAACTATTATAAATAAAGCTCCCATAACTATAAAGCCGTTTATGATATTTTTAAATGAATAAGTTTAAATGAAGAGTAGAAATTATGGTTAGCATGCATAGTTTATATAAATGTGATATTAAATTCTGTATATAAACATCTGTACAATATAGAATAGTTTAGGGTTGCAGCTCCCATGTTTTACAATATCTTCTGAACTGCTTACTTAATTAGTTACTTCCTGTGTTCTAAGGAATAGCTCCACATGAGGAAGCCCTGCAGAGAATCAGAGGTGGGGAAGCCTGGGCTGGGCTCCAGGGGGCCATTCTGTGTCCCTTTGTGTTCTCAACAGTCACATGCAGGAGTTAAGTGTGCCTCTCAGGACAGGTAGGGATGAGCTGGCCTGGCAGGTTTGGCTCTGCAGTCTTGTGGTTGCCTGAGATGTATGCTGTTCATTATTTGGGGGGAAATTAATGGTATATTTAGTCTATGGAGTTCGGGATTGAAGATGAATAAAATGCTGTTGTTAGCTTGAGGAGACACAACGCTAAGTTATAATAAAGTGGGGGCAGCTAAGCTTTTTACTAAATTATGTACAAGACTTATGAGAAGAAGGAAGGGAAAAAGGTCCTATTTAGGGGTACTAGGGCAGGTAAGTGCAATTACTGTTCTTAGACATGAGCAGAGCAAGGTTGATGGGCCAGGTACAGAAACTCACCAGAACAGAAAACCTGCCTACCAAGGGGCAAAACTGGGAAAATAAGAACCTCAACCCCAGGATAACCTATCCTCTATTAGCATATCACTGGTCAGGTGACTTAAACCCTCCTGGCCTTTCTCTACCCACAAATAACATCTAGGCCTCAGTTGTGTTTCAGCTCCAGGCCAAGAAATGCAGAAAAAAAGAAAAGTGACATTGTGACTATCTCAGGACCAGCGACATTGACTGATGACCCCCTGCCCTGGCACCAATCAATCAGTGGAGACCACCACCCTGAAAGAGAACACCTGGAAAGCTGATGAATATTCTATTAAGACCCTCCCCTGAGACCTCCCCTAAGATTCCCACCTGCAAGAAAGAGATAAATATGCTCAAGACAAAGGACCCAGTGCACTCTCTCCCTCCAAGGAGCATGCATGTGCCGTTTCCCCACAGGTAGGTAACCCCTAACCTCTAAGAGACCCCATGAGACTTGCAACCAGGGGAGTAACGGGTAGCTGCAGCTCATCCTGGACTGACCCCTGAACCTGTCTCCAAGGCCTCCTTTGAGCCAAAGCAGCCCAGGCTCTCCTGTTGCTTCTTTTATGCCCTTACTTGTTTTACTGTCCTAAGTATATTTTTGCCCCCATCATGGATCCAATACCCTTTGGCTCAGTGCTGTGTACCCCTTCCTTTGAATATCCCCATCTCTCCTCCCTTTTTCCTTAAATAAATGCAATTTTCTTAATCACTGTCTAAGATGGCTATTTAGCCTGCCTGAGTACCACTGATTTTAACCTTTCAACTATGGTTAAAAATTTATTGTAATACTTAAAATAAAACCCTCTGCTATTTGGATGTTTTATAATTGGGCACTGTATCTATCATTAAATCTGCATTTAAAACTAATGAATAAAATAGAATCAGAGGTATGAATGGAACAGGCTGACAGATGTCAGAGGGGAGGGGATTGGGGGGGACTGGATGAAAGATGATGTAGAGAATACATAGCTCATTGACAAAGACAACAGTATAATGAAGGTAAGGGGTGGATTTGGGGATGGATGGAGGTAGCAAAGGTGAGGGACAACTGTAATAGTGTCAACAATAAAAAATAAAATAAAGTAAACTTGTATTTAGATTTTCTCAGTTTCAATGCAGAGAAAACAAAGCAAACAAAACCGACTGCAACCAAAAGCCATCAAAATTCAAACCCAATGTGCAGGGAAGGGAGCAGAGCTCCATTCTCTGCCCCCACCCTTTTTCCTCCAGCCTTCAAACCTCTCCAGTGGGAATCCAATCTGCATGCAGAAGATGAAAGGAGACACTTGCACTCTAAACACAGACTCAGTCAGGAACCACATGTAAAATGCAGGCATGTGACTCTTTCTTGGTGTACTTTCTCTGTGGTGTTTCCACAGGGCAGCTCCTATCATCAAAGTGACACCCAACCTCATCAAAGGCAAAAAGCAAGCGCTGCCCTGCTCACAGACCTTCCTGAGGGTGGTTCCTTGCCATTCCTTTCCTCAGGTCCTGGAGTTGTGGCACTTTGGAGCCTGGCCTTGCTGACCAGACTGCTCTGTTTGGTGGAGTGTAGGAACTTTTCTCCAGTCAGGTGTCTGCCAGGAAATGCATTAAACTGGACTTTATGGGAAATCTGCTAAAAATATCTTCTTCAGTGTGAGGGCATTTCAAAGAGGAATTGAAACTGCTAATTTTAGCCAATTCCCAAAGGAACATGTTTGCGGGGTCAAGAATGATGACCTAAGATCTCTCTCTCTCTCTCTCTCTCTCTCTCTCTCTCTCTCTCTCTCTCTTCCTCACTTGAGAATAAGTTTTTTTTTTAAAAAAAAACTGATTTTAGAGAGAGGAAGGGAGAGAGGAAGAGATACAGAGGGGAAGGTAGAGAAAGAGAAAAGAGAGAGAGAGAGAGAGAGAGAGAGAGAGAGAGAGAAGAGAAGAGAGAGAAAGAGAGGAGAGAGAGAGAGAGAGAGAGAGAGAGAGAGAGAGAGAGAGAGAGAGAGAGATGGATGTTTGAGAGAAATATTGATTGGTTGCTTCCTGTATGCACCCTGACCAGAAATTGAACCCACAACCTAAGTATTGTGAGCTGATCAGTAATGAAATCCAAAATCTTTTTGGAAGGGAAGATGCTCCAACCACTTGAGCCACCCAGCTAAGGCTGAGGTGGCTTCTATTCCCGACTCTGTGTAGAGCAGAGGGCAATGGGGCTGGTTGTGGTCTGAGCCTCAGGGTATTGCTTCACTTGTCATGTAGTTTGTCAGGGGTTGCAGCCTCTCAGATGAAATTTATGTAGCTTTTTGTATTTCTGTCCGGGGTAGACTTGGAACAGGAAGAGACATTCCAGGATGTAAATAAAGGTCCACTCATCAGATACTTATTGTCAGAGGATCCTTGAGACAGTTCATTGCTTGTCTCCCGCGTCCCCGTGTCTTCTTTCAGCAGGAGCTGGGTGTTTAGATGAACTTTAAAGCTTCCTGAGTTTTGATGTGGTGCTGAAACAGAAGCTTTGATGCCTCAAGCTGCTGACTGGAGAGGAAGTGCAGGGTTGAAAGCTTATCAGCAGATGTGCAGAGCACACAATGTCCAAAAGTGTTTCCCCCCATAGGTTCCATGACAGCAAAGGATAGACTAAATATTTATAAGATGTGCTCAAGCGCTGGTCCCTGACTTCTGTCACGCCCAGCTCTCGGTGGCCCAGCGTCCACTGTGAAGTTGTCACCATACTGAACTCAAACCAGCCATGGGGCATGTTTTCTCTCTAGGCATTTGCCTCTCCGTTTTCCTTACCTGGAATGCCTTTTGTTCCTTTTCGCCCTGGTGTGTTAGTGCTATAGGGCTCTGCTGTAATAAAGTACTACATGTTGGATAGCTTTAAAAAACAGAAATGTATTGTCTCACAGTTCCAGAGGCTAAGAGTCTGAGGTCAAGGTTTTGACAGGGCCCTGCTCCCTCTGAAACCTGTAGGGAAATTTTTTGCCTCTTCCTAGCTTGTGGTGGTTTGTTGGCAATCTTGGGCGTTTCTTGGTGTATCGATGCATCACTGTAGTCCTCCACCTCATGTGGTGATCTTTTGGTGAGACTTTGCATCATCTTCCCTCTCTGTTAGTCTGGCTGTCTGTCTAAATTTCCCATTTGGTTAAGGATACCATTCATACTGGGTAAGGATCCTCCCTTAAATGCCTCATTTTAGTTTGATTATCTCTGGAAAGACTGCATTACCAAATAAGTATACATTTTGAGGTATTGGGAGTTAGGACTTCAGCATGTCTTTTTTTAAATGGACACAGTTAAACTCATGACACCTGTCTAGTAGTATCTTTCCTGAGAACTCCGATTCTAAGCAGTCTTCCTGGTCCTCCTTTCTATGAACTTCTTTTTTTTTTTAAATCCTCCTGAGGATATGTTTTTTATTGAGAGAGAGAGAGAGAGAGAGAGAGAGAGAGAGAGAGAGAGAGAGAGAGATCAGTTGCCTTTGGGGATCGAACCTGCAATCTAGATATGTGACCCGACCTGGAATTGAACTTGCTACCAGTTGGGAGGATACTCCAACCAACTGAATCTCCTGGCCAGTGCTCTATGAACTTTTTTATCACTTGGTATTTCTCCCTATGATGGGACATAATAAACCAGGTTGCCCGCCTAATTATTTGTGTTTCACAATAAATGGTAAACGGGAAGACAGGATGCTGTTTTGTTTGGCAGTGCCTAGCACTTAGGGAGCACTCACTGAACTCATAGCAGCAAGACATGAAGCAGGGGGATGGGGGGGGGGTGGAGGGGAGGGATTCTGTACCTGTGATTTTGCAAAATCTTTAACATTTGCAGGAATATTTTATATTGAAATATAAGGCAGTCCCTCAATTTACTAAGTCGGTGATTTCATCTGAAAATAACCCAATGGCTATCCCTGGCCTTGGTAAGAAGACTTTGCAATGAGTCAGAATCCAATTGAGAAGTGAGAAGGGTGGTTTGAGTATGGCCACAACCCCTTTTTAAAAGGTGAATGGGACAGGGCTCCGGGACAAGTGTCTCTGTAATAATAGGGTGTGTGGGAATGAATGCTGTTGAGGTGATTAGAACATGAGGAAGCTTGTCCCAACAGCTGGCTTCTAGACCTGACTCTCCCTGGATTCCCTGTGACCTCCAGCAAGTCACTTACCTTCCGACACTATTTTAAGTGAGCTTTAAAGTAAGGGTGGCAATTGTGACCATGTAAACATATGCAGTATGATGAGAACCAATTTTTAGGATGGGCTTTAAAGAGATTTCTCTGAAAGCTGCCATTTACTTTAAATGTTGTGAATGTTATCAACTGGCAAATGGGCAATGTTAGCTAAAATATAAAAAAGGTAAAATAATTTGAATGAGTAGATTCAAGTTCAGTAAGTTTAGAATCAAATATCTTTTTCCCTCTCTGATAAAACCAGATGTGTTGAAAGCAAATTGCTTTATAGAAAAAAAAAATTGATCCATCGCAGACTTATTTTCCCCATTTTGTTTTCTTGCTATAGAGAGCTAGCTGGAAAGTCGACCCTTGGTGAGAGGCTGGATGAGAGCCCAAGAAGCAGAAGTGGAGAGTTTAAGGAAACGAGCATTGACTACACCAGTCCCCAGGGTGTTTTGACAGAGAAAATAGAGTTTGAGACTACACTGTTATCTGCATGAATTTCAGAGGTCAGTAGCAGAAGCTCCAGAATTGCAGTCTGTAAGGCTCAGTGTGGCAGCATTGTTGGTCAGGATGCTTGAAATTGTGCTTGCAGAGAAATTTAAATTCAATTATAAAATTAAACTTAGACAATTCAGAAAGTGGTGGAATGGTACTGCTAGAGATTATAGAAAATGTTCCTGAAGCTCCAGTTTCTTTCTTTGACACTATAATCTGCCAGTGCGAACTAGAGTCAATAAAAGGAGTGCGTGAAACAGAAACGTACAAATGTGTATCAGGCACATCCCACATGAGGATGATCATCACTCTTTTCTTTTTAATGCTAAAGGAAGTAAATAATTCACACGAGTTCTTACAACAAGGTTTCTGATTTCCTATCAAACCACTAGTCTAGACATTGACTACTAATTACTCAACAGTGTGTTAAGTGGTGTGGGGTTATTCAAAAAGGGAAGGGTGAGAAAATATGATGTCAAATTGTTTATAGTTGGTTATTCAAGAGTAGCTTTAAGAGAAGGAAACATTGTAGGGTAATAATACAACAAATATAAATCCCGACCAAGGGTCGACTTTCCAGCTAGCTCCCTATAACAAGAAAACAAAACGGGGAAAAGAAGACTGCGATGGATCAATTTTTTTTTCTATAAAGCAATTTGCTTTCAAAACATCTGGTTTTATCAGAGAGGGAAAAAGATATTTGATTCTAAACTTACTGAAGTTGAATCTACTCATTCAAATTATTTTACCTTTTTTATATTTTAGCTAATTTATTTAATTTTGAGAAGGTATGTTGTAGTTGGTTATAAAAAGAAAGATCAGCCTTAACCAGTTTGGCTCAGTGGATAGAGTGTCAGCCTATGGACTGAAGGGTCCCAGGTTTGATTCCAGTCAAGAGCATGTACCTTGGTTTTGGGCACATACCCAGTAGGGAGTGAGCAGGAAACAGCTGATTGATGTTTCTCTCTCATCAATGTTTCTAAGTCTCTATCCCTCTCCCTCCTATCTGTAAAAAAAAAATCAATAAAATATGAAAAAAATAAAGAGATCTTTAATGTATATAAGTATGTATTAGGTTCTTGAATGACATTGTTTGGCTCAAGGTTTTTTTGTTTCTAGAGGCCCGGTGCACGAAATTCATGCACAGGAAGTGGGAGATGTCCATCAGCCCAGCCTGCACCCTCTCCAATCTGGGACCCCTCGAGGGATGTCTGACTGCCCATTTCACTCCGATCCTGAGCCTTTTCACAATCTAGTACTGCTGGCTCCAAACTGCTCACTTGCCTGCCTCCCTGATTGCCTCTAACCACTTTTGCCTGCCAGCCTGATCACCCCCTACCCACAACCCTGCCAACCTAATTGATGTCTAACTGCTCCCCTGCCAGCCTGTTTGGCCCAACTTCCCTCCTCTGCTGGCCTGGTCATCCTAACTGTCCTCCACTGCAGGCTTGATCACCCCAACTGCCCTCCCTTGCAGGGCCTGGACCTTCCCAATGGCCCTCCCCTGCTGACCATCTTGTGGTGGCCATCTTGCATCCACATGGGGGCAGGATCTTTGACCACATGGGGCAGCCCTCTTGTGTGTTGGAGTGATGGTCAATCTGCAAATTAATCTTTTATTAGATAGGATAGAGGCCTGGTGCATGGGTGGGGGCTAGCTGGTTTGCCCTGAAGAGTGTCCCTGATCAGGGTGGGGGGTCCCTTGGAGCATGGGGAGGCCTGGGTGAGGGGCCTGTGGTGGTTTGCAGGCTGGCCACATCCCCCAGTGACCCAAGTGGAGGCCCTGGGATCTGGGATTAATTTATGTTCTACAATTAGAACTTTGTAGCCTAGAGCGGAGCCAAGCCTTCTGCTTGCTCCATGGCAACAGCCATTTCTGTTTGGGTTTATTTAAATTCTATAATTAAAACTTTGTAGTCTAGAGTGGAGGCCTAAGCACTAGGGCTGCAGAATCTTGGCTTCCTCCATTGCCAGGGCAACTCTAGCCTCTGCTCTCTCCAGCTCCGTGGCTGCTGCCATTTCTGTTGGGATAGATCTTCTATAATTGAAACTTTGTAGCATTGAGTGGAGGTCTAGGCAGGTAATACCAGGTGGAAAGCTTGTCTTTCTCCAGTACTGGGGAAACCCAAGCCTCCCTCCTGCTCTCAGTGGCCACAGCCATTTTGGTTGAGGTTTATTTGCTTCTGATTGGCTGGTGGGCATGGCTTGTGGGTGTGGCTTGATAGGCAGTATAGTCAATTTGCATATTACTCTTTTATTAGATAGGATAATGTTGGTGAGAAAAACAAATCATCAATTCCCAGCCAGGGCTACTGTGTGCAGTTGGCACATTCTCCCCATATCTGTGTGGGTTTTCTCTGGGGACTCTGGTTTCCTCCCACATCCCAAAGATGTGCATATGAAGTTAGTTGATGTGCCTACATTGTCCCAGTCTGTGTCAGTGTGGCTGTGTGTGAGTGCCTCCTGTCAAGGAAGGGCATCTTGTCTAGGGCATAGATTTTGGCCACCTGAGACCTTGAACTGGAATAAGACAGTTGGAAAATAATTATGTTGTTTTTATTTATCTTATTAAAATATATGTATAGCTCACATTTATCCCAGTGTTTAATGTTAGCATTGTTTTTGGGTCTTTTTGGCCATGTTTCCGTGACCAGAAATATGATGTAGGAATTTAATTCTCATCAATTAGCCATAGTAGAATTGGTTTCATTATATGTTGTTTTCCTTAAAGTCTCAGTTTTCAAGAACTTATGGAAGACATTAAGTGAAGGTTACTGTATTCAAGATCATTATGAAAAATATGAGACTTCAGCTGGACCTTGAGGGAGATCTGAGTTGGCAGAGGGAATGGGGTAGGCCAGGGATGGCAAATCCATGTATCTGGATACTTACTGTCTCCTCCTTTGTCCATGGCAGACTTTGTTACTCAATCATCCCATGGAAGTTTTCTTTCCTTAGAGAACTATCTACATACTGGTTTCTTAGATTAATTTAAATAAATGATTTATTTTCCTTTTATGCTACAGTCCAGGGTAAACGTTAAGCCTTGCTCATCTCGGGACCTACTGAGCCAGGCACATAGAAGAGCCTCATTGTGGCAACCACAGAAGTGCTCATTCATAAAAGAACTTCCCATTCAGCTGTGAGGAAGGTGCTAGCTGATCCTCTGCTTTGGGGAATCATTGTTGCTACAGCTTTTGACCCAACATCACGCTCTTCTCGGAGCCTCCAGCCAATGACCGAGACCAGGGTGGGAGCCAGGACTGGACTCTGCTATTTGCAGTGCTTGCTCTGGAACTCCTCTGCATTAGGTTGGCTGAGTATCAGGTATGCAATGCAGCCTGCTTTCTCCCCTTAACTTTCACAAGCAACACCTGTCAGTCAATCTCTTGTACTCCTAAGGCAGTGGTCGGCAAACTCATTAGTCAACAGAGCCAAATATCAATAGTACAATGATTGACATTTCTTTTGAGAGCCAAATTTTTCAAACTTAAACTATATATGTAAATATATTATTATTAACTTAATTAGGGTACTCCTAAGCTGGCCTCACATGTCACTCACGAGCCACAGTTTGCTGACCACTGTTTTAGGAGTACAAGGCACTCTTAGTGTCTGCTTCCAGAAGGATTCCCATGGACTCAGCAAAAGTTTATGGGATTAAACTGAGTTCATAATAAGTTTTTACTGGGTCCACCATATTGTGCCTCTAGCTCCAAGTTGAGCTCCATTCTTTCATTCTACAAAATTCTCAGCACCAGCAATGTTTTGGGCTGAGACAGATGTTTGGAAATTTAAAGACGAATAAAGCTGATCCTGTCCTGGCTGGTGTTGCACAGTGGTTAGAGCATTGCCCCTCACACTGAAGGGTCTTGGGTTTGATTCTTGGCCAAAGGCACATACCTGGGTTGTTGCATGTCTGATCCCCAGCCTGGTCAGAGTGCATATGGGAGGCAATGAATGGATGCGTCTCTCTCACATTCTCTCTCTCTCTCTCTCTCTCTCTCTCTCTCTCTCTCTCTCTCTTCCCTCTCTTTTCCTGTCCCTCTCCCTTTCACTCTCTAAAAGTCAATGGAAAAATTATTCTCAGGTGAGGATTAAAAACAAATCTGGTCCTTACCTTTGATAAGACAGATTCATAAACGTAGATGTAGAAACTAGACTTAAGAGATGAGCACCTTGTTCAAGACTGTTCTCCTCAGTGGTCAGCTGAATTTGAATCCAAAAAGGGGATTTTGGTTACAAAGTATGAATCTTGTAACACTTAAATGCACTCGTGTCCACATTACTTTGTCCTAGCTCATATTCTTAGAGAGGGAAATCTCTGGAACACAAACCCCTCAGCTGTGCTTCAGGGAACGAACATGTTCATTTTAGGTTTCTTTACTGCAGTTCAGGAGGAGTCTTTTATAAGCTATGTTATGTTGTGCATTTGCAAGAGCAGGTCAAATAGTCCATGTTTTCCTAACTCATTTGGCTCAGGAGTTGTTTTACAGTACTCCGTAGAGAAATACTACCCTGCCCAGTTAAATCAATTGTTTATTATTGACTACAATCAATAGCTAGCATCCATTTGACGTTTTCTATCTGCTAGTCACTGTGATCCTGAAAAGGAGGCACCATTATTGACCCCAGGTTTCCGATGAGAAATAAGTGGCTTGCCCTTAGCTACACAGCCATGTCCCAAACCACTTCCCTGCACTGTCCTGCCTCCCAGTGCCTCTGATATGTTGAGACCAGTGAGCCTGTCCTTTTCTGAGTCGAGGGACATATGACTGAAATTCGCCAAGGACACAGAAGAAGTGTTTGTGAAAGAATTGGAAATGCTTTACTCACCCGGAGTGACTGGGTTTTGTGCAATTCAGTGGGACATAGGTACAAAGCCCTGAGAAGAAGGCTGATTTGGATGATGGTTAGTGGGATGAATGAGCAGGCCAAGCATCAATGCTTCCATCTGGCAGTCTGGCCAAGCGGATTCTCCCTTCTAGGAACCCGCATCTTTAGGGCTGATTCTCTCTTCTCTCCAATGCCCCTTTGCCTCCTTTTTTGATACTCTCTCTGTTTTTCAATGCCCAGCACTCTGTCCCGTCTACCCCAACACATACTGTCAGATAGAAGGTGGCTGATATAGTAAGAACAAGGGCTTTACAATGAGGCACCTGGATTTAGGTCTTCCTTGTATCACCTGCCAATTGTTCAAGAGAATTAATCTTTCTAAACCTCAGTTTTCACTTGAGTAACATGGTGCTGCAAAAACTGCATCATAAGGTTATTGTAACGATTCATGAAACTAGTATATGTAAAGTACTTAGTACATAGTGGGCACTTAACAAATAGTGTCTGCTGTAAACTCTTTATCTCTCTAGCTGCTTCTGAGATTAAATTTTCACCTCTCACACTGAATATTCTCCCGCATGTCAAGGGGGGTGGGATCTAATTTCAGGAACCACGCAGGTTGTAGGGAAAGGAAAAAAAAAACAATCATTTTGCAAGGATGGTGGCTTTTAGATCCTCTCCAAATAAACTCCGTCAGTGTAGGCCTACTGTATGGACCTCCCGCCTGTCACAGAGGCCAGCTGCGGTGTATTTTGTGATGACTTCAGGCACAGCAGGGCCAGATAATCTGCATGTGCTTCCTGGGTTTGCTGGCCCATGGCTTTCTCATGACTTTCTCCTGTCACCGCCATACCTTGCCAGTAATTTGAGTCTTTGAAGAGGCGGACAATGAGCATTTAGTGGGCTCTAATGTCTATTCTGTGGCTTTATTTGCCTCTTTCCCAGAGGCTGAGCGTTTTGTCTATGGGCAGAAGATCGATTGCTGCATTGTGCAGCGGAAATGAAAAGGAGACGTTCTTTCCTCTCGAGTGCTGCCCGGCCTTGGCGGCAGCAAACGGCCTTGTCTGAGCGGCCGCCTGTCCTGGGTGTGTGGACACGGCAACTGTAATTGCACACTTATCTCTGAGACAAAAAAATAAATGAAATTGCTGTGCAGTTTATTCAGATGGCTCTCAAAATGCAGCATTTCATGTATTGATTTGATTCCCAGGGACCAGAAAGTAAGCATGAAGGCTTTGTTAAGGAAAATTAGTTAGGCACAAAGTGAGTCCTCTTTTTTTCCCTTCTAGCCACAGTAACTAACAGCTTAAGATACAAGATAAAAATAACGTATTTTGTAATTAATATTTTAATTCACTAAGATGGGAACTAAATGGTGACTAGACTTCTCTTCCCCTTGATAATAATGAACCTAGGCAATTTACAACGAAGGAGAGCAGCCAGGAGTTTAATACCTTTGATTAAGAACATGTTTCCACAGCGGCTATTATGTTCCTATTTAAAAGAGCAAAACAAAATCTAGGCTTTTTTTTTTTTGGAACTGCAGGGAGTCTTGTGGCATCAAAAGAGGAGAAGAAAATGTTTAAGGGTAATTAAATGCAATTTGCCTCATCAGGTCTTTTTCCAACGCCTTTTTCTTCTTCTCCTCCTTCTCCCTACAATACTTGCTAATTGCCATTTCAGTGACCTGAGGATTTTTTTTTGTCTTCGAGTAGCTTTCCTATTTGGCTGTTGACTGTACTTATAATTGACTGCATAAAACAATGAAACTCTATCAGTTCATTCAAAAAAGCAGAATCTGAGTTCCTTCTTGTCTTATGGCACTGGCTAGTTAGACATTAGTAAAGCTAAAGGTTAATTCAATTAATCTCCCAAAGAATGCCATAAATTGGCATCAGCATGGAAAACCAGAGTCGTTTTCTTAGGGTCCACAGTTTAGGGTGCAAGTGGAACGCTAAGCGTTGTTTTCACTTTGTTACCTCAAGTTAAGCTTTCTCAGTTTCTTCTTTTTGTGTTTTGCTAATTGTTTGATAACCACAACAAATGAGGACAGAGAATGCCCTGAACAAAACAACACAATAAAGTTTCCAGATCAAGGGGTTCCTTAGACAAGACTAAAGATGTCAGTCTCTTTTATGAGATCTGGGCTGCAGTCCTTGTTTTTGGATGGACCACTGGGTGTGTGGCACAGTCCATGCTTTAAACAACTTGAACAGAATGGCCCTGGACCAGGTAGAAGTAGATGAAGTTTCGTTTCAGGTGTCAGGTAATTCCCGAAGTTCCTCCCTGTGATGTAGTGCCAGGTAGGATTCTTCTTGTGAAACTCCTTACTGTGGGCCACATTATGCTTCTCTAGGTTGTAGTTCTCCAGCGCCCGAACAGCACATTCCACAGAGTCCTGACGCACCTCCTCCGAGCGGTTTTGATCACCACCTTTCCGTTGCACATGGTTACCAGGGACCAGGGGCTGGCCCCATGCAGGAGTCTCCTGAGGGAGGAGGGGCTGACAGAGACTCAGACCCAGAAGGAGAAGCACTACCCAAGCCCATGAGCATTTGCAGCTTTCTCTGTTTCTTTATCCATTTAAAAACCTTGCATTTAGAAATGTCATTCGATTTGAATGCCCCTGGCATGCACTTAAGTAAGTGTATAACACTTAGGTTGCAAAAAGTGAAGTTGCAACTCTCAGAAAAGGCTTTGTGAAGTCATTCACAGCAGCTTGCCCGCACTAAGACAACTTAGTCGCCTCCAGGAAATGGTTAGCTAACGTTTTAAAATAACAACCCAGGGTAGGAACTGAGCTCTTAAAATGCAAAATGTTTTAATTGGACGTTATGTTTCAACTCCAAAAATTGATGCTGAATGACATCACTCTCCCAGATAAACTGACTTCCTGAGGACAGGAGTGATCCAGAAACTTTTGACCTCAAAGTTGACTCAGGTGAATTGAACAGCATGGATCAAAGTGTCACGTGCTGCCTAAGAGCAGGAAAAAAGATGCTGAATAGTGGAAAGGATTAGGGTGTGTGTTATGGTGGGAATTCTGTCATGGCCAGGAGTCTGAAATGGGATGGTTGTACTGCTCGTTTGGGGAAGGAGCACCACAGAAGGAAGACAGCAAGGACATGGCTGCATGTTAATTCTTTGGCTCTGACAGGATATAGGAAAATGGGCTACAATTTCAATCTGTTCATGTATACGAGTCTCAAAGAAGTAAGAAGGAGTGTAGACTTGCTTCCAGATTTGCCTTTTGTGAGCACTCCCAAACACACAATCACACACATTTGAAATCAATGTGGGCACAGAGTTTGAGTTTTTAAGGTTTTCTTTTTCCTTTCTTCTTCTTCTTCTTCTTCTTCTTCTTCTTCTTCTTCTTCTTCTTCTTCTTCTTCTTCTTCTTCTCCTTCTTCTTCTTCTTCTTCTTCTTCTTCTTCTTCTTCTTCTTCTTCTTCTTCTTCTTCTTCTTCTTCTTCGTCTCCTCCTCCTCCTCCTCCTCCTCTCCTCCTCCTCCTCCTCCTCCTCCTCCTCCTCCTCCTCCTCTTCTTCTTCTTCTTCTTCTTCTTCTTCTTCTTCTTCTTCTTCTCCTCCTCCTCCTCCTCCTCCTCCTCCTCCTCCTCCTCCTCCTCCTCCTCCTCCTCCTTCTTCTTCTTCTTCTTCTTCTTCTTCTTCTTCTTCTTCTTCTTCTTCTTCTCCTCCTCTTCCTCCTCCTCCTCCTCCTTCTTCTCCTTCTCCTCCTCCTCCTCCTCCTCCTCCTCCTCCTCCTCCTCCTCCTCCTCCTCCTCCTCCTCCTCCTTCTTCTTCTTCTTCTTCTTCTTCTTCTTCTTCTTCTTCTTCTTCTTCTTCTCCTCCTCCTCCTCCTCCTCCTCCTCCTCCTCCTCCTCCTCCTTCTTCTCCTTCTCCTCCTCCTCCTCCTCCTCCTTCTTCTCCTTCTCCTCCTCCTCCTCCTCCTCCTCCTCCTCCTCCTCCTTCTCCTTCTCCTCCTCCTCCTCCTCCTCCTCCTCCTCCTCCTCCTCCTTCTTCTTTTTCTTCTTCTTTTTTTTAATAGCCTAGGATTTTCAACTACATTTTACACACAGAACCAGTCAAATAGTTGCTTATGAAGCACATTTGATCCTAATTCTAAAGTCACAAGATTTCAAAACAGAGTATTAGAGATAAAGGCTTTGGAAAGTAACACAGAAAAGGGGATGGGGGAACCCATGGAATGCCCAGGTCAACCTAACCTACTTAGATTCTAAGGGTAAGGAGATAGGGCATAACTTTTAGTTGAACATCCTCAGAGTCAAAGTGAGTGAACCAGGTTCCAGTTCTGGTCTTCTGTTACAGAATTCACCAGGTGACCGAAAAATACATAGGAGTACTTGGAGGTCCAGGATAAACCCATTTATTTTCAGACTAGAGGCCCGTTGCATAAATTTGTGCATAGATGGGATCCCTCTGAGTGGCCTGCAGGGATGGGGCTGAAACATGCAGTCCAATGCTGCCTGCAGCTCCTACCTGCCACTCCCACTCATCCCGGCACCACTGTGCCTGCCATGGGAAGAGGCTCCCACTGCCGCAGCAGTGCTTGCCAGCCATGAGCCATGCATCTGGCACTCTCCCAAGGGGAGTGGCCTGCAGGATTGGGCTGAAACTGGCTCTCCAACATCCC
The DNA here is from genome assembly GCA_027563665.1 of Antrozous pallidus. Classification (NCBI taxonomy): domain Eukaryota; kingdom Metazoa; phylum Chordata; class Mammalia; order Chiroptera; family Vespertilionidae; genus Antrozous; species Antrozous pallidus. The sequence continues at coordinate 150,050,312 of CM050508.1, read as the reverse complement.
CAAGGGGTCCTAGATTGTAAGAGGGCACAGGCCAGTCTGAGGGACCCTACTGGTGCACAATTGGGCAGGGGATGCACTGCAGGAGGGCTCTAGGGTGTGTCCAGCCTGTCTCACTCAGTTCTGATTGGCCAGACCCCAGCAGCAAGCTAAACTTCTGGTTGGAGCATCTGCACCCTGGTGGTCAGTCCACATCATAGTGAGCAGTTGAGCCTTAGCATATCATTAGCATATACCCTGTGATTAGCTGTTCGCTTGTTCTGCTGTTTGGTCTATTTGCATATTACCCTTTTATTATATAGGGCTAGAGGCCCAGTGCATGAAATCATGTGTGAGTAGGGTCCCTAGGCCTAGCCTGCAGTCAGGGCCATGTCTGATGTCCCACAACACCCCATGATGCCTCACCATGCCCCATGAAGCTCTGCAACACTCACCTCCACTGCCCCATGATGACCTGCGAAGCTACCTGCCCCACTGCCACCCTGCAATGCTCCATTAAGCTCCCTGCCCCGTGAAGCTCCCAGGAAGCTCCTTGATGCTCCCTTCCACTGCCCAGTGATGCTCTGTGAAGCTCCCTACCCCACTATGCTCTGTTGACACTCTTTGCTACCACTTCATGATGTTCCTCGATGCTTCCTGCCCCACGACGCTCGCCTCTGACACCCCACAAAGATCTGTGAAGCTCCCCATCTCATGATATTCACTTCTGCCGCCCCATGATGTTTGCTGCTGGATGCTCACTGCCCACAGCCTACCACTGCTCAACAGTCCCCAAACCCACCCTGCTGCCACCCCTGGGGGAATGGACTGAGAGGTGGTCAATGCATCTCACAGTGACTGGTCAATGGTCATTATGGTTGTGATGCCATTATGGCCACTGACCTTTTATTATATAGGATGTTTCACATGGACTCAGGGCGCAGTTCTCCATCCTGAGCAAACCAATATGGAGGAAACTTACTCTTCAGTGTCTTTGTTTTCTATCTGTTTCCTAACTACCAGGTTTTTGTGGTGGGCTTCCACAGCCCCTTCTGCCTCAGTTAGAATGGGGAAGTTAGATTGTATCTAAATGCCTGGTCTGGGTGGTGTCAGTGACCCCCCTTGTAGCTAAGCTATTACATTTTTTGTGTATAGCCTCTTTGTAAATTAGGAATAATTAGGCAAACAAGTCTTGCTAGACCAGATTGTGAAGAAAGGAGCAGTGACTTAATTATAGACTATCAAGAGGCTGGGGGAAGGTCAATGGGGGAAAAAAGGATATATATGTACTACTATATATAAAATAATATACATTAGATTACTGGCACAGATTCAAATTGCTAGGCACCCCCCTTCCCCCAAATGCCTTATTTTCCCCATCACTTCTACCACCCTCTGTTCTGTGCTCCAGGAGAAGTTATAGTCCCAGAAACCTGTACAACATTTTATATCCTAGAAACTCTGCTTGGTTCCCAACTGGTTGAACCAAGGTTAAATCAACTCTGTTTTGAGGAAATATTCGAGAGGTTGAGACTAGTCAGAATTAAAGGTGAACCAGTGGATAAAGAAGTTAGATATTTTTTGCATGATAAACTGCAAATGAAATAGAAAAGTGTAAGTTTGCGTTAATGTTGAGGTCACATTCATTCTAACTTTGGCATAGTTTTTGAGATAGTATCTCTATGCAGTGTTGGATTCATACCCACAGCCGGGCTAATTTCTTCCCCTCCAGCCCTACTGCCTGAGATCCTCCTCTTCACTCAGCTCTAGCCACTCTCTGGCCACCTTTCTGCTTCTCCAACATGCCAGTCCCTTCACGCCAGCCCCAGTACATGCATCCTAGGACACTTCTCCTGGGTCCCTCCAATTCCTTTTTGGGGTCATATTTTTGCTCACCACCTGTCAGGTGACTAAAGTTTTTCTTTTTTGTTCTTATACCACCTTGTATTTTTCTTTACAGGATATATAAACATAATTAAAAATCACTCGTGTAATTCCTGCTTTAATATCAGTCTCTCTTTAAAGATTATAAGAGTCATGAGGATAGAGGCTGTAATTATCTTGTTTACCATAATATAATAATTCTTGGCCATACCCAGTGCTTGATAAATCATTATTGTATGAGTGAATGTATGACTGGTATTGGGCATCAGAAATAGGATGTTTACTTCACGGTCAAGACAACTGAAGTGGAAGCCACATCTCAGTATTGAGGGTGAAATAGCCTTAGGAGTCTAAATGCTAAACAGAGACATGTGGGTGTAAAGCATACAGTGAGTGCTGAAGAGTTCTGGGGAGACAGAGAAAGAACAAACAATGCTAACTATCTGATATTAAGGCACAGAACAAAGACCCAGATTTACCTGCGATCATTACATGGCAGGTAATGGAAGAGGAGCTGTGGACTGAACCAGTCCCTGATATTAAAACCTGCTATTTATGGTAACCCAGATCTGTCAGTGAAATAATATCTTGACCTTCTGAAAAGAGTGGGAGCTATGATTTCAGTGTTATTAGTCCACAAACATAGAATGCAATGGTTCTCATTCTTCTGGAGTTCTCTGATACTTGACATTCCATTAGCTTCTCCAGGAAACTTTTTTAGAGTAACTCCATGGTGCCCTCTCTATTCATCATTGGATATATTTACTTAGTTGTTTCCTCTACCGGACTGCAAGCTTCTTTATGATAGTGATTTTCTCATTTGCCTATATAGTTCCATAACTTAGCACCTACTTATTTTGATTGAATAATGTTTCCTTTTGCAAGTAAATACATTGATTGGGAAATGGTTTAATGTATATTTACATAAGGGTACCTAGCAGAGTAGATTTTGTAGTAAATCATAAGGAAGTTTATTGGAATAATTTTAGTCATAGATACTTTGTAGATTTGCTCAGTTAAGATAACTGGTACTATATGCCAAGATGATGGGTGGTGAGATCTGACCCACGTATACAGCCTTCTTTGGAAAGGAGAGTCCTAGATAGAATGACAGTCAGTGGAAGGCTTGAGACATTAGCTGATACTTTGAGCGAGAGTTGGAAAGTGACAAAGGAGAAATTTTTTTAAGGAACAAACAGCGGCTAATAAATAGGCAGAGCCCATGAGGCATCTCATAAAGTGTGCCAGCTTCTTTGAAATTAGAGGTGATTTCAGAGGACACATCAAACATGAAGGTGAGACAACTTAATGACTTGAAATTCAGGGTAAGCATGCTGTGCCATACACAATGCTGGGAAGGGCCTGCATGAATTAATATAATTGCAGTCTATCAATATTGAGGAAGAATAAAGATCCTGAGAAAAGAATCATACACTCTGGGATAAGTATTAGAAGTGATTTTAACAAAAGAAGAACATTAAGGAGCAATGCTTACAAGCATGAAGAATGTAAATAGCCCTTCTGGTGTGGAGTGTGGAGGTTTGAATTTGTTTCTTATTACTGCCCCTATTCAGCTTTCAGAAAGTCAGTGAGCTCCAGTCTCTTCAAGTGGAAATGGGTTTTTGTGATTTTATTTCACAGAGAGAATCGAATAAAGTAACAGACTGGAAAGCGGACGTTAGTGTGGAGAGCTGCTAGAACAACGGTTCTTAATAACGAAGGTTGACAGTGGGATCTATAATGCGCTAATTTTGAATGTTCAGCTCAGGGACAGTCATACAAGAAATGTTCTTGTTTTTGTTTTAAATACGTGGCTTCTGTCATTTTTAAGAAATATATTTTTATTGATTTCTGAGAGAAAGGGAGAGGAAAAAAGAGATAGAAACATCAATGATGAGAGATAATCATCGATCGGCTGCCTCCTGCATTCCCCTTTCTGGGGATCTAGTCTGCAACCTGGGTATGTGTCCTGACCAGGAATCAAACTACGATCTCCTGGATCATTGGTCGAGGCTCACCTATTGCGCCATGCTGGTAGGGCTGGCTTCTGTCATTTAGGTCACTCTTTCCCATTGTCATTCCCCTCATCTCTCTCTAGAACAAGCTTGTTTATTGCAGACAGGAGCAAAGCCTTCATTTTGAAGTTGGAATGTTCACTTACCCTGTAGCTCAGGGTGATTACAATACAGTTTCAGCTGTTTGTGAAGGTTTCTGCTTTTATATTCCTGTGACTTGCTCTAGGCCCCTGGATGGCACAGGTATGTTCAAGAACATATGTGCCCAATACTATTTTGGGTACAATCTTTTGGAATTAATTTCTTTTAAAAAGAAACTTGGACAAGGAAGGCATGATTTTGAAACTTTCCTTTCTGTGCCTTTAATTCCTGTTAGTTCACTAGCCAGCAGTCCCGCCCTTTGAGTCATGGCACTCATTGCTCCAGGAGGAGGGCAGACCCAGCCAAGAACAAAGGAGGCAATGTTCAGTGTTTCAGTTCCAAAACATGCTCTTGAAGCTAATTTCAGAGACAATAGTTTTGAGAAGCCAAGGCACTAACTTGCAATACCTTGGCTTGTTAAAAGAGAAACCAGAAGCTTTGCTTTAAATATTAAGTATTCCATTAAAATATTAAGAAGTCAGAGGACTGAAGGAAGAAAGCTTTACTACAAGCCAGGGAATACAGAATATAAAGAGTGTAACCAAAGATAATTTTCTAATATACTGAAAAGTGAAAACTATTGGGGAGGAGCCCAGAGAGAAAGAGTAAGAGAAAAGCAAGATTACTAAGACCGGGGCTTGGTTCTCATGTCTTGCCTAGAACTCTGGGTGGAGAAAATGGCCTCAAAAGAGGCATCTTCAGTAAAGCAGAAATTATAGTGTTATGTGTATAAAATAGTCCTGAGCTAGCCCAAGTCCTCAAGTCCAAAAAGGAGAGCCAGGAAAATTCCTAAAACTCTTGAAATTGGAGCATGGGATGATATCTGAGAATTAGAAAACAGCAGATCTTCCAGGAGGTTGTCAGCCTAAAATGGAAACGATGAATTGGATAGCCCAATGCAGGGGCCAGATGAGGATGAGGCTTGAATCTCAGAATGTCAATGTGCATGTTAGTGCTGAGGTGAAAGCTAGAGGCTATGGGCAGAGAAGACTGAACTACCTAAAAGCCATCACTTCCATGCTGAGGAATCAGACCATCCATCCCAGCATAACACACTTCGGCACAAAGAGAAGCTGGTTGCTGCTCAGACCTCAAGCAAGAGCCAGATGTCCTTTCCCTCATGACAGCACAATTCCATAATCCCCTTCCAAGTAGGAAAAGGATGTTGGGGAAAAGCTAGAATTCAACTATTCAAAAGAGATTAAACTTGAAAAAGAAAGGTTTAAGTTTCCTTGTAATGGGAAATGTTTGCTTCTGCCATCACTGGCATGAATACTCATAAGTCTGATAAGTCTGGTTATGTATCATACATAAACTTGACCCCCAAATACCACTAGTCAGAGGTGTGTGTGGGGGACATTTACCAATTTGGCCCCCGGATGTGGGTTAAGCCCCTCTTTCTTTGTTCCCCTCTAATACCACTCTCTGCATTGCAATATGTGCCTATAAGTCTGTCTCCCCACTTGCTTGTAATCTTTATGATCGTACAGACCATATCTCATTCTTTTTTGTAATCTCAATTGCTACCATGGGGTCTGGCACATAGTTATCTCTCAAGAAATGTCTGTTGAATAAATCCACAATAACAAATTATATTGTGAACCTTTCTACAAAAAGCTATCTTGTAGGATTCTAGAAAATCTTATTATTTGGATTATCAGAATCACCTGACTATTTTGTCTGTGCTGTGGAGATATATCCTATTGTTAAGCACTTTTTATGTAGAAATTATTTAATATTCCCAAGGATCCTATAATGTTGCATTCATATTATTGATGAGGAGACTGAACCTTGATGTGGTTAAGAAACTGATTGGAAACCCAAGATTCCACAGCCCCTAAGTGGACCAGACAGGATATGAGCCTGGCTCTAGCCCATGTTTTCAGCTAGATACTATATCTGCCCCTTAATATGTATAAGAGTGTCCTCACATAGAAATAGTTATTCAATGTGTATTTGTGACTGTATAATGCATATGATTTCATGTATGTATACACTTAAACTATTGTTTTAGTGTTTCAACAAATAAGAGTTCCCAAGCCATGTGGAAAGAATGACATCTATATTTCTTTGTAATAAAAAGTACTCCTGGGAATTGGCAATGCTGGCTTATTTGTTCTTTCAAGTGTGGAAAGTTCTAGTGAGATCAGCCAGGGGCCAGGGTGTCTTCTGTGATCCTGTTGTGAGCCTTCCCAGGCCTGGAAAGTGGCTCTGGGCTCCCACATCTACATGAGTCTGGAAGAGCCCTGGCTTTCAGTGCATTGAGTAGGACTTTTGGGTGGAGCAGGAAGGAATAAGGAAATTGATGAAGGTAAAACTCCAGCGCTGGGCTGCCTGATCCTGCTCCAGCTCCTCTCAGGAGTGAATGCATCTGTGGAAAAGAGCTCCGGGATCAGAGTGGACCCTTAGATCATGTGACTTCTTCACGTGCTGGGTGGGTGGGGTGGAACAAATCTCTCTCTCTCTCTCTCTCTCTCTCTCTCTCTCTCTCTCCAGAGCAGGAGGGAGAGGGATAGAAAGTCAGAAACGTCAATGAGAGAGAGACAGCTGCCTCTTGCACGCCCCCTACTGGGGATGTGCCCGCAGCTAAGGTACATGCCCTTGCTGGAATCGAACCCGGGACCCTTCAGTCCGCAGTCCGAAGCTCTATCCACTGAGCCAAACCGGTCTCGGCTCTCTCTCTCTCTCTCTCTAAATGCAGGGCAAGATGCTTATTTGAGGGCCTGCTCTGCTTTTGTGGGTGTTGAGTCTCACTGGGACAGCCAATGATGGGCAGAGGCTTGGGGATTCCTATAGTAAATGACAGCAGGCAACACTTTTTTTATTTTTTTAAAGATGATTCATTGAAATTAGCTTCTGGACCTACTTCAGTACAAAGTAGAAAAATGCTTTCTAGTATTTGGGGGTGACCCCAAAGGGCTTTAGGCTGTGCTGTGCCAGTGGGCATCAGTATGACTGTAGTTGATTTTTAAGCAGTTTGATTGGCTATGCCTGTGCCATATTGGTTGTTTCGTGTGTTGAATGTCTCCCCTGGTCTTAGGAAAAGAAAGAATGTTGCTGAAACAGAACTAGTTCAATGAGAATATATTGAGACACACTCTTTGTTTCACTTCTACATATTTTTTTTCATAATTTCTTTAGCTTCGCAGTAGGAAGGTAATAAACATCAAAGCTGGCAGAGTCAATGATATTTTTCCAGAGATATGACCAGACAGGCCTCCTTTCATTGGGCTTGTGGGGAAAGTACATTCCCAGGAGGGGAGAGGAACATTAAACCATGTGTCACTCATTCTGCAGGAATGGAAATGTTGGTTTCTCTGCTTGTAATATCTTAGAGATTAAATGTTGGACACATAACTGCAGGAAGGCTGTGATTTGTTTCCTAAATCATTAAATCTTGTTTCCATTTCTCATCCTGTGTACATCTCCTTTGGAAAGCCATATAACTTGCCCAGTTTGTGGGTCAGCATGTTCAATAAATCATGTCACATAGAGATTGCATTCATAAGCCAATGCCCCACCTGGCCACCATCCCCCAAAATAGAACGTGCTTTGTTACCCATGACGGGAAGCTTCCAAATCAGTCTTGGCTATTTCCTATTACTTAGGTCCTTCTAACTTTCCCATAGCTATTGTAGAAAAGTTGCTCACTGGCATCTAGTGCCCTGAACTTTATCAGAGGGACTACTCTCTAATCATTTTCAATTGTGTGAAGGTTTGGGACCTGACTTTTGATCACCTGTAATACTCGGTACCCTGACTGCCTTTTATTTTCCTGCCTGCTTGTCACATCCTACTTGTTGGAACATAATATTTGTGGCTCACAGATTCCCAAACCTAACCAAGTGATGGATGTACTGTTGATGATTAATCCACATCTCGATGTAGTTTTGAGTTTATTGCTTTTCAATTGATTTGTTCTGGGGGTTAAATAACCAACTGCAAGGCTGGTAGGTTTGTGTTTTGTTTTGAGTACACAAACAGAGTTTATTCTTTTTTATTAAAAAATTATCTTTATTGTTGAAAGCATTACATATGTCCCCCTTTTTTCCTCCACTGACCCCCTATAGTTGCCCATCCAGGTCTTCACTAGACTATTGTCTGTATCCATGGGTTATGCATATATGCATATAATTTTTTGGTTAATCTCTCTCTCCCTCACCTTCCCCCTCCTTCACTGCTGCTAAATCTTGATTCTTAATTGTAGTAGTTTTCCTAGGTGTTTGGGTCTACAATCTCTTGAACTGCTGATGGTCAGATGGGCTATTATTATAGACAAAACAACCCCACCCCACCCCACATAAACTGAAAATACATAATCAAGTTCAACATTTTGTCACAACCAGGGAGTACTATTTCTTTGTGTCTCTGTGTGTCTGTCTCTCTCATCTCAGATGCTACTTAATTCAACTCCTTAGTTCTAGGCAGACAAATTAACATTAGTGGAGAATTATCTCCTATTTGTTTTAACTGTATTTCCTTTTTTTTTCTAGCCCACTCATTCTGCTCAGAGCAGACTCTGCCAAAATGGAAGGGGTCTCAGAGCCTTTGTTTAGGAACCTTACCTTCCATGTTCTGGGCTATTGAAAATGAGACATTGTACAGTTTAAATGGGACTCAGCAAATTCTTATGCACCTGGATATTTCATTGAAAGATGTTAGCTCCTAGTTCCATTACCATAGGCAACTATTTTGATGTGTGCCTTATTCTTTTATATAATGTTTTATTTTTCTGTATATGCATATTTTTAAATTCATGTAAACGACATCAGATGACATGACATATCTTGTTCTGTGTCTTTTATTTCTCTCATTTTAAGTATCCATCCTTGTTGCTATGACCAACTCTCATCTGCTATGTCTCATCACCACATGATGCTCTATACTGTGCACCTGCCATGTTTGACTTATCCACTGATGCATCATCAACAGTTCATCCATTACTGGATGGACACAGGTTGCGTCCAGTCTTCCTTCCCCCATTACAACTAATGCTCCACTGCAATTTCCAAAATCCAAGGAACTGATGGGTGTTCTTTAATGGGTCTTTCTTATGTTTATGGAAAACTGAATTCATAAGATAAATTTTAGTTTTGTTTCAGTTCTTTTTTTAGCCTTAAGCAGTTCTTTAATATTTTATATAATTCTCCGTAGTATAGTCATGCCCTTTCCTCAAAATTGGTCTGTTTTCTCTTCTTTCTTAAATTTACAATTATCATAGCTTTCTGTTGTGCTCACTGGGTGACCTATATGATTGAGAGAACATCTCAGCTTGCATTTTTGCCATGGCAAAAGTAGCATTTCTATAGTAAATCAAACAAGTAAATTAAAAAAACCTAATACTACAACAAACAGTCAGTGGCAATCTGTAGAAAGCTGTCAGTACCATTTTAAAAAATCCTATGCATGACAAATAGAATGGCTAGATGTGTTTTTCACATATTTTTCTTTGTCTTGAAGAACCCATCTGTTAAGTATGCCAGGGGTGGCTAACCCTAAGGTTTGATATTTTCCTCTTCTCTAGAATACTAAGCCACAATAAACTGAAAATAATAAATATAGCTCTTTTATTTAAAAAATAATCCATGCTGTTATTTTGAAGAGGAATCCATGAAACTGTAGGATTTTGCTTTACCTAAAGTTATCCTTTGAGCTAAGCTGCTAGAGGTGAGTTAAAGGGCAACTGGTGTCATATGACCTTCAACATCTCCAACTCTGGCAGACTGTGTTAGGACTCTGTGCCTGACAAAGGCAGCCACATATAAAATTAGTTGTGAGACATGAAGGGGCCTCGTATGACAATTAGTCCCAAATAGGTGCTACAATCAAAATGATGAACTAAACCAATTAGATAATTTGTTTGGGGGCTCTTAAAACATACAGAGAGATACTAAAAATGAAATAGGAAGAAGCAACTGATAGAAAGAGAAATAAAGTAGTCAAAAGAGGAAAAATAAATAGATTTAATTCCTATGGTATGATATGAAGGAAGATTTCATTTTTCTTTAGATCTATTTGAATATTGAGATAGATTTCTGTGTGTGATTCTGATCCTAGAATATAGACTTTTAAAAAACCAAAATGATCCCAAGTAAAAGCACATAAAAAGAACAAAACAAAATACAAAGTGGTAATGAAAATGAAGTAAATTGTAATTTTAGCAATTCATATTGTAAGTATAAAGAGGTAAGAAAGTTATTGAACCAATGAAAATAGAGTGCTTGAGTGGCTATAAAGAAAGGACATATTAAGCTCTAAGAATATCCATATTTAAAATGGAAGGAATAATTCACAACATATACATATTTTTTTAGTTCAATAGCTATTGTACTCTGCACTTGGGACACTATAAAAAGCTGATGGAAGGTAAGGATATTGCCCAAGCTCAAAAGTGGTGGAAGTATGTGTCCCAGACAGTAAAACTCACCAAATATTTTGAAGACTTCCTTTTAGTTAGTTTATTCTATGAGTTGTGGTCAATGGCCTGGGAGAGGTTGTGATATGTATCACCTCCAGATATTCATGATTAGTTTTGAATTCTTTTTGCCTTCTCTTTGCTTGTCTTGGAGACCCTGGAAACCAAGTGTTGAAATGGTGGAGCCACAAAACCGGGCCTGGAAGCGTCCATGAATCACTGCTGGGAAGTAACTGCCCTGGAGAGTATCTAGACTTGCAGAGGGTTTGTGAGAATGGGTAATAAACTTTTATGTATAGAGCAACCAATATTCTTGAGGTTGCTTACTACTGCCAGAATCATACTGGGTGGGATTTGATTCATGGCCAATCAATTTTACTAGAAATATTCTCTTACCACCACATTATATTGGCTTAACCAAAATAGAAGGTTCTAGATAGATAGGTCTCGGTTTTGTCATATTAAAAAAATGGGGAGAATGACTATTTCCCTGCAGAAATGTTATAAAAGCTAAATGGGATATCTTTTAAAATGTAGTTTTTACTCATATTCATGTACATTGGGGCCAACCGATCAGGAGATGATTATCATTAAAAAGAGTTTATCACTCACAGTTCTCAAAAGGAGTAGGTGCATCATATCATGCAGTCTACATGGGGGGAATGGCAGGGTTGATCAGGTGGCAGAGGGAGTGAGGGGAACATGTGGGCAAGAGCCTTTATTATTCTTTCAGTGGGAAGGAATAGTCAAAGCAGGGTAAAGAGGGATTGGCTAGTATGAATTATTTTCACAGGCTCTGGGGCATAGGAACTTTAGTTGTACTGGTCCTGGGGTGTGGGAATGGCAGTAGGGTAGTGAATGAAAGAGTCTAAGAAAGAAGGTGGTTGGAGTATGGGCTCTGGATTGTTTTTTTTTTTTTGGGGGGGGGGAGGTTAATTGTTTATGATTTCTAGAAATGGGCAATCCCTTCAGAGTCAGCAAAGCCCCAGATGTTAAAGCATCAGTATAAAAAAACATGTTTAATACAATAACATATAGGAAAAGTACTTAAGTGAGTGGCTGGCCCAGAATAGGCACTGAGGTGAATTCAAAAGCAGGCTGAAGTGAGGAACCAAGATGGCAGCATAGGTAAACACCTATCTTTCTGCCTCACACAACAATTCCAAAACTACAACTTAACGACAGAACAAACATCATCCAGAGTCACTGGAAAGCTGGCTGAGTGAAAATTACACAAATAAAAGTAAAGATAGGACACTGTGACTCAGAGGAAAGGTGAAGGGCAGCATTGAAGATATGTGCGGAGGCACAGGTTTGGAGCCTTGCACGTGTGCCAGCAGAGAGGGTGGGCGGCTGCAAACCCGGCTGGTTTTTTCCAAAGGGGAGGACAAAGGCATCCCACTGTACTGATTCCCCAGTTCCAGGCGAGGTCCGGGGAACCAACACTCACACAGGGTGAAACTGGACAGTGGGAAAGCACGCTGAAGCCGGTTGTGTCAGAGGTCTATGAGCTTGTGGAGAGTGCATGTAAACTTGGAAACAGCAGTTTGCACATAAACTTGGGCACAGAGAGGACTCGTGACTTGTTGCCTCATTTGGGAGACCACCAGACTGCATTGTGTTACAACCCTGGGCAAGACTTTGGGGGTGCAGACTCATTTGGGGAGAGGCTGAGTTGTCTGGCAGAGGGTGGAGATCAGCGGTGGCTTTCTCTCGGAGGTGCGTGCAGCCATTACCACCCGGCACAGAGACCTAGGTGCCATATAGGGTGGAGCTGACACTGCCTGCTCAGCCCGGAGACTCTGCCCATCCAACCTGAACACAGCTTACTCTCACAGTCAATTGGCCTGGAGGTCAAACCCTCCTACTGCTAACAACAATAATTTGGGATTAACTTCAATAATACTGTACAAGCCATAAAGGGCTGCAGCAAGAGTATCCACCTCAGGTAACTGGTGAGGCTGAGCTACTGTCCCTTAGAGGACATCTACCACACAAAGCTAATGGACCAACCCAGGAAAGCAGCCACAATGCAGAGAAATGGAAAGAAATCAGATGTGAAAGAAATGGAGGAAAAAAGACAACTAGACATAGAGTTCAAAACCACGGTTATAAGGTTTTTCAAGAGGCTCCTAGAAAAGGCTGAGACCTACAAGGAAATGAACAAGACCTATGAGGAAATGAACAAGACCTATGAGGATATGAAAAAGGACCAACTAGAAATTAAACATACACTGACTGAAATTAAAAATATTATACAAAGACCTAAAAGCAGTCCAGAGGTCTGCAAGAACCAAGTCAAAGATTTGAAATACAAAGAAGCAAAATCCACTCAGCCAGAAAAGCAAGAAACCAAAAGAATTAAAAAAAATTGAAGATAGTGTAAGGGGCCTCTGGGTCAACCTCAAGCATACCAACATCCGAATTATAGGGGTGCCAGAAAAAGAGAGAGAGCAAGATAATGAAAACCTACTTGAAGAAATAGTGACAAAAAACTTCCACCACCTGGTGAAAGAAATTGACTTAAAAGCCTAAGAAGTGCACAAACCCCCAAATATAGGAATCTAAAGTGGACCACACCAAGACACATCATAATTAAAATGCCAAGGGCAAAAGATAAAGAGAGAATATTAAAAGCAGCAAGAGAAAAACAGTTAGTTACCTATAAGGGAGCATCCATTGTCAGCGGATTTCTCAACAGAAACGATACAGGCCAGATGGGAGTGGCAAGAAATATTCAAAGTAATGAATAGCAAGAATCTACAGCCAAGATTACTTTATCCAGCAAAGCTATCATTCAGAATTGAAGATCAGATAAAGTGCTTCGCAGATAAGAAAAAGCTAAAGGAGTTCATCACTGCCAAACCAATATTATAGGAAATGCTGAAAGATATTCTTTAAGAAGAGGAAGAAGAGCCGAGACTGGTTTGGCTCAGTGGATAGAACGTCAGACTGCGGACTGAAGGGTCCCGGGTTCGATTCCGGCAAGGGCATGTACCTTGGCTGCGGGCACATTCCTGGTGGGGGGCGTGCAAGAGGCAGCTGATCGATGTCTCTCTCTCATCGATGTTTCTGACTTTCTATCCCTCTCTGTTCCGCTCTGTAAAAAATCAATAAAATATATTTTAAAAAAAAGAAGAGGAAGAAGAAAAAAGGTAAAAAATATAAATTATGAACAACAAATACACATCTATCAACAAATGAATCTAGAAATCAAGTGAATTAACAATCTGATGAACAGGATAAACTGGTAAATAAAACAGAATCATGGACATAGAGAGGGAATGGACTGACAATTCTTGGGGAGAAAAGGGGAGTGGGAGGTGCAGCAAGAGACTGGACAAAAATCATGCACCTATGGGAGAGGACAGTGTAGGGGAGGTGAGGGCGGAGGGTGGGATGGGTACCAGGTGGAAGGGAGCTACAGGGGGAATAAAAGGGGATGAATGTAATTAATAAACTGAACAATAAAGATTAAAAAAAGCAGGTTGAAAGGAAGCAAGTGGCAGACTTTGGAGAACAGGTGGGAGGCATTCACATTCTAATTTATCTCTGTGATAAAAGAGATTCTTTAGAAATGTGTTGTTGATTTTTTAAAAAACTTAAATTAGTTCATGCTCTTATCCCTTTTTGTGTACTCTAATCTCCACTTTTTTCAGAATCAATTCTACTGAAATTGTAAGTCCCAATGAGTAACAATTTTTTTTTTCTGGGAGACATCTCCTCAGGCTCACCCATGTCATCCCTATCCTTCGTCCCATTCCCCAAAGGGTTTGAGAAAGGGTCTCCTATGAACCTACACATCATTAGTTATATCACTCCTTTCATGGTGTTGGAATTTTATATTTATTTGTCTCTATACCTCATTAGCCAGGAAGCAACAATAAGGTGGAGAGATTTTGAGAACTCCCTCTCCTAGCTTAGATGGTTCCCCTAATATAAGCTCCAACTTCAGCTGTACTTCTCCTTTGTAAACTGCCAATCTTTTTTCATGATAACTTACTCAGTGTGTGTCCAGTCTTTAACTATTGGCTCCAAAAAAAAAAAGTCTATTGTTTTTATTGCGGTATTTCTAGCACATAGTCCTTGATCAATGCATATTTGTGGAATGTCTGACAGGCAAGACTTGAATCCATCTTGATTTTCATAATGCTCAAGCCTTTAGAACAGTGTCTGGCCCATTACAGATGCTCAGTTAAAGTTATTTAAATAAAAGCAAGTATAAATCCTCCTAAAAATCCCAAGGTACAGAATGTTATAAAGACACTTAAGGGTGAGCAAATAAATTCCCAGGAAATGAAGACTCACTCATCCAAGATGCTCAGCAAGATGGAAGCAGAACTGGAACCCATACTAAATTCTTCTGAATCCAATGCTTGTTTTCGCTCTGGCAATTCCCAGTCTCACTGAGCCGTCTGATTTGACAACAGTGGTTCAGTTCAGTGCTTGTTGAACTTTAATGTACAAACAAGCCATCTAAGAACCTTGACCAAATGCAGATTTCTAGTCAGTGGGTTGGGGGTGGCAGCTGATATTCTTCACTTCTAACAAGCTCCCAGGTGATGCCTGTGCTATTGGTACAGCGAATACACTTTGAACAGCAAAGATAAAGATGGCCCTTAGATTAATTTATCATATAGGTTTACAATTTCTACAAAGAAATAAAGAAGAAAATTTATCAGTGGAAAGAGTTTTTATTAAGGAAAGGAGTATTCAAGCAAGATTGGTTGTCCAAATTGATTAAATTCAATAGACATTGCTGTTATCTACCTAATTTTGCTGTTAGGAAGAGAGGGTCTCTAACTCTGAAACCATGCCCTTATTTTTGTTTTATCATCAATAAGGAGTTGAAAATAACATGATTTCAGTCAAAATGAACTATTAACTAAAAACCTTGTAATGGACTTCTTATGTGATAGTACAACTGCATGTCTTAGAATGTGTTGCCTGGAAGACAGACTTTGAGATTTTCCTGTAGGAGGTTTACTGGGAGTGAGGGGAGCAAGTTGGGAACAGGGAGAAGTTGGCCTGCAATGCATTTGCAGCTGAGGCCCAGCTGATCCAATTGGAAGATGTGGAACCAAAATGACCTTTAGGTGGTTTTAAATCAAAGCAAGATGACTGTGTCTTTATATCCCTATTACCAGTCATTGAGTGCAGGCTTCCACACAAGGGAGGGGTATAACTTGAGTGAAGTGGCTTCGACCAAGGGCAATTTACAGAGAGGGACTCAGAGTAGACAGTGACAACCCTCATGCCCAGAAGATAGGGGAATAGGAGGCTCAGCACAGAGTGGTTCCGCAGCAGTGATGGCATGCATTTTTCCTAGAACTCACACAGTTCCAGTAAGTATCTTCAGCACCATCTCAGGGTTTTGTAAACATTGCTCAGCAGGCTCTCCAGAGGAATAGGCTTTTTTGCCGCAAAGAGCTGGAAGTCACTAAAACAGAATGGAGTAGGGGAGTGAGTTAAAAGGACAGCAGTATTCTACTATATAGGTATACTGTTAGCTGTTTCCAGACCTCTGAAATAATCATGCCTACAAAAATTTCATTAAACTCACAACATGTGTATTGGATCCACCCATATATCGGTTCCTTATATTTTTTTCTAGCTTTTTCCTTCTCAGTTTTTTCATTATAAAATGTGAAGTTTCAAAGAGACAATCTATAAAATCCCAGAGAGTTTCAATAAAATACTGATTATATAACTCTTTCTCCTTCTGAATCCCTGCCCTTATCAACTGGCTCAGAGAACAGAAACTTGGCCTAATCTAATTTTTTTCTCTCTCACAAATACTTATTCCAAGAAGCTAGAAATGTATAAGAAGAAAAAGGAATAATTTAATAAGTATGGGTTTTTTTTACATTACAACCTCTCTTAAACAAAAAATTAAATTAAAATTTGGTGTCACTTCACAGAAATCTGGAATATAGAGGTAACAAAAGAAGACAACTAACTATCTTAACTAAACTGTTAACATTTAATTATATTTATACTTTGTAATTTCCATATAATTATAATTACATTATTAAACAATTTTGCATCCTATTCTTTTCTTTTAAATTGAATACCCAAAGCATTCCCACATGTATTAAATGTTATAATTAAATATAAATACTTTTATATTATTTATAACTATATAAATTAGAATTCACTTAATACATCTAATTTGGAAGACTTTGCTTATTATTAGTTCTAAAAAAATTTGCTTATTGAATACAGCTTTGTCCACAATTTTTTCCTAAAATTTGGATGATGTCTTAAGATAAAATATCAGAAATAGAAAATGAAGCAGCTTTCTAGGTCAAGAGAAAGAAGTTAAGAATGTCAGAGCCACAGAAGAGACCAAACCTGGGAAGGCATTGTCTTATCGCCTTCTTCTCTACATCAATTGGAGGATGACATTTTCTAGTGACTAGTTCATGATCTGATTGTTTTAAAAGTTTCAAGATTGGTAGGAAACACCATAAAAATTGATAGAGAAAGACAGAAAAGAGGGAAGGAAGGGGGAAAAGGTACAAAAGAATGAACAAACCTGGATTGTTCTTGCACATGAATGCATTTTGTAGATTGATCAACATCCCCCCCCCCCAACTATTGACACTTACCTCATTTTGAAGGAACAATATTACTTTGTTCTTTATATTTGCAAACGTTTGTGTGATGAAAAAGAAGGCAGATCATGGAAGCCATTCTACACCCCAGGCAGAATATTATTATTCTAATATGTGGTTTGGAACTGGGGTGTGAAATTTTCCTTCATTGGAGACTTAGAGGAGAATGGAATGTTATTTCTCATTTGGAAGCACAATTTTGGATGAACAATGATCTACCTTTCAAAACAAATCTTCTACTTCTAAAAATTAGAGAAAATTAAAGGATAAGGGAAAACTCTTAAATGTCATCTTTTATTTTTATTTTATCAAAACTTTCTCATGTTGTACTAAACTTTCTTTTTTCCTTTTATCCCCCCAGAATATCCCTGTCTCTATTACTCTGTTCCCTCATTTCTCTCTCTCTTTTTTAAATTTCTACTTGGCAAGGGTGACCAGCAATGCCAATTGACCTTTGAAAAATAAATTGGGAATATTTCTAAGGTGCCTCTCTATAGATAATTTCATGGATTCTCTCTGTCTATGATATAAATAAGAGATGAAACTTAGGACCACTGGATAAATACTCTTTGGCATAGCTCAAATAGAGTATAAACACCCTGAGAAAGATTTAGATGTGGTATTCATGGATAGACTATTTCTTTAAAAAAATTATTTATTGATTTCAATGACTAAGGGAGAGGGAGAGAGAGATAAAGACATCAATGATCAGAGATAATCATTGATTGGCTGCCTCCTTTATGCTTCTTACTGGGCATCGACCTACAACCTGGACATGTGCCTAGAAAAGGAATTTAACCATGACCTCCTGGTTCATAGTTTGATGCTCAACCATTGAGCCCACCAGCCAGGCCAATAGACTATTACTTTCTCATAAATATTCTCAATTCTGGTTAATGCAAGTCAGACTGCTAGAAGTAAAATCAGTATCAGATAATATCCTATATAATAAAAACCTAATATGCTAAGTGTCCAGTCGTCCAGTCATCCATTCAACCAATCAAGGTGTAATATGCTAATGCTATGCTAAGTCCACTCAACTGTTTGCTATGATGTGCACTGACCACCAGGGGGCAGATGCTAAAGGCAGGAGCTGTCCCCTGGTGGTAAGTGCACTCCCATAGGGGGAGTGCTGCTCAGCCAGAAGCCAGGCTCATGGCTGACAGGCGCAGTGGCTGATGGTGGGAGCCTCTCTTGCCTCTGCAGGAGCACTAAGGATGTCCGTCTGCTGGCTCATGCCCACTTCCCACCAGCCTAAGCTGTCAGTTGGACATCCCCCGAGGGCTCCCAGACACAGAGAGGGTGCAGGCTGGGCTGAAGAATCCCCCCTCCCCAAGTGCACAAATTTTGTGCACCGGGCCTCTAGTATATATATATATATATATAGTGTCAACTATTATTGCTAGCTGCAAGTGATCACCCAAACATTGACTCTGTCTATCTGTGGCTCTTAGGAGGATAGTGGGCTTAGATGGGCTAAGAAAAGCAGGGAGATAATTGTGAGTGCTTTTTCTGCAGCTGCAGATAATTTCCTTTGTGCAAAGCACTTAATCTCTTAGTGTTTCAGTTTATAGCTTTGTAAATCTGAGTCCAACAAATATTAACTCACCTTGAAGTGATTTGGTGGTGTCCTAGTAAAAATTATAGAAACCAAATATCAATCACTATATAAACATTTTGGGATAATTTTCTTTATTTAATGGTTTTGAGTTCCTGGGCTTTTCTCTATTTTTGACTGATCTTTTCTATTTCTGCACCCCTCTTCATGTGCCAAGTCAGCATGTCAGTAAGACTGGCTGAACGTTCTGTGTTGGGGATAGCTGCTCTCCTGTGATGCTCTCAGTCTATAGCCTCGAACGTGCCCATGTAGGATCTAATTCACAATGACAAAACTCTTAGGAGTGTGCATTTTCAATAGAGCAAGTAGTACAGGCACATCTATCCACAGATGTTGCCATGTCTAGAAAACACTTGAATGAATGTCTGAATGAGACTTGTAATATCACCTTTGAAATCATTTGGATTGTAAGGAATGCTTGTTTCGGAAAGTTTCATTGATTTATCCATTCAGCAATGATATAGTAAGCTTCTATTTCTATTCCTTGCTTTTCAGTTTTGGAAATTAAGGATATAGCAGTATAAAACAGAAATAAAGCTTATGTTCCTTGTCAGGAAAGCTATACATAACCGCATAAGCAAATTATACTAAAATGTCAACAAAAGCCATAAGGGCTGTAAATATAGTAAAACAGGGTTGTGTGGGCCCTTATGAAAAGGAAAGCTACTTATATCAAGTGGTCAAGGAAGGCTCTTTGAGTGGTAGCAGCTGCTATAAGACCTGAATGATAAGAAAACATAAACCATCAGATGAGAAATTTCCACGTCCTGCCACCACATCTCTCCACTCATGAACTCTGACCTCCTTTCTGGTGTTAGTGATGAACTCCCCCTGCTTGTCTCCCTCACTTGTCAACTAGGTTCTACCCTCTCTTTCCTACTCCAGGGATCACACAGAAATTATCTTTTTGCTCTACTGCAAGACTAAATTTTCACTTTCTAATGGTTAATTAGAAACATTGCATATTGACACATAAGCATATTGTTAATTTTTTCTATGTTAAAAAAATGCTCTCCAGTTTCCCCCTCAATTATTCACTCCCTTTCACTGGAGATTTCCTAACACTCTTTCTACCTTGTCTTTGCCACTCTGCTTTTGGAGCCATTCCAGTTATGTTTTACCCTCAGCACTCATTGAAGCAGCTCAAAGCAAGTTCAAGGATAATCATAATGTTGATAAAGACAGTGGTTAACTATCTAAACCTGACCTATCAGTAGCACTTGACAGAATTGATTGCTCTCTTTCCTCAACAACCAGCTTCACTAGAAATACAGGATACCACACTAGCCAGGATTTTTGTCCATCTCACGGTCTGTTCCTGCTCAAATCCTTTGATAGCTTCCTCTCATCTCTCGATTTTGGAGTTCTCTGTAGCTCACACTTTTTCTCTGCTGCATCCATATTCACCACTTAGGCAATTTCATGGATATAAATCCCAACTCTATATTGGTGACTTCCTAGTTTATTTCTCCAGTCTGGTTGCCCAAACTTTCATATCTACTAGTGTATGGTTGCCTGATACATACAAATATAAGCCTAATACTGTTTCATCTTAATATGCCCACCCCCCAATCCCTGTGGCCTGAGAAAATAATTTGTTGCTTTCACCAAAAGGGAAAACATGAGAGAAGAAACAGTTTTATGATAGAAATGAAAGCATTCTGTGTTAGACCAGTATTTTCAGGGTCATTGGTCATGTTGGATAAAAGTTCAAGAGATGATTAGGGCTGGAGTTGAAGAGTTAGGGGAATTTTTTTATTTGCATAGCAGCCTAGCTGTCAGAGATGACTTTTGTTCTTCCACTGGCCATTTACTAGTGTGATCTTTTGAATTTAGACAAGAAGAAAAATTTATTTTTTAGTGTGTTTATTTTTTACTGTATTCTATTTTTTAAATACTCTGTGTTGTTTGGGGAAGAAAATACAATGAGTGGCCAGATTATTATGATCTCTGAAAGCATAATAATCTGGCCACTCAGTGTATATCCCATATAATAAAAGGCTAATATGGAAATTGTCCCCTTGACCAGGAGTACCACCAGCAGGCAGGTCAGCCCACCACTCAAGTACCCTCCCCCTGGCCAGGCTGGCCGGACCCCACCCATGCACAAATCCATGCATCAGGCTTATATATATATATATATATATATATATATATAGTACACACACACACACACACACACACACACACACACACACACTGAGTGGCCAGATTATTATGCATTCAGAGATCATAATAATTTGGCCACTCAGTGTATATTATAAATAGACTAGAGGCCTGGTGCACAAAATGTGTTCATGGGTGGGGTCCCTAGACCTAGTCGGTGATCACGGCATATTGGGGCAGTGCCAGCCAGGGCCTACTGGCTGCTGGCTGCTGGACAGGGTCTGCTGGCTGGGGGAAGGAACCACGGGAAGTTGCCTGGCTGTGGGAGGTTGGCTGTGGGAGTGCACTGACCACCAGGAGGCAGCTCCTGCTTTCAGCATCTTCCCCCTGTTGGTCAGTGTGTATAATAGTGACTGGTCATGCCAGTCATTCTGGTCGTTTGGTTGTAATGGTTGCTTAGGCTTTTATATATATATATATATTTGCCTATCCAATTTATATTTATATTATTTTAAAAGTATATTACTAATAAGTATTTGTGCAATTAAAATAATCACTATCATTGCTATAGGTATTGAAATATCAATAGTATGATTTTGTACCCAATATTGAAAAACTTACAATCTTAGAAATAACACCTATAAAGCAAATACTCTTATAAACA
Organism: Antrozous pallidus; assembly: GCA_027563665.1. NCBI lineage: Eukaryota > Metazoa > Chordata > Mammalia > Chiroptera > Vespertilionidae > Antrozous > Antrozous pallidus. The sequence continues at coordinate 150,028,876 of CM050508.1, read as the reverse complement.
GAGCAAGTAATAGTAGGTACTTCAAATACTTTACCAGGTCCCATTTTATAGGAATAAATTTTATGCCTAAATAATTATAACAAATCAGGGGGCAATAGTCTCATATTACTTGAAGGATGTGAAATTTACTATCATAAGTCAGTTGAACTAAAATATATTTTAAAATACTTCAATTAGAGACAAAACTGTCTGATGATGCCAAATTTAGATATTCTCATGGTTCATTATAAAAATTAAATTGCTCTTTATTGGTTAGATTTATATTGAACATGATATTTAATTTGAAAATGTCAGGGGGAAATTTAGAAAATCAAACTTGTAAGGCATATATCCCATGTAATTCTAATTAGAGAATTGTTTTGTATCCTAATTATATTTGATGCAAAAAAAAGAATATTAACAGTTTCCTGCATGAAAAGATTTAAGGTAAATAAAGTCCATTTAAAAATTATTCATTACCTATTAATATATAATAAATTATTTCAAATCTTTGGGGACTCTTTTTGGATGATGTCTACAATAACCAATGACTATTCATTGTATGAAAATCAACTTTTCTTTTTTTAAAAAATAAATCTTTATTGTTCAGATTATTACAGGTGTTCCTCCTTTCCCCCCCACAATAGTTTCCCTCCACCCAATACCCCACCCCACCCCATGCCCTTACTCTGTCTTCATCCATAGGCATAAGATTTTTGTCCTATCACTTCCCCCACCCCTCATACCCTCTTCCCCCTGAAAATTGTCAGTCCACTCCCTTTCTATGTCCCTGATTCCATTACATTCATAAGTCCATTCTGTTCATCAGATTTTTCATTCACTTGATTTTTAGATTCACTTGTTGGTAGGTATGTATTTGTTGTCATTTTGTTGTTCATAGTTTTTATCTTTACCTTTTTCTTCTTCTTCCTCTTCTTAAAGAATATCCTTCAGCATTTCATATAATCCTGGTTTGGTGGTGATAAACTCCTTTATTTTATTTATTTATTTATTTTGTCTGTGAAGTTCTTTATCTAACCTTCAATTCTGAATGATAGCTTTGCTGGGTAGAGTAATCTTGGTTGTAGGTTCTTGCTATTCATCATTTTGAATATTTCTTGCCACTCCCGTCTGGCCTGCGTAGTTTCTGTTGAGAAATCACCTGACAGTCATATGGGTACTTCCTTGTAGGTAACCAACTGTTTTTTCTCTTGCTGCTTTCAAGATTCTCTCTTTGTCTTTTGCTCTTGGCACTTTAATTATGATGTGTCTTGGTGTGGTCCTCTTTGGATTCCTCTTGTTTGGAGTTCTGTGTGCTTCCTGGACTTGTAAGTCTATTTCTTTCACCAGGTAGGGGAAGTTTTCTGTCACTATTTCTTCTAATAGGTTTTCAATATTTTGCTCTCTCTCTTCTTCTGGCAGCCCAATAATTCGAATGTTGGTATGCTTAAAGTTGTCACAGAGGCTCCTTACACTATCTTCATATTTTTGGATTCTTTTTTCTTTTTGTTTTTCTGGTTGAGTGTTTTTTGTCTCCTCATATTTCAGATCTTTGGTTTGATTCTTGGAGTCTTTTATTCTACTGTTGAATTTCTGTATATTATTTATTTCAGTCAGTGTATGCTTAATTTCTGACTGGTCATTTTCCATTTTCTTGACATTCTCATTAAGGTCCTTGAAGGTCTTATCAAGTTTCTCGGCGGTTTTTAGAAGATTCTTGAGTAACCTTATAAATGTGGTCCTGAACTCAATGTTCTCCATTTCTTTCATTCGTGTCATGTTTCTTTGTCTCCACCTTTTGCTGCTTCCCTGTGCTGATGGAGTGGAAGAACTGCTGTGCAGGAGATACACCTATGGGGCAGGACTTACTTCAATGGGGCTTTGGTACTCACTGAGTCTGCCTCTTGAATGTGTCACTTATGGATGTGAGTAGTTGAATTCTGGTGTTGTCTCACACTGACCTCTAGATATACTAGCTTCGGGATCTCCAGTAGGGTGCACGTCAGCTACTGTCTGAGGCAACCCAGCAGGAGCTACAGAGAGGTCTCCAGATTTCTCCTGGGCTGACCAAAGCTGCAGTTTGTTCGATTAAGCTGCAATAGGGCAGGCCATTTATATGCAAATGCCTCTGTACACAGCTAGAATGGGTTTGCAGATTGTGGGGGGTAGGGTCTCAGGAAGTCGCTAAGGCATGGCAAACACCAATGGCTGACACTCAGCCATTTCCGCCTTTCCAAGTCCCCTGCATCCGCCCGTGAACAGTAATTGCTACGGGCACCTCTGCAAGGGAGCCACCCTCACTTTCCAACCTGATGGCAACCTGTCCAGCTTCTCCCTGTAGGAGTCTGGATCACCAGTATCTCCCCAGAAACGAGTTCAGAGTAATCAGGAGCTTGTTTCCCTTTGGGTTGAAAGCAGTAGCACCCGGGTGCTCGCTGCCAGGCGGGTTCGCGCACCTTTGTACCTTAGCTTTTCAGCATTTGTGCTCATCTCAATGCTCTGACTAGTTGCAGAGCTTCCACTTGGCCAGCTTTTCCATGGCTCTAGGTGATAGATGTGTTGTCTTTTAGTTGCAGTTTTAAAATTGTTGTTGGAGGCAGCAGTGTAGGTGTTTACCTTGCCACCATCTTGGCTTCTCCCCCTCAACTTTTCTTTTTATTTTTGTGTCCTTTTCTCTCTGCCTAGCCCATACTCCCAGTGCTGCTTCCCCAGAATTGATTGTGTTTTATTTTTAAATGTTTTAATTAAAGCATAGTTAGACAATATTATATTAGTTTTAAGTATACAACATAATTATTTGACATTTACATACCTGACAGTGTGGTCAACACATTAAGTTTAGTAATCATCTGTCTACATGAAAAGTTATTACAATATTATTGACTATATTTCCTGAGCTGTATATTGCATCTCCATGGCTTATTTAAAAAATTTTTTTCTTTATTGATTAAGGTATTACATATGTGTTCTTATTCCACCATTGTCCCCCTTCCACTTATGCTCTCACCCCACCCCATTAGTGTCTGTATCAATTGATTAGGCTTATATACATACATACAAGTTCTTTGGTTGATCTCTCTTCATTACTCCCATCCTTCCCTACTTACCCTCTGAGTTTTGACAGTTTGATTGATGCTTCTTTGTCTCTGGATCTGTTTTTGTTCATCAGTTTATGTTGTTCATTATATTCACTCACAAATGAGTGAGATCATTTGATATTAATCTTTCTCTGACTGGCTTATTTCGCTTAGCATAATGCTCTCCAGTTCCATCCACGGTGCTGCAAATGATAAGAATTCCTTCTTTTTTTACTGAAGCATAGTATTCTGTTGTGTAGATGTTACACAGTTTTCTAATCCACTCCTCTGCTGATGGGCACTTAGGCTGTCTCCAAATCTTAGCTATGGTAAATTGTGCTGCTATGAACATAGGGATGCAAATGTCCTTTCTGATTAGTGTTTCTAGTTCCTTGGGATATATTCCTATCAGTGGGATCACTGAGTCAAATGGGAGTTCCATTTTTAGTTTTTTGAGGAAACCCCATACTGTTCTTCACAGTGGTTGCACCAATCTGCATTCTCATCAGCAGTGCACGAGGATTTCTTTTTCTCCACATCCTCACCAGCACTTGTCGTCCTTTGTTGATGATAGCCATTCTGACAGGTATGAAATGGTACCTCATTGTCATTTTGATTTGCATCTTTCAGATAATTAGTGACTTTGAGCATGTTTTTATATGTCTCTTGGCCTTCCTTATGTCCAATTTTGAAAAGTATCTATTTAGGTCCATTGCCCATTTTTTAATTGGATTCCTTTAGTTAAGTTGTATGAGTTCCTATAAATGTTGGAGATTAAAACGTTATTGGTGATAACATTGGCAAATATGTTCTCCCATGCAATGGGCTCTCTTGTTGTTTTGTTGTTGGTTTCTTTTGCTGTAGAGAAGCTTTTTATTTCTTTTAAGTAAATATTTTTTAAAGGACTGAGCCAATAACGGTGCATTGAGCTTAGAAAAAGCAAAACGTTTGGATACCACTCTTGTGTGTGCTTTTTAAATGCTTTAATTCCACAAGTTTGTGAGCCCTTAAGGAGATGAAATGGGGAATGAGGAATACGGGGATAAAAGAGCTAGTGACCACTGACAAGCATAGGCATTATTCCCATCATTCTTAATACTGAGTTGGTGGTTTATATTCACAAAGTCTTGGCCACTAGGCTAACCTGAGAATCACCAGTGAAACCACGTACAATGTCTCTTCAGCTTTCTGGTGGAATCCTCATTGTGTTTGTTTTCTGAGGACAACATGCCTTCCTCTCTCCTCTTTCTACTCCTTATAGATTTTCAGATGATACTGAAGTTGCCTAGAAATGGTTTCTGTGGCTCTGAGCCAGTGACAAGGATTCTTAGTTTTCTCTTGTGCAGTGTCTCTCTTGTTCCTTTTTAATGCCTTCTCATTGCTGGCGATCTCCTGACCACCCTGACACCTGTTTCAAGCTCCTGCATCCTGTCTCAGGAGGGAAGCTGGGAATTGGGATTTGTAAAAGGCTGCTTTTCAATGAAGTAAGAATTCCTTTGCGACTTTCTTATACAGCCTTATCTGTCTCTGAACATGTGATTTGAGTGGTAGATACAAACAAATGAGTTGAAGGATCTGCAGTTTCTTCTCTCTGGATCATCAGGTAATCTCTAGTTGGCTGGCAAATTCCCAGATTTCTACAGAGCTAACACGTCAGTGGAAAGGAAGAGGTGAGTTCCAGGTTATGGCTGGCTGGAAGCCTGTAGTGGGCCAACGGTGACAGTACATGTTGGAAATGCATAATGTAAGAGAAGCACATTCTCCACTCTGGGTTGTGCTTTGTTGAATTGCCATTTGCTGCTCCCACTGCCCCTGTCCTACTTCTGTTTAAAGACCATTTCTGAAGGAATGTCTTTCCTCTCACGTGTCATAGAGAGCAATGGACAAACATCATTTAAAAAACTGGGAAATAAAAATGCTTTTAACTGAGAGGGCTAATCAGTAAGGAGCCAAGATTTCAAATCTTAGATACTTGGACCCTGAAGATGGAAAATCCTACCCTTAATGTTGTTTCAGGTTTCAAGTAAGGAGCACGTGTCCATAAAAGGGAGCTGAGGCCACTGCAGAGAGCAAAGGGTTAAAGTGACATTACTGGAATTGGCGAATGTGCATGACTTGGGGTGTCCCATCTCAGAAAGAGAATCCATCTCCAGGTCTCTTCCCCAGCACTCTCTCTCATTGTCCTGTGGCTTTCTGTGCTTAATTGTAAATTATTCTTCCTTGTCTCATTTTCCATTTTCATTGTGTCAGTGCAGAGATTCGGAAGGTGTTGGGACTGCGTTCCCACCTGAAGAAGCAAGCAGAGCTCAGGGCCTGAGAAGGCTCCTCACACCCGCTCAGGAGCTGATGACACTTACGAAGCTTGTTAACTTCAAATCTTCCCCGTTTTACATTTTTGTGATACATTTTACAGAAACCCACCCTGGGGAGAGAAGGGCCAGTTGCCTCTTTATTACACTGTAGAAGAGCCACATTAACGTTCCAGTCTATATATTATGAAATTAAGTGGATACCCTTGGGGTTAATTCCTGGTTGTAATTGTAATGAAAAGAAACAATTTCTAACCCTCCATTTAAGATCTATAACTATTAAAATCCACTAGTCTTAGTGACTCCTGGGGCCAGTGGAGTGCTTTAGTGTGTATGAAAAAGGGCACTCCTACAGTGTCCAATATCCGTAATTTAAAAAATAACAACCTCCAAGTGGGAAAACGAACAAATGCGTTTTCCATTTAGCCCCTCCCTGCTGTTTACCCATGGTGTGTGATATTCATCAACAGTGTGAAATGATATACATATAAAAATGACAGGCCTGGGTTCTAGGATTTCGGCTGGACCAGAGGAGGAGAAGGGTCCAGCATGATGTTCTATAGCAGTGGTTGGCAAACTGCTGCTCTCGAGCCACATATGGGTCTTTGGCCCCTTGAGTGTGGCTATTCCACAAAATACCATGGCCTGGGAGAGTCTATTTTGAAGAATTGGTATTAGAAGTTTAAGTTTAAAAAGTTGGCTCTCAAAAGAAATTCAATCATTGTACTATTGATATTTGGCTCTGTTGACTAATAAGTTTGCCGACCACTGTTCTACAGGATGAGATTTCAAATGAATCCTCAGAAAGGATGGAGCTGGGAGAATGGGAAGAAAGGGTTCTGTTTATTTGAGGAAACCAGCACCTTTGTTTGCTCCCCCGCTGTCCCCAGAGATTCCTCTGCGGATCTGAGAGTGGTTTCAACACAGGCTTTCAACTGCAAATGGTTTCAGCTACAAATGGATACGTGTTTTGCTTTATTATATTTAGGCTGCTATAATTCAGTTTATAGTTAGCGGCCCAAAATGTACCTTCTACCTATGACATCTGATTTAATTTTTTTTATTACAGCTATTATAGCCATTAAAACACCAAATTTACTAATGCATTATCATCTGTCACAGTGTAAATCACTGGTTGGTACATGCACAAGGGATGATGACAATAATTTAAAATAAAAGTAAGGAACGTTTCAGTTCATAATAGAGTTCGTATATAAAAAGAAGGAGACTTTGTGAGGCTCCTATGGTTTCTGGTGGGAGTTCTTTTTAATAAATGTGTTTGTTCAGTTGTGGTTGACACAGTCACAGCTCTTTTTCTCTCTTTCACTCATCTTGTGCCAACGGCTTCAGAAGGAAGAAAAAGCCAGTTGCATGCTTGATAACAAAAGAGCAAACTAAGAAATAATTGTATTTAGTAAGTTTTATTCTATCATCTCAAGAAATGTGATGGAAAGTTCTACTTAGAGATCTTGTTTTGATAATATATTGTGTTGTATGTCACAATGCATTGGGGCACATTTCTATTTTGGGTGAATATGCCCTGTTACTCCATGCGACGCAGCTCCCAGTGGCTTGTGAGGTGTCTCAGAATGCTCAGGAAAAGTCATTACCCCTCTGCTGGTCACATGCCATTTGCAAATCTCCCCATTCCCAAATTTGTCTTTTCTGCAGTCATTTCAGAAAGCCAGCAGAGGGCTGGTAATGGCCCATCATGTCTAGGTCACTGGCTTGTATCCGAACCAGGCAGGTGGTCTGAGTGAAATTAGTGGTCCTGTCTCAATCCAGTTCCCAGCGTCTTCCAGACCACTCAATCACAGCATTTTGCTGGCCTCAGCACTGAGCTCTCACTTGTCCCTAATTGGCCATTTGGAAAGAAGCTTTTGAGAAGCTCTCACATGAATATTACAACAAAAGGAGAACTGCTTTGCAGTGAAGTCTACCTGGGAGTATCTAACCCTGGATGTGATAGATTATGTCTTTTTTATTTTTAAACTGTTTTAGACTTACACAAGTTTGCAAACACTGTACTAGAAGTTAACATATACTTTCACCCAGCTTTTCCTAATATTAAAACATACATAACCATGGCACAATGATCACAAGCAGAAAGTTCAAACTGGTATAAAATCCTTCAATTAATTCCAGTTTATTTAAATGTCTTCATATTCAAGCTTATTTGAATGTCTTTTTTTTTCTTCAGGATTCCATCTCAGAATCTACATTGCATTTATTTGTTATGTTTTTTTAGTCTCTACCAGTCTGCAACAGATTCTCTGTTTTGTCTTTCATTACCTTGATATATTTTCCAGGGTACTGGTCAGTTATTTCATGCAGTGTCTCTGAACTGGGTTCGTCTGCTATTTTACCCTCATCAGATGAAGGTTATGCATTTTTGACAAAAATATCACAAATGTAATGTGTGAATTATATGAATAATACATGATGTAGATAAGCCTTATTAGTGACTAGGGGCCTGGTGCACAAAATTCATGCATGGGTGTGTGTGTGTCCCTAGCTAGGCCTGCACCCTCTACAATCTGGAACCCCTTGGGGGATGTCTGACTGCCGGTTTAGGGATCAGGCCTAAACCAGAAATCAGACGTTCCTCTCACAATCTGGGACTGCTGGCTCCTAACTGCTCTCCTGCCTGCCTGATCATCCCATAATCACTCCCCAGTTGGCCTGATTGATGCCTAACTGCTCCTTTGGCCCTATCACCTCCAAATCCTTTCCCCTACAGGCTTGGTCGCCCCCAACTACCCTCCCTTGCCAGCCCAATCGCCTCCAACTCCCCTCCCCTGCTGGCCAATAGTCTCTAACTGCCCTCCCCTGCCAGCCTGATTGCCTCCAACTGCCTTCCCCTGCTGGCTCAATTTCCCCCAGCTGCTCTGCCCTGCTGGCCTGTTCACCCCCAACTACCCTACCCTGCTGGCCATCTTGTGGCAACCATCTTGTAGTGGCCATCTTGTGACAACATTATAATAGCTACCTTGAGGCGGCCATCTTGTGATGACATGGGGTGTGGCCATTTTGTGGTGGCCATCCTGTGACAATGTAAGAGCAGCCATTTTGTGGTGGCCATCTTGTGATTTTTATTATGTAGGATGATATTGACCATGATCACTTGGTTAAAAATGTGTTTGCTGGGTTTCTCCAAAATAAAGTTACCAATTTTCTTGATACAGTAATTTTAACATTCAAAAGCTTAAGGTCTTTGCAAGGAGGTATGTGTTTGTGTGTGTATGTCAAGGAAGAGCCACCCTTCTCTCAGTTTTACATTTAAATAAGCCTAACATTTTTCCACAACCTGCATTTTGGAGAATCTCAAATATTTGATGTGAAATCATTCTTGGTGCCATGATCCTATGACAAGAACTGTGATACTGTAGCATGAGAAGAATGCAAGCTTGTGGCCTGCACTTGGAAGCAAGGAATCTGACCTGGTCAGTGCCGGATGTTGGCATTAGTTACTGGGCCAGAAAGATGAGTAAAATATGAAGTATAATTTGAGCTGTATTCCTGAGATCACTTGTTTATTTCACAAAAATTTTTGGTATGTGTCTGTCTCTGCCACTATACTGTAGCCCCAGGAGGCTGTGAATTCTAAACCAATATGGTTCATAACTGTATTATTTCCATCTGCAAGGTCCCTTAATCATGTAACATAACATATTCACAGGTTTCAGGAAATAGGGTGTAAACATCTTGGAGACCTACCACATTTGCTGAGGGCCTGAATGAGACTAAGCCTTGATGTGATAGATTATGTCTTTTTTATTTTCAAACTGTTTTAGACTTACACAAGTTTGCAAACACTGTACTAGAAGTTAACATATACTTTCACCCAGCTTTTCCTAACATTAAAACATACATAACCATGGCACAATGATCACAAGCAGAAAGTTCAAACCGTTATAAAATCCTTAAATTAATTCCAACATTTTATGAGTCATAGAAATATTACCAGAAGACAGTGACCTCTTTCTACTGTTTAATTTTTTTCTTTGTTTGGTATGTGTGTGTGTGTGTGTGTGTGTGTGTGTGTGTGTGTGTGTGTTTTACGATCATTACATGTTCTGTACTTGTATTGGGATTTTATATAAAAATGTAACATTGATTTTATTCTCTCTATTTTTCACATGTGGAAACAAGGGTATCAGAGGGCTTAGTAATTTACATAGCTAATAGATGGCAAAGGTAGAATTTTATTCTTTAGTTCTTTAGTAAAATTTTAATTAACTACTTATGGCAAAAAAAAAAAGCAGGATGGTAAAGTTCCCTATAGCCAAATTCTCTCCCTATCTATCTATTACCTATCATATATTTCTATTATATGCTTTTCTATTAAACAATAGCCTTTGAAGTCTTAGAATGAAATTCAGAACTGAAAAGTGAAAATAGCCATGAATAGATCAAATAAAGACTATGAATTGGGAATGTAAAATAAATCAAACAATTTTATTAATATTTAAAAATAAAAAAATATGGATACAATAAAACACTAAATTTTCCTTGTAGGTGATGTAAAGTTTCCAACAGTTATGTTGGCCTTTATAAATTACAAGTTCACATTGGAACTATAATAGATCTGGAATTGAATTACTAAAGGAGGTTCATTATGAAATTGATATTGTAGTTGAGATTGCTGGATCAAGGGTACAAAATATTTTGAGAGATCATAAACTCAGAGTAAGTTATAACCATGTTAAAACTGAATCAAGTTATTATAGAAACTCATAGAAATACTCCCAAAGAAGATTTTGACCATAGGGCCATGCAATTATTATGATAAGTTATATTTTTCAGGATAAGAAAACATTTTCTTTCTTTTGGACTAAGGCACTGGACATAAAGCCTTCCCCCTTAGTGTTTCCTGTTTTTGCTGGGGTGTGTATTCTCTGTCTACGTGGCACTATTAACATCCTCAGAAGCCAGCAATCAGCGAAATCCATCCAACCACTGGACAAAGATTCTTCTGAGATTAGCTAACAGGTTAGGTGTCAGATCATTCCTGCCTCTGATATTCTGCCAGCTTCACTATATAGGAAACTTCAGATATCTAAAGGCTGCCTTCCATTTGTGGTTTCTTTATTTAGGGCATAATATTTGTGATATGTACTTCAGCTATTAGAAATTTCTCAGTTTCCAAATACTAAGGATACAATATTTGCCTGCAGTTTTTCTAATTGCTTCTTATTTCTCTGAGTTTTTTTTTGAGGCTTTAGATCTTTAACAAAACTTTTGATAAATATACCTTACATTGAAGTTTAAACATTACTTATGATTATTCCTTTCCTCCTTTTCAGATGTACATTCTTAATATAGAAGACAATTATTGCTTATGGGGTTTGTAAGGCTGAGCCTAATTTAGGATTCTTTGTGCCTGGGCAAGAAGTCAATGAAAATAATGTCTAATTTAGAGCTTGTAACCTGTGATCGTCTTGAACAGCTATGTATACGTTGGAAATAACACATGTTAATCTAAACAGAATTACTCATTCTAGTCACACTTGAATAGTTTAATTTCTCTTCTTGATGGTCATCCACTTATCTCAGAAGTGCTACTATCTAAGCTACTCTCTGAAGATTTATAGATAATTCAAGAGAATAAGAAGCTCAGAAGCTGACAAGAGCCTCATATATAAGTTCCCTAAATATGCTCATGATGTGAAACAAAAGAAGCTCAGAGATATAAATTGAGAAATTGGGAACTTTTCAATTTGTATTATAATCTCTATAAGAGTTTGTAAATTAGAATATATCCTCTGAACTTGTCTCTGACATAGCTTGTTTGACCTTTAAATTGACTAATTCATTCAATAAAACCAAGTTTTATTGTTTGATGATTATGGTTCTCTAAATTGCTTTACTTAGTCAAACATTATATCTATTTACATGCAGACACTGCCCAACAAGTCTATAAAATTAAGATAGTCAAACCCCTCTCCTATGCAAAAGTGTCTGTATTTGTCAGGTATCACTGGAGAAACAGACCAAGAAATACATAGTACAAGAAATTCACTCAGATAATGATGGTTGCTGGCAAGTCCCAAGATCTATAGGGTGAGCTCATGAGCCAAAGACTCAGGAGAGCCAATGGTGTACTAGTGGTTCCAGTCTGCAGGCTGGAGGCTTGAAACCCAGGAAATGCTGATGTTTTAGTTTGAGTAAAGGCAAAAAAAAAAAAAAAAAGCCAATGTTCTAGTTCAAAGGCCATCAGGCAAGAAGAATATTGTTACTTACAGAAAGGTTAGCATTTTTGTTGTATTCAAGCCTTCAACTGATTGAATGAGACCCACCCACACTTTGGAGAGCAATGTGCTTTACTCAGTTTTCTTATTTAAATGTTTAGTCTCATCCAAAAACATCTTCACAGACACATCCAGGATTATTATGTCTGATCAATTATCTGGGCACTCTGTGACCCAGTCAAGTTGACAAATAAAAATTATTCAATACAGTGTACAAAGGGCATATTATTTTAAAGTGTTTTAAAACACTGAATTTTTACCAATTATGGACTCAATCCGAATAGACTATTCAGGGTACAATTTCCGCCCACTTAAAACATTATAATGCATGAGAGAGTTCAGTAATTGATAGGACAATGGCAAGATATTTGCTCCCTCATTCTACACGAATCTCAAAAACTAACACAGGCTTTGCTCTGCTTTATGAAAATCCAGAGGCTACAGCTAGTGATAGTTCCTAATTTCTAATTCTTCCTAGTTTTTGTGTTCTTGATAAGCTATGTGTGCATGGTAACTCTCTGCTGTGTAGAAGTTTCTTGTGTCCACTTGTGAAGGATGCCCTCAGAATATTCTTTGCAGTCACTGGGGAAGTCACATGGCCTCTGGCTGTGACTCCATCAGTTCATGTTGCTGGCTCATTGTCCTTCTGTTGGCATCTGAGGAGAGGACCCCATGGATCCTGTATTTAAAGGTTGCAGAAACGATGATTAGAGGGAGAATGTCAGCGAATCATTGTAGAAAAAGATTTTCCTATAAGTAATAAAGAGATGTGTGTTGTTGAAGATTACAAACCCAACCAACTCTTTAAAGTGAACTTGAGAGTTTTCAAACGCAGAGATGAGCTCAGTGGGATTCCTAGGTTCTGCATTCGATTTTAAATGGATTTTTGTGGAGAAAAAAATACCATTTGGTTATTCTAAAGAGTTTAGGGGCTAAGAAAAATACATTTTATTTGTAAATGCTTAAACTTTTGAATATTTTTCAGTATATTTTTAACATTTCTCTTAACCTTTGTTCATTAACTAATCTTCTTTCTCTATTTTAGAGTCTTAAAAAAAACATATTCCCACAACCACACCATTCAAACACAGTGTATTTCTCTTTATGATTCCATTAAAAATTATTTGTAAAATGCACAGTTCTGTATAACTGTACTAAAAGTATATATATAATATATATTATATATATAATATATATTATATACATATAGTTATATAATTCTTTATCTGGCCTCATTGAGAGTGTTCTTTTTTCTTCCTTTGAGAAAAAATTTCTATTCCATTTTCAATCTTTATCCAATATCAGATATGATGATACGGTAAAACTAGTATGTGTGATAAGCAAGCAGTTGCTCAGTTTTTTCCATGACTTCAAGTAAATATTAGGTGATAAAATGATGGGTATAGAGGCAACCAAAGTACTTTCCAAGACATTTATATGAAGTTTATGAGTGAAACAGTGATATTCTTATAAAATATTATATACATGTATGTGTAAATAAAATATAAAACATATTTAAAAAGCATACTTTTGTGGGAAATGCTATAGTACCTTTTGATTTGGCCTCTAGGATAGGCTATTTTCATAAAAAATTAAGTCTTTTAAAATAGTCTTTTGGCCCTGCCAGTGCTGCTCCATGGTTGAGTGTAGACCCAGGAACCAGGAGGTCAGTGTTTGATTCCTGCTCAGGGAATATGCCTGGGTTGTGGGGTCCATCCCCAGTGGAGGTATCCAGGAGGCAGCCAATCAATGTTTCTCTCTCATCATTGATGTTTCTCTCCTTCTCCTTTCCTCTCTAAAATATTAAAAATAATCTTTTGAAAGGATTATGGCAGACCCTGTATTCTGTTTTTAAGACAGTGCCATTTGCATGACAGTGATTAAACTCCCCAGCCCTAGTATGTTGCATGCTCAGTGAAGATAGAGAAGTATGTTATTGCTTCCAAATGAGCAAATGTATTTTAAATAAAGCAAATTTTGATTTTGGAACTGGTTGCCATAACACATCACTGAAGGTGAAAACATATGGCCATGACTGGCGTCTGGTTAAGGGCCCTGAAGTTTTAAAATCCTAATGCTTCCTGCATAAACTGAGCTTTGAGAGGGGAAATGAAGGAATTATCTTTTCTAGATACCCTGGAGTACTGCACTATCAAGTGCATTATGGTGGTTTTATACCTCCTCGAGAGGATCATTAGTCTATTTCTCCACAACAATTTTTATGTTTTTTAATGTACATCAGTGTGGAAGGAATACCTAGCTAACCTATTTATAAGAATCATAAAGATTGTTTTTCCTCTTAAAATCATGTTATAAAAACCAATCTTCCCACTGCTTTATTGCTGGATGTGTTTTCAAGATTTTTATTTTTTATTTTTGTAAAACATTTATTTTCTCTTAAAAAAGCACACGACACAGCAATTTTACTCCTCTCTTTTTAAAGGAAAAAGAACCAAGGTTAAGAGTGTTTGAAAAGAGAACAACGTCCTGAATTGTCTCCAGACATATTGAATTTAATCCTAAATCTACTTGCAAAATCCAGTACCAGCTATGACAGAAACAGGTCTTCTTATTCTTAACTGAAGATCAATCTTCATAGTTATGAAGTGAGAGAATTATACTAAAAATCTTTCAAAGTTCTAACTTGGCAGTAAGTCAATTATAAAAGGCTCATTCCTATTACTAGTCTAATTATGCCAAAAAGGTTTGTTTTCTTCCCATAATATAAGCACATAGTGATAAATACACATACTGAAAAGATTTAGCTTTCTGATGTGAATTTTTAAGAGTTACTGTGTTATCAAATGACAGATAATGTGTGCATATATGTGAATCTGCCAGGATGGCCAAGCTATTCTATAGTAACAAACAAATTCTCAAATTCTCAGTGGCTGAATATATCAAAATTTCTTTCTTTCCTACTGCAGGGTTACAGGGAACTCTGTTCATTGTAGTCATTGAGCAGTCCAGGTTATGGTAATTCTATCTCGACCATGTTTCCACTAACATTGTGGTAGGAGGAAGAGATTACAGTGAATCTAACACTAGCTATTACATCTTGTGCCTGAAAGTGATGTATTTTACTTCCTCACATTTCACTGGACAGGGCAAGTAATAAGATTATGCCTAACTTCAAAGGAAACAGGAGAACAAGAAATATGGTGAACAGGACTAATGACTCTGATAGCATAATATCTTTATATGTGTATGTATGAGCATGAATCTGATAGAAAATAAGATGGCTTAGGTAAGATGGAGCTAGAGTTATGACAAAAGCAAGCTGAAGATAAATGTTTAATGTCTAAGATTAAACATTTTAGAACAGTTTTAGATTTATAGAAAAATTGAGAAGCTATTACAGTGTTCTAATATAACCCATACCCAGTTTCCCCTATTATTACATTTTAGGTTGATATGGTAATTAGTGATTGAATATTAATACATTATTAACTGTAGTCCATACTTAATTCATATTTCCTTAGATTTTGCCTAATGTTTTATGTTTCAGAATCCCAACCAGGATGCCACATTACAATCAGTCACAATGTCTCTTAGGCTCCTCTTGGCTGTGGCCATTTCTCACGTTTTCCTTATTTTGATGACCTGGACAGCTTTAAGGAGTACTAATCAGATATTTTGCAAAATGCTCCTCAATAGAATTTTTGTCAAATATTTTCTAATGATTATATTGGGGTTATGGGCTTTTGGGAGGAAGACTACAGAGTAAAGTAGCATTTCATCATGTGATATGAAGGGTTTGTGCTATCAACATGATTAACAGTGTTAATGTTGACCTTGATCACCTGGCTCAGGTACTGTTTACAAGCTTTTACATTGTATAGCTGCTCTTTTCACCCTTCCACACGGTACTTTTGGATGGAAGTCACTATAATCAATCCACACTTACAGAGTGGGAAGCTATGCTCCATTCTCTTGACGGTGGTGTAGCTACACAAATTAGTTGCAATTATTCTACATGGAGATTTGTGTCTTCTCCCACATTTATTTGTTTGTTTACTTACTTGTTCCATCATTTTTACATTACTATAAACTAGTGGATATTTATTTTATACTTTCTGTTATAATGTTACTTTTTTAATTAAAAATTTATAGTTGACTACTTAATAACATAAGTTTGAAATGCACAGGTCAACTTATATGCAGATTTTAAAAATCAACTGTATATTCACATTCCCAACTGCAGTTTCCCCAATTGCCAATTCCCAACTGTGGATAAAATTCTGTTTTCTAACTTTATAAAGTATATGTGCGGTACACTGAAACTAATACAAAATAACATTGAGTGTAATCTGTAATTGAAAAAAAAAATGCTGTTTTCTATTGGGGTTGGTTGAATCTGTGGTAAAGAATCACCTATGTACTGACATTTGAGTTAAAAGTTATAGGTGCATTTTCTGCTGTGCAGGCTCCATGTCCCTAACCCCAACATTGTTCAAGGGTCAAATGTATTTCTGCTCTTTGTTTTACTGCTGCCTCTTTTCTGGTCCTGTTGAACCATATCATCTGGGGAAGTAAAACTTAGAGTGGCTGCAGCCTCCTTGCAAACAATAATGTGATTTGCTGAGCTTGAGGATGAGGCCCAGTCTGCAGGAGGATGGTAAGACCTACCTGAATATTTTCTTTTCTTTTCTTTTCTTTTTTAAAAAATATATTTTATTGATTTTTTACAGAGCGGAAGGGAGAGGGATAGAAAGTTAGAAACATCGATGAGAGAGACATCGATCAGCTGCCTCTTGCACGCCCCCTACTGGGGACGTGCCCGCAGCCAAGGTACATGCCCTTGCCGGAATGGAACCCAGGACCCTTCAGTCCGCAGTCTGACGCTCTATCCACTGAGTCAAACCGGTCTCGGTTGAATATTTTCTTTCTTTCTTTCTTTCTTTCTTTCTTTCTTTCTTTCTTTCTTTCTTTCTTTCTTTCTTTCTTTCTTTCTTTCTTTCTTTCTTTCTTTCTTTCTTTCTTTCTTTCTTTTTTTTTGGCTACTTAAAGTTTTTGTTGTTGTTGCTCAAATTGCTCTATCATTGACCTCTGAAAGCTCCTGTGTCCCCTATCATCAATGTTAAAAAAGCATTTTCTTATTTCCTGGAATGATTGTAGAGTCACATTTTTAGAAAGGTGAGTTAACAGTCCAAATTTTACATCTGATAAAATAACTTCCATAATTGCATTTATCATATTTTGCTGCCTGGTCCCAAAAGGGAAAAGATGAGCAGTGCAGAAAGAGCTAGATTACTAGAATGGTTGTTTCTGTCCTATAGAGACTATGTTCTAGCAGTGATATCTGTAGAAATAAGAACCAAATGGGCTCTTCCACTTTTAGAATGTTTCCAGAAAAAAGAGATCCTAACCTATATTAAGACATTGAGTGAATCGGTTACTTTTTTTCTAATTAGTCTGAAGTGATATTTTTTTTTTTATTTTAGCTTCTGTATCGGGCACATCAGAAATTCACTATAGTGTGCATAATGATGACAATACTTTTTATATTTGCTCTGGAGGGCTAAGGCATTCTAAAAACCATTCCACCATCTTTTGTCATATAACACTAGTAGAGTGCAATCTCTTGCTCTATTTGTTACAAAGACACCAATTGCTAAAGCTGTGCATATAGATGACAGACTCTTTACCAAGCATTTCCTTACTTTTTGGAATGATTGTAGAGATGAATATACTTCAACTGTTATTTGGTCTTGTTGGCATAGCATGGGCATGGGTGATAAAGTCTTTGGCTAACTGGTAGACAGTAATGACCATGAATATGGGCTGGGAGTTTTAATAGTCAGTTCAGGCCTGGAGAGCTCCAACTTGTTCTCCATCTGCCAGCAGGTCTCCTTAGGCAAGGGATATTGCTGCTAGTGGAATACATAATTTCTCATGCAAAAATATTAGAGGGGGTATGAGATAAAGTGATGTTTATTTGAACTGAGAGAAGGGATATTGAATGAAAACAGTGAGGAATGGTGGGAAACAGTGGGATGTCTTGTTTACAGGCAAAAAATAGTTCATAACTACTTCACGCTGGAGAGCGCTCTTAGAATTGGATGAGAAGAGACAGGAACTAGGAATAGACTCTTATGCTGGCAAACAAATGTTTCTTGGGGAGATTGATTCCTCCATTCATGCTGTAGAAAAGCGAAGGGAATGTGACAGGATGGCACTGTCATTAAGTTTCTTCCATAGCCGAATCCCACATCATTAAGGGACTGGGAATCGAACAGCATTTAAAATTAGTTGCTAAATTGTGCTCACAGCCAACACAGGGAACAAAGGTTTGGGGCAAAAGTGTTCTCGGTGGCATATGCTGCCTTGTAAGAGGGTTGATGTTTTCCACACCTGATAAAAATTCTCTGTGACCACCTGTGCCATATGCCATTACCAATCCCCTCAGCTCTAGGACCCCTTCAACCAGTACAAAAGATCTCTTTACTACCATTAAAATTCAAAAGACTTGAAAAGCCTCCAGGAGGCACTGTAGAGAATCTGCGGTTAGAATTGAATACCTTTTAGTTGAGGAGAATCAGGTTCACACTGGTCTCTGAACTTGGAAATCTTAGCATTTTCCCCCGGGGAGATGGGGTGTTGAAATCAGATTGCTGAAGCTGTGTTACATGAATGAGAGCTTAAAAAAAGATTAAAGAAGTTTAAGGCAAAGTTCAGATATCTCTTTACTATCTTCCTCAGCACATTGACACAAAGGATTAAATGCAGTTTAACAGAAAAGTAGAAAAATGATTTTAATAGAATACAGTCAGAATTTGGAAACTCAAGGATTGTTATCTATATTCCTAAAAGCAGAATATCCTAAAATAAAATTGAGAAGTCATTGAAGTTGTGTTTGTCTATAATGACTTTCAGAAAAATCTCTATTCATTTTGACCTGAGAGAAGTTTGGGGAAAAAACAAAACAAAACAGAAAACTCTCCTAGGAACCAGTATTTCATTTCATTTTCTTCCTGACTCGCAATCACACCTGATATATTAACATCTACCAATGGGCTGACATTGTTAAAGACTCTGAGTTGTACTCAAAGTATCATTTATAACAAAAACCCTCTATCAAAGAAATAACCTTGATATTAGTATAGTGGGCTGAAAAAATAAACAAAATAAAACTAATGAAGTTAAAACCTTTAATATCTTATATTTGTATAATCAAGAATTTAAATAAATTTGCTTTCCTCATACTTATCTTTAAAGATTAAATTAAGAGTATATGACACTTTAGGTCATTGTACTTTGACACTACTTGGTAAAGGGAAAAAGGCCCTCCAAGTACCTAGTTTGAAAAGCTCCAGGAGATTCTGAGAACTATACTGTTTGAATACTTCAACTTACAGTGTCTTTCCAGTATTCAATTAGCATAATTTGAGACAATTATAGCTATAAACATTTTATAGGCACTTGGTAGAAGGAGTGTAAAAAAAGTGTTGATCTCCATCCACTTACATTGGCAACACTCACCCAGTTCTAGCACGACACTTGAATGAGGAGTGAAATGTGTTTTCTACTATTAATAAAATTCAAAGCACACTTCATCTTGACACCATATCACAAGTTTGACACTGCGGTTCCTTTCTATGGGATCTTGAGTCATGGAGACATCCCCTTGCTACATCCCCATCTCAACTAGATGATAATTTGATGCAGACTATTTCAATACATGCCAATATGTATATCTCCCCTGCAACATGGAGGCATATCCACAGAGAAAAGAAGGTATAACTGACAGGTCAACATCATTTTTTTGAGATGGTACCTTAGTGCTTTAAAAAAATACTTAAGTATGACTTACTTTTACCAGTTCTTATTTTCTCACGCTTTATCAATAAGACTTTTGTGAATATAAATGTCACAAAACAAATAAAATATATTTAAATGTCCTAATAAAATTCTGTTTGTAATGAATTACTTAAAATTTTTTAATCATGGAAGAGGCAATTTAAACAGATGTAAATCATTTTCAAATCAAATAGCATGGAGATTTATTGAAATCAGCAGCTTCTTAAAGGGTTTGGTTTAATTTGTTGTTTTCTAAACAGCCAGACCTCTTTATTACCTAAATAACTGAAGATAAAAAATAGTGAATGATAAGTACAAGATGTATGAAAGAGGTTCAATTAAAAGGAAAAAAAGGGGTAAAAATCCTGAGATCTGATATTTCTTCAGCCTTACTTTCCCTCATTAATAATCATTTCAGTTTTCCTCAAATAGAGAAAAACTCATTTGACTCAGCACCATTTTACTGTGATTTAACATCTCTTATGAAAATTTATGACTAATAAAAATAATCTGATTCCATTCTTTCTTTTCTGCTCTCGGCTGAGTGGCTGCCTTCAAAACCAGGGAAGGTGGTTAGATGTTACTCTGGATGCAAAGCTGACATCATGAAGAACATTGAGGATGGCACCTCAGATTGTCCCTACAGCCATGCCCTGGTGGCTGGAATTGACCACAATCCCCCAAAAGTAACAGCTGCAATGGGCAAAAAGTAAATTCCCAAGAGGTCAAAGATCAAGTCTTTTGTGAAAGTTTATAATTACAATCAGCTCATGCCCACAAGGTACTCTGTGGATATCCCCTTGGATAAAACTGTCATGAAAAAGGACATCTTCAGAGTCCCTGCTCTAAAATGCAAGGCCAAGGTCAAGTTTGAAGAGAAGTACAAGACCAGAGAGAACAAATAGTTCTTCCAGAAGCTGCGGTTTTGGATCTATTTTGTTTCAGTCATTAAACTTTAAACAAAAAAATCTGATTAATCTTAATACCTTTGAAAATAGAAAACAAGCTCCATATCAGTTAATATAAGTAATTCTACTTTTAAGGGGCTGTTTTGATATTTGTAATTATTTTTAGAAATTGATTTTGAGAAATTCTTTTAAATCTCTGTACAATCAAATGTGTTAGAACTAGTGTATTTTTTTAAAAAATTAAATTTATATTACTCAGTTTGAATGAAAGCATTATTATTAGGATTGTTTTTATTTAGTAGCTCCAAAAGTAAGAGGGGTGCCCTCAATGGTTTGGCTCAGTGATTAGAGTGTTGACCCACAGATTGAAGGGTTCCAGGTTTGATTCCAGTCAAGGGCAAGTACCCTGGATGCAGACTCAATCCCCAGTAGGGATTGTGCGGGGAAGACAGCTGATCAATGTTTCTCTCTCATCGCTATTTCTAGTTCTCTATCCTTCTCCCTTCCTCTCTGTAAAAATTAATAAAATATATTTTAAAAATAAATAAGAATAAGAGGGGTGAAATAATACCAATATTATTTCCTCCTATCAATATGGTAATGCACAGTTTTTGAAGTATTAAGACCTATTAATATCAGTTGATATTTATGGTAACACAAATAGAGAGAAGTTCTCAGTAAGAGAAAACAGTTTTCAATAATTAGAAACTGAAATATGCCCTTGAAATTCTGACCATATCATTGAATGATATTACATATTTTATGTACCTCCTAAGGTCAGAACAATTACCATCCCCATTTTACACATGAAAAAGTGAGACTGAGCAGTTGGGTAATTTGGTTAAGCTCAGGAGGTGGTGAGTGTCAGAGTTTAAATTTGAACCCAAGTCTCTTTGATAATAGAGTCCAAGATTTCAAACTCTACTCCAACCTGTTTCTTTTGAGAGCAGCTCACCCAACTCTTTTTTAAAAGTCTTTATATTTTTATAGCAGTTTAAGGTTTACAATAAAATTGAAAGAAAGGTACAGTTGTTTTCCTGTACCATTACATAGTCAGAGCCTCCCCCATTATCAACATCACTCACAAGAATTTTGTACCAAGAACGCACCTACATTGGCTCATCATAATCACTCAATGTCTACAATTTACCTTAGGATTTAATCTTAGACTTATACATTTTGTGGGTTTGAAAAAATATATAATGACATTTATCCATTATTATAACACTAGAAGCCTGGTGCATGAAAATTCGTGCACTTGTGGGGAGGAGGGTGAATGTCCCTCAGTCTGGCCTGTGCTCTTTCACAGTCTTGGAGCCCGCAGGGAATGTCTTACTGATGGCTTAGGCCTGTTCCCCATGGGGAGTGGGCCTAAGCTGCAGTCTGGCTCCCCTCTGTGGGAGGCAGCTGGTGGGCCAATCAGGGGATGGTGCCAACCCTGCCTCCCATCGCCCAGCCACTACTGCCACTGGAAGTGACCACTGCAGGGAGTGACCAGGTGGGCCAATCAGGGGACAGTGCGAGCTGACAAGTGGCCATCCCCAACCCCCAATTGCCCCTCAGTCACTACTGGTCATGCCACCCCTCCCTCTGCCTGTTGGCATATGCCTTAGCTGGCCTGGCACCACCTGCTCTCTGGCCCTGCCCCTGTCGACTGGTCGTTGAGCCATTTGGTTGATTTGCATATTACATTTTTATTATATAGGATCATATAGAGTAATAACATTGCCCTAAAAATCCTCTGTACTTTGCTTATTCCTCCCCCTCCCTAGACCTATGGCAACCACTAATTTTTAAAAATTTCTTTAGAGTTTTATATTTTTCAGAGTGTCATATAGTTGGAATCATATAGTATGTGTCCTTCTCAGATGGATTTCTTTTAGTTAGCATGATGTATTTAAGTTTTCTCTATGTCTTTTTGTGGTTTGAGAGCTCATTTATTTTTACTGTTGAATAATATTCCATTGTCTAAGTGGAACACAGTTTATCCTTTCATCTACTAAAGGACATCTTGGAAGCTTCCAAGTTTTGGCAATTATAATAATACTGCTATAAACATACACGTGCAGGATTTTTTTTTGAGTATGTGTGAACTCAAGTGTTTAACATCTTTGGGTAAATACCAAGGACTATAATTACTGGATTTTAATAATATGCTTAGTTTTGTAAGAAATTTCCAAACAGTCTTCCTAAGTGATGATACCATTTTGCATTTCCACCAGTAATGAATGAGAGTTCCTATTGCTCCACAACCTTGTAAGTATTTGGTGATATCAGGATTCTAGATTTTGGCTATTCTAATCTGAATACAACTCTTCCTTTTTTTAGATAAATAAAGCTAGTCCCAGAAGGGCAAAGTCTTTGGGACCAAATTTCCTAGGCATGTAGTAGGAAAACAAGAGTGCAGGTCTTGATGTTAGATATTTGTACTAAATTTCTGGAGCTACATTGTTCTCTTAATTGTAAAACTCTATACATGGATCACTGCAAAGCAAATGTACTTGATAATTTAATGGCAACTATAGGTGATGTCTTACCTGTGCTTCATGAATCAGATATCTCAAAGATGGCAGGACTATAGATTTATTGCCCCACTCAGATGATATTTGAGCATGTCCTGATCCCTCAGCTGTGTGGATCAAATTGTACTTTCTAAAAGCCATTCCCGGTGCGCGCGTCCATCCCGGTCCTCTGACCTAACAAACAAAGTGGGGAGAGGAGGAGGGGACACCAAGATGGCGGCATAAGCAAACACCTATTGTTCTGCCCCGCACAACGATTTAAGAACTACAACATAACAGCAGAACAGACAAGCACCCAGAATCGCCAGAAAGCTGGCTGAATGTAAACTCCACTCAGGACCAGCGGGAGCGCAGATTGAAACAGGTTAGGAGCCGCCCTGGTCGCGCGCGCGGGCTGGGGCTGGAGCAGGGACCGGCCGGATTTCTCCGACGGGGCCCAGATTTCCCAAGCTGGGCGAGGTCCGAGATCCGGGGTACGAGAAGTCTCCCTGCACAGATTCCCCAGAACCCGGCGAGGTCCGAGGTCCGGGGGAAGCACCCTGGAAGCGGGGCGCGGCAGAAGCTCCTAGTCCCAAGGGACAGCAAACCCGCGACTTGCCCCCTGGAAACTTGTCTCCTGGTTCCAGAAACCATCTATTTTACAGCCCTGGGCTAGACTTTTGGTGTGCAGGCACATTTGGGGAAAGGCAGAGTTGTCTGGCAAGGGGAAGAGACTAGCGGCTTTCTCTTGGAAGAGTCTGCAGTCTGCCCGCGAGCGTTGCATAGGACCCAGCCGCCGCGCCTCCGTGCTGCCACTGCCGCCGCCGCCGAGGCGTAGCCCAGAGACTCCGCCCATCCAACCTGAGCACAGCTGAGCTTCACAGCCAATTGGCCTGGAGGTCAAACCCTCCTAGGGCTAACAACAAAAAGCGGGGTTTAAATTCAAAAACACTGAATACAACCCATAAAGGATTGCAGTAAGAGTACCCACCTCAGGTAACTGGGGAGACTGAGCCACTGTCCCTTTGAGGATAGCCACCACATAAAGCAGCCACCATGCAGAGACATGGAAAGAAATCAGGTGTGAAAGAAATGGAGGAGAAAAGACGAAAAGACATAGAGTTCAAAACCACGCTTATAAGGCTTTTCAAGAGGCTCCTACAAAAGGCCGATCAACTTAATGAGAATTACCAGGAAATAATCAAGACCAACCAGCAAATGAATGAGAATTACAAGGAGATGAATGAGACCCTCAGGGAAATGAACAAGACCTCTGAGGATACAAACCAGACCCTCACAGATAAAAAAAAAACGACCAACTAGAAATCAAGCATACACAGACTGAAATAAAAAATATTACACAAAGTCCTAAAAGCAGTCCAGAGGGCCACAAGAACCAAGTCAAAGATTCGAAATACAAAGAACCAAAATCCACTCAACTGGAAAAGCAAGAAACAAAAAGAATTCAGATAATTGAAGATAGTGTAAGGGGCCTCTGGGACAACCTCAAGCAAGCCAACATCCGAATTATTGGGGTCCCAGAAAAAGAGAGAGAGCAAGTTAATGAAAACCTACTTGAAGAAATAGTGACTGAAAACTTTCCCCACCTGGTGAAAGAAACTGACTTAAAAGCCCAAGAAGTACACAGAACCCCAAAATATAGGAATCTAAAGAGGACCACACCAAGACATATCATAATTAAAATGCCAAGAGCAAAAGATAAAGAGAGAATATTAAAAGCAGCAAGAGAAAAACAGTTGGTTACTTACAGGGGAGCACCCATACGATGGTCAGTGGATTTCTCAACAGAAACGATGCAGGCCAGACGCGAGTGGCAAGAAATATTCAAAATAATGAAGAGCAAGAATCTACAACCAAGATTACTCTATCCAGCAAAGCTATCATTAAGAATTGAGGATCAGATAAAGTGCTTCGCAGATAAGAAAAAGCTAAAGGAGTTCATCACCACCAAACCAGTATTATATGAAATGCTGAAAGATATTCTTTAAGAAGAGGAAGAAGAAAAAGGTAAAAATATAAATTATGAACAACAAATACACATCTATCAACAAATGAACATAAAAATCAAGTGAACTGATAGGCTGATGAACAAGATAAACTGGTGACTATAACAGAAACATGGACATAGAGAGGGAATGGACTGACAATTCTTGGGGAGAAAAGGGTTGTTGGAAGTACAGCAAGAGATTGGACAAAAATCTTGCAACAATGGGAGAGGACATTGGGGAGGGGGAGGTGAGTGTGGGATAGGTACAGGGTGGAGGGAAGATATAGAAGGATAAAAAAGGGGAAACAATGTAATTAATAAACTGAACAATAAAAAAGAAAATTAAAAAATAAATAAATAAATCAAAAAAAATAAAAAAATAAAAGCCATTCCCCCTTGATTTGCCATCCCTTTACCTACACTGATCAATGGACTTCTAGTTGTAAAGATAGGATTAGAAATGGTTTATTTGATTTCTCTTGATGATTTTGAAAGCATTAAAAGACACCACCCTTTTGTGGGACCTGAGCTAATGGTATATATTACGATAGCCAACCAAAGCTAATTCTGACATTTCTTTGTTGTTTCTTCAATGATATTTTGACATTGACAGAGTAGAAAGGATAGAATGAGGGCAATATAGCTATGACACACTTCTGCAAGAACTAGAGAGCTAATACTGAGGGAAGGATAGCATCAATTATCCTTTAAAAATAAAAGATAAGCCCTAGCTGGTTTGGCTCAATGGATAGAGCATCAGCCAGCAGACTGTATGGTCCTGAGTTCGATTCTTGTCAAGGGCACACGCCCAGATTGTGGGCTCAATCATCACTGAAGTTTAGTTTCTATGTCTTTCTCCTTATCCTTTCTTCTCTAAAAGCAATATATATATATACACACACATATATATATACACACACACACACATATATATACATATATATGTATATATATGTAAATATATGTATATGTGTATATATATATATATGTGTGTGTGTGTGTGTGTGTGTGTGTGTGTGTGTCTGTGTGTGTGTGTGTGTGTGTAATAAAGATAAGCCTTATCTGTTTGGTGTTTGGTTTAGTGGATAGAGTGGTTAGATGCAGACTGAAGAGTCCAATCAAGGGCAGGTACCACTCCATCCCTGGTCAGGTCAGGACACACTTGTGAGGCAACCAGTCACTCTCATATGGATGTTTCTCTCTGTCTTTCTTCTTCCCTTCCACATTCTCTAAAAATTAATGGAAAGAAATATCCTCAGGTGAGGATTAACAACAACAACAAAAAAGAATCCTATCTAATAAAAGAGTAATATACAAATTGACTGTACCTTTGCTACACCACCAGCCATGCCCACCTGCCATGCCCAACCGCCAATCAGGAGCTGGGGTGGGGCCAAGGTGGCCCAAGCTTCGAGGGGTGGGACTGAGGCTGCCAGAGCCAAGGGCGGGGGCAGAGCCAAGGTGACCTGAGCTGTGGGGGCAGGGCCAAGGTGGCAGGGGGCAGGGCCGAGGCAGCCTGAGCCATGGGGGGCAGAGCTTATGCGGCCCAGGCCATGGGGGGTGGGCCAAGGTGACACAGGCTGTGGGGGGCAGGGCTGAGGTGGCCAGAGCCAAGGGGGAGTGGAGCTGTGGTGGCAAAGGCTACAGGGCATGGGGATGAAGCAGCCGGGACAAGGAGGGGTGGGGCCAAGGCAGCCTGGGGCCATGGGGGGGGGCGGAACTTAGGTGGCCCAGGTTGTGGGGGGTGGGGCCGAGGTGACCAGGGCCCTGGGGAAATAGGGTTGAGGTGGCCAGCGTGCACTGGCCAAGGTGAAGGTCTGGGCCATAGGGGGTGGGGCCAAGGCCCGTGCGAGCAGGTCACAAGCTGGCTGGGGCAAAGGTCTGGGCATCGCTGGAATGCAGCCAGCCATCGGCCCCATTGCAGGGCAATGGCTGGTTGCCCAAGGTTTAAAGCCTTGGCCAAATGGGCAGTCTGGGGGTGAATGGCCAGTAGGACATCCCCTGAGTATTCCCAGTATGTGTGAGGTGGCAGGTTGGGCTGAGGGATCACCCACCTTCAGTGCATGAATTTCGTGCACTGGGCCCCTAGTCTATAATAATAAAAGTGTAATATGCTAATTAGACTGGACAGCCAAATGACCTTTTGGTCAACATTCTTGGCATCCTTCTGGATGAAGATGTGCCAATGGGGGCTAAGGCAGAGGTGATTAGGAGCAATCAGGCAGATAGATGAGCAATTAGGGGTTATCAGGCAGGCAGGCAGAGTGGTTAGGGGCAATCAGGCAGGCAGGCAATTGTTAGGAGCCAGCAGTCCTGGATTGCAAGAGGGATGTCCAACTGCTGGTTTAGACCTGATCCTAAACTAGCAGTTGGACATCCCTTGAGGAGTCCCAGATTGTGAGAGGGTGCAGGCTGTGCACAAATTTTGTGCACTGAGCCTCTAGTAAAAGATAACAGAGAATGAAGGAATGGAGAACAGCAAAACAGGAAGTGGTGCCAACATGATTATGTAGCTAAGTGAGGTCCCCTTATAGTTAAGTGAGATAATCTTTTCCCATTGCTATGTTTTTTGTTGTTGGTTTTTATTTTCTGCAGAAAAGTCTGTGACAGCACAAAGTGGGTGGAATATTAGTTATTTCAGAATGAGCCATTTTCCAAATCAAATTAGTTAATGTTTGCCACCAAAAAATTTATATCAATGACTTTAAAATAGTAGATAGATATTACTTACTTAGACTGATAGTAATTTTTAACTATTGATTGAGTGATTGACTGATTATAATTTCTTTTAAATTCTGATAAGAGCATGGATTTTTTTCTATGAAAATATGCATATAACTATATCCCAATTTTAAAACATATCATCTTAGATTTAGTTACTTTCTGAAGGCAATCCTTGAACTCCTGTTAAAGAATCTTTGGTTTAGACTGTCATGCGAGATTTTAAAAGGTGAGCAGAGAGTGAGAAGAAAAGTTTTATAGAGGTAGGAAGATTAAATGTGAGGTATGTAGAAAGTGGTCAATAATATTGGTGAAACAGAGTGGATGATTGAGCTATGAGAGTTTTCTTCCAGCTCACAGCTTCTCTACCTCTTGACTGTTCCACTACTTAAAGATTCAGTAACCTTGGTAAAGAGCTGTGCCCTTCACTACCCACTCCTCCCCCCCCGCCCCCCTTATTCACCTCAGAAGATTGAAACTGTGCTAGCAAATAGCAGTCAGCCTGGAAATGCCTCAGAGCCTAATAGCTACTTATATCAGCAGTGGCAATAAAATGGTTACAGCAACCCAAGCTTCTGGGAAGTGTGTACTCAGTGCTAATTGAACAGCCCATCTTTTCAGCCATTGCTTCTTGAACTATAATATGCCTGTCTCCCTAGGGATCTTGGTGATGTGAAGATTCTGGTTATATAAGTCTGGGTTGAGTTGGGGGTGTGCATTACTGACAAACTCTCGGGTGATACTACTCCTTCGGTTCCTTGGGCCACACTGTGAGCAACTTGCTAGGGTTTTCTTAGGAAGCTGGCAGATCTGTGCTCATTGCTGTGGGTAACACTTTATTTCTGTGTGCCAAATAATCTAGGTTCATTCCCCCAGAAAATGATAATTTCTAAATATGACCTCCATAAAAGATTTGAGCCTAAAAAGGAAGCAGATAATTATTTAATTTTTGAAAATTCTAAATTTTTCAGAAAATTAAAAATATCAGCTTTTGATCTACTTAAGTGAAGTCTAGAGTATAACAGCTTCTCTGGTGGCACAGCCTGGGAAATAGGAATAACACAGATATTTGTCCAGCTTTCACACTAATGTCAGCTAGAAAAACTAAATAACACATCATTTATAGATAAATGATGGCATAAAAAGGCTTAGAAAATTTTATAATAATGAGAAAGCTAGCTCTCTATGTTCATTTCAGGGATTAAAATACAAAAATATGTATATCTCATTATAACATTCATGTTCTAAGGCATCTTTTTTTTCCACTTTTCTTTTTGGTTATTTCAAATCAGTTGGTTTAATTCCAGGTGATACAGAATTTGGGATAGAATAAAGATCGAAGAATACACTTTGGCAGAATTCTGAGTGGGTTGAGAAATAGCTGAGTGAGAAGAACTAAAGCGATGAGCCACTGTTGGTGTACAGACAACGCTCCAACCAACTAAGCCACACAGGTCAGGGGCAAAAGTTCATTCTTAAATGTACAACAAGCTCAGAGTCAACACTTTATTCTAGCCAACGGTAACAACATATGTCATGGCAGGAATCCAGATGTTAAAACAGGAACGGAATTAAGGATCACCATTTCTCCAGGAACAAGGCACAGCTCACTTTTTACCAGATTTCTTAATTCCACCTGTGGCCAGAAGGCCCTTTCCCTTGGCCTTCGCTTTTAGCTATTGAGTTTCTTCTGCTCCTCTTTTTGTTTCTGCTTTATAGCATTCTCTTCCTTGTTCATCTTCTTGGTCTGCTTCTTGGGCTGCTTCAGGGCTTCTTCTTGCCACCTTTATGGTGAGACCTGGTACCTGCCATTTCTCCCCCAGACCCAGCCACTGTTTTTCACATTTAACATAGCTGAAATTAGGATGTGTGTGGTACTCAATGGACTTTTACAATTGCTGTTGACCAGGTAGCAGTGGTAAGGATGTTATCATTGCGTGCGCATGTGTGAGCTTAATTGTTATTCTTAGTGGCAGGGCTGGACAATGGCAACCTCTTGACATTTCAATCAAAAACCATTAGGCCCTAACTGGTTTGGCTCAGTTACTAGAGCGTTGGCCTGTAGACTGAAAGGTCCCAGGTTTGATTCAGCTCAAGGGCATGTACCTTGGTTGTGGACACATCCCCAGGAGGAGGTGTGCAGAAGGAAGCTGATCGATGTTTCTCTCTCATCAATGTTTCTAACTCTCTATCTCTCCCTTCCTCGCTGTAAAAAAATTAATAAAATATATTTTAAAAACAACAACCATTAGGACTATTTGAGGAAGGAACATGAGTGCAGACTGGGTGGCAGTAGCATGAAAGAAGAGGCTGGGACAAGTTTAATAAATGAGGCATCACTGATGCTCTTGAAGCATAGAGGTTGATATTAGTAACATGGTGACAATGGCTCTGAGATGAAATGTCATTCAGGAGAGTTGGATTCCATCTGTGCAGAAGTTTTTAAAATCTGCTATTAAAATGTATTTTGTGTATATTTCCCTTTTATAACCTATGAACAAGAAGAACACATGATAAAAATCCCAGTGTTAATGAGCCTTTTCACTAGGTATAAAATAAATATCCTACATAGTAAGAAAGTATTGTATTCTAATTTGATTGCCAGCATTTTGTTTGAGTTCCTAGAGGTGCATGTTATAATTAATGGCAAACTAATTTGCTAGAATAGTGCAGTTTAAAATATACATGTTGTGGAAATAAAGTTATCCCAAATTATAAAATTGTAGCCGATAGAATCAAAAACAAATTCAAGAAATTATCTTTAACCATGAGTATCTAAATCATCCAGGGCACATGAGGTCTAAGAAAAGAATGAAGAACAGTGGATGTTACTATGAAACAGGAATTCTGAGTAGTGGCTTTGTTTTTTATACTGAGCAGTAAGGTGACCTAGGACAAGTCATTTTAGTACTCTGGATCTGTTTCCTAACCTATACAATGATGAGTTTTTTCTTGGATAATAATCCCCAGTGTGCTTTCAAGATCTTGAAACTCTTGATATTTTAAAAATATAGTGGATAAAAAGTTAAGCTTATTCACTATTTATTATTGTATCATTTTTATCACAATAGAACTTTGCCCAATGAACAAATGATCTTGCTTACATTTTAGCCTATTCTGAGCCAGGGTTCATTAACCGAACTCTGTTCAACTCCTATTCAGATGGGAAAAAACTGGCCAGTGTTTTTTTTAACAATAATATGGACTTGCAAAAGACTGTAATGAAAAGATTCCAAGATTTTCTTTTTTTCCAGATAAAATAATCTTAAATTCTTGTTTCCAAAAAGAATAAATTTCATCCTTGGCTTTTTGGCTGCCCACCAACATTCACCTTTCCAAACAGTGCCCTGTTTTCTTTTTGAAGAATGACATCACTTAGCTCTGCAGTCTTACTGGTGCTTTGCATACGGATCTCAGCACTTGCTTAGTTAACAGGTGGGCATTTCCTCCAGACCAAACTGGTCACCTTATGTATGTATGTATGTATGTATGTATGCATTTATGTATGTATTTGTGTGTGTGTGTGTGTGTGTGTGTGTGTGTGTGTGTGTGTGTGTGGTGGGGGAAGGGGTGGTTTACAGAAATATAAAAGTTCACTCACTTCTGGAAAGTGTCCTGAGGAGATTGATGGTCAAGGTGGTTCTGTGTGCTGGACACCCAAACTGGCTTGTTCCTTATTGATGCTGAGCTGACTCTAATCCTGGCTTGAAGATGTTTTGCCATTTGAGCTCCCTAAGATTGCTTTAATACATTATCTTCTGTTGAACTAGAATGGGTTTCTCATAGTTAAAATCAAGGAAGCCTAACAAGGGCAGTGGTAAACTTTGTGTTGGGAACTCCTGGACTCCAGTGTTAAATTTAACCTAATCATCTAGCCTCCCAGTGTCTTGGGTGAACTGTGCAGAGGGTAGAGGCACATTTTCAGGATTGTGATGTCTCACCACATGCCACATAAAAAAGGTTCCAACTTATTGACTGGTGTCAAGTACATATAATATTAAGCTAAAACATTTATATATGCTATTTTTACTTTTTCTTTGGATTTCCCAAAGCCTATCAGTCTGTGTGATGGGCTTTGGTTTTGACACAAATTACATCTCCAAATAGAATTTTGAAATACTTTTACATTATTCTTCTGTCTGTGGTTAAAAGTAATTGTGTCCCTTCCTTGACTGATTACCAAATGTAGTACACACAAAAAAATATTTGATAAGAGGAGCCATTAAAAATCTGTTTTATTCTATTTGGATGTCTCTTTACAGAAGACAATAAACTTTTTTTGTGTGTGTATGTGCTATGATAATTCCATTTATTAATTATGAACCTTTGTTAAATTTTTCACTAGCTAAACCGCTGTTCCTTTGGAATTTTATTATCCTGCTACTACTCTTTTAGTATTAAAAACCATTGCTTATTTAAGTGAAAAAAATATAGAGAGGCAAAAGACAGAAAATTTGAAGAAAATAACTTGTGGTTCTCTAAGTTACTTCTCATGTAAATATAAACTCTGGAAGATTGAAGATGCCTTTTCTTGCCTTCACTTTTTACATTGTTCCTTCCAAATGGCTTTCCATTCTGAGGTTCACAGAAAACATTCTTGCATACCTTTAGGATAGCAGTTAATATTTTAAGTTCTAGAATTGTGTTTTGTGAGCATGCATGCTACTAGATCCATAATCATGTGAACTCGGGCAAATTAATCAATGTCTAAAACTTAAATTTCTTCATCTATGAAATAGAGTTAGCCAGAATATATCTCCATGTGATTATTAGGAGGTAACTGATGTAACGCACATCACAGAGCACCTGGCACTATATTAGACCCCTGATGCTTGTTTCTTGTTATGGTTAATTTTATTTTATGGTAAGTGATAGACAGATGCAAATACATAATGAAGGCAGTTTTGAATGAGTCATGTGGTGTATAATGTGTGTGGATTACAGAAGACAGGATGTGAGGCAATAAGACTGGGGAGTTGCTTTTGCAGTAAATCTGATATGATGTTCAAAAGGCCAGATGTGATGGGTGGAAACTAATGATCAAAAAGAGGGAAAATGAAAAGAAGAATTAATGGAAAGGGCTTGTTGATGATCATTTGAGGTATCAAAGAGGGGAGTCATTCCTGATTGCATGACTCAAGCACAGTATGGTCAATAGGTTTTTCTGGGTACAGGAGAGGCATCCAAATAGAAATGTCCAGTCAAGAGGGGAGGATGTAAGATTGAAGCTTGTGAAGGGGCTGAATTGAAATCCTTGGTAGGGCTTTTGAATGAATAAACAGGGCATATCATCTTTTTCTTTTCTATGGGGTGCCTCAGATAGTTATGGGAAAGCAGGTGCTTTTGAAAAATACATAGCATTATATCTGTTCCTCCCTCAGTAAACCTGATGTTGAATGATTTTTATGGGTTACCTCTTAAATGGAAATGAATATGCAAAGTGTGAATTTAGTTTTTGTTGTGTTTGAAATGTTTAAGAAACTATTGGAAAAAATGAGACTGTTGAAAAAGCATGTTTAAAAGAGAGAAAACCTATCTCCTTCCTCACTCCATTCTACAGTGCTTCCAGATCTGACGCAGGGCCCATAGATATGACCAAACCATTGGTAAGCAATGTCCACCAAACAGTCTAAGGGTTTTATATGACATATGTAATAATATAGAAAAGAGGATTAACCTCAAAGGAACAAGGGAGTTATTTGTCTGTATGAGAAATAGAGACCATAGGTTTAAAAATACTTGTGTGCAATACAAGTGAAATACAAGTATGATGATCAAGCAGGCACAGACTCCAATTGTGCTCACCTAATCATCCATTATATACACAATTTACTGATTTGCACGCTCACCTAGACAGCCTCAAATATTATCTGGATGGCATCTAAATGTCTATTGTTTGTAAGTTTAGAGTTGTTCAAAGTGAAAAGGTTCACTTGCCTGGCATGCATATCATTTTACATACTAAAACCTGCTTACATTTTAATGAACAAAGTATCCACAGTTTATTTCTCAAGCTTATTTTGCTTTTAATCCTACAAAGCAAATTTGTTATTTTTTGTGTACAAATAAGAAAAGCTACTTTATTTTATTTTACTGATAATCATTGTATTGATTTATGTAAAATCATTATATTTGGATTTGTCTCATAGGCTATGGAATTTGGAGTAGCCATTGAACTCAACTGCACCTTAAGTAGTATATTTTAGCTTTTGATATCTTAATTTATAGAATTTATAGAAGAGCATTTGAAACTTTGAGGAATATTTTTTATCTTAAAGATTGAATTTGAAAATATATATCCTTTCTCCAATTTTTATAACCAAATATTTATTTTGAAATCTGATATTTCTTTGTTTCTGAGGTCACACAGGAATGAGTTCATGGATATTGACAGAACGTTTCAGTTGAAGAGTTGTGTGTTGAAATTGTGAACCCTGAGGAAGAAGATACCTCTTAAGAAGGGTAACTGGGTTCAAATTAAAAACAAACAAACAACAAACAAACAAACAAACAAACAAAAAACCAGAACCTAGTAGCCATTTTTAAGCAGAGATCTCTCACACAAACTCCTCTTCAGGGAGAAGCTTGCACTGAACTACTTGCCTCTGCACTGAACTGCCTGTCTGCATTGGTGTTTCTGCCATCTGAACCAGCCCTTATAAGGAAGTTTCTAAATTCAACCAATGGGACTGAGCCTTTTCCCATTCAAATGAAGTTTCACAGCTCTGACCAACCAGAGCATCTCTATTCTGACCAATGACATTTCAAGGATTTGGAACCCTGATTTGCATGAGGACAGACCAAACAGGGACCAGAGGCAGAGACTTCTGTTTGTATAAGCCACCTGCCTACTAGCTCTGGGAGTGCATTTTCCCTTTCCACCTTGTCTCCCTAGCAAGGGAGCAGAACAGACCAGTAAAAGTCAGATTAGACTGTCCCAGAATGGAACAGACTTTGCACAGTAGTACAGTGCAAAGCAGACCAGCAAAGAGCAGAGCAGAGCTGTTTAGGAGAGGGGCCTGACTCCAGGCCTGCCTGGCCCCATGGCTGCATTATAGCTGTGCTGTATTGCGACTAAGCTGTTTTGCACTGAACAAAGTTTCCTTCTTCACTTCAGGCCAAATTGTTGGCATGTAATTGGAACCAATGACTACTGATTGACAGAATGGACTTATGATTAGTTGCATAAACAAATAGAAAAACACCTGGAAATAGGTATAAGTTAAAGTGTTCTCTTTTAGAAGTTTATAGAAGAAGAACTTTCCTCTTCTTTTCCTTGGGCTATGTCCACTTTAAGTATTATTTCTGAGAGGTATTTATAACTCCTTCATATAGATGTTGACAGTAAAGTGGTCAAAAGCTCAGTCCTCAAGTCAGGACTTTGGGTTCAAGTACCAGATACGCTAATTACTAACTAGGAGACATTGACTACATTTCATAATCTCTGCAAGTTTTACATTTTTAATTAGAAAAAGTTTAAAAAGGCAATTTCCTTTCAAATTACTTTATTTACCCCCCTTTGATTCTACAATTGCTAGGTACAGTGTTCTATATACATCCGTTAGGTCAAGTTTAGTACTAATGCTGCTCAATTCTTCTATATTTTTACAATTTTTGGTCTGCTTATCAGCAGCTGAGATAGGCATGTTAAATTATCCTACTATGACTATGGATTTATTTTTATTACAGTTGTATTAATTTTCTTTTACATATTTTCAGTTACGTTAAGTGGATACAAATTTTATTATATCTGAAATAAACCATTTATCATATAAGAGTTTTAAAAAAGCAATTTCCTAATGGGTATCGAAGCATTTGGCTATAGCAAGCACATGCTTCTTCATCAGCATCTTCTTTTTATTCTTCTTTTTCTTATTATTTTTAGACTTACCATTTCTTCCTATCTATGTCAGGGCTTCATCCGAATTTTCATAGCTCAGCCAGATATTACTTTCATTATTCAAAGGCAAACCTATTATGAATCTCTTTAAAAAATAGCTCTTAGTGAGAAAGACTTTTAAACTTTTAGAATTAAAAAAAAACACTTATGCAAACACATATAATAGAAATAAAGCTAATACATACTAGTTGTATGTACTACAATAATGTATATACTACAATAGTGTAAATACTACAATAATGGTCCATTCTCAGAATATTTATCAAATGCTTTTCATGAAATAGATATTTAAAATTTTACAATAATCTCTAAAGTGGGTATTATAATTATTTTATTGACAAAATTAAGACTGATTGAGGTAAAAATATTTCTCAAGTCCAAAGAGCTAAAAAATGTGCATTTTGGGATATATTCATTGTATAAAATCTTATTTTTTAAATTAAATTTTATTTTTAAAAAATATTTTTATTGATATCAGAGAGGAAGTTAGGAGAGAGAGATGGAAACATCAATGATGAGAGAGAATCATTAATTGGCTGCCTCTTGCCCATTCCCTCTCCTTCCCTCCTCCCCCCGCTACACTTGCGCGTGCAGACACACACAAACTGGTCATGTGCCCTGACCAGGAATCGAACAGTGACCTTTTGGTTCATAGATTGATGCTCAACCACTGAGCCATGCTGATCGGGCTAAATTCTGATTTTGTTGTTGTTGTTTTACATGAAATTGTCTTGTTAGTTATATTAAAAGGAAAAAAAAGGCACAACTATTTTTAAATTAAAAAAAAACTCACACACTAAGAATCACAACTATGCACCCCTAGGTTCTGACAACTCTAGGTAATCATATCTATTGATCCAAATTATTGTGCAATGCAAGCCAAATAAGGTACATGTAAAAACAATTCTTCATCAATTTTGATAACATAAAAAGAAGGGAAAAAATCACATTTCCCCAAATTTAACTACTTCTTTAAGTCACACTGGTTTTTTGTCTTTAGTTTTCTTTATTCAATTACTGAAATGCTATTAGGTTGAATATCACTCAAATAAATAAATAAGCCTATTTATTTCCATTAATTTGCCAACATGTAAAAAGGCTAGGATATTGATTTACTTTTAGCAATCAATTTAGAGGTAATTTTTCTAGATGCAGTGCAGCTTTTATTTCTTCTAGTCTCACTGTCAAGCTACTAATCCCTGTTTTGTTTTCTTTGTCTTGAAATTCCTTCACAGTTAACTTCAGTGAAAATAAGTAAATATATTTCTATTATTTGTTTTAGCAAAAATATTACTGATAAAAAGAAAAAGGAGAAGATATAAAAATGCTACATTTTTATTAGACTGCTCTATATTGCATTCAGAAAAGTGTAAATGCCTTTAAATTTTTTCCCATTGAGTATGATGTTGGTTGTAGGTCTGTCTGTCATATTTGGCCTCTATTATGTTTAGATATGATCCTTCTATTGCCACTTTCGTGAGAATTTTATCAAAAATTGGTACTGGATTTTATTAAATGCTTTTTCTCTATCTATTGATATGATCATATGATTTTTGTGATTTATCACACTTATTAATTTATGAAAATTGTACCATCCTTGCATCCCTGGGATAAATCACACTTGATCATGATAAATAATCTTTTTAATATGTTACTGGATCCAATTTGCTAATATATTTGGTTAAGAATTTTGACACCTATGCTCATGAGGAATGTTAAACTGTAATTTTCTTTATTTATAGTGTCTTTATATGGTTTTGGAATTAAGATAATCCTGGCCTTATAAAAAGATCTTAGAAGTCTTCTTTCATCTTGAATTTTTTTTTGAATAAACTAAAAGTATTTTTCTTAATAACAGAAACAAGACAGGAATGTCTGCTTTCACCACTCTAATTCAACACTAGGGGCCCGGTGCACGAAATTCATGCACTGGGGATGTGTGATGCCTCAGCCCAAACTGCCCCTTCACAGATAGTGGGAGTTCTCAGAGATGTCCTACTGAACACTCATCCCCAGCCTGCCCAAGGCCTAAAGCCTCTGGCTGAGGATTTAGGCCTTGGTCACTCAGCCATTGCCCTGCAGTGGAGTCGATGGCTGGCTCCACCCTAGCCCTGCCTCCCACCCGGGGCCTTTGCCCCAGCCAGCTTGCGCCTGGCTTGTGTGGGTCTTGGCCTCGTCCTCCTGGCCTAGGCCTTCTCCCTGGCCAGTGCGGCCGCCTAGGCCCCACCCCCCCAGGCCCTGGCCACCTCAGCCCCACTGCCCTCTGGCCCTGGCCTCCTCGTTCCTGCCTCCCCTGGCCCTGGCCACCTTGGCCCACCCCCAGCCCAGGCTACACACTTGCTGGCTGGCTTCACCTCAGCTCCTTATTGGCTGGTGGACATGGCCTGTGGGCATTGCTTGATTGGAGGTATGGCCAATTTGCATATTAATCTTTTATTAGATAGGATAGTAGTGAAAGTCTTAGCCACAGCCATCAGACAAGAAGAAAAAGGCAAAAGCATCCAAATTAGAAAGGAGCAAGTAAAACTGTCATTATTCACAAATGCCATGATATTGTATAGAAAACCCACCAAAAAACTATTAGATTTAATAAATGAATTCAGCAAAGTAGCAGCATACAAAATTAACATCTAGAACTGTATGTCATTTTTATATGCCAATAATGAACTCTCAGAAAGAGAAACTAAGAAAACAATCCCATTTACCATTGTAACAACAACAACAACAACAACAACAACAACAACAACAAAAAATAAGATACATTGGAGTAAACTTAGCCAAGGAGATAAAAATACCTGTACTCAGAAAACTAACGGGCTTGACAAAATTAATAGGGAAAGATACAAAAAAATGGAAGAATATACCATGTTTGTGGGTTGGAAGAATTAACTTATTAACTTAATTAAAATGTCCATACTATCCAAGCAATCTGTATATTCAACACAATTCTTATTATAATACCAATGGTATATTTCACAGATCTAGAAAAAATACTCCACAAATTTATATGGAACCAATAAGACTTCAAATAGCCCTAGCAATCTTGAGAAAGAAGCACACAGTAGGAGGGATCACAATACCAGATATCAAGTTATATATATTACAAAGCCGCTGTACTCAAAACAGCCTAGTACTGCTCAAGAACAGTCATATAAATCAATCAAAAAGAGCAGAGAACCCAGAAATCGACCCAAGCCATTACACTCAAAATTAATATTTGACAAAGGAGACAAGAGCATACAATAGCATAGAGACAGTCTCTTCAATAAGTAGTGTTCGAAAAATTGGGCAGGTATATGCAAAAAAATGAAACTAGACCACCAACTTACACCATACACAACAATAAACTCAAAATGGACAAAAGACTTAAATGTAAGTTGTGAAACTGTAAAAACCTAGAAGAATCCATAGACATCAAAATCTCAGACACCTCTGGTAGCAATATCTTTGCTGATACATCTAGGGCAAGGAAAACAAAATATAAATGAAAAGCTTCTGCACAGCAAAAGAAACCATCAACAAAATGAAAAGGGAGCACACTGTATGTGAGACCATATTAGCCAGTGATACTGCTAACAAGGGATTAATTTCAAAAAATATAAAGAACTCATACAACTTAACAAAAAGAAGACAATCCAAAAAAATGGGCAAAGCATCTAAATAGCCACTCTTCAAAGAGGATATACAGATGGCTGAGAGACATATAAAAAATGTTTCAAGTTGCTAATCATCAGAGAGATGCAAATTAAAACAAAAATAAGGTATCACCCTGCACCTGTCAGAATGGCTACCATCAACAAATCAACAAATGACAAGTGTTGGCCGGTATGTGGAGAAAAAGGAACCCTTGTGCATTGCTGGTGGGAATGCAGATTGGTGCAGCCACTCTGGAAAATAGTATGAAGTTTCCTTAAAAAAGTTGAAAATGGAACTATTATTTGACCCAGTGACAGCACTTCTAGGAAAATATCTTAAGAAGCTTGTACCACCAATCAGAAAGAATGTATGCACCTCTACGTTCATAGCAGCATTATTTGTAACAGCTAAGATCTGGAAACAGCCCAAGTGCTCATCAATAAGTAAATGGATAAAAAATAAAGAGGTACATTTACACAATGGAATATG
Organism: Antrozous pallidus; assembly: GCA_027563665.1. NCBI lineage: Eukaryota > Metazoa > Chordata > Mammalia > Chiroptera > Vespertilionidae > Antrozous > Antrozous pallidus. Next base: position 149,989,297 of record CM050508.1, on the reverse strand, counting down.
CAGCTATAAAAAAGGAGGATCTCTTACCTTTTGAGATAGCGTGGAGGGGCCTGGAGAGTATTATGCTAAGTGAAATAAGCCAATCAGAGAAAGATATCACATTATGTCACTCATATGTGGAATATAATGAACAAAATAAACTGATGAACAAAATAAATATAGAGATATTGAAGCATGGGACAAAATGATGAATCTCAGAGGGAAGGGGAGGGTGAGAAGAGATTAACAAAGAACATATATGCATAACCCTTGGACACAGGCAATAGTGAGGAGAAGGCCTGGGAGGGGGTGAGCATGTGAGGGGTAGACATGTTCACTAGGGATAAAAAGAGGATATCTGTAATAATTTCAACTAAATAGAGATAAAAAATAAATAAAAATGGAGAAAATACAGAAAAGCCAGTAACAAAAGTCTCTCAAAGTAAGTTTGATTAGCTAAAGAACAATAGTAAATACACATATGTATATTGAAAATAGTAATATATAGTAAACAGCACTAATAAATATACATATATAAAATCAGAACTATTATATGGAGAGAGAGAGAGAGAGAGAGAGAGAGAGAGAGAGAGAGAGAGAGAATAAAGAAGAGAGGAAAATAAAATAAAGAACTATGTCCCAGAAACTGATTTATGTGCTTGAGTACCACAACAAAATTCTCTGCCTGGGTTACAAATGGACAACTTCAGTAATATAGTATAATATAGCTATTTCATTTGATGTGTGAGTTAGAAAAAAATCTTACTCATTAGAGTAATCCTTTTGCAGCCAAACCACAGATGTTGTAAGATTTGGTTGAAAGATGGCATCTTTTAAAATTTGAAAGCATCAACTCTGCCAATTTATTCATTACAATTAATAAGATGGAATCCAGCTCAGTAGGCTTTTATGTATTGTTGCTATTAAAAATGTCTGGTATTGCATAAAAATAAGACTTGTAAAAATAACAGCAATAAAGCAACAATTCACTGGAAATGTATTATATGCCAGAATTTTACAAACATTGTCCTTCTTAAATATAACTCTGTAATGAAGAAGTTATTTTACAGGCAACACAATGGTGGCTTAGAGAATTTAAAGCGAGTGAAGATTAGAGATCTTTTCTGCTTGGTTTTACACTAGGTTTTCTTGCCCTCTACATCCAGCTGCTGTACATAAAATAAAATTTTATATATATATATATATATACACACACACACACACACACACACACACACACACACACACTATACACACACACACTAGGGGCCTGGTGCACGAAATTCATGCACTGGGGGTAGGTGATCCCCCAGCCCAACCTGCCCCATCAATGGGGCCAATGGCTGGCTCTGCCCTGGCTGCCTCGGCCCTGCCCCCCGGCCTTGGCCTTAGTCCTGGCAGCAACTGCCCAGCCCTGGAGGCACCCTGCACTGGCAGCCTCTCACAAGCCACCTCAGCCCTGCCACCCTATCCCTCGCACTGCTTGGCCCTGCTTCTCCCACCACTCAGCCCTGCCCCTGCTCCTGATTGGCTGGTAGCATAGCAAAGGTATGGTTAAATTTGCATATTTTCCTTTTATTATATAGGATGGATATATATATATTAGAGGCCCAGTGAACAAAATTTGTGCACAGGTGGGGGATGTGTGTGTGCAGGGGAGGTGTGTTCCTCAGCCCAGCCTGCACCCTCTCCAATCTGGTATCCAGGACTGCTGGATTCCAATCACTTGCCTGCCTGCCTTCCTGCCTGATTGCCCCCTAACCACTCCCCTCTCAGCCTGATCGATGCATACCTGCTCCCCTGCCAACCTGATTGCCCCTAATTGCCCTCCCCTGCCTGCCTGGCTCCCCCCAGCTTCCCTACTTTGCAGGTATGGTTCCCTCAACTGCTCTCCCCTGCAGGCCTGGTTGCCCTCTCCTGTAGGCCTGGTCCCTCCAAACTGCCCTCCCCTGCTGGCCTGATTTTCTATAACTGCCCTCCCTTGCAGGCCTGGTCCCTTCTAACTGCACGCCCCTACTGGCCTGAACTACCACAACTGCCCTCCTCTGCTGGCCATCTTGTGGCAGACATTTTGTCTCCACATGAGGGCAGTCATCTTTGACCAAATGGGCGTGGCCATCTTGTGTGTTGGAGTGATGGTCAATTTGCATATTAATCTTTTATTAGATAGGATGTATGGGATATGGAAACCAAAGGCCTTTTCGAACACCTTTTCTGTCAAGAAAAAATGTCTCCAATTCATGCAGGAACACAAGGATTGGACAGTTGAGTATTGGAAAAAAGTCATGTGGTCCAATGAATCACATTTCTAGTTGTATCATACAGATGGCAGAGTGAGAATTTTGCGGAAAAATACATGAAAGCATGCACCTCACATGCATGAGTACAACCCTTTAAGCTGGTGGGGGCAGTGTTATGGTTTGGGCCATGGTTTCCTGGCATGATATGGGCCCTTTAATTCATGTGGAACAACATCTGAATAGTAAAACATACCTAAGTATCATTGCTGATCAAGTTCATCCTATCATGTTGATGGCATATCCCAATAGAGATGACTTCTTCCAATAAGACAATGCACCATGGCATGGTATTTGCATTGTGCATGAATGGTTTGTTTCAAGAACATGAGGGAGACTTTACCTTGCTCAGGTGGCCCCACAATCACCAGATCTCAATCCAATTGAGCATTTGTGGGATGAAATTAAAAGACCTATCAGTTAGCTGGTTCCACAACCATCAAATCTCACAGAACTGGACAGTGTTATTCATCAGGTTTGCATCACCTTTCAGCATCTCATGGAGTCAATGCCAAGAAGAATCACCGTATTATTGAAGGGAAAAGGTGACCCAACAAAATACTGATGGGGTGGTGATAATAATCTGGCCACCCAGTGTAGTGTGTGTATATGTGTGTGTATATGTGTGTGTGTGTGGTGCACAAAATTTGTGCATGGAGGGTGTCCCTCAGCACAGCCTGCACCCTCTTCAATCTGGGACCCCTCAAGGGATGTCCGACTGCAAGGTAGGATTGGGCCTAAACAAGCAGTCGGACATCCCTCTCAAAATCCAGGATGACTGCTGGCTCCCAATTGCTCACCCAATTGATTGCCTCTTATAGCTTCTGCCTGCCAGCCTGATCACCCTCTAACCACTCCCCTGCCAGCCTGATTGATGTCTAACTGCTCCCCTGCTAGCCTGTTTGCCCCCAACTTCCCTCCTCTGCTAGCCTGGTTGTCCCTAACTGCACTCCCCTGCTGGCTTGATCACCCCCAACTGCTCTCCTTTGCAGGCCTTGTGCCTGCCAACTGCCCTCTCCCGTAGGCATGGTCTCTCACAACAGCCCTACCCTACAGGCCTGGTCACCCCTAACTGCCCTTTCCTGCAGGCCTGGTTCCCCCCAACTGCTCTCCCCTGCATGCCTGGGTTTCCCCCAACTGCCCTTGACTGCAGGCCCGGTCACCAACCCCAACTTCTCTCCTCTGCCAGCCCGGTCAGCCCTAACTGCCCTCCCCTGCAAGCTTGATCACCCCCAACTGCCCTCCCTTGCAGGTCTGGTCCCTCCCAACTGCCCTCCCCAGCTGGCCATCTTGGGGTGGCCATTTTATGTCCACATGGGGGCAGGATCTTTGACCACAAGGGGGAAGCCATCTTGTGTGTTGGAATGATGGCAAATCTACATATTACTCTTTTATTAGATAGGATAGAGGCCTGGTGCATGGGTGGGGGCCTGCTGGTTTGCCCTGAAGGATGTCCCAGATCAGGGTGGGGTTTTCCTTGGGGCATGGGTTCGCCTGGGAGAGGGGCCTGTGGTGGTATGCAGGCTGGCCACGCCCCCCAGTGACCCACATGGAGGCCCCGATATCTGGAATTTATTTATCTTCTACAATTGAAACTTTATAGCCTGGATTGGGGCTAAGAATTCTGCTCGCTCAATGGTGGCAGCCGTTTCTGTTGGAATTTATTTACCTTGTATAATTGAAACTTTGTAGCCTGGAGTAGAGGCCTAGGCCAGCCAGGACTGAAGAAGCTTGGCTTCCTCCATTGCCGGGATAACCCTAGTCTCTGCTCTCTCTAGCTCTGTGGATGCTGCCATTTCTGTTGGGATTTATGTATATTCTATAATTGAAACTTTGTTGTATTGAGTTGGGGTCTATGTTGGCAAGGGCAGGTGGAAAACTTGGCTTTCTCTATTGCCAGGGAAACACAAGCCTCCCTCCCGCTTTCAGTGGCAGCAGCTATCTTGGTTGGGGGTTATTTGTATAATTGCTCCTGATTGGCTGGTGAGTGTGGCTTGTGGGCATGGCTTGTGGGTGTAGCAGAGGTATGGTCAATTTGCATATTGCTCTTTTATTAGATAGGATATATATATAAAATTGCAGTCAGATATATAAAACCATATCCATATCTGTATCTATACATATAAATACTTAAATTTATATCTATTAATTTTTATCTCTCTGTATCTATATTTTTATCTTTCTGTAACTTTATCTGGGAATTAATTAGATTTTAATATGTGAAATAGCTAAAGAAATCAGAGTATGATATAAAAAGTAAAGTACACTTTGAACCTAGTAAAATATGAAAAATATTCAAGAATGAAAATGGTAGAGCTCATTTCATTTACCAGAAAAAACAATGTTATTTAGTGTTTTTGCCTTATTGCAAAAATGGGGTCATTTGCAAAGAGGAGAGAGAAAGAAAGAGACAGAAAATGTATTTTTGGAACACCAAGTATGTTTTTGGCATTGGTAGAGACAACCTATTCCTATGCACACAATCCTCTTATTATCACACTTTGCAGGACAATTATCCTCCAAAAATATATATCTTACCCACAACCCAGAGCAGGACTTGACCCAAGGTTTATTTTCACATTACCTTGAAATCAACAGAACAATAGTGCTTTGTGAAGGTTGGTCTTTGGAAACAATCCTATATAATAAAAGAGAAACATGCAAATGTGACCGTACCTTCACTATGCTACCAGCCAATCAGGAGCAGGGGGCTAAGGCATGCGGGAGGTAGGTGCAGGGGGGCCTGACGGCCAGGACAAGAGACTGGCCAGTGTTCTGCTTGCAACGGGGAGGGCTGGCCTGTGTGCCGCTTGGGACAGGAGTCGTGCATGACAGGAGGGGCTGGCTGATGACAGGAAGGGCCAGCCAGCGAGCTGGGTGGGATGGGAACCATGCAGGATGACAGCCATGTGGGACAGGAAGGGCAGGCCTACACACTGGGTGGGACAGGAGCCATGCAGGATGGAAGGGGCAGGATGGGAGGTGCAGGCCTGGCATGCTGGGTGGGATGGGAGCTGTGTGTGATGTGAGCTTGGCGAACAGGAGGCAGGCGAGGCTGGCGCATGCAGCTGCCTAGTGTGGGGTGCCCCTGGAGCTGGGCAGTGGCCACCAGGGCTAAGGCCAGGGCTGGGTGGGCGGGGCCGAGGCAGAGCTAACCATCAAAGACCCATTGCAGGGCAATGGCTGGGTGCCCAAGGCCTAAAGCTTTGGCCAGGGGTGAAGGGTCCATAGGATATCCCCTGAGGGCTGCCAGTATGTGTGAGCGACCACGCACCCCCAGTGCATGAATTTTGTGCACTGGGACCCTAGTCCTCTCTAATAAAAGAGTAAGATGCAAATTGACTATCATTCCAACACACAAGATGGCTGCCACCATGTTGTCAAAGATCCTGACCCCATAAGTTGGGAAGGATCAGGCCAGTAAGGAAGGGTAGTGGGAGGGATGCAGGCTTGCAGGGGAGAGCAGTTGGGGGGAAACCAGGTCTGCAGGGGAGCACAGTTAGAATTGACCAAGCCTGCAGGGGAGAATAGTTGGTGGGGGCCAGGCCTGCAGGGGAGGGCAGTTAGGGGCAATCAGGCTGGCAGGGGAGCAGTTAGACATCAATCAGGCTGGCAGGGGAATTGTTAGGGGGTGATCAGGCTGGCAGGCAGAAGCAGTGAGGGCCAATCAGGAAGGCAGGCTGGTGAGCAGTTGGGAGCCAGCAGTCCTGGATTATGAGAGGGATGTCTGATTGCCTGTTTAGGCTCAATCCTACTGGGATCAGGCCTAAACGGGCAGTCGGACATCCCTTGAGGTGTCCCAGATTGGAGATAGTGCAGACTGGGTTGAGGGACACGTGCCCCACCCCCCTACCCCTGTGTATGAATTTCATGCACTGGGGCTCTAGTCCTATATAATCCTATATAATGAAGAGGTAATATACAGATTGACCATCAGTCCAACACACAAGATGGCCGGCCCCATGTAGTCAAATATAGCTGCCTCTATGTGGACACAAGATGGCTGGCAGGGACAGGAAGTTGGGGGCAATCAGGCCTGCAGAGGAGAGCAGTTGGGAGGGACCAGGCCAGCAGGGAAGGGCAGATGGGGAGACCAGGCCTATAGAGGAGGGCTCTTGGGGGGGACCAGACCTGCAGGGAAGGGCAGTTGGGGGGGGGGGGCCAGGCTTGCAGGGGAGAGAAGTTAGGGGCAAACAGGCCTGCAAGGGCGGGCAGTTGGGAGTGACCAGCAGGGGAGGGCAGTTATGGAGGAAAAGCCCTGGAGGGGAGGGCAGTTGTGGGGGACCAGGCCTGCAGGAAAGGGCAGTTAGGATCAATCAGGCTGGCAGGGAAGCAGTTAGGTGTCTATCAGGCTGATAGGGAAGTGGTTAGGTAATGATCAGGCTGACAAGCAGAAGTGGTTAGGGGCAATCAGGTAGGCAGGCAGGTAGGCGAGTGGTTGGGAGCCAGAAGTCCTGGATTGTGAGAGGGATGTTCAACTGCCCATTTAGGCCCTACTGGGATCAGGCCTAAATGAGCAGTGGAACATTCCTTGAGGGGTTCCAGATTGGAGAGGGTGCAGACTGGGCTGAGGGACACTCCCCTCCTCCCATGCACAAATTTCATGCACCAGGCCTCCAGTATTTAGGTAATTTGGAAGGGTAAAGAGATAGGAAATGAGGAACATAAAGTAAATCAAGAGCTGAGATGAAGCAGCTTGAGGAAGTGTGACATTACCTTTAGAGGAGATAATAACATGATTTTATTTCTCCTGATCATAAGTGGTTCTTAGTCTCTGAAGTGCTTATAGTTTTCTAGAAGTTCAAAAGTCACCTCTTATATTTCATTTATTTGAGAAGAGTGCATTCAGTAAACTTAATCTTGGGAAATACTTACAAATGCTTGTAGACCGTCAGGTAATGGAAGAGTTTAGAAATAATAAAGTACATATACAGAATTTACTGGCTGTGTAACAGGCCAAGCTGACAGAATAGAACACAGTGAGAGTAAGTTAGGGATTTCTCACCATGCTGAATTATGTTCTGGGTGGAGAGATGAAGCGCGTAGTATATTTTAAAATGAGTTCACATGTGCTGATTAAATGAAATTATGCTGAGGGGTCTTGAGAGTGTTCAGAAATGAGAGTGCTGAGAAATTTCCAGTGATTTTATTATTAAGAAATTCTGGGGACTAGAAATTGGCAAACTGGAGATAAGCAAATATCATTCTGAGTTTTTAAAAAGGGAGGAAATATTTTGCAAACCAGAGAGGGGCAAGCTTTATTGATCTCTGGCAAAGATGAGAGTGAACAGAGGAGGGTGGTTTCACACTTCTATAAGGGGAAGTGATGGTCATTAGGACCCCATATGGACTCACTAAGATCAAAGCATGTGAAAATAATGCATTTCATTTTTGAATGGCATTGATTTTTTGGTACAACAGACCAATGTGGTGACATTTCTCTAGGCATTTCATTCATCTAGTTGCATGATTATTTTACATCTGCCCTGACTACAGATCTGCAAAATCCCATCTCCTATTCTTTCCTCTCACTTGATGACCTTAAATTCTTTCTTCACTGAGAAAATAGAAGGTATGAGAGGGAACTTGTGTGTGCTCGCTCCACCAGAACTCTTCCTCTTTCTGCATCTGTGCTCATACAGTCTGCCTTTCTCCTCTCCTGGGGATGAATTATTAGTCCTGCTCTTCTTCCCGTGCTCTACACCACTCATCCCCTCTTGTTCATTCCAGGCCAGCCCACCAACAATGCCCCTTCTTTCTCTGGCTGCCAAACATATAAAATCTTCTCTTGTTTGTGAATCTACTTCTTGTGATTATTTCCTTTTCCCCCTTTAGACAAAACTCCTTGAAAGAGTTGCTTGTATTTGCTGAAACTAAGTCTCTATGTTTTCTTGTGAAGACACATTTTTTAGAAAAGTTTTGGTAGCTATGTTCCAGTAGAACTGCTCTTATTAATATTATCAATACTGATGCCTTGAGGTTTTGGCTTAGTCTAGGATGGGGCCTCTCTGGGCCCTGTTATTTTTTGTAAGCTGTCCAGTTGATTATAAAGTGTGGCTCAGGCCAAGGACTGATTTGATATTCTAAATAAGAATTAGAAATAAGCCATTTGGAGAAAGATAAATATCACATGATCTCACTCATATGTGGAATATTATGAACAACATTAAACTGATGAACTAAAATAGATCCAGAGACATAGAAGCATCAAACTGACCATCAAACCTCAGGGGGAAGATGTGATGTGTGTGTGTGTGGGGGGGAGGGGTGGGGAGAAGGATGAGATCAACCAAAGGACTTGTGTGCATGCATATAAACATAATCCATGGACACACTCAGTAGTGGCGACGAGGGCATGTGCGGGGGTGGGGGGAGGAATGAGTGGGGAGAGGTCAAAGGGGAATAAAGGATTCATATGCAATACTTAAAGCAATAAAGAATTTAAAAAAGAGAAAAAAAGGAATCATTCCTTTGAGGGCTTAATCCAGCATAGTGCTGGCTACTCCTGAGGGCCTGCTTAAGGTATCCATTCAGCTTCTGTAATAGAGTGATTATTTTGTGTTATTCTTTTAAGAGTTTCTGCAGAATCACCTTAAATAGAAAGCTTACAATGCATTTTTGTAGGGAAGCAAGAGACCTGGTTGGAATGTCTGTAAGGAGGATTCTGCAAAAGGTTGGGGGTCTCTGAGGAAACTCTTAACAAAACAAGCCCCATCCCCTCCCCCACCCCCGGGTGTTTTGCTAGAATTTTTATGTTTAGTCTTTAAAGACCCAACCTTGTAAAAGCATATACTTTCTCAAGGACACTTACTCTGCAGATTGTATCTAGAGATTAATTTTAATTCAAGCTGTTAGGACAATAAAAGCCAAAGAGACAGGTGAACAGGGCTACTTGGTGGGCAGTGACAGTCAAGTAGTGCCTTAGCCTCTTTCACAGAAACGTGTGTGAGAGAAATCGGTTCATCTAGCCCTCAGGGTCTGCTGGTCAGCCCCAGCTCAACCTATGTAATAAAGACCTAATATGCTAATTAGACTAAATAGCAGAATGACCTTCTGTGTGACATTCTGGACACAGCGGGGGCTGTGAGGGTTGAGCTGCTTGCATGAATATCATGCATCGGGCCTCTAGTTTTATAATAAGGTTATGACTTACAAAAAAATGATTCGTTCATGAATTTTCTGAAACATAGCTATAACATCAAGCCAGGTACATATTTTTTTTTTCAGTCTTGTGCAGTTGCTTATATACATTTATACACAATCAGAAAGAATATGGGACATAAGCAAATCATTCTAATAACTTTATTTTGTCTCATGTGAAACATCTCTCAAGCAATTTAAAGTACTTTACATTTTTGTAGGACAATATTTGACATGTATTTTGAATTGCAATATTTTCCCACGCTACTAAAATTTCACAGAAGCCCTTAAGCTGAGGGTTCTTTAGCTTGTGTGCACAAAACCTTTGAGGAGTTAAGTGTTAAGTATTGAAAATGTAATAGTGGACACATTTTTTATCAATCTCTTGGTCTGTCATCTATTTCTATAGTGCTTATCATCCTATCATTTATTTGCTATGTGTTTTCTCAAGATAGACGCTTTGTACTTTTCTCCATATTATGGCACATAATGACTTTTGAAGTTTATTTGTTCCTCTTTTCCTTTTGAGAAAGATCAAGGTAACGTAGTGTATGGTACTAGAAAGATTGAGAGACATTGTTGACTTTTTCAACATTCCATATACACCTTGAAGATCAAACCAGCAGTAAGATAATCTGAAAAGTCTCACAGGCTTCCCAGGAGTGAGAGGAGGTTAGAACTGATGCTAAACTAGGTTTTTAGTCCCAGGTTGGCCACTCATTAGACATTTGTTTTTGGATGAGTCTATCTATTCTAGACCTCACTTTCTTCAATTCTAAAAAGAGTTTAACTTTGAGGTTATTCCAAAATGCTTGGGACTGTATAAGGATTTTTATGGCTATACCTGAGAAAACAATAATCTATCCTTTTATAAGGATTTTACTGTTTAATAAAAGCATGGGAGTAATGTATATTAGCTGTGAATAAACCCTGTTTCAGAGAGTGCTAAAATAATTTAGTAATTTTTTTTAATAAAAATTATCAGAGAAATTAGATCTATCTTTGAGCACCAACATCAGAGTCAAAAAAAGAGTAAATGCAATTTCAGTTTCATTCATCTTCTTTTAGAGACTGGAGACAAACTTGGGACTTTCCCAAAAGACACAGTAAACAGAAAGAAAATGTTGCAAGATTGATTCAGAGCCAGAATAAACTAGGATTTCTAAAAACTAGGTTATTACAAAGGAATTCAAAAATATTTCAAGGAGATACAGTTAAGTCTGGAAACCAGGCCAAGTTGTTTTAATTGAAATGTTCAGTATTAGGAAGTTAATTTTCATCAATATTAATCTACATGAGTGACTACTGAGAATGTACAGAAAAGACATTTTGATCAATAACACTTTCTTCCCCACAGTGTCAATCAGTACCTGTGGTCAATTAAGTAGGAGAAATTCAAGTTAATATAGTAAAATGAAGTTTATATCTTAAAAAATTACATTTTAAGGCTTTAACTCAATTTATTTATAGTTATTTGTAATCATTCCTATAACATTTCACAAAAGAGTTATCATTAGTGGAATGTAGCCTATCTTATAGATGTAAATTAAATCTCATTCATTTATTCAATAAAGATTTACTGAGTGCCTCTAAGGTGAGATGTTTTATTAAATGAGTACTTTTTATACTCTTTCTAGCCTTACCTTTGCTAATTATGAAACATATATTACTCTTCATTAAATGTGGTTTTGGCTTTATTCTAGCATCAAAAATGGATACTTTGTGCGATTTTTTTTCAGGATATATTTTCATTTTTTAAGTTGAATTTTGAACAATGTATTGAACCATCACTTTTGTTTAGACATCTCTGAAATCCTCTTACACTCACCTGCTCCACTGAGTTCATAGGTAACACTGCCCATATGGAAACAGTAATGTGAGGGCTTTGCAAGGGTCATCTGGAAGTTTGATTAACTCCTAATTCCTTCTTCCATAACATCCTGTCCTTTACAATTATATTAATTAGCAATTGAAACAGAAATGTGAGTACAAAACAAATCAAACTTGGAGTAAAACAATGTTCATGAATTTGTTTGCCTGATATAATTTATACAGATAATAGGCCCAGCTGATGTTTCATAATCCTCCTGCTGGAAGATGAGGACTAAAGACAACACAGAATTCCCAGACTGGGCAGAACTGGCAATTCCAGCCCAATCTCTTACTAGTAAGAATGAGTAGTTCAAGGTGCTTAAAACTTTGACAGCATTGAGATTTGTAGTAACACAGACCTAGATTTGAATCCGGGGTTTATCACTTAGCAGCTCTGTGACCTTGGGGGAATTTACTTAACTTCTGTAAAGCACAGAAAACATTGGTAAAATGGAATGATAATTTCTACCTTATACTATCATTATTGAGGATTAATGGAATACTGAAAATAAAGTGTTTATTGCAGTCCTTAATCTGCTGTTTTAAAATGTATTGATCAAATCCTATCTTCGTTGGAATATATACTAAATGTCATTACTCAATCTTTCTTGGGCACCAGGGTCTCTACCATATGCTAGAGGTATAAGGTTAATCACTGTTTGATGGGAGAGAGAAGAGATAAATTGGTAGTTATGATCAAAACTACATGAATCCTACTTAGTTTTATTGCATACATATAGTTCCATTTATGGGAAGGAGATCATTTTCATTTTTATTACCACTTTTCTAGGTAAAGCCATGCAAACCTTTATTTTATATCATGATATGTTTTGTACAAAGATAAGATAGCAAGGAGATGAAAAGCAGAGCTCTGAAATTAGACGGCCTGAATGTCTGTTCTGGCTTTAGGGCTCACTAGCTGTATGACCTCAGGCTATTTATCTTTCTCTGTTTCCGTTTCCTCAGTTGAAAAAAGGGGGTAATAATATTACCTGTTCCTTAAGATTGTTGCAAGGTCTAAATGTCTAAATGTACATAAAGTTGTCAGAGCAGTTCCTATCTCATAGTGAGCACTTAGCAAATGTTGGCTATTATTAACATCATACATCACATACTATTTAAATATAGTTAAGATGTGTGTGTGTGTGTGTGTGTGTGTGTGTGTGTGAGTGTGAGTGGGTGCATGTGTTAGGGTTTAGAACTATGAACGCTAGCTCAAGCAAAATAATATCAGCATTCTATATTTCACACATTTGTCTTTACCAATTTTAAAAAGTATATCCAATAACTATCTTTGGTAATATTATATTTAGTCATAGGAATAATAGTGTCAGGTATAAATGGCACAATTAAAAACACCACAGGAGCTAAGTTGCTCAGAAAGTTGCAATACAAATGTTCTTTCCTAGAAGCCTTGCAAATGCACAGTGAGAAAGGATGAGGATATCTTATTTTATTCCCTGGTGAGAATTTATCCACATCAAACACACTATATAACTCTGCATGTGGGCAGCCTCTGTGAGAGTCCCTGCCTCGTCATGTAGGCCTTCTGGAGAAAGAAATTGATAGCCATTCATCTTATTTTTAAAGGAGTCAATACATTAAAAGTCTAAGTTAAAAGTAGAAGTCTGTCACATGATTCTTAGAGATATTTTGGAATATGTCTGGTTTAAAAGTGATAATATTAACATACACTTGAAGCTGTTTACATATCATTGTGACATGAAATTTCCATTACATTAAAAAATGTTTCAAAACAACATTTATTTGGTTTATTCCAGGACTATAGGATTAATTTGCTCATTCACTCATTAAAAACTTCTCAGGTATCATAATATATTGAGCACTATACTAGGCACTGAGATACAAAGACTGATTATAATTCCCTGACCAAAGGAAATAGAAGAACACTTAAACAATAGACACTATGTTAGATTTGATAGAGGGATTTAGAGGTGTTGTTGTTGTTTTCTTAAATATATTTTTATTGATTTCAGAGAAGAAGGGAGAGGAAGAAAGAGATAGAAACATCAAAGGTGAGAGAGAATCATTGATTGCCTGCCTCTTGCATGCTCCCTACTGGGGATTGAGCCTGCAACCTGGGCATGTGCCCTTGACTAGAATTGAAACCAGAACTCTTTAGTCCACAGGCCAATGTTCTATTCCCTGAGTCAAACCAGCTAGGACTAGAAGAGAGGTTTTTAATTAAGACCAGAGTAGGTATCACCAAAGACCTCCAAGTATTGAATCTTTAAGTGCTGGCCTGAGTTAGCTAGTGGGTGCGTATGTTAGGCAACATAGTATGGGTAAGGGGTGGGAGAAGACTGGGGTGTATTCTGAGCAAAGGGAACAGCTTGTGTGAAGAGTCAAAGATGTGCAACAGCATGAACTGTTTGAGGACCAGCAAATATTCTATGTGGATGGAGCACAGGGATCGATGTGTTCACAGAAAGAGTCCATTGCCCTCTCCCAGGCGGGTAGAAACTGAATGCTGGGTGAGACTGGAGGGCAGTGTCAGGGGATTCTGGGTCAGGAGTAGGGACTGGAGTGTCCCTTGCCCATGGTCTAGAGTGTGCATCAGAGCACAAGGGGTGACTAAAGAAATAACAATTTGGAGAGAATGAGAAACTGAAAGCAAGCAGATCCTACATCTAAGGAGGCAATCAGGCAGGGTTCAGATTGGAGACAGAGACTTAAACCAGGAACTCAGATGACAGCAGAGGCTCAAAGCTGCAATCAGGGTGGGATGTGGAGCTTGGAGGGATTTCCTGAGCAGCCGGAACATAACTGCAGCAGATTTTTATAGGGCACTTGCAGCCTCCTGAACTGGTGGGGAGGGAGCTGTTAAGGGCACTGATCTGGCTCAGGCAGAGGGCTTCGAACTAAACTGATGAACTTGAATTGTATCCTGAAAGCTTCGGGGAGTCATTGCAGGGGTTTAGGCAGGGCAATGGCACGATCGGATTTGCGTTCTAAAAGGATCTTGTTGGCTGCTGTGCACCGATGAACTGAAATTTGTGAGCCTGAAGGTGTGGAGATAAACTAGGAGGGTTTGTACAGAGGAGAGATGCTGGGGCCTGCTCTAAGACACTGTAGTGAGAATAGACATGGGAGGAAACATTCTGGGAGACCTGGAAGGGGGAATGGAGATGGGTTAAGAGAGAGGAGCAAGGAGGGAGAGAAGAGCCTAGGGATCACTAATGTTTCTGAATTGGGTATCTGGATAGCTCATTATGCCATCCCCTGCAGCAGGGGGAGAGGAGGGGCAGACTAGGAGAAAAACTAATTTCAAGGGTAAAGGTATTGAATTTGGGAGTTCTGCTGAAAAGTTAGATGGAGACTATTTAAGTAGATCAGTATAGGGAAGGCCAAAAAATAGGGAAAAGATCTAGATTAGGGGAAAAAAATGGGGTTCATTAATATTTAAATGGGAATTAAAGTGGATGAATTTAAATGAAGTATATAGAGTGAAATGAGGAGAGGACACTGGTAAACAGTAACATTTAGAAGAAACTGGAGGAATAGGTAGAAATCATTTCAAGATCAAGGGAGAGCTGTAGAAGGGTCAGCGTAACGACAATTCCATGGTTGTAAAGGGTCAGACAACAATTACACTAACTTTGCCAGACACTTTACATGTAGTATGTCGTTTCATCCCCAAAACAAACCCATGGGCTGGAGTTCATTATTATCCCCCTGTTACAGATGAGGCTGCTGAGTCACAGAGAGGATAAGTCACCTGCCCCACATTACAAAACAAAATAAATACTCAAATGCAGAGCTTGGTCAATCAGCTCTGTCAGTGCTGAAGAGCTAAAGGATAAGACAAGGAATAAAGCTAAATTACAGTAGGCTGAGAAAGAATGGGGAAAAACAGGACATAGAATCACGAGTGAATAGCTCTCAGGAAATTTTTATAAAGTAAACTGCAAGGTCTTGGCTGGAGGGAACATGGGGCTGAAGGGAGTTTTTTAATTTTTTTTAAAGAGTGGAAAGATTTGAGGTGATTTATTTATTGAGTTAATAGAAAGGGTAAAGGTGTGAATAAATATAGATATATGAAGTGATGTCCTTGCAGGCATCAAGAGTGGTTAAAATCAAGAATATAAGTACAGATATTAATAGTGAACAAGTATTTGTTGAACACATACTTTGTACTTGGCTTTAATAGGTGGTAGAGAATATAAAGATATATAATATATGGTAGTTGCTCTCAATGAGCTCAAAGTTGTGTTGGAGACAGACAATTGTAATATCATAAAATGTGCTGTTATGAAAGGGGCTGCTGATTAACTGACTTCAAGGGAATGGGAATGAGAAGTTTGGGAGTGAAAGTGTTACTGGGAAATCTCCAACTGGGCTCCAGAAGCCTGTCACTGTGCCCAATAACAAAGGCAGAGTTGAATCATATAAGGCATTTGTTGAGAAGGCCAGCCAACCAAGAAGACAGGGCGCCTACAAGCATTCAAACCCTGTCTTACAGCAAGATGCAGGGGACAAGATTATAAAGGGGAAGGAGTTAGGGTGAGGTTGGGAATGGAATGCAACTACAAGCAGCACTAGAGGTCCGCATATGTCAGCTATTGTCTTTAGTTATTAGGTGACGAGATGATGTTTTGACTCCTGGTGGGCCAGTCTGACCATGCTTATAGGTTCTGCTTGCTAGTTTCACAGCTGAGTCACCTCAATCGCTTCACACAGGCCTTGAAAAGGAAACTTAAGAAAAAAAAGTAACCCCTATTCACATATAAGAAACTTAACCCCCTATTCACATAAGTATATGTGTTCTAAGATTTAAGAAAATATGATTATTTTTCAGATTAATTCAGGTGCTCTATCAGATTATAAGTCCCACTATCAAAAGCACATCTCCGAGAAACCAAGATGACAGCATAGGTAAACACCTGAACTGCTGCCTCACACAACAACTTCAAAGCTATAACTAAAAGACAAAACGGACATCATCCAGAACCACAGGAAGGCTGGCTGAGTGGAAATTCTACAACTAGAAGGAAAGAGAAAAGCACACTGAGACTCGAGGAAGTAAAGGCAGAGGTATGGAGGCGCTCGTGGAGGAGACTGGCAAATGAGTACATGGCTGGCTTTTTCAAGTGGGAGAGAGGTGAAAGCTCCTGACAGTTCTGAACTCCAGTTCCAGGCAAGATTCTGGGGACCCAGACTCATACGGGGAGAAATTGGACTGCCTGACAGTGGGTGGAACTCAAGAACGGCTTTCTCTCAGAGGTGCTTGCAGCGATTACAGTGGGACACCAAGACCCAGGAGCCTCTTAGGGCAGGGCTAATGGGAAGCCATTGCTGTTTGCTCCACACTGAGACTCCGCCCCATCCAAGCTGAGTGCAGAGGCTTTTGCATAGGAATGGCCTGGTCCTTTGAATTCCAAACTTATGTAACAAAGTGAAGCTGAGTCAGTGAGACCCAGAACATCCAAAAAAAGGCTGAAGGCCCCATAGAAGCTTGCATTGCTTCACAGTAAGGCCTCATCTGGGCATCTCCAAAACCCAAGCAAAGAAGAGGAATCTGCAGATCTCTCTGTAGTTCCTTCTGGGTGGCCACAGGCAAAGGTTAAAATAGAACCTCCTTGGAGATCCAAGAGCCAATGTACCCAAGGGTCAGAGTAGGACCATCTAAATTATAACTTCTCAGATCCATAAGGGACACACTCAGAGGACAAACTCAGTGAGCACCAAAGCCCTACTGAATCAAGACTTGCCTCATAAGGGTGTCTCCAGCACAGAAGTTCTCCCATCATAGATTCAGCTGATCCTCACAACCAATGTGCCTGGAGGTCAATTCCTCCCAGTGATACCAACAACAATTAAGGCTTAACTATAACAACACTGTGCACATCGCCCACAAAGGGGTGCACCAAGAGTGTCCATCTCAGGTAACTGGAGAGGCTGAGCCAGTGGGCCCTATAGGACACCTAACACACAAAGCCACTCTATCAACTCAGGGAAGCAGCCAAAATGTGGAGACAAAGAAACAGGTCACAAATGAAAGAAATGGAGGAAAGCAAAATACTAGATATAGAGTTCAAAACCACGGTCATAAGGCTTTTCAAGAATTTTCTAGAAAAGGCCAATAAATTTAGTGAGACCCTGGAGGATATGAAAAAGGACTAACTAGAAATTAAGCATTCACTGACTGAAATAAAAAAAATCATATACAGAGATCCAACAGTAGACTAGAGAATTGCAAGAATCAAGTCAAAGATTTGAAATACAAAGAAGCAAAAAGCAAAAAGCATCCAAAGATTTGAAATACAAAGAAGCAAAAAGCAAAAAGCATCCAAAAATATGATGATAATATAAGGAACCTCTGGGACAACTTCAAGTGTATCAACATCAGAATTATGGGGGTGCCAGAAGAAGAGAGAGAGCAAGATACTGAAAACCTATTTGAAGAAATAATGACAGAAAACTTCCCTCACCTGGTGAAAGAAATAGACTTACAAGTTCAGGAAGTGCACAGAACCCCAAACAAAAGGAATCCAGAGAGGACGATACCAAGACACATTATAATTAAAATGCCAAGAGCAAAAGACAAATAGAAAATATTAAAAGTAACAAGAGAAAAATAGCTAGTTACCTACAAGGGAGCACCCATACTATTGTCAGCTGATTTCTCAAAAGAAACTATGCAGACCAGATGGGAATGGCAAGAAATATTCAAAGTGATGAATAGCAAAAACCTACAACCAATATTACTTTACCCAGCAAAGCTATCATTCAGAATTGAAGGTCAGATAAAGAGCTTTACAGATAAGAAAAAGCTAAAGGAGTTCATCACTGCCAATCCAGTATTTTACAAAATGCTGAAAGTTATTCTTTAAGAAGAGGAAGAAGAAGAAAAAGGTAAGATAAAAATGATGAACAACAAATACATATCTATCCACAAGTGAATCTAAAAATCAAGTGAATAAAGAATCTGATGAACAGAATAAACTGGTGAATATAATAGAATGAGGGGCATAGAAAGGGAGTGGACTGACAATTCTCAGGGGGGAAAGGAGTGTGGGTTGTGTGGGGAAAGACTGGACAAAAATCCTACACCTATGGATGAGGACAGTGGTGGGGGTTAAGGGCAGAGGGTGGGGTGGGAACCAGGTGGAGAGGAGCTATGGGGGGAAAAAGAGGAAGTATTGTAACAATCTGAACAATAAAGATTTATTTTTTTTAAAAAGCACATCTCCAACCACCTTAACTTATGCTCTTATGCTCCAGGCCTCCTTTTAATTCATGAACATGCCAAGGGCTTTCTGATTCCAAGTATTCATATACCTGGTCCCTTCTCTTCCTCAACTCTCAGTTGGAATGTGACTTCTTCAGAGAGTCTTTCCAAAACTACCTTACCTGAAGTAACTTTTACCCATACCTTAACCTCTCTCACATCATCCTGTTTATTTTCTGCATTGCCATTTTCACAATTTATCATTATCTTGCTTATATATGCATTGGTTTACTGTGATTCTTTTTCTAGATGTAAACTCACCGAAAGTAGAGGCTGTCTTGTTCACCATTGTCTCTTCAGTGCTTAAACTATATGTGGCACATAGGATATAGTCAATATGATTTCAAATAAATGAATGAATAGAAGAAATAATATTTTGGGCAGAGTTTTTAAGGGTAGCCATTAACTGTAGATGAGATGGAGTTGTTCATTGTAGGTAAGTGCAAAAGCAGTGCAATGTGATAGAAACGTGAGCTAGGATGGCATATTTGAGTAGCAACCAGTAACTTGCCATGTTGGTAACATCCTTCAAAATGGCTTAGTGGCAGTGGTAGTGAGGATACACGGGTATGGGGAGGGTTTGGCAATCAAATGGTACATTTGGGCCATATCAAAGACCTTGTATGCCAAATCAAAGATTCTGTTGACAATGCATAGTTCATTGAAAAACTGAATACTAAAGAAATTAGATCCTAAAAAGTCAATGCTATATCAATCACCACAAACACTCCTTTTTGGAGACGATGATAATGATGATGATGATGACGATGATGATGATGATATGATGATGACGACGTTGACTGGCTGGAATGAAGACACAGGGAACTGATGCAAAGGTTTTTCCTAAGCATGACTTTGCACAGCCAGACTTGGGTATAGGTGAGCCACAGGGTGAGGTAATGGTGAGCATTCTGAAGGCAGTATCTCAGGTATCTGAGTTAGCCAACTTTTGAGATCCCAGCCTCAAAAGAGGAGTAAAGAGGAGTGTGGGCCTATCTTCAGAATGCTAGGGTTGTCAACAGCCGACCTTGGTCCTGCCTCAGACTCCCAGTTGGAAGAAGGGCTGGTAAGCTCCCCTCCAATCAGTCACCTACCAGAGTCCTGTCTTTTTCCAAGGTTTTTTCTCTTCACTAACTCTCGGACTGCTATAGGGAGACCTCTCATGCTCAACTGTGCCCCAGCAACAGGACTTGTCACCTGCACTGAAGTCTCCCTTATAGAACCTAGGGTGGATTACACCATCCAGCCCCAGTTCAGTAGTAGCCTTGCCTGCAGTCCTGGTACATTATTTCCTCTCTGCCTTAAAACTTTGAAATTAACAAAACTAAAATAAATATGAATAATAAAAAATTCTGTATAAATCTAGCTATTATCAGTAATGTGAATAATTAAATTTTTTTTGTTTATTAAGTCCTGTCTTTATGTAATTATGATCACACAATACAAACTATTGACCTAAATCCTTCACTGGAAATTAGGTTTTTGCAAAAAAATCAAGGATTTCTGTTTAATATGTATCACATGTTTTCTTGTGATCACTGCTTGGTAATTTAGTGGCCAGAAAATAAAAGGCTTTGTCATTATATAAAGACATCAATATTCATTAAAACAGTAGGGCTGATCTTTGTAGGTATGTTAATGAAAATCTGCAAACTTGTTTAACCAAAGATCAAACAACCTAATTAAATGTTAGTCATTAATAATAATTACCTCATTTTTGGGGGGTAAGAAATAGCAAATGGTAGAAACGCAACACAAAAAGCAAGTAAGCAACATTCACTAAGGAAATATTTTTTATTTGTTTTTTATTAATTACTAGATTAGGGAAATGACATTTATAGGGGAAAATAACAGATCATTCAATGGCATTGCTAAAGGTCTTTTGAACCTCCAAAGAAATGAAGAAATGAGCTAAATGATAAAAACTAATGTTGGGAGTCTGGACAATAATACTTGCTCCCTTTTTTTGGTTATTTTATAAGTTATTTGAGCATTTAATTTTTATTATTTTTAAAAATATATTTTACTGATTTTTTACAGAGAGGAAGGGAGAGGCATAGAGAGTTAGAAACATCGATTAGTTGTCTTCTGCACACCTCTCACTGGGGATGTGCCTGCAACCAAGGCACAGGCCCTTGACTGGAATCGAACCTGGGACCCTTCAGTCTGCAAGCCGATGCTCTATCTACTGAGCCAAACCAGCCAGGGCTATTTGAGCTTTTAAATAACAGACTGAGAGCAAGGGGAGGACTGTAATGGGCAAAAGATATTCAAGTTTGCATCATGGTTTGTAGTTTTAGTCACTTGAGATTATTTATATGAGATGATAATGTCTTAAGGGGAATTTTGGTAGTCGGTATTACTAGTTATATGTATACAGGGAGACAGTTTCATTTTACCTCTTATGTTTAGTCATTTGCCTAGATTATTATATCACTTAATTAAAATACTTTACAATGTGAAATTATTAACCAAAATAAAATCAAGACTACAAATAGTATCCTTTATACTTTCTGACACATTTTATAAGTACATTTACCTTATTTCTATTTTTAAGTATATGTCTAGCTTAATTATTTGCATTTGCTTAGAAGCATATAGGTATTTAAAATATGTGTACTTTTCCCAGATCATTTAATACCCATCTACTTTCTTTGAGCTAAAGGTCATAGTTATGTTAAAACTTAGGATGTCTTTCCTTTATTTAGCACAGTTTACAAAACTGGACCATCCCTGCCTGAATATACCTTTTTATGTCACAATAAAGATTAAGGAAATTCCTCATGACCATTGCTCCCTGAAGGACTTGAAGAAGAGCCCTAATAGATAAAGATGGTGAACTTTCAGCTTCTTTTCTTGTGATAAGGATTATGCTTCTAAGTCAGGAGTTGACCAGCAATGGCCCATGGACTAAATCTGGTCTGCTGTATTTTTATTTATTTTATTTTCAAATTTATCTTTATTGTTGAAAGTATTACAGATGTGGGCCCCCTTCCACCCCCCAAACCTTCACCCAACTATTGTCTGGTCTATGGGTTATTCATGTATGCATATACATTGTTTAATCTCTTTCCCTCTCCACCTTATCCCTTCCCTCTGAGATTCACCAGTCTGTTCCATGCTTCCATATTGATGGATGGATCTATTCTCACTCATGTAGGAAATCTAATGAACAAAATAAACTGATGGTCTGCTTTGTTTTTGTAAATAAAGTTGTATTAGATCATGGCCACACTTCTTCATTTACATATCAATTGTGGCTATTTCATGCTGCAAAGGTAGAGTTGAATTACTTTTTACAGGGACCATGTGGGCTGCAAAGCCTAAAGTTGGTCCTATTTGTCCCTTTACAGGAAAACGTAGCTAACCCTTGCTCTAGTGTAAGGTTTTTCTAAGTATTTCCATATAAGAATACTTAGAGAGGATTTTAATGGGTGGGATTAGTCAAAGGTTAGACAGTTAGGGAATCACTAGCCTAATCCAATTTAATTTTTTTCTTTCAGGAATTTTCAGAGCAATTAATGGACTAATGCATATCAGAAGGAAATATTATATTAGAATTTTATAAATAATATGCTTTGGCAGTTATAAATAATAGCATTTATAACTGATAAGTAATCATTTATAACACAATTACTTATATCTGTGTTTTATGGACTATGCATGGGCTAAGTGATCTGTGAAACACATTTTAGGAAATGCACAAATTCTGTTTACTTCAGGATTTTCTACTTCTAGATTCTCTTCAGTGTTTGAGGACAGCCACTGTCCTATTTTCTCCATAGTTTAGATATTGTAAGCATTATTTAACTTAATATAATGTTTCTTTCTCTTACTATTTCAACATGATCCTAGTATGGATTATTTTGATGTCAGATTTCTCATTTTCAATGGATTGTTTCCTTTCCTTTGAGAAATTTTAAACTTGAACATAATGTATATTGAACAGTTATATAACTGTATGATTTTTTTTTCCTTTACTGCACTTGGAAAATATTTGAAAGCAAGCTGTATAAATTATCTGTTATTTAGAAATTAAATGCATGTACCATCTTCTTCACAGTGGATAATTTGAGTTAACAACTTATCTTTATATGGAAATAATTGTTTAAGAGAGGAAATGCATATGGATGATATCTTATTTAATAAAAGAGTAATATTCAAATTAATTATCACTCCACTATACCAACAAGCCAGGCCCACGAGCCAATCAGAACAAGTATGTAAACTAACCCCAACCAATATGGCTATGGCCATGGAGAGAGTAGGAGGGGGGGCTTGGGTTTTCCTAGTGATGGAGGAAGCCAAGCTTTCTGCACACCCTGGTAGGCCCAGGTCTTCGTTTAAGACTACAAAGTTTCAATTATAGAAGATAAATAAATAAATAAATGAATAAATAAATAAATAAATAAATAAATAAATAAATAAATCCCAGGTACCAGGGCCTCTTCTTGGGTCGCTGGGGTGTGTGGCTAGCCTGCAAACCACCACAGGCCTCTCCCGCAGGCTGCCCCATGCCCCAAGGAAGCCCCACCCTGATCCAAAACACCGTTCAGGGCAAACCAGCTGGCCCCCACCTATGCAGCAGGCTTCTATCCTATCTTATAGAGAGTAAGATTAACCGTCACTCCAATACACAAGATGGCTGCCCCCATATGGTCAAAGATCTTACTCCCATGTGGAAACAAGATGGCCACCACAAGATGGCCATCAGGGGATGGCAGTTGGGAGGACTAGGCCTGCAAGGGAGGGCAGTTGAGGGTGATCAAGCCTGCAGGGGAGGGCAGTTAGGAGTGACCAGGCTGGCAGTAGAGGGAAGTTGGGGGTGACCAGGCCTGCAGAGAAGGGCAGTTAGCGGGGATCCAGGCTTACAAGGGAGGGCAGTTATGTGCAAATGGGCTGGCAGGGGAGCAGTTAGGCATCAATCAGGCTGGCAGAGGAGTGGTTAGGGAGTGATCAGGCTGGAAGGCAGAAGTGGTTAGGGGCAATCAGGAAGGCAGGCAGGGAGCAGTTTGGAGCCAGCAGCCTTGGATTGTGAGAGGGATGTCCAACTGCCCATTTAGGCCCAATCCTACAGGCAGTCGGACATCCCTCAAGGGGTCCGAGATTAGAGAGGGTGTAGGTTGGGCTGAGGGACAGCCCCCTCCCCCCAAGGCACGAATTTTGTGCACAGGGCCTCTGGTGTTTAATATAATAGATTTCTTTTGGTAAATGTAAGGGTTAACTTAGATCAACAGAAAGTAGCTAAAGGTAGTGTTTATATATTTCAAATAATCTGATAAAAATTTGGGCTCATACTTTTTTTTTAACTTTCTTCAGTCATATAATGTAATACATGCACTCTCAGAGTAAAAGATACTAAATATTGAATGTTTACAGTGGGCTCCTCCATAGAGAATGGGATGGCCAAGAAGCAAAGAGGAGTAGTGTGTGTAGATTATGTGGATAATATGGTTTATTCCTAGTGATACCCAACACTTAGGTCTGTGAGGAGCATTTATAGATGACCAAGTTTGAGCAATCCCTATAGGAGGATACAGATGGTAATTTCAGACAGTATTTCAGCAACATTGGTCTATAAGGTTGGGGAATATCATGATATAATAACCAAATTTAGAATTATGGCTCAAAATGGTAAATGTGATCTCAGTCACCTCTATCCTTTGGTGGGTATATAGGTATTTGCTTTGTGCAGAAGTACCCCACCCTATTAGTACTGCCTCTTTTTTTTTTGGTGCATTGGTTTTCCACGGCTACTATAACAAATTACCACACACTTACTCACTTAGAGCAACACAAACTTAATTATCTTACAATTCAGAGGTCAGAAGTCTAAAATGTATGTGACTGAACTAAAACCAAGGTGTCATCAGGGCTGCATTCCTTAAAGGCACTAAGGGAGAATCTGTTTTCACACATTGTACAGCTTTCAGAGGCAGTTTGTGCTCTTGGCTTGTACTAGTAGCCTCTTCCTTCAAGGCGGTGGAATCTTTAAATTCTTCTCTGACCCTGCTGCTACTGCCATCACATCTACTTCTCTTACTCTGCCCTCCTCCCTCCCTTTTATAAGAACACTCATGATTATATTTGGCTGACTTGAATAATCCAGGGTAAACTCTCCATCCTAAAATTCTTAATTTACTCATCTTTGCAAAATCCTTTATGTCAAGTCCTGGTGAATAGAATAGGGACATCTTTGGTGGGACATTAGTCAGGCTTCCATATTTGGCAAACTGGAGTGTATTCTTCAGTGCAGAGGTTACCCACCACCACTACCACGAATGGGTTCCCTAACTTGTTTCTTATCACACCAGACTAAGATATGTCCCCCAAATGGGATTCTCTAATAAAACCTCATGTTTTCCTGTACTGTAGCACTTATACTGGTAATACATGCCCATCACATCTATTTTTCCAAATAGACTCTGAGTTTCTTTACTGTCATATCTGTAACACTTAATACAGTGATAAAAGGATCATGGATGCCAAATAACTACTTGATGACATATTTGAGTGTCTTACATGTCATTATCAAGGAATGCACTGATATTTTGATGTAGGCTATATTTGTCTAATTTACTTTACTAAAACTCTCTGACTTGGAGTCTCAAATTATCTAGTTGACCAGTTCTTGGGTAGCATCAGTCTAATTTATAGGCTTTCCATTTAGCTTTTGATTCTTACATGTCATTTTATGACAGATCACTGTACTAGTGACCTGTCATAAAATTGTGCAAAACCTGGGACCTCTCCCTCCCCCACCCCATGCCATGGGACCTCCCTGAATCCTGGAATGTTGCTCCAGTGCCCCGACTCCAGGCCACACCCCTGTGGCACATGCATGGGCCTGCGGAAACCCTGGCAGAAGCCATGTGAAATGGATACTGGGAACCCCACGTTCCCATGGGGCTGCAGGAATCCCTGCAGAAACCGTGTGCAGTGGCTGCTGGCCCCACCTCTGCTACCCTGCATGCTGCCATCTCGTGACAGTGTTATGGCGAGAGGGGCAATTTGCATATTACTTCTTTTTTATATAGGATGGCCATTCATATTAGTCTTTCCAAAGAGAATACTTCCTGGACTTACCTCTAAACTGTAACTGTGCTGCATGGATCTATCCCCAAACCTTGTCTTTCTTAATATTTGCCACTCCAGGATTGTTTACCAAAACCCATGCTATTAACACCTGCTTTGGGGTAACCATATCAACCTGTCCAGCTTAAACTCACACCTAAGCCACATGTTCAACTGCTGACCATACTGACCATTGCCACAGAATCTCAAACTCCCCACACTGACACACCTCAATTATCAATCATATTTCCCTCCATATCTGAATATTCCCCTCTCTTTGCCTGCCCAGATTACTAGTAAAGAAGTCATGATGCATTCTCTTTCTACTTTTGTGGCCTCAGTTGAGGTTTCTCTCTCTCTCTCTCTCTCTCATTAGGACTATGATATTGGAAACAAAAATTCTGGAGTCTATCTTCTCCTTGCCTTCAAATTAATCATTCCAAAACACAATTTAATTCATTTCAAAACACAAAGCCCTTCAAGCACTCTCCAGTAACTACAGGTAAAATCCAGAAACTCTGCCATACTATGCGAAATCTGTTGTAATCAAATGGCATTTTCCAGAGTATCCTGAGCATAGCCTGCATGGCTTCGGCAATGGCCATGACTTAGACATGCAAGTACGCTCTGGAAACAGACTGCTTGGGCTCCGATCCTGTCTCCATTACTTATTAGCTCTCTGACTTTTGATAACTCATTTTATTTTCATTTTTCTTGTCTAAAAATGGGGTTAAAATAAAACTTCCCTTAAATAGAGATTTATAAAAGACTAAACTTTATAAACTGTGGAAAGCTCTTTAAAAAGTGCTTGGTACAGAATCATTGCTCAGCAAATGATACATATATAAATATTAATTGGTTAATATCAGCATCATCCTCTCATTAAGCTTCATATCTTCTATTATTTATCCTATTTCTAAATGTCATGAATGTCACACCTGCAAGTGGCACATGTGTAAGCATTGCAAAGCTCTGGATTCACATCTTTACCTCTGATACCTAGTACCTCATGTTTGGAATAGGCAAAGCATTATCTCGTTCACAGAGCTCTGTGAGCATTAAATGCGATAATACATGCCAAGTAATTATTACAGTATATAATGAATGTAGTAAAACTCTCCAATAGTACTATTTTTATCATTTCTGTATCAATGGTGCTTTGCGCATATAAAGTATCTAATGACTGCTAAATAACTTGCCAGGTTCTAATTTAGAGAAAACTAGTCTAGTTGAGAAAACTTAGAATGGTTGTGTCTTTATGCCTTAAGAGTAGTAATCTGCATGAACTATGGGATCCAATTTGAGAACATTATGAAACTCAATCAACTAAAATGTCAATGTATTTAAACACAGAGTAATCATATACTTTTTTTCCCCATTGGCTAAATCTAGTTTAGATTGAGCTACTAGTTGAAAAATTTGATATTTAATTTGCTCAACTCCTTCATATCAGAACACTTTATTGACAATTATAATTTTCAATTTATAACTAAGTAAAAATGTTGAAAACCATAGTTTTTTTCAATATTTGAATTAAACTAGACTTTATAGTTTATGGACATTAGACATTTAGTTGCAGGAGTTATTTATTAATGCCTATTTCACAAATGGGATAATAAGTGCCATGAGGCACAGAGTCTGTCTATTTGTATTATGTGTTAGGTACCAAGCAGGATTTCACTAATATTTATGGAATGAATGAAATTCAATTACATCTTGTAACATTTTAAATTGACCTAAATAAGGAAGAGATTTAAAATTCATCTTATATAGTAAATGTTTCTGTATATATGATTTGATTTTGTGATCATTCTGAATCAGGGTTGGCAAATTATGGCCTGCATGGAGAAACCAGCCGGTTTTTGTTTTTTGTTTTTAACATATTTTTATTGATTTCAGAGAGAAAGGGAGAGGGAGAGAGATAGAGAAACATCAATGATGAGAGAGAATCATTGTTCGGCTGCCTCCTGCACACCCCCTACTGGGGATTAAGCCCACAACCCAGGCATGAGCCCTGAATGGGAATCTCACATTGGCCTCCTGGTTCATAGGTTGAAGTTCAACCATTGAGCAACACTGGCCAGCCCCCAGATGGTTGTTTTTTTTTTAAGGCTTACGAGTTAAAAGTAGTTTTTTATGTTTTAAAATGCTTGGAAAAAATCCAAAGAAGAGTAATATTTTATGTGAAAATTATAGGAAATTAAAATTTCAGTGTCCACAAATAGTTTTCTTGAATCACAAACATATTCATTCATTTCTATATCATCTATGGCTGCTTTTGCCCTAGATGGCAGTTGCATAATTGCAACTAAGATTGTATGGCCCACAAAGCCTAAAATATTGACTATCTCTCTTTATAAAAACAAATTTGCCAACATCTACTTTAAATTAAGAAAATAAAAAGAGACACTAGGTAGTGCAACTTGCTTTTGATTTTGAATGAATCAAGATAAATGGTCACATGCATATTTTAGTCCTCTATTTAACTATAAATTATATTTAGATAATTTACTATCAATCATGATTGTAAAGTCATAGCTATATAGCTATTTAAACTTAATCACCCTATTAAAAATGAACTGGTATTAATAAAATATATACATTGCTTAATGGCAGATTAAATAATTTTTATTTTGAAATTTTTTGTTTTCCATATGCTTTCATTCATATATGCTTAAAAATAACTCATATGTGTGCATAGCTATGCATTTTTTAGGGTAAAACATTAAAACCTAAACTTTAAATTCAGACTTTTTTGAGGTATAATTATTCTACTAACTTAAACTCTTACCTTTATTTATTATATATTCCCTTTTCTCTCTCTATCTCAGCTCTAAAGTTTTAGATCAATACTTACCAAATATTAAAAAGAAAAAAAAACACACTGGGCAATAATAATTACACTTTATATTTTGATAGTGTATTGTATTCTTTTATTTTTTTAAAATTTCACATAGATCATGGAAACTCAGTTTATAAGTGTATGTAAACTGAACTTTGTCTAAAACATCCAAAGTCAGGGCATGGCATGGATCATTTTTTGAATTGGTATCAGGGCAGCTATGATAACAGGTGAAGACCTTTTTAACCCTGCTTTTCTTTCTAGTTTATTAATTTCTGTACTAATATCACAAACTGTTGACATGAACAGAGAAATGGAAGAAGAAAGTCTGTTCTTTAACTTTAGTAGTTGAAAGAAACACCATAGGTAATTAGAATTAGATTTTTTAAACCCTGATGAAAGAATTCATCAAATAACATGTAGTATTTTTAACAATTTTTGTATGTAAAGTAAGTAGACACATATTATCTGTGGTTAAATTTGTCGCAACATTTTTTGGTATTTATGTCATATGTAATTTCTCCTTTGCTGAGTAGCTTTCAAAACCATTGCGAATATATTGTTTTCTCCCTAATAGGAAGCAGGCTAACCTAGGTACAAGGTAAAATACTCTCACAAAGAGAAACCAAAATAGTGATTTAACTGTTTATTCTTCTTTCAACAACTCAGAGCTTTGGGATCCAAAGCTGGTGAGAAGATGCTGCCATCCTCGACACAGAGCTGTCTTCTCTGGGTTCACACTAGTGGTTCTAGTTATCGTTTCCCAGTCAGAGAGAACAAAGATCTTGGCTAAACCCTTTTTTTTAAAATGGGGGAGGCCTCATATTGGCATATCTGTCACTTCTGCTCTAATCCTACCTATACAAATGGCCATACTAACTAGGGTGCATGGAATGATGCTCCAACCACTGGACCACACTGGCCAGGGTTCATTTCAGTAATTTTCAAGGATAAACTCAGTAAGTAGAACTCATTAATTTCTAAATTTTAAATGATTTGCACTGACTTTGCCTCTTTCTTGGATGAGTAGTTTCTCTAGTAAGTATAGTGGTATTAGATAGACTCTTGAATTTTTAAACTGACTTATTAAAAGAAAAAGCTTGAGTGAGAAAAATCATAAATTACAAAGCCATCCTTTTCACTTACTATGAAGCTACAAATATAAGGCTAATATTTAGTTTTATTAAAATGCCCAACATCAAAAGTGTATGATTAAATGAAGGATACAAAAGGACTGCCATATTTAAAACATCATTTACATTTTTTAGAAGAATGCAAATCAAAGACTAGACTTAAAGCCCAAGAGAAAATTGTATGTAAGCATATTTGGATTTCTATTCAGTTCCATTTAACCCCCAGGTTTCTCCCCCACCCCCGCTTTTTGATAACCTTTTGCCCTCAGGCCTGCTGTGAAAAGAATAATGAAGCAGCCATTGGTGTTCCCCAAACTCTCTAAGTGACTCTTCCAGAGTCATTATTCTTCAGCTTCTATCAGGAGCATGAAAAATCTCCTTTCTGCCTCTCCCAGCAGGAATGCAGGCAAAGCTTTAAACTCTGTGTCTTGTAGAGCAGAAGTCAGGAAACACGGGGCCCATCTGTGTACATCTTGTGTGCTGAATGGAAAACATCACCACTGCACATTAATGAGAACCCTTTCTGGCCAGGGCTCTTTCCCCACACAATGTAAGTAATATGACAAAGATCGGAGACTTCCATGAAATGACTGTTTCCAGAATGGCTTCTTCTAGTGTCGTAAAAGCAGGGGGACCTGGACCACTTTCAAGGACTTAGTCCATGAATCTGCTTGCTGGGCTAGTGAAACCTTTGTACTTAAAAATTTTCAACTTTTCATCAAAAGAAAAAGAAAGGTAAAAAAGGAGAAAGGATTCAAAGCAGTGGGGTAAATGCCAGGATTGAAGTTTTGATACTGATTTTCTATCTCTATTCTACTTTTTTTAATCACAAAGTCAAACTCTTATTTTCATTTGTAGTTTCCTTGCTTCTTTGTACACTCATTAGTCTGTGAATCCAAAGTAGATTTTTATTCAGGAATCAGGCATCAAATGCCAGGAACATCAGCGATTCATGAGGTAATAAAATTGTTATCCAAACCTGCAGACTGCCTCCTAATGAGCTGGCGTGCTCCTTAGGAAATCTAGGCTTTGCTAGGCACTAGTGGCCTTAGATGCTGAGTACGGTATTTGTTAGCATATGCAATCATTCATTACTTGATCAGAATCAGAAGGTTACGAATTGAAAACAAAAACTGAAGTAAGAATATATATTTAACCTGCTTACAAGCAAAGGTGTATGCTTTACAGATGACATATTTAGATTATTTTCTGTAAATAATACTTTCCCACTTCACTTTACGTCTTCCCTCTAGGTGCCTATCTTTTCCTTTTATTTACTCAAATTCCCATTTTTGACCTTTTCTTTTTTTTACTCTGTTTACCGCCTTTGGTATTTTCTTCTTATGGATGAGTGAGAAGAGTGACCAAGTTTTGGAGTGCTCTGCTAAACTCCACAAAAATTACTTGAATATAATAAATAAGGATGTTTTGCTCAGATGCACATTTATTGAATATCTACTAGGCAGCACATACACTTGTCACCTGCTAAGAATACACACAGTCATATTCTTTTTAAAAAAGTTCCCACCTGAGGATATGTTTATTTAATCTAGAGAGAGAGGAAGGGAGAGGGGAATGAGAGAGAGAGATAGAGAGAGAGAGAGTGAGAGATTGGTTGCCTCTCATACGTGTCCCAAATGGGGATTGAACCTGTAACATAGGTATGTGTTCTGACCAGGAATCAAACCCACAACTTTTTGGTTTATAATCAACTGAGCCACTTGTCCGGTCTCATACTCTTATTGACCCATGATTAAGGCTAATATTTTATGAAATCATTATATAAAAATATACATAAGACACTGAAATTATACTTCAGCAGCCTTTCTCAATAATATGATATAATTTTCAGATCAACTGTTTTATTGATGTAATTTGCATGACATCCTTTTATATTCAAGCATTATATTATTTATATCTGTTAGGATTCTTAGGTAGTATATCTAAAAACAAAGAAAATAATTATTCCCCTATAAAGTATTCTGCAAAAGCATTACATTTTGAATTAGGTGATCTGAAATAGTGACCCATAACTGCCACATATTCTTATGTGATATTAAGCAAACAATTAACTGCCAGTTCTGGACTTCCTTGTCTTTCCAATAAAGATGTTTAATTTACCCCACAGGGCGGTTGTAAAGAATGAAAACACACATGTTAGAGCATTCTGAAACTGTAAGGGGCTATTTGAATATGAATTATTTTAAGTGTCTTGGTTGTGAACATGTGAAAGATTCCTAATGTTTATGGGTAAGAGTGTTGACTCTTCTGAGATAAGAATTTGTTGAGAAGGGAGTATGTGGCTTTGCCAGTTCTGTAACTGGAAACCTGGATTGTGAACCAAGACTTCTGTCTAAGGGATAACAAATGTGTCAAAGAGGAGAAACTGGCTACAAAATAGAGTAATTATATTTTACTTTATTGTTGGTGGAATATCATTTGCAAGGAAATGAAATTCATTTCTCTCTATGTATTCTGTACTCTCAGAAATCAGGTACTTACAAAAATAGTGTAAATTAAGAGGATCTCATTCAGGATGTTGAAATCTTAAAAGGAACATTGGAAAGTTGAAAAGATTTCTAAGGAGAGGCATAAATACAATGAAAAGGTTCGGGCATGGGACTTGGAGGGAAAAGACCTGGGATTATTCAGTTTGCTAAGGACAAGGCTAAATGTAGAAAAATGGGAATGGGTAATATACTAAGGATAAAAGAACATCTGTTTCCCATGTCTAAAAAAAATCAAAAAGGAACTGGGCTAAAGCTACAGGATAAAAATTTAAATTAGCAACAAGAAAGAATTTCCTGACAGCGAGGGTTGTTGGCTATACAGGACTTATTGGAATCCTCTTTGCATATCTTTAAAAAAATGTTTTCATTAAAATAGAATGGCATAGGTGTTGACCTTCCTGAATGTAGGATAATAGATCAGAGAATTTTTAAATAATATTTTTAATTTTCTGATTCATAAGTATTGTTACTTTGATAAAATAAAAGAGAATGCTGATAAAAATTGTCCAAAATGAAAAGGTTATTTATTTTTATGGGACAAACAAAAAATATATCTTGATACCAATTACTTGATATTGTATAATTATTCAATAAGTAAATTATTGCTAGGAATATGCAAGAATATGGGTATGTTTAGAAAGATCTAATGGAAGATTCATTAGAAATTGTCTCTGTCTGAATTCTTTAAACTCTGGAGTGACATGGTATAGGTCACACAAAGTGTGGCAGAGACTGTTAGCTATTCATTAAATACTTGTTTCTTGCTTTTCCTGTGCTAGGCTATATTTACCAACCTCACTTGTATGGAACTATAGCAATATGTCTGAATTCTAGCCAATGGAATGTGAATGTGCTGGATATTATATTGCTATTTCTGGGTCTCTCTCTCAAAAAAAACCAAAAGGGCAAGCACACCTCCACTCTGTTTCCTCTTCTACCGGCTGAAATATGGCCAAAATGAGGTCCTAAAAGATGTCTGAGCCACAAGCTGGAAGGGGCTTGGGTGTCTGAGTTACCATGTAGAAGGTAGAAGGCCATCTGACTACTAGTAAAATCTGTCTCAGCTTGTTGTATAAATAAGAAAGAAAATTTAATTTTATTTGATCATTTTACCTTTTTTAGATTTGTTTCTTCTGCAGACCTGAATGAGACATTGAATAGCCAGGCCCATCTCAATATATTTTTTTTCTTCTCAAATACTGTTCAAATACTTTTCTTCTTGTTTTAGTTTCTTTTACATAAAACAATTAGAGTAATGAACTCACTTCCCCTCCCCCTGTATAGAAATTATGAATGACTGCATTTTGATCTATAGTTTTATTATTTAACCTAAAGGAACAAAAGGTTTTTTTAGTTGTTGAATAATTATGTTAGGATGTATTTGTTACAATATGGAGATTGTAACCCATTTTACTCTATCTTCAAAGAAAAACAATGGAAAAAAACTTGAAAATATACAAGGGGGACAAAGATTTACTATAAAGAACTATTTGCAAATGAATTTTTCAAACAAACCCCATTAAAAACATGATATTATTTTCCTTGTAAAGATGTTCTTTAGTATGTTTAATAATTATTATTCATAAGCAAACTGTATTTATCTTCCACCTGTAAGTGAGAATTTTACATTTTCTCTTCTCTACCAGAGACTAATAGTACAATTAGTACCTATTTGCATTATATTTAACTATGTTTCTGTGAAATTGAAATATAAACTAAAAAGAAATTTAAAGAACTTTCTAATTATTCTTCCTGTCTATGGACACTGTCAATCACAAATATATGGAAACTAGAAGCCCAGTGCATGAATTTGTGCAAGGGTGAGTCCTTAGGCATGGCTGGAGATCGGGGCCGATCTGGGCCTGCCAGTCTGGGGGAGGGACTGGAGGAAGTTGGCTATCCATAGGACGTTGGCTGTGGGAGTGAACTGACCGCCAGGGGGCAACTCCTGCATTGAGCATCTGCTCCTTGGTGGTCAGTGTGCATCATAGCCCTGGTCATAGTAGTCGCTTAGGCTTTTATATATATAGATTACTGGAATGGATTACTCAGAATGTGTCTTTCATGTCCTACTCTTGAAGGTTTTAAAAGTTGTAATAAAAACTTAATAAGTATAGTTCTGCATCTAGTTCTAGATAAAGACATGGAAACTTGTTTTAAGAATAGAGGACATAACAAATCACCTCTGAGTGACTTCTGGCTCCCTTGCTCTATTTGAAATGAAGTCATTCATTCATTTAGTACTGTGTGTTATTAGGAGCCTGGACTCTGGAGCTATATTACCTGCTATTTACTGATTGTTGGATCTGTGACAGCATATTACTTTATCTTTCTGTTCTCAGGCCCTTCATCTTTCAAATCAAGGCCTATAATAATAGTACCTACATTATAGTGTTTTATATGGAATAATAACTTACCACCTGGTACACAGTTATAACTGAGAAATTTTAAATTATAACTATTATTTAATAAATATTTATTGATGATATGCTATTATAAAAGCTACAATATATAAAGCTCATTACATGTTGAACAATGTACTTTAAAAATTGTCTAATTAAACTACAGCAACCCCTCTCCTAGGTAGGTATTCTTATATTAATTGGACAGATAAAGAAACTAAGACTGAGAGGTTAAGTAACTTGCCTAAAGTCACACAGTTAAGCAAATGGCAAAGCCAGAATTTAAAATCAGGTATGCTAAACTGCAAAGCATTGTACATTGAATAAAGGGGTAGGTGTAAAGACAAAGATAATATATTCCAGAAAAAATTAGTTCAGACATGGCAGAGATATTGAAAAGTACATCATTTCTAAGTGTTAAAATTTTTTAAGATATATTTTTATTAACTTCAGAGATGGAGGGAGAGAAAGAGAGAGATAGAAACATCAATGATGAGAGAGAATCATTGATTGGCTGCCTCCTTCATGCTCCCTGATAGGGATGGAGCCCACAACTCTGGCATGTGCCCCAAATAGGAATCAAACCGTGACCTCCTGGCTCATAGGTCAATTGTCAATCACTGAGCCATGCTGGCAGGGCAGTGTTAAAAAAATTTTAATGATGTGCTGTGGGAAAATACCTTTTATGTTTTTCCATCACAATTATTACAAAATTGTATTTATATTTTCTGGACATTGGTTGGTTCGAGATTGTTGCTGATGAGATAATGGTTGGGGCCTAATCATTAGATAGTTTATTTTGTTTCTTGACTCCATTCCATGTCTTACACTGCCAATTGTCTCATGACCATGTATCTTGGGTGTAAGAAGAACAATGTAGGTATCTAAGGGGGGAAATGAACAAGGACATCACTACTGTTGGAGAAGCCACTCAAGATGGACAAGAAGATCAAGAATGGACATAGACTTGCCCATTGTCACCCAGACCTGACATATCATTGGTGGAGCATATATTGGGGTTAAAGTAGAATTTAGATTAAAATGACATTTATAGTTCTCTACCTGTACATTCTGGCTGTGTATAAACTAAAACTTCTTGTCACTTAATTTTATTTCTCTTCCTGCAATTAAAATAAATTTAGTCATTTATTCAAATACATTCTTTAGGGAGGTTAGAAGTATTAATGGCATTAGTTAACCATAGAATGTAAAGTCAGAAGGGATCTCAGGAATCACCTAATCCAGTGTCCTCCTAGTACCAGTGAGGAAACAGGGGCCTGGGGAGAGTCAGTGTATTCATCTGGGCCACACAGTTTGCTATGTGCAGAGCTGGATTTAGAATGAAAGTATACCATTTGCAACAGCATAAATGGACCTGGAGAGTATTATGTTAAGTGAAATAAGTCAGTCATAGAAAGACAAATACAATATGAATTCATTTACATGTGGAGTCTAATGAACAAAATAACCAAACAAAATGGAAATAGACTCATAGATACAGAGAACAGATTGACAACTGTTAGAGGAGAGAGGATTTGCAGGGCTAGGCAAAAAAGGGTGAAGGGATTAATGGTGTTTTCCAGAGGGAAAAGGGAGGAGGTAAGGCAGAAGATGGTAAAGGTGGGATAAATGACAGAAGTAGGCTTGATGTTGGGTGGTAAACACATAATGCCAATATACAGATGACTTATTAGGGAATGTACACCTGAGACGTATATAATTTTATTAACCAATGTCACCCTCAATAAATTCAATAAAAATTTTATTAGCTAGATTTTTTCATCTTCCTTGCTCACATGCCAGATCAAACTAGGCAAAAGATCCAACTCTTGGTTTTACTTTGTTATTTCTGATATCCAAACGCTCCCTCTAGATGTTTATTATCTCTGCCCTTTTATTGTGCCACAACAGGAAAGCCACCGAGGTTGGGTTAGAGAGAAAGGCTAACATTAGTAAGACTCTTACAGTTTATTAGTCACACTGGTAGGAGCTTCATCTTCAGCTGGCTTGGGCAGTGCAGCTTTCTCTCCTGCAGCAGCCAGACTTTCCTCCTATGGTTCAGAGTTGGGGCTTGGTTCTGGCTTCAGTCAGCCCTACAATTGATCCATTACCACTAGAAAAAGTTTCTGAGAGAAACTGCTTTTAAGGGGAGAGAAGAAAGATGGTGAGGAGAAGCTAGCACAAAGTTTCAGAATTTAAAGCTAAGAGGAAACTGAGAGATCACCTCATCTACTTGTCTGGTTTTACAGAGAATAAAATCCAGTTCTGGATTTGTTGAGTGTCTTTTGAGGTTATACAGGAAGAAAGCGAGAATTTGTTCCCTAATTTCAAGTAATTCCTTCATTATACAAGAGCCATAGTAGGCAAATTTATTGAGCATAAATTTATTGCATCTAGCATTGTGCTAATGTAGTAGTCAGCAAACTGAGGCTTGCGAGCCGCATGTGACTCTTTGGCCCCTTAAGTGTAGCTCTTCCACAGAATACCATGGCCTGGGAGAGTCTATTTTGAAGAAGTGGCATTAGAAGAAGTTTAAGTTTAAATAATTTGGCTCTCAAAAGAAATTTCAATTGTTGTACTGTTGATATTTGGCTCTGTTGACTAATGAGTTTGCCAACCACTGCTAATGCATGTATTATATGTTATATATGTGATATATAGCACTTAGACTCTTAAGGCTGGCCCCACTTGACAGGTGAATAAACTGAGGTTTAGAGAGTTTAAATAACTTTTTTTTTAACATTACATCATTAGTAAATAAAAGCACCAGGATTTTGATGTAGGTCTGGTGAAGAACTCTGAACTGTCTGAGACTTTTTCTTGCAGGCTAAGAGGTTAGCCTGCTACAGTCTCATGCATGTTGGTGGAAGACTTGAAACTTGTGAATCAGAGACAAAGGACTTTATTACACATATTAATGATAGTAACTACAGTATTAGCATTTTTTGATCCCCTGTTTGTACAGAATGGTATTAAGGGGGCCAGGTGTCTCTGGCACATGCAGCAAGCTGAGTTTTAAGAGAGAAAAAGCTGAGTTGAGGAAACACTTTTTTTTTCTTTTTTTGTAATGGGACTAAGTATGGCTGCCTTTTGCTCTGGAGGGGAAATGCTATCTTGATCTTCCAAGGCTGTTTGCTATTTAATCATTCTTGTAAAGATAGCTCAGAAAAAAGTCAGTCAGTGCCACTGTTCCAAAGGCATGCAGCAATGGGAAAGACCCATGCAGAATTGTCCCCCCCCATACTTTGACTATAAAACTCCTATTACCAGCCACTAGACCACACTGATTCAGTAACATTTCAACTAGAAGTAAAACATGATGTTGAAATGGTTTGCTATTGAAATGGAAGCATTTCAATAACATAAATTTCCACAATTGAAACGCCATTGGTAGTCATGCCATTGAATCCTGGAATGAATCACACTGAGGGAGGTGCATATAGGTCTACAGCTGTATAGCTAGGGCTCATTTTCAGCAACCTCTGTCTTTATACACTTTTATCCTGTTCTTAGCAGCCTACTTGAAGGAAGAAAGAGAAAAACAGGAGACTGTAAACTCAATTTGAAGAGAACAGCATCTCCAGACTTCCGATTGCATGTCAGTCTTCTTTTTATTGATTTCAGAGAGGAAGGGAGAGAGAGAGATAGAAACATCAATGATGGGAGAATCATTGATCGACTGCCTTTTGCTCACCCCTCACTGGATAGAGCGCACAACCCAGGTATGTGCCCCGACTGGGGAATCCAACCGCGACTTCTTGGTTCGTAGGTCGATGCTCAACCACTGAGCCACATGTCAGTCTTGACAAGCTGCTGTTAAGGTGCTTAGGTCTCTTCATAGCATCAAAAGGATGGAAGCCACCCAGGTGGAAAAGGCAGTTTGGTCTCCTGAGCTTAGATAAATTCTGCTTACTCTACTGGTGTCCTTGGATAAATTTTACCTCCATCTCTGAGAGTTTCACTAGTTTTCAGGTGAGGGTGACCCTTGTCAAACACATAGTACATACCTGTCTCATAATAAGCAACCTGTTAACATTAGTTATTATAACTAAAAGTAGTAGAAGTCTGGCATGGCTAACAGTTACCCTGAAACGTGCTTTTAATACCTGGAAATCCCATAAGAAATACCACTTGCAGCTAAAGTCAGTACAAGGAGGAATTTTAAATTGACAGTTGCATTTTTATCATTTAAAAAGGTAGAAATAATATTTGTGATGATAATGTTAATGCTGCTGCCTTTAAATCCCAGAATGAAACTCAACTGCCTTCATTTATGCAGTTCCCCCCAAAAAGGAACTCTTTGTTAAGCCTCACTTAGTCCATCCTAAAGCACCTTTCAGTCAAAGAACAGCTTCTCATTAAGGGGAAAATGATTATTAACATCCTCATTTTGCTTCCTCTCGTGAATTATTTGCATTCTGAAATGTGCATGGCATTAGTTTCAGGGTAAATGCAAATATGACAGCGGGATTTCTCACCAAGCTCTTTTTTATTATTAGCTCTTTTTATGTATTCCATTTATTATTCCCTCCTCATTTTTCACATTGTATTAAAATGTTAGATTTCTTAAAATAATAATATCTCTTTCATTTGGTAATTGTCTCAGCCCTGTCTACAACAGTCTACATCATACAGGGCCTACCTATAATTGGAACAGCTTATAACGACGCTTTGTCTTTGCTTAGGAGCTGCCCAGGAATAAGCTATCCTGGTAACTGAATCCCTCTCACGGAGAATGTGATTACTCCAGGTGAGGTTCAGGGGATTGCGAAAGAGGGCAGTGGTTTGAGGAAGGCTTCTGCTGTGAGTGCTGGCAGTGTATTTACAGTCTGGGGCTTAAAGATAAATTAAGATTTCCCCCCCTCTCTCAGGTTTGAAAAGTGTCCATCTGTGGTGCTTTTTAAATACAATAGAGCGTACTGTATTTTTCTCTAAATGCCGTGAAGGCATTTTGTGAGAGAGCTTTGTTTGCTGCATCCAGTGTCCTCCCTCTGAGGAGTGATTGAATTAGAAGGCTAAGTATTCTTAGTCAAAGGGTAGTGGGCACAGCTAGGTTGGCATAGAATCTGGGAATCGGGATATGCTTTCAGCTGGGGTCTGCCTTGATAAACTGATTATAATTATGTTGTTTTTCCCTGGTCCTAAAAAAAAAAGTAATAGATCTGACTAATAAAACGAAACTAATAAAATCATTTGATCATTTTGATTCACTGCACTTCACTATACCAAGCTTCCCTGTTGCCTCACAAATTGTTGCTGTCAAATCATTTTATATTTGTTTCTTTTGGATATGACTTAACATCTCCCTTTTCTTACCTTGTTACTGTCCATCATTTCACTTCTTTCTTCCAGAGAGCAGGAGGATGATTGATCATCAAG
This sequence comes from Antrozous pallidus, assembly GCA_027563665.1. NCBI lineage: Eukaryota > Metazoa > Chordata > Mammalia > Chiroptera > Vespertilionidae > Antrozous > Antrozous pallidus. The sequence goes on along the minus strand of CM050508.1, from coordinate 149,949,417 downwards.
GCTCAAAGAGAGCTATACAGTAGATCACACAAATGTGTCTATTCTTAAAAAGGCATAATGTGCAACAGATAGATGGTATGATAAGTCTCTTACCGTAGGATGTGCTTCTTGGCACATTACAAACTACAGGACAGAGTAATTAGCTGTTGTTCTTCTGCCTTGTGATATGTAAATTGTTGCTTTGCAGAATATGAGGTGAGGGGGGTACTGACTTCATCATGATCTGGAAGACGGTAACATTAGTCAGTGTCCAACTCACCATTATGCTGGTATAGGCCTGCAATGGGACTAGTTCTCCCACAAGTTTAAGAATGCCTGCCTTGTACCAGTTTCATTACCAAGCTGTTGTGAATAGTGGCTCAACATATATCAGCAGCACTTGGCAGGTAAGAAAGGGGGATAAATTATTTCTCACAACTGCTAATGGGCTATTGGACAGCATATCCCATTCGGCCTAAAGTAGGCTTGTAATTTTGAGTAGTTCCGATGTGCCCAGCACTTTGCTAAATGGCTTACAGACATTATTTCATTACATTTCACAACAAGGCCATGAGGTAGTTTTTATATTATCTTCATTTATACAAGAGGAAGTTGAAATGCAAAGATGGTAATCAGAATTTCCCAAATTTTTCACATCATAGAGCACCTGGGATATTAGATCTCTGTGGTACACTGAGGAAGGATGGTGAGGGTGCTTGCATGCAGGCTAGAGTCTGTGCAAACCTGAGCCCCTTTGCAACACAGCAATGTGCATTGGATGGGAATTTGGTGAGATTTTCTTCTTCATCTTTTTTGGGGATATTTGTATTTCTTCTTTCTGGAGTCACTTTTTCATATGATTGGTATTTTCTTTCACCTTAAATTTCATTCCCCCCCCTATTGATTTGTAAAACCAATCTAGGGTACAGAGATGGCAAATGACATGCTGGATTCAAACTTCCTGGGTTTATGTATAGGCACTGTCCATGGACGTCTCATGCTCATGTTCTGCCACTTGTTAACAGTGACTACTAGTCAGTTACTTAGCCATCTTTCCCTCAAAAGACAATTATAATAGAACCACCCCTTGGGATTGTAATGAAATGGTACTTGTAAACCAGTGAGAACAGTATTTCTTAGAGAAGGAGCACTCATAATATTAGTTATTATATCATGGATCTTAGCACTTTGCTATATATATATTACACATCTTTTTCCAATTTACCTTTTTTGGGGTCAACTTTATTTGTGAGGTTTTTATATATTAAAACTTTTGGTGAAAAGTGACTGGAACAAATCTACAAAAGTGAAAAAAACTATTAAAAATGCTTTTTAAAAATAGATGTGCAGTTAACAGCAGAGATAAAGTCTATGTAAGTAAAAATACGTCACAACTATTTTGATGACATTTCATTTATTCTTTTATCTATATACTAGAGGCCAGGTGTAAAATTTGTGCATGGGGTGGGGTCCCTCAGCCTGGCTTGTGCCCTCTCACAGTCCAGGACCCGTTGGCCCTTACTACCCACCTGTTGCTCCTTAGAGAGGCTCCTGCCAATGCTGCTGCACTCCCCAGCCATGAGCCTGGCTTCTGGCTGGGCGGCACTCCCCCTGTGGGAGCACATTGACCACCAGGGGACAGCTACTGCATTGAGCATCTGCTCCCTGGTGGTGAGTGCTCATTATAGAAATCAATTGTTCCAGTCATTCTGCTGCAATGCTTGCTTAGGCTTTTATTGTATAGACTAGAGGCCCGGTGCATGAAATTCATGCACAGGGGGTGGTGGATGTCCATCAGCCCAGCCTGCACCCTCTCCAATCTGGGATCCCTCCAGGGATGTCCTACTGTCCAGTTAGGCCCGATCCCAGTAGGAATGGGCCTAAACAGACAGTAGGACCTTCTCACAATCCAACTTCTTACCTGCCTTTTTCCCTGATTGCCCCTAACTGCTTCTGCCTTCCAGCCTGATCACCCTCTAACCACTCCCCTGCCAGCCTGATTTATGTTTAACTGCTCCCCTGCCAGCCTTTTTGCCCCCAACTTCCCTCCTATGCTGGCCTGGTCACCCCTAACTGCCCTCCCCTGCAGGCTTGATTGCCCCCTACTGCCCTCCCTTGCAGGTCTGGCCCCTCCCAACTGCCCTTCCCTGCTAGCCTGATTGCCCACAACTGACCTCCCTTGCAGATCTGGAACCTCCCAATGACCCTCCCTGCTGGCCATCTTGTGGTGGCCATCTTGTGTCCACATGGGGGCAGGATCTTTGACCACATGGGGCAGCCCTCTTGTGTGTTGGAGTGATAGTCAATCTGCATATTTCTCTTTTATTAGATAGGATAGAGGCCTGGTGCATGGGTGGGGGCCAGCTGGTTTGCCCTAAAGAGTGTCCCTGATCAGGGTGGGGGTTCCCTTGGGGCATGGGGTGGCCTGGGTGACAGGCCTCTGGTGGTTTGGAGGCTGGCCATGCCCCCCAGTGACCCAAGCAGATGCCCTGGTATCTGGAATTTATTTATGCTCTACAATTGAAACTTTGTAGCCTGGATCAGAGCCAAGCCCCCTGCTTGCTCCATGGCCGCAGCCATTTCTCTTGAGATATTTACCTTCTATAACTGAAACTTTGTAACCTTAAGCAGAGACCACAGCAGGCCAGGGCTGTGGATAGCTTGGCTTCCTCCTTTACCCGGGCAACCTTAGTGTCTGCTCTTTCCAGCTCCGTGGCTGCCACCATTTCTGTTGGGATATATCTTCTATAATTGAAACTTTGTAGCATTGAATGGAGTCCTAGGCCAGCAAGGGCAGGCGGAAAGCTTTGCTTTCTCCATTGCCAGAGAAACCCAAGCCTCCCTCCTGCTCTCAGTGGCCGCAGCCATCCTGTTTGTGGTTTATTTGTATAATTTGCTTCTGAGTGGCAGGTGGGTGTGGCTGTGGGCATGATTTGATCAAAGGTACAGTCAATTTGCATATTATTCTTTTATTAGATAGGATTCCAATGATTTCCTTCAAGGAGGAAAGCAAATCATCCATGTTACATTTGCCAGTTGATTCCTTCCCACTTTCCCCTTCTCTATGTGCACCTTTGATAGTCCAGGCTGGAGAAATCATATTTATCTCAGAGGGGCTGCAGGGCTCAGGAATGCTTGATTTTGATGCCCTCACTATAAAGTACTATGAGGTGGTACTCGATGTCATCACTCAAATCCTTGGCCAATTCTATTAGGATCCATGGAGCACAGGGGTTATAGCAACTATTTAACTGCCAACCAGGCAACCACCCAGGGGAACTGAGCCAATAGATTGAGAGATGATGTCGCTGTTGAAGGATGGTCCCTATATCAGTGTTGTTATATGTATTATGTGAATGACAGGCTAATACAATTCTTCATCCATAGAGAGTTGGTAAGAAAAATATACTCTGAATGGAACCAGTAAGACTCATCATTCGCTCAGAAGATAAATTGCAATCATTTTTTGACCTAGTGTAATGGTCTTTTTCTGATTTGTGTGTGTGTGTGTGTGTGTGTGTGTGTGTGTGTGTGTGTGTGTGTATACTCACATTTCTTGGAAGAATAACCACTCAATTAAAAACATAGAGTTGGCAGATTTGGCCTATTATTTTATAAACCACACTATATATGATAATTTTTTTATTTAGACTATCTGGTATTTGACAAACTACAACTTTTCCACAGAAATATTTCAGAGGTCCAGATCTCCTCACTACCCCCCCCCCCCAAAAGGAACTCAATCATTTAAAGCATAAATACCTCAGACCTCTGAAAATGGTGATCTTTTTTATTTGAATTTTAGTGAAAGGGTTTATTCTTTAGGGATCTCTGGTTTACATCACCCCAATTTTCAATAAGGTACACATAATTTGTATAATTAATAACTACCCATGTCAATAAAAAAAACAACTATACATGCCACATTTTACATGCCCATAAAGAAAATTACCACAGTGGGGCATTTAAAAAATATGCTCAGAAAAACTAAATATATTCTATCAACAAATACAGCTAATCAGTCTTAACTGTTTATGGAGGCCCAGGAGGTTGTCCACATGTTCTCAATCCTTTGGGTGATCCTGGCATCTATTGATGAAAGTCTAGGCCAAAGATTTCTTCAAGACACATGGATCTGCCAGATAGGATCTGGCAAGGATTTCCTTATTTTATTACAGCCTGGCTGGGAACTAGTGTGAAAAGATATAGGGCTGAGTATATGAATATGTCTACTGTCCCTATCAGAAAGGTAGCTATCATCAACATAATATTGGTCTCCAGGCAATGCCTACCTTAAGCTTCTCATAATAATGTTGAAAAGAATATTTGGCTGATACTACACAGAATCAGAGTCATTTATATATGAAGAACTTAAGGGAATATTTTAATTGTTAAAATAATTCAAGAATCATCTATCTGGATTAGTATTAATGCTTGCTGGTTTGTGCACATGTAAGTTAAATATAAACAGATCCTTTAATGTCTAAGAGCTTAATATGAGTGGTGTATGCATAAACAGTTTAAAAGATATACAGACAAATGCCAACATCAACCAAAAAAAATAAATTGAAGCAAATATTTGCATGATGTAAAATTGTTTGCACAATGGTAGGAAAGTGCAATCTGAGACTTGAAATGTGTCTATCAGAATATCTATTATTGAGGGAGAAATAATCTCATTAATTCTAGATATGCATAGATAACTTTCTAAGGCAATAATTTTGCTATTTTAAGGGCCTACCATGGCATGTGAACCATAGTAGATGCTTAGTATATATATATATATATATATATATATATATATATATATGTATATATATATATATATATATTTTTTTTTTTTTGTAGAAAGAATAAAGGAAAGTTTGAGGGGGTAAGGAGGGTATTAGGTATGTGTAATAAAAAGATGTAGACCTAGGAAAAATGGACGATTTGATTGAAGGTCCTGAGAAATATCTTTGTTAAACAAAACAATAAAACATGCCAATGATCAGAACATTAGAGAGGAGATAGATAGAATGGGAAAAATAAAATGCAATTTTAGTTAAATGCTTCTCAGACTTTGATAACATACTTTCAGCTTGATTGTATACATACTTGTATTTCACAGACATAATAGAGGTTAATTAATTAAAGTGAAATTTCTCAACTCTTATTCTTGGTGGCTTGAAAAGGAGGAAGCTTCTTTGCTCAGGATGATATGGAAGGGATGGCGGGATCTTTGGCCCTCCCTGTCAGATCTCATGCCTATAAAATCCTATTGGAAGGAGCCATAGTGAGTGAAAACCATTATTTTCTCTTGTCAGATTTTTACCTTTGTCGTGATGGTGAAGAGCTTTGCTCCACACCTGTGGGACTGTGCAGTGTCAGGTGGGGGGAGTTTGAATTCCACTAGGATTGTGCTGCAGAGGAAGTGTGGCTAATCGTAATGCCAGGGTTGTCCTGATGATGTTGAGACATTCAACCTGACCAGGCAATGAGGTTCAGAAGAAATCTGCCCTGACTGTGCTAGGTTCCCTTTAAAGTCCTTGAAGGGACAGTCAAGAAAGAAGAGAAGGAAATGGGAAAAATAAAATGCATAACCAACGAGGAGGCAATCTTATTACAAACAACAGAATTCTACTCCTTAAAGTGGGCATTTTAAAATTTATGTATTTTATAGAGAGCATGGTCTTTGATTCACACCCGAGTCTAAATTCTAGCTTTGTTTGTTAGCAACTATGTGGCTTTGGGCAAGTTCCTTCACCCTCTGGGGTCCCACTTTTCTGTTTTGTAAAATGGAGATAATAGGGTTTACCGAGCAGGATTTTTCTAAGAATTTGATGTTATCAAATTGTCTAGCACCAGCACCTGCAAAATGTTAGAATCTTTTACAAAGAAGAAAGTGGGGAGTAAGAAGAATCCAGTTTTGAGAGAAAGAACCAAATACTTAAAGTTTCTATGCATTTCTCTAGTTTCAGCAATATAGTGAAGCTCAGTAATAAACCAAATCTGAAAATGTAGCCAAAGGATATAATCATGATATTGTACAAATATTTAAAAGAATGTTACTTGCAGTTTTGTTTATAATGGAGAACATTTAAATGATCTAAATTTTTACTGTGTGATTGCTTAAACAGACTGGCAAATCCATTTGATATAATACTAAGCAGTCATTAAAAATATCTTGTAGCTGGATATCTAAAGGTGTGGGAACATTTACAGTGTGTCATGAGAGGGGGAGGGAAAGCCTAATTTAATTACTACAAGATTCCAGTTTTAAAATTGAACATAATATAAACCTTTAAAAAAACATCCAGAAAGTAATACACCTACATGTTAAACATGTTATGTGGTTGAAGTGATATAGTGTGTGATTTTATTAATTTTGGGGATCATTTTTGATGTCTCCTGATTTTTCAACAATAGTAAAATTTTGTTATAACAAAATACATTTTAAAAATATTAGTTTTTCACATATACTTTAAATAATAGTATAATTAATTAGTGGCATAGTTCCTTAAAAGGAAAAACCCAATATTGAAATAATTACTAAGTGAATTATATTCCTGCACATGTCTTAAAAAAAAAAACAGGTGAATTTATAGAGTTGGCAATGCATATTATAAGGATATTTGTTTTATTTCTAGTTTAAACAGATATTTTATATTATACCTTTTATTGACCATAAATATTTTCATTTATATTAGAATTAACTCTTCTGAATAGATCAAGATAAATAAATGCTTGGTTTTCATTTACATAGAGGGATTCTTTTTACTATATTACAAAATATTTTGTTTTTATTTAGAATATTAAATACATATGAAATTGCCTAACACAGAAGCTAAATGATTAATACATGCTTTCAAATTTGAATTCAACAGAAAATAATAGTGGTTTGAAAAATGTATTAATGTATCTACCTATTCATTCTTTTTTCATTAATTATACCTTTCTTTTATTCAAATGTAGTTATAGTTTAAAATAGAAACATGTAATATAACATTTAAAATATAGTTTTAAATGTAATAAAATAATCTAAGAGTCACAATATTCTTACTCGTCTTCAGCCTCATTTTTAGACTAATTAAGTCATACAACTGAAAAAAAAAAGTGTGCATTTGCTTAAACTTGATTCCACTAATATAACTGTGGATTTTGTTATAAGGAAGTTGTATTAGGATAATTAGTAATTTGGAGAATTTAGGGAATCAGATTCCATTATAATAGTAAAATTATAAGATCTCTGAGTTTGGAGTTAGCTGATATAAAGCATTATTTGTTATCACTGAGTCAACATAGTAGATACTATGTCCCAAAAATTGTCTTTAAAAGCTGATGAATCAACTGATTGTAGTTACTTTTTTTCTAAGAAGTCCCGTGATTTATTTCTATAACATCACTGTTATTGGTTCTAATTTGCCCACTTGTAAGACTAAAAACAGATGAACATTTTAAAATTCAGTACACTGACATAGAGAAGTAAAGGCAGTTAATGATTAACTATGCACAGCAGAGGATGTACACATGGCTTTTAATAAATATCTGATCACATTATGCTTTGATAGTAGATTCAGAAACAGATTTCATGGGTGACACATAACTGACTGCAGTTGATTCCAGTTATCATAGATGTCCTGTTATCAGGTGTTTAAATATTTAAATAGGCTTAAAATATATATTATATATGCTATATGTATATGCATCCTATCTAATAAAAGAGTAATATGCAAATTTGATAGTACCTTCACTACACTACCAGCCAATCAGGAGCGGGGGGCGGGGTCGAGGTGTGTGAGGCGAGGGCGGCATGAGGGGCAGGGCCATCATGGTGCTAGCAGGCCAACGCAACCACTGGGCTGGTGGGCATCCAATCGCAGCCCCAGAGCCAGCAGGGGGTCCAGACCAGTGCTGCAGCCTGCAGGCCTGGCCTTGGCAAACCTGCAGCAGCAGTGGGGGTCCCGATGGCCACCCGGACCCAACATGGGATCTGGACCCAAGCCACCGCCCCCAGGCCTGGCAACACCATATTAAAGCTTCTTTTATTATTCGCATCTTAAATTAATGTGATACATTTATTACAATTGATGAGCCTTTATTGACACATTATTAACAAAAGTAAAATCTGCAGTTTACATTAGGGTTCATTCTTTGTGTTGACCATCTTATGTACCATTAATGTAGTATCAGACAGAACAGTTTCATTGCCCTAAAGATGACCTGTGGCCCACCTATTCATCCCTCCCTGCTCTGAACCCCTGGCAGCCAGGGGGTGATCAGGCTGGCAGGCAGAAAGGATTAGGGACAATCAGGAAGGCAGGTAGGCAAGTAGTTGGAAGCCAGCAGTCCTGGATGGTTAGAAGGATGTCTTATTGCCCTGAGGGGTCCTAGATTGGAGAGGGTGCAGGCTGAGCTGAGGCCCCCCCCCACCCCATGCACGAATTTCATGCACTAGGCTTCTAGTATATATAATATAAAAAGTTACAATATTTTTGAAATTTAAATTTTTCTTCTTTTTAATTTTATAAGAAAATATTTCTATATGAGGAAAATAAACAAATATAGTATAAATAAGAAAAATATTAAAGGGAAGACAATAATCATATAGGGATAATAATCTCTGTTAACATTTTGGCATATTTATTCAATCAATAAATATCTCTCTCACCACACACAAAAGATAAGTGCACACACAGGTATACATGCATACATATACTCATCAAATGAGTACAATAGTTAAATAATTCCAATTTATGTATAAAGTTATAATTCTTGCTTTTTATCCACATAATAGTATATCACTTGATCCATTATATCATACTAGTGGCCCGGTGCACAGAATTCATACATGGGAGGGGGGTGTTTCCTCAGCCCAGCCTGTATCCTCTCTAATCTGGGACACCTTGAGGGATGTCCGACTGCCTGTTTAGACCCAATCCTGGTAGAATCGGGCCTACAGGAACAGTCATCCTTTAGGCCCTAAAGACATCCTTCTCAAAATCCAGGACTGCTGGCTCCAAACTGCTCACCTGCCCACCTGCCTGATTGCCCCTAACTGCTTCTGCCTACCAGCCTGCTTGCCCCCAACTTCCCTCCTTTGCTGGCCTGATCATCCCTAACTGCCTTCCCCTGCAGGCTTGATAGTCCCCAACTGTCCTTCCTTGCAGGCCTGATCCCTCCCAACTGCCATCACTTGCTGGCCTGATCACCCACAACTTCCCTCCCATGCAGGCCTGGAACCTCCCAACTGCCCTCCCCTGATGGCCATCTTGTGATGGTCATCTTGTGTCTACACAGAATCTTTGACCAAATGGGAGCAGCCCTCTTGTGTGTTGTAATGATGGTCAATCTGTGTGTTACTCTTTTATTAGGATGGCCTTCTTTTCATGTCAACAAATTCAATGTACAGACATAATTTTTAATGACTACAGTGTTATCCCTGACTGTTTGACATTACTATGGTTTATTTCACTAACCCTTTATTGTGGGGCAGGTTGCTTCTGATTTCCCCCAGCATCAACAATGACAGTAAACATAATTGCTTATTTGACTGTTTACTTAGGACACATTCACAGACATGGAATTCCTGGCCCAAAGCTAATTCACTTGAATTTTGATCCACATTTCCAAATTGACTTTCTAGTTTAGTCTGTTAGTTTTAAGTCAGATTACACTCCCACAAATGGGTTAGGAGAAAACTATTCAACATGCCTTAGGCAAGTTGCAAACTCTTGATGACTTTGAGCGACCCCAGGGCTTGGGACCTGGAAGATCTGGGCTGGAGGGTGAGATCCAGGGAGGCGTGGGTGGCACGCTGATGTCTGTGTGTGAGTGCTGGTGTGTGAATGTGTGTCGCTTGGGTCCATGTGCCCCCACCTCGCATGCACGACTCAGCCACCTCCCCCTGTCTGGAGTGCGACTCAGCTATGTCCCCCTGCCTGGCATGCAACTGGGCCTGGCTTGTGACTGGACCTGCTTCCCCACCTCACGTGCAACTTGGCCCCGCTCCCCCGCCTTGCGTGAAACTGGCCCCTCTCCCCTGCCTTACACGTGCGACTTAGCCATGCCCCTCTGCCTCTTGCACAACTATATCATGTCCCCCCGCCTTGCACGCGCCTCCGCCTGCTCCCCTGCCTCGAGTGCCACTGGACCTGCTTACCCACCTCAGCATGCAAGACTTGACCACACCCACCTGCCTCGCTTGCTGGGCTGGGGGCATGGACCCAAACTGCCACTTGGATTCAGAGCTTGCAACCCAGCCCCTGCGCCTGACAAATCACAGCCCTGCCTCGCACCTGGTACTCATTACACAAGATGCCCCAGGCGCTCATTTGCATGTGACTCAGTCACAGTAACTGTAAGGAGGGATCTCACTGGCCCTTAAGTACCATGTGGGCAGAGCTTATAGCATGGTGCTTGCTTATGTGGCACTGTGGCCACACCTCTGCCAGCCTCGCCCCCCTGTCTGCTGGCCCTGTCTGCTAGCCACACCTGTTGGCCATGCCCCCAGTCCACACCCACTGTCTGCTAGCAACACCCCCTGACTGCTGGCCATGCCACCTGCTCCTGTTTGGCTAGTCAATTTGCATGTTACTCTTTTATTAGATAGGATAATTTTATCTCATACTATTGGATATTTAAATTTGTCATTTGCCACTAAACATTTTTGTTAGACACATATATAGTCCATTGTATGGATAGACTTTCATTTACTTAACTATTATAATATAATATTCAGCTTTTATTAATGATTTACTATTACAAATAATATTCTGATGGATATGTTTAGCATACATCTTAGTATATTTCTAGTAGTTGCTGTGTCAAAAATTTTATATGTATATAAATTTGTTTAAATATATTCTCAAAGTCAATATTAATGTTTTTCAATGAGGCATGACCAACATAGAATATGTGTGAATTATTATTATTATTTTTATTAAATTTTTTGAGGTGACATTAGTTAATAAAATTATACAATTTTCAAATGTATAATTCTATAATACAAAATCTTTATATTGCATTGTGTGCTCACTACCCAAAGTTGAACTCTTTTTCCCTCTTCTACCTCCCCCTCATCCTCCTTTCTTCTGGTAATCACCATACTATAATTGAGTAAGGTTATTTTTCTCTGCCTTTTAAGAAAATTGATGAGAGAGGGAGAGAAAGAGGAAGAGAGAGAGAGAGAGAGAGAGAGAGAGAGAGAGAGAGAGAGAGACATCAGTTCTTCCCCCCCCCCCCGCCCCCGCCAAACATGCATCTAAACTGGGGATCAAACCCACAACCTGGGCATGTGCCCTAACCGGAAATTGTACCAGACACATTTTAGTGTACAGGATAATATTCCATCCAACTGAGCCACAACTGCCAGGGCACATGTAAATTATTTTTAAATGTACTTTAAGTAAAGCGATAATGCTCCTTCATTCACTTAAGTATCTATCGAGTACTTGTTATGTCAGCAATGTTCTGGATGGTCGACATCTATCCTTTCTTTCAGTTCCAGTTTATAATGATGCTATTCAAATTGCCATTGCCAAAGTCTTTGTTAACCTATATGTTGCAAAATCCAATGGTCAATTCATAGACTGGTCAGCCCCCATCCTTCCATCAGCAAATTCTGTTGACTCTACTTTCATAATAAATCTAAAGCTGGCCACTTTCTGTATCTATACCCCTTTCCACCTAGTCCGACCATCACCTTTCTCCTGGACTGTTGCATTAGCCTTCTAACTGGTCTCCTTTATTTCTATCTTTTCCCCAGCAAAAACTCTTGTTCATACAATATCCAAAGGGATCTTTTAAAAACTGAAGTCTCATTGTGTCACTCTTCAATTTTAAATCTTTCCCATTTCAAAACAAAATCCAAAGTTCTTACCATGAACTTTTAGACCCATAGTAGGAACTCAACAAATATCTAGGGTGAAAGGCTGGAAGACAAGGTTAAAAGGATATGACTTACAGGCCCTGTGTACACAGCCCTTCCCAATTTAATTCCAAAGCCACAATTAAGCTTGTTATGATGGTTGTCTCTGGTGAAGGAGGTGGACTGTACTGACACAGAGGTCTTAGTATTTGATTGACAAATATTCATCTTAGTGTTTGACATTAAGACCAATCTGGTTAGATGTGGCTGTGGATGCTTTAGGAAGATCTTTTCAGGGGGAGGAAAAAGATTTATTTGAAAGAGAGGCTTCACTCTTAGCATTTACCATCCTCTTTTATGTGGCATTAAAGCGCTATAAAGCCATATGCTCAAGTATGTTTCAATCTACCCATATAAAATTCCTGATTTATTTGAATCATATGTATATATTGCCCAATAGTTACGGGTATCAATCGCTCCACACCTACCTCATCTGTTATCGTTAACATTAATCAGTTGACCAAGCTTGGCAAGCTACCCAGACTTTAATCCGTAAGTGGAAATAAGAAAAAAAAATCAATTCTTTTTGGTTTATATGTGTGAAATTAAAACACTTCTAGTTTAAAATTCTTGCCTGGCCTAAAAGAACTCAGTTTGCCTCACTATGGAAAATAGAGCCATTTGTTACAACATTCCTGTTAATGTGTTGATCAGTAGCAAATTTCACTTAGTGGTATTTGGTATTAATTTTAATAGCTAGCTTAGAGGTTTGCCATGCTAAGGGCTTTCTTTATAAAAATGGGAGCAATTATTTGTACTTTTGAGAGTGTTAGAAGCAACCAAACACTAAAAACAGGAATTATGAAATTAGCCACAGGTGAATTACAGAGCAGAGACAAGGCATGAACATGTCCTCTGTGTGGCCTGCTGCTGCCTTCCCTCTGGAAGTGGACACATTATTTACTTGAACAGGTGACATGTTGGAGAGCCCTTTCTCCCACTCGGTTCTATGTCTCCTCCATTCGAAATGCCAATTGAGGGCTTTGTTTGATGCTGCACTTTGGTTCCAGAGACAAAACTATTAGAACCATAGCTGAGTATAGAAAATGCAATATGTCAGGGCTACCTGTTAAATGTGAGGTGTAACCTTTGGACTGGGTGACAATATTGTGGATTTTAATTCTACTTTCATGTCTTTGAACAGTAAGCTGCCCGGGTCCAAAGGTACTCTCAATTCCTATGTTTACTGGGTCAATTGAATTGGAGAAGTGCTATTTGTTATTACTACCTAAAATACATATACTAGTAGCCATTCCTCTAAAAAAAATAGTCAACAACAACAACAACAAAAAATGATCGAATTCACCTTTGGAGAAGAGAAAGAGGGGGAAAATAATACATGAGGGAAAAGACTCTAAGCAAAATCACATTTAGTGATCCGATTCTCTGTTTTCTTGGCTGCTGTTGCCAAGGTATCTGCAATTATTTTCCTTTTTGTATCAGGATGAACACATGGAAGCAAACAGAACTTGAGCTCAGCTGAATGAAATATAAGAATCATTTGGGTGTAGGTGGAAAGGAAGCGAGAGAGTTCAGAAGAACAGATGTTCTAAGAGTTATTAAAACTTTTCAAAATGAAAGTTTAGACCCTACATCTAATTATTGCATAGCTCTTCTTGTATCCTGACCAGTCAGACCTGTTAAAATTCTTGAGAAAATGGAAGATAAATGGCATATAGAGGGCAAAGTAAAACCAGCACCCTGCCCACTGACAACTTTCAGCCCAAGACCCTGGGCTGACCCTGTCTTCAGCTGGCCATCTACATGGCAGAGCGCTGCCCACAAAAATGCCAGAAAAGAGCTCTTCAGACGGCATGTCTCGCATTCTTCAAGTACATTATTAGAATTCCTCTGTGAAGGCCCCTTGGTACCCTATAGTTCCCCAAAGAAATGCTTTTTGATTTGTTTGACTTCATGTTTGCAATGCCCTCAAACAGAGTCCATGTTATTCTCTAGTGCCAAGTTATGTGAGCACACATTTTCTTTTTATGCAAAACTAGGTTTTCTGCACCAATAGACTGGGAGCTAAATGCTTCATATTTATTATCTTTAAGGTGCTGTGTTAATGAAAGAATTTTAGTCATTGCCATTGCTCTGTGAATTATGTATTACAAAAACCCCTGCTGGTGAGTTGAAAAAAATTAACCTATTGTAATGGCCATTAAAAAAAATCACAGCTAATTAGTAAGCCAACAGGAACAAAGAAAATGTAAAACAAAGATGTGCAGAACAAGACATTGAGGTAGAAACATGCCTCTGTTTCAGACACGGCTCTTTCATTCCGGCAACATTTGCAACCTTGCCTGCCACCACTGGAATCTCCCTCGGATCACATATGTTCCCTTAGACTTGAGCATCTTTATGTTTTGTAATTAGTTTTCTAAGCTACAGACTCTTCCCTCTTTCAAATTGTGGAAATCCAAAGGCTCATAATAGAAAATGGGAGATATTTTTAAATGCTTTTAAATTATTTCCCAAGCGATCTATATTAGAGATGTAAGGCAATTCGTGGGGATTATAATGGGAAATGATTTTCATCGCTTTTTTCCCCTTGAATCCCTCTGTATGCTCATCTTATCTCCTGTATCCATTCCTGTGTTTTAGAGTAGCAAAGCTTTGTCCAGGCTCCCTTCCTGATGGCAATTCCTTGTGGAATGGACAAAAAAGGCAGGCCAGGATTTAAATCACAGACCGCTTGCCTCCTTAGCTCCTCCTCATGCTGACATCCAAGGGCCATGCATCACTCCGCTGGTGCAGGAGCTGGGAGGAGACAATTGACCCTGAGAGGCTGCCAGAGAGGTGCTCATGCTGGGCCCCGTTTGCTTGTAATTGCTCTTTCTAAGTTATAGGTGGAGATAAAGCAACCGAAATGGGACACATAGAGGCAAGAGACAACACTAATGTCTATTTCAATTTTTCCCTGTTCAACAGAGGCACTGAGCATTAAAAGGGATAAGACAATCCTTTGACCTTTCGTTTTCTTCTAGATTATTTCTTATTTTCTTCGTGTTAAAATCTCTCTCCTGTCTTCATGATATCCAAGACCATTGTGTCTCTGATGAGAATCTGATCTGTTGTTCTTTAAGAAAGTGTGATTAGTCTTTTCTCTTCCATCCCTTAGCTTACTGTTAGAGTAACCTCTGACCCTTGGATAATTTGAAGCAAACTCAGCAATGTTGTAAAAATCTTGCCTCTTTTAGGCAAAGGGAAATGGCCAAAGCATGCATAAGAAGGTAGGGTTCCTGTTTTCAAAGTGGCCTAAAGTGTAGAAGGATACAGGATGTCTCCTGTGGAATTTGAGCATTTCATCTGGGAATTTCGGCTTCTGCTGCATTCAACTTGGTGTAGCAGGCATCTCTTTCATGTTTATTTTTACTTTTTTTTCTGGGCTTAGAGAACTTAAAGGTGTGTTCTACCTTTCAATTCAGGTGAGTTTCTTCTTTTCTTATAAACTCAGGGAAAACAGGCGGGGCTATACATTTGAATATTGATGAGTCTAAGAGCCCCCTTCCTACAGCTTTCTACTTCCATCTTCACCATCAGAAAGGAAAGCTCAAGAACCTTCCTTTGCCTCCACAGTCTCCCCATTGTTTATGTCAGTCACTTCTAGAGCCCCAAGCTCCAGGTTCCCTCTTTCCACCACACTCTTATCCCCCCAAGGCTCACCTCTAATGCAATTCCTCCAAACACTTGGCACCCTATCAGCATGATTTTGTTCCGATATTAGTAAAGTATCCCATGTCCTGACTTCACCTCTGAATGTTCATTTCACTGGGAATCTGGCTCTGTTCTAAGGACTACTTCACCTAAATCCCTCTCCAGTGGGAGCTCTCTCAGCCTCCCCTAGGAGGGGGAGATGTTCTCCTGTTCCTCCTTGCCCTCCCCGGTCACTTGTTTTCCCCTCCACTCTAAAATTCCCATTTGATCTCAGTTTGCCAGTGTCTTCCCCAATGTTACCGACCTCTTCTGAGTTTTACTTCTAGAACATTGCCTCTCTCCCCAGGATGACCTCCAAGTCATGACTTCATTCATGGTGATTTAAATAAATATGCACAGAGCTGATCTTTCTAACCTATGCATCACTCTGCTGGTGCAGGAGCTGGGAGGAGACAAGTGAGAGGCTGCCAAAGAGGTGCCCATGCAGGGTCCCATTTGTTTACAAGTGGTTCAGTGACCACTTGTCCTCCAGGAATCTTTACTTTCACCTACTTTAGCCTTTCCTTTCTAAGGTCATACCCTTAGATGCTAGAGCTGATCAATGTCAATCACAGCATTTTCCCATCATTTAAATTTTTTGACTTTCATTCCCTCCTATTATCTTCTACCTTTCCAGGTCTCTCTCTCTCTCTCTCTTTCCTCACCTTCAATGGTCTTTTGCCACCACAATGACCTCTAATGTATTGTAATAATTACTTTGCACTTTCCTTACCAATCCAGTGAACTTACTGGTTTCCTTATGAAGCTTGAATCTCTTTGGTTTTTTGATGTTGCTGATAAATATATCATGATATAGTAATGGTATCATGTATTTCTACTGCACTGACTTCCCACTTTCCTGAGTGATTCACACTTCATCCTCTCCTGTTTAATCTTATGCATAATGTATCAATTCATATCAGACTCTTGGCCAGTTCTTCAGCACATTGTGCATACTCTATCAAGCTTTCCTGACAACTTCAATACCTTGTAGCTGTGTAATCTTGGGCAAGTTTCTTGACTTCTCTGTACCTCAGTTCCCTCACCTGTAAGGTACATATATTATACCTATATCATTGAACTGTTGTGAGGATTAATTAAAAACATATTTGTAAAGTCCTTAGTTTACAACTTGACACAAAACTGGGGCTTGCAAAATACTGAACAATATTATTACTACATTTATTTTTGGGGACCAGGAATAAACTTCTACTCATCTTCAAAGGCCAGAATGTAGTTGTTCTTTCTGATAATTTGTTGCAACTTCTTCTATTAGTATAGCATCCTGTGCCAGTCTTTTGCAGTAATTACACTGCACTACATTTATTTCTTACATGTCCAGCTCCTCAGCTAAACTATCTCGTCCTGATAATACTTCATATGTCTTATTTAAATTTGCATCTAGATTCTCTAGCCTAGTGACTGGAAAAAATTATGTGCTAGTTGTATGGATAAGAGAGATAGTTAATATTTCAGTATAATTTAATATGTCTCCTATGTCTAGATAGATTTCCAAAATTGATCTCAATAATAAAAAAATGTTTTCCATGAAGAATTAGTTGAAAAAATATATTAAAGTAGAATTTGAATTATGCTCAATATCCACATATATTAAAATTACATTAAAGCAGTCACATAGTTGAATGACTATGTAGCCCATAATCAGTGCTGAGGCTAGACCAAGGGCTCCACTTTCTAACACAATCTAATCAGTCCAGCACAGTCCTAGCCCTGTGTACACTGAGATGCCTTTTGAAGTCCAGCTGTTCCCATGGTTTATTCTGCAACAGACTTGACATTCAAAGGCATGAGTTGTTTCCCTATATAAACTCAACTTCAGACTCCAGTGTGAGAGACATCTATCTGTCTTCCCCTTGGGGCTCTTTCCTTGAAAAGCTCTTCCTTTATGCAGAGTCATAAGATCGTAAGATGCTAGTAGATAAAAAGTTTGGTTTGAGGCTGGTTGGGAAAGGAATATTATTTTGCTGCTATTCTTTTTTATGCATTTGTCCTATGAAATGTTATCTTTACATCTCTAAGAAGATTAATTAGTTAATAATTGTTATTAATTGGTTAATAACAATCAATATATTGTACACTTTTTACTGATGAAATGCTAAAAACAAAGGTGTGGGTTGTTTGCCTTCATGTGAAAGTCAGCTGCCCTCAGGTCTGGACATAGTTGTTCCAGACTTTCCCTTGCTGTTTTGAATTTTCATCACTCGGGACTTGACTCATGTAAGAAAGAACTACTATTTCAAATTTATGTTTGGACACACCACTTTTTTAAGGGAAGGTGGGAGAACAATGAACAAACTGTCTGTAGATGCTGTCACCACGTATAAACAGTTTTGCTGAGGGCATTACAAGGTGCGAAGAACTGTCAGCTGAAAAAAGATCTATTGGTTCTCCGGCTTGTTCGCATCTGGGAAAGAGCTGAGCAGCCCGTTGAAACCTCATACCATGCAAAATTGTATGCGATTTTTCATAGTTAGCTCACTCCCTTTTCCCTCCTGAATAGAGAGCCCCTACAGGTCCTTTTCCCATCCCCCTCCACTCCCAGCCTGATAGATCATCTGAAACTCTCTGAGGGCACTTCCTATGGAATTACACAAAGAAATATTGTACAAGTAAATATGCTAGTGGGGGATCAGGCAAATATCTGCATGCACGTGGGATCTTAAAAAGCTAGGGAAAGCTGCTGCCAGCACTGGAGTCTACGAGTAAGTTTTAAGAAATTGACTGTTTTCACAGTTGGTCAGTTAATCTGCTAGGTAACAATAAAAGCAGACAAAGAACAAGTGGCTCTCTAACAAAGCAGTTCTTTGTTACCTGTAAACTAGTATCTTCCACCCTGAAACCATAGTTACTGTGCAATGAATGTCAGGACACTAAAAAGGCTAAGAGAGCTAACATTGCACAATAGAAATTCAGGGCTACATAGACAGTCTTCAGACACTGATCTTTACACTAAAAATGAGAATACCATTATTATTAGCAACCATTATGTGTACTGATGGATTTCTAAATACTAGCTCCTGTGCTCAGTAATCCAATGCACTTAGTTATCTCATTTAATCCTTTAAGAACTCCAAAGTTGCTCTATTTTTACCACTTTACAAAGTGAGAACTGAAACTCACAGAGGTTAAATCACTTGCTAAAGAAACTGAGGTAGAGAGTAAGGGATTGTGATGTTGACCCACAGCCTGTATTTGCATATCTTTCTCACTTCCTTTTTCCCAAATCTATAGATTACAAATCTGTTCCAAAGGCTACAGAGTACCTGTGCTTCCTGACCAGGGAACACACCCAGGTAGCCCAAAGCCAAAGCCGCAGGTACACTCATGAGATTGCACTCACGAGATGGTAAATCTGGAAAACATTTGAACTGAACAAATATGGATTTAATGCTGGTTACAAGCTCAGTGATGTGCTAAACTCTGGATGAGAAGAAGTGCTTCCGGAGGTGAAAAAATGTGGATCACTCTATTCCTATTCTCAGTCCTCTGCCAAGGAGCAAACAACTCAACTCTCAACCATCAAAGAGTATGTTTCTCATCCCCAAAGTTCTAAGCATCGATTTGGGTACAGGGACCAGACATTGCACTTTCCCTGTGTACCACTGGCTTACACACATCCTTCTGACATACCGTCAATAGCATCCATAAGCACTCAAGAGTGTCCTGGTTTGAAAAGTCATATTATTGCCTCAAATTTAGGTATTTTTTCACTGTATGGGGAAAGGAAAGGAGAAACCTAAATTAGCCAAGCAATGTTTACTTTAAGGAATTGAGGGGTTTTTTGTTTGTTTGTTTGTTTGTTTGTTTTTTTATGTTGTCTTGCCCTTAGAAAACAGTATGGGAAAGAGCAGGAGAAGAATGGGAAAGAAACTGGATGTTCAACAACTCAGAGTCCCTGGACAGTCTGCAGGGCTGGGTCCTCTTCCAGCCCCTCCCCAGGGCACCCTTGGGGTCATACTCCTTTGGATGGTTTGTGTGAGGCTTTAGGGAATCATACATTTTTATTTATTTATTTGTTTTTAAATTTTTATTGCTGGAAGCATTACATATGTTTCTTGTGTTTCTTCCATTGACCCCTTAATGGCCAAACATAACCCCTACCCCAGGCTTCCACCACCCTATTGTCTATGCCCATGGGTTATGTATATATGCATACAAGTTCTTTGGCTGGGAATCATGAACCTTTTAGCTTTCAAAGATGTGCCATTGAGTAATCACCTCACTAAGCTGGGATCTTTTGATCAAAATACAGTTTCTGATGAACCACGCAGGCCTCAAAATTGACCCTGAAACCTTTTTAGCATTTGAAACTTTGGAAGCATCTGTGGTCCTAGAAACAAGCAAGCAGAGAGACATTCCACCCTTCCACCGAGCAGCTGACACCGCAGCTGGGACCCTGCATCCTGCCGGGGCCTCCTGTGCTGGGCAGCGGTGTCAGATGGAAACAGTTGTGGGGCTTTGAGGACACCTTTCTCCTTCCCTTCCTCACCTGGCTCTCCACCCCTTGTTCTTCATAACCTTCTGAGAGAGCATGTAGGAAGAATGAACAACTAATTGATCAATTCCGAGTGAATGTAGGATTTGCACATTTCAAAGTGACTCAGTGAATGAAAACTTAGTTTGTGAAATTCAAAAAGAGCTGTGTTGCTGCCAAAAAGCCACCTTCATTGGAGACTTAGGTTAAAATGCCAGGATTCTGTTTGTAGTTGGGTGAGTATTTCGAACTGTATCTAAGTCACCTCTGTGACTGTTTTAATGTGTTTTGTAAAGTGTGGCAAAATTATATAAATAAAATGCCTCCAGATTCCTATTTTTGCTCGGCTATGTTGCAAAGGGGTAATCGGACCTCACCGCAAGCGCTATGGAAAAACACAGCTTAGCTGACAAATTAGTGGTATTTGGTGCTAATATTACTAATTCGACATTTGGAGGGTTGCTCACTGGGGAAAAATAACATGTTCTATAAGTCACAGTAGAAAAGAGGGAGATAGTTAATGGGTGTTGGCTCCACTGCGCAGATTGCTCACAATACTCTTCAAACTGCTGCTGACTTGCTGCCAATAGACATGGAAGTAATTGTCAACAAGATTTATTGTTACATTCACATTTACACAGTGAGGGAGAAAAGGTTGAAAGAGCTCTGTGAAGTTCAGTACCGACTTCTACTGAACCATAGCAACACTCCCTGCTTATCGCTAATGTCTGCCACAGAAAGACTTTTGCATCTATTGAGGCCTTAAAACCACTCTTCTTGTCAGGAACAAATTCCCTCACCATCTTCAGTCATTTCTCCTCTGATCGATGAGCATCAGTGTGCTTTTTCCATGACAAAACGGTTGGTTTGCATGTGGTAAGGCAGTGGCTTTCAGCTACAGGATTAGAAGTCGGGTAGTGTGACCAATGAACCCTCAGCCTGAGGAACTTGCAAAGAAAACTAACTGGAGAAACAGATTTTAATTTTGAAAGGGAAAGGTTTTGCTTGCCAACTGAGAAGCTGTCATAGAGGGAATATGGTTGTTAAAGAAGCTAATGAATATTCAGGAGCTTATACAGAATCATATTTTCTCCATTTCAACTCTATTGTCAGGATACCTGGATTGTGTGGGCTTATGAAGTTGCTCTTTTCTTCTTCAAATGGCATCTTGCGCTAAATGAGTGAAAGGAAGAGGATGAGATTGCAGTTTCCTGTGATCTGGATAGATTTTTCTAAGAGTGAAGAACAAACCTATGAGTGTCAAGAAATATGCCAGCAGAGTATGGGCTTCCTAAACCATTGCATGCATTTAAACCCACACACACCGCTAACACATACAGAAGATTAGCTCTTCCTTGAATTTCTGGATGGCATTTCCAGGCACAAGATGCACCTGTTGGTAAAATTTCTCCCTGTAATAAAGGCCATCTGGAGAGGAGACAAAAAGTAGGGTGTGAGGACTCTGGTAGGTGGAGAGAGAGCCCCTGTACTGACTGAGGCAGCAACTGCTCTGAGGACTGCTAACAACTGTGGGGGAGCAGATATATTGGACAAGGAGCCATTTATCTAAGCAGTATTTACACAGGCAGCAGGCATTAAAAAAGGAATGGATTTAGATTGTGAAACCTTTTTTTTTTATCCTCTGCAAAAAATAGACACGATGCAGGAAATCCGAAACCTCCTGGCATCTCCCCTTGTCATTTGAACATTTACCATGGTGCTTGTTTGCATACCACGGAGTGTCCCTTGATTACTCTTCGGAGAGGGAGGAGAACAGATATGAAGGGACTTATTATTTTAAATGCCACATTTCAAAATGAAGATAAAAGTGTGAGGAAGTATTGATGAATAATGTTAGTAATATTAGATGTCAGAGTCGAACATAGAACTTGCTGTACTGAATCGATCAAGTGGCCTATTCAGCTTTGTATTTCGTATCTCAGAGTGGCACAGGGAGCAATTTCCTGGGAGGCCAGGTGGCTTTACATGACATGAACCTTGAAATGAGGTAGAAATAAACCCCTTGAGGATTAATCATCCAAGAATGCATGAGCACTTTTATTGTGTGTATATTTATTTTTTCTTCCAGAGCTCCACACTTTGATTTAATTTTCATTAATTTAATTAACAGATACCTATTAAGCACCTACTCTGTGTTAAGTGCTTTGCTCCAGGCACTGAGGATCCAGCCGTGAGAACAGATTAAAAATCCTTCTCTTCTTTAAGCTTATATTCCAAAGGAAAGATCATCCGAATAAAACATTAAGAAACATGGGTATAAGTGAGCTGTGGGGAAAGTAAAGCAGGGAAGGGGCATTTGTGGGCTGGGGAGAGGAAGATTATAGTTTTTAATTGGGTGGTCAGACAAAACCTCACTGAAAAGGCGGCCTTTGAGGAAAGGCCTAAGGGAGGTGAGGAGTAAGCCATGTAGAGTCTGGGAGGAGGTATTTCCAGGTTGAACACGTGGAAGTACAAAGGCCGTGGTGAAGGAGCAGGCCTGGTGTTTTTAAGGAACAGCAGAGAGGCTACCATGCAGTGGAGAAAGTAATAGATAATTGGGGGCCTGAGTGTGCAGCATCTTGTTGGCCATCATAAGGATTTTGACTTTGATCTAAGTGAAATAGGAAGTGATTGGAAGCTGTTAAGAGAAGAGATGACTTGTTTTAAACAATGTATTTGCATTTTGAGAAAATAGTACAAGGGCAAGATTGGAAGTAGAATGATGAATTAGGAGACTACTGAAATAACCCAGGCAAGAGATAATGGTGGCTTAGACAAGAATGTTAACAGTGGTCATGGTGAAAAGTGGTAGATTCTGAGATATTTTAAAGGTAATGTACGAATAGTATTTGCTGCTCTATTGAAGGTGGAATATATATAAAATGATTTGTCCTTAAATCATCCCTTTACAGCTTCTATGTGCAGATTCAAGTACTTTGCATTTATTTATCATTCACTTGATTCTGTAAACTTTGGCCATCTTTCCCACCAAGGCCTTAACCCTTCTAGAAAAAAGCCTTTGAACATTGTTCTTACAAGGGAAACCTTTATCCTCACAGTCATTCTGTCTGCCCTCTTCTTGACCTCCTCCAAGTTCATTACAACAGTGTTTAGATGGAGTGTTTAGGTGAATGCAGTATTCCATGTGAGGTTATACCATGTTGTTCTGATATGCAAATCCATATTATATCTGCCCAGAAAAAAATATTACTATTCCATCCTTTTTGTTCTATGTTCACTCCTCCCTGTAAGCAATAAGTAATGTATCTAAGTGTAATATGAATTAGTGCTGAAGCCCTATTGGTGGCAATGAAGTGTTTTGAGTGTATTACCCTCATGTTCTCATTTAATCTTCACTGCTAGCTATTCTTTGAAGTAGTCACCAATGAGGAAACTGAGTTTTAGAGAGTTTGGATGCCTTGCCTAAGTGAGTTTCAGCTCTGGGATCTGCAACCTATTCTTCTTTATTTTTTTAAATCCCCAATTAGATGATATGCTTGTTTTAAAAATTTGATTTTTAGAGAGAGATGAAACGAGGAAGAGAGAAATATTGATTTGAAAGAAAAATATCAATCGGTTGCCTCCTATACACTACACAACTGGGGATCAAACCCCCAACCTAGGTATTTACAGTGACTGGCAATCAAACCCAAAACCTTTTAGTCTATGGGACAAGACTCCAAACAACTGATCCATTTGGTCAGGGCTGTAGCCTATTCTATAGGTACAATTATGCCTGCTCTCATGTTTGGTATCCTTGGTGTGATAATTAACTTTATGTCAACTTGAAGGGTGCATTTGGGTTAGCTTAACATTTGAATCAG
This sequence comes from Antrozous pallidus, assembly GCA_027563665.1. NCBI lineage: Eukaryota > Metazoa > Chordata > Mammalia > Chiroptera > Vespertilionidae > Antrozous > Antrozous pallidus. The sequence continues at coordinate 149,925,515 of CM050508.1, read as the reverse complement.
TGAACTTTGGGTAAAGCAGATTGTCCTCCCTCATGTTGATAGGTGTCTCCCAATTATTAGAGGCCTGAATAAAACAAAGGGACTGGCCTGTCCCAGTGCAAGTTATCTAGCAGACTGCCTTTGGAGTGAAACGGGAGCAGGGCTCACCTAACTCTGTGTCTGCCAGTGTTTGGGCTGGCCTGCACCACTGGCTTTTCTGAGCCTCCAGTCTAGGGGCCCACACTGTAGATTTTAGATCCATCAGCCTCTATGATTACCTGAGCCAAAATATAAACAGATAAAGAATTGCCTCAGGTAATTATGAAGGCTGATATATAGAGTGTCCTCCAAAAATATAAACATACTTTACAGTTGAGTGCTCAATTTATGTTTCATTTTTTTCAGATTTAACCCATTAGAATTAATAATTATTCAAAATGTGCATACAATTTTTGGGACATCATATATATATATATATATATATATATATATATATATACACACACACATACACACTGAGTGGCCAGATTATTATGATCACTGAACCCATAATAATCTGGCCACTCAGTGTGTGTGTGTGTTTGTGTGTGTGTGTGTGTGTGTGTGTATACAGGATGTCTAATATATATATATTAGAGGCCCAATGCATGGCTTCGTACATGGGTGGGGTCCAGCCAGCATGGCCAAGTGGAGAGGACATGGGCAGTTGGCCAGCCTCCCTGCTGGTCAAACTCCTGGTGGAGGGGACAATTTGAATATTAGCCTTTTAATATATAGGATATACACTGAGTGAGCAGATTATTATGCATTCAGAGATCATAATAATCTGCCTACTCGGTATATATATATATATATATATATATATATATATATATCCTCTAGTTGTCCTATTTCTTTGAAGAACCATAATTAATAAACTGCAAGTTATTTTTTTACTTTGATTGGATAAGGATTTTTTTCTGTAAAGTACAGTCATCACCAGTATTTCAGTTTAGGACTATTGAAATCTAAATGCACTGCAACTGGAACATACTGGGATATAGGATTTTTGCTTACAAAAGAACAATATCTGTCTCTTCTCCATCACTACCCATATATTAACTTGGGTTCAAATAACCAAGCTCTCACACAAAGTATTATACAATTTCTATTCTTTCTAATGGTGACCATTCTGCATATCACCACTGTATTGATTAAAAGTAACTATTTTCTTTCATTCCCTTTTTCTGCTAAATGAACTATTAAGGGTTTCCTTTTCCATAAATTTGACAGAACACTTTACAATAGTTTCTTTTTAATTTTAGAAATAATTAAAGTTAATTTACTGGTCTAAAAGTGTTGTGTAATGGCCCAATCAGAAAACTCAAATTATGGTTTCTAATTTCTATTGGATATAAAGCTGAGAATTTTCTCTTCATATAATTTTAAGATAAAGGCAAACAAAACAAATCCCTATACCAAAAGGAGAAAGTATCCTTTTCACAGACAGGCATCTAGGTTAAGTTTCAAGATATTTTTTATATCCTGCCTACCATTAAAAAAATTGCTAGTTTAGATTTTTGAAGCAGATGTTTTTCAAGGTGGCCAACCGTGGGTAGTCTCAAGAGAGATTAGTGAATACTGGAATAAGAGGAATTAGTAGAGAGTAGAAGAAAATGGTAGAGTTATGTATTTATTTATTACTTATTTATTTTTGTTAATAATCACTACAGGATATTTTTCCACTGATTTTTTAGAGAGAGTGAAGGGAGTAGGAGAGACAGACAGTGAGAGAAACATTAATGTGAGAGAAACACATCGACTGGTTGTCTCCCAAACTCTCTCTGACCAGGGCCAGGGATCAAGCCTGCAGCCTAGGTATGGGTATGTGCCCTTGACTCTAATTAAACCCAGGACCCTTTAGAATGCAGGTCAATGCTCGATCCACTAGCCAAACCAGCTAGGGCTAGGGTTCTGTATTGTTTCAAAAAAGATTTTCATAATTACTACCTTTATTTGAACAACTGTACAAGGAGAAAAAAAACATCATTTTTCTAAATTCCAGGTTAATTTGTTTAAAACAATCAATTAGTTGGTTTAGTAGTATAAAGTTTATGAATAAGTTAAGCTTACTGTCATCTATAAAAAATAATGAATAAATATAAATTACTTCAATAAATAAGTAAAGCATACATCATAGCATCCAGTTAAATAATATATAACATGGCAGCATAAGAAGTCATAATGTCATTGGAGACTGTCTCATAAACAGGCTAGTCAGCATTTAATTTCATAATCATAAAACACAAATTAAGTATAAAACTTATTCAAAAAGGACTTTGAACTTAGCCTAGCTATTAATTATATCCTTACTATTTTGAAGTATCAGACTGGCAGGCATTCTGCAAGCTTCTTTTCTATTCTTATGAGATGTCAAAGGCTAGATCAGTGTTCCATATTCTCAAAGTATTTTGGTCGATAATTCAGTCTTTCATACTCTCCAAGTTACTGTTATTGAAACCAATTATCTCTAGTTACAGCTCATTTAATTGAAAAATATTTGGATCTTTTTTTAAATTACCATAAGTGCCGTGGCCTTGTGTGTCAGGCACAGTTAGACATAGGTCTTGTAAGCAAACCATGTGGATTTAATTCTTTCATTCTTAACTTCTCTGTAACCTACTCCATATGTTTAACCCTTGTCCACTTGATCTGCCTGAGCCTTTTTCAAAGATCTCCTGGAAAAATTAAGATAATGTATATTGGGATCAAGTGGCAGGCAAATTGCAATGTTTCAAGAATAGGACAACGGTGTGGTGATTGTGGGTGGAGAGTGGGGGTGAAGGTGGAAGAGGACATAGGGGAGATAAATGGTGATGGGAAAAAAAGAATAATTTGGGTTATAAAATTGTGGACTACAATAAACATAGGATTAGCACACTGTAGCCTGGGGCCCAAATCTGGTCTGCTAAGTTTGTAAATAAAGTTTTATTGGAACAGAACAACATCTTCTCACTTGTGTATTGTCTCTGGAAGTGTGCATGCTTTAAAGGCAGAATGGAGTAGTTGTGGTAGAGACCATTTAGTCTGAAAAGTCTAAATATCTACTACTATCTAACCCTTTATAGAAAAAGTTTGTTGACCCCGGAACAAACCTATATAAAGATCACCATTAAGTAAAATAGCTGGCATCCCCTTTCTAAATCATTTGAAGATTTCACAAAGTTGAAAATAGAGACAGATATTTGAGAGACTGATATCTGGTCCTGTTTCTAGAAAAGCATCAGGATAAGATAAAACAATAACAGCCTATAAGAAATTCAGTGCCCTCCCTGCCCAGTAACCCTGTATCAGACTAGATTCTGTAAGTTGCTAGAGGCAAGCTAATTCCAAGCCCACTCAAGTTGGGAACTTGCTGTTAAATTTGGCATCACTAATTTTCAAATGGTCTCAAATGCAACAAAGTGCTTTTTCCATGATGATGTATGTCTCCTTGCCTGAACTCCATGATAAGTATTAATTAAAGTCCTTTCCTGCACAAACTTATTCCTCAGGGAGGAAGTGAACATCTTACAGTCATTTCTCTATCCTGAGATTTTAAAAAAGAAGCAGATGGGCATAAAGGTCAACAACCCATTTCATTAGATTTAAATCAGTTCTTTTTCTATACCTCAGACCAAAAATTTTCTCACCTCTCCCCCCTTTTTTCTCTTAATCTACTATAGTTAAAATATAGAATAACAGCTAAATGCAGGACTTTGTGGCCAAAACTCTGGGTTTCAGATCTTGCTTCTGTCACTTACTACCTGTGTAACCTAGGAAAGCCACCTAACCTCTCTAATTCATAGTTCTCTCATTCATTAAACAGAAATAATAATGATTTATTTCCTTTGCTAGTGGCCTGGTGCATGAAATTCATGCACTGGGGGTGGGTGGTCCCTCAGCCCAACCTGCCCCCTCTCACATACTGGAAGCCCTCAGGGGATGTCCAACTGATGGCTCATCCCCAGCCTGCCCAAGGCATAAAGCCTCTGGCGAGGTTTTAGGCCTTGGGCACCTAGTCATCTCCCTGCTCAGCTCAGCCCCAGCTGCCTGTGACCACCCGGCCCCAGGTGCTGGGCGCCACTTCCACTCACAGCTACCGGGGGCCTTGGCACTCCCCACCACTGCCACAACCCCCACCCCGCCGCTTTTGCACACATTGGGGCCAGGGGCCGGGGCACTCCCCGTGGCAGCCCCTGCAGCCCCAGCCTCACCGCTTCCATGTGCAGTGGGGCCAGGGGCCAAGATGCTCGCTGCTCAGCCCTGCCCCTTGGCCCCACCCCCTGCTCCAGATTGGCTGGTAGCGTAGCAGAGGTATGGTCAATTTGCATGTTACTCTTTTATTATTTCCTTTATGCTTCTTGAAAGGATTACATGAGTTAGTATATGTAAAGTACCTTAACATGTTTTCACATATAGAAAACATCAAAATAGAATTTGATTTGCTACTAATATCATCATGCTTAGCTTTTTTCTTTTTCTAGGAGACATTATTCTAAACTCAAAATACTTCAAGTTGTGTACTTAGGGAAGCTATAGCTCAAATTTTAGTAGGAGGAAAAAAATGACAGTCTTTTCAATTGATATGGTTATTTTTAATTTAATCGACTATCCATAGAGTAGGCATTATTTACCTAATACTGTGCCAGATTGATGGTGGTTAAAAAAAAAAAAAAGTGATACCATCCTGGCTTTCAAATAATTTAGAGCCTAGTAGCAGAGATAAAATGTACAGACAGGAAATAATTAGAGACCAATTCAACAGCAGCAGCATCCTTATTGTCTCATCATCCAGCTTCTATTTATTGATCACTTACTCTTGCCAGCTACTATTCTTACTAATTTACATACATCAACCCCATGAATTCTTACACACTAATCCTACAATGAGAAGGTATTATGCCTGTTTACACATGAAGACATTGTAGTTCAGAGAAGTCCTATGACTTGCCTAATAAGGTCATCCATACTCTGAATATATAGCCATCTCTATATATAAAGGCCTAAGTGGCAATCACAACCGAAACAACTGAACAGATGACTGAACAGGCTGCATGGGGCAACAAGGCTGGCAGGGAGGTTAGTGAGGACTGTCTAAATGACTGAGCAGTGGGCTGTGTGGGGTGACCAGGCTTGTGGGGGGGGGGGGCAGTTAAGGGTGACTAGGCTGGCGGGGGGCGGGGGGAGGCAGTAAGGTGTGACCAGGCCAGTGGGGAGGATTATTAGGGGTGACCAGGCCAGCAGAGGAGGCAATTGGGGGTGACAACTGATTAGTGGGGCAGTTAGGGGTGATTAGGCAGACAGGCAGGCAGGTGCTCAGTTAGGAGCCAGTGGTCCTGGATTGTGAGAAGGATGTCTGCCTGCCAGTTTAGGCCTGATCCCACAAACTGGCAGTTGGACATTCCCCCATGGGATTCCAGATTGGAAAGGGTGCAAGGCTGGGCTGAGGAGACACCCCCCCACCCCACCCATGCACAAATTTCATGCACTAGGCCTCTGGTTAAACATATGATTTCAAAAATTTCTCCTCCCTAGGTGTCCTGGCAGTGTTTTAAAAAAGGTATATTAGTCTTGACCAGTGTGGCTCAGTTGGTTGGAGCATTGTCCAGTGTACCAAAAAGTTGTAGGTTCAGTTTCTGATCAGGGCACATACCTAGATTGCAGATTCCATCCCAAGTCAGTGAGGAAACTGATCAATGTTTCTCTCTCACATCAATGTTTCTTTCTCTTCCCTCTCCCTCCCTCTCTCTCAAAAACTAATAAGCATGTCCTCTGGTGAGGATTAATATAAATAAATAAACAAATAAAATAAAATAAAGAATATTAATTTTAAAAATATGACTCCTATTTTTTTTAGTGTGAGTGAGAAATATTGGAAAGTGTCTGTGATTTGTAATCTGTCCTTTTTACAGGTTTATTGCAAAACTGAATTTAGTCAGGTTCAAAATAAGAGATGTGAACTAATGATATGAGCTACATGCGAAGTTAAAAATAAGAGTGTGAAAGACTGGATAAAAAAATGATGGGCAGATTTTGTGAAGGTTTCGGGGATGATTTCTGGTGATTATTTTAATTCAGCACCATTTTTTTTTTTTGGTGATCAAAGACCTGCTCTTGAAGATCAGTCATACATTTAAATATACCCCAAAGAGCCTGTAAATGTCACTCTGTTATTCCATGTGGGTATATTTTGCTTTATACAATAGATGTATTTTTTAAATAAATTGAAACATGATCTCTTGGCATGTAGTGGATGCTTAATAAATACTTGCTAATAAAAAGAATGAATGAATATATTTACATTGAATTTACATCGTAATTTCAGAGCTGCTTTATTTTCATTTCTGATTCCTATTTAATTGGCTGTGGCCTTGCCACTCTAACTTTAATTATGTCTGTCCCAACAGATGCTGTAGCAAGTGATGTTAAGTGAATACACACTACTTGTTCAGACTCACTACTCAAATAACTCCAAAATACATCCATTTATAAACATGCTTATAAAACAAAACAAAACAACACCTTATCTAATTCCTAGCTTCAGTGGTTTGTTGTGTTTTATTATCTTAAAATATATTTGGTAGAATATTGAGGTAAGATTCAGCATGCCTGATATTAAAATGGGGAAAATAGGAAGGCATTTTGTACACGTGTGCCTAAAGGAACAATTTTCTCGTTTCTAAAAGATGTGTATGGGAGAAGATGTGAGATTTTAAGGGTTCTACAATCATTTTTGTAATGTTATTGAGAATGTCATATGAAATGGAAGCAAAATATCCTCTGTTGTTCCTTTAATTCTATTTTTTCTAAGCGAGCTTTAAGACTCACCTCTATGGGAATCACATGGGATATCTAGTAAAATGCAGCTTCCTGAGTCCCACCCCAGACACATCAAATCAAAATTTCTGGGGTCAAGCCAGAAAGCATATATTTTTTAACAAGCATGCCAGTATATTATTATATACACTAGAGGCCAGGTGCATGAAAATTCATACACTGGATTAGGGGGTTCTCTCAGCCCAGCCTGCCCCCTCTCACAGTCTGGGACCCCTCAGGGGCAGGAAGCAACCTAGTGATCAGGGGAAGGTGATGCTTCCATCACACCTCTGCCGCTGCCACTGCCAGCAGCCCAAGCCTTGGCTGACCCTGGTTACTTGAGCCTCGAGTGGTCCTAGGTGTATGGGCAGCCAACATCCAAAGCGTGCCTGTGCCTCGGGCCAGCCCTGGGTGGCGAGGGGGATGAGGGGACTGGGTGCCACCATCTTGTGGGTGTGGGCACCTCCATCTTTGAGGGCATGGCAGCCAATTAGCATATTCCCTTCTTATTGACTGTGGGCACTTCCATCTTTGTGAGGGTGTAATGGTCAATTATCATATTCCCTCTTTATTAGATAGGATTAAGAGTAATAACTACTCCTTCAATCCTAAAGAAGGTTGAAAAATAGAAAGCCAACTTATTAAATTATTTGAGGCTGACATTTGCATTATGTATTTACTAATATGAAATCCTTATTGTATAAAAATGTATAACCAGAACATTAGAAATGCTTCTCAATTGAAAAGTTGACACATTGAATAGAATATACGATATTCTGTGAAGAATGAATAACTTAATTGGAATGGGAATGTAATAATATACACTTATCTCTGAAATTAAAATTATTGCTAAGTTTTAATATATATTTCTTTAATATCTCCAGGGTAAAACTGAAGGGGTGAGGGATGAGAAGTTTAATTTTGGCAAGTGACAAAATTAGTGGTCCTTAACTCCTATAAAAGCTGCTACATTTCTTTCATTAAAATCACACATATTTAGCTTCTGTTCAATATCTTTATAATAATTATAAAATAGTAAAAAATAAAAATGATTGTAGTGCTATAAATAAGACCATGGGTTAGTATCAGAATGCAGTGTTTTTTCTTATAAAACTTCAGCGATTCCTTTTTTCCCCATTGACAAATATAATACTTTTTGTCCACATTTAAAAATAAAAAGAGAAAATGATAACACTGTGTTTTTAATTTTATAATGCATAGATATTGGGTCCTTAGTTTGTACCAGGCTTTCTGCTTGCATATTATGTCATTTATGCATATTTTTCAGTGCCTCCTCAAAATTAATTTCTGAATAGGTATGATTACTAGGATTTTCAGATGAAAAGATGGCTATATAGAGAGGTTTAATAAGTTGGTTTGAATGTCACACAGTTAGCTAGAAGTAGGATTGGGCAGTGAATTCAGGCACATCTGAGTCTAGAGTGTCGAAGCTTAAAGAAGCAATTTGCCATGTTTGATAATCTACTCATATTTTGATAATGAGAAGGAGGTATGAAACTTTAATGAACTAAAATTAAAACAAAAAACAAAAAGCAAGCCCGACCACAGTGGCTCAGTGGTTGAGAATCAACCAACAAACCAGGAAGTCAAGGTTAGATTCCCTGTCAGAGCACATGCCCAAGTTGCTGATTGATCGATCCCCACTAGGGAGCATGCAGAAGGCGACAGCCAATCAATGATTCTCTCTCATTATTGATATTTTTATCTTTCTCCCTCTCCCTTCCTCTTTAAAACCAATAGCAATATATTAAAAATATTATTTATAAAACAAAAAAACAACAAAAAAAAAACTATCTCTCCTTTTTCAACCCTTTGTCCACTATTTTCACCTCATTAGATTCAATAGCCACAGAAAACAACTTGTCATGTTTGGCTTGCATATCTGATGTGTAACATGCTTGGGGTTTCCATTTTTGTCACTTAGAGCTATTAGAAAGAAGAATAAAAAACTAGGGCATTGACACTAATCAGGGTAAGTGGAGTAGAGCCTAAATTATTTTTTAGGTCTAGGGTAGATTCTGGAGTCTGAATATGCTAAAAATGTTTCTGAATGGTTAAGGCTGAGCTTCATCAGAAGTGACATCATGACTGTGACCCTGGGCCTACTCCCTCTGCCATTTCTGCGTTAGACAGGCTCAGTGTTCTATTTCCTGTCAGAAAGCTGAGAGAGAGAAAAAGATCTCTTTTTCAGAAGTGAAGTTTTAAACCAAGTATCTGAGAAATGATCCTGTCATTTTTCCAACTGGCATGAAAAACTGACTGAACTCAAAGGAGTCAGAAGCCAATTTGAGAAAGAAAAGATAGGGGAGAGGAGCAAAAACAGTCATGATATCTAAAATGAAAAGCGTCAAGATAGACAAATTTAGCCCTGACCAGTGGTGCGCTCAGTGGTTAGAGTGTTGGCCCTCACACCTAAAGGTTGTGGGTTAAGTTGCTGTTCAAGAACACATATCTAGGTTCAACCCCTCGCCCCAGTCAGGGCATGTGAGGGAGGCCTCTCTCACATCCATGTCTTGCTCTTCCTCCCAACCCCCTTCCACTTTCTCTGAAAATTAGTGGAAGAAATATCTTCAGGTGAGGATTAACAACAACAACAAACTTAGCATAGCTCCATGCTCTGATAAAAATTACTTGAGTGTGTAAACTGGAATCTGGTTTAAGATATGTCCATTTAAAATTAATATATTTGAATAAGAGAAGAATTATAGGTGCAGTATTATCCAAAGACTGAGCAAATGGAAACACAAAGCATATTGTTTGAAAGAGAACTAAAAACAAAACCAAAACAAAACAAAACAAAAACTTCAAGGAAAGACTTGAAGACAGATTTTTCTGACTTAAATGAGTAAAAGGTGATAGAAGCTTTCAGTGGCTTATTGATACAAAGTATTGTAGGATTTGAACACTAACAGAAATTCCTTGGTGGTGTGTTTTCAATATCATGTTAAACCAAAGATGTCATTTTCTAAGGCTGATTTCTGTTCATCAGAGAATGTGAATTCCTCATACGGACACTCAGCGAGGACTAAGCCTATCCTTTAGAAGAGCATGCTAGGTTGCAACAGGCATTCCAGACAGGCAGACATGTTTCTACTAACTTCTTTGGGTAGTAACTGAATTCAGGACCACATTTTACTGAAAGACACACATGCCACATTCTGGGAGCTCCAGTGGGCTTGTTATAACCTAGGAATAAACTTTAAAACAGTAGCTAGCAATGACTTTTTCCCACTACCCAAGAGAGTTGATCTAGAGAAATAGGGTTGATGAAATAGGAAGTTTTCTAGGGAAATTTATTGTTCTGGATCAATCTTAGTGTAATTCTTTGGCCAACATTATTCTACCGTGTAAATGAATTTGCAAAGAAAGTCATGCATATAAAATTGGTTATTCATGGAGAAAAAAAAGGTCTGTTTTTTTTTAAATAAACATTTGTAGCTTACACTATAAATAGAATTTGATCTCTGTAGAAATGTTTGCTACATGAAAAAACATGGAATCACTTCTTTTTTTTGGTGAATGTTTTTATCTATCTATCTATCTATTTATTTGTTTATTTATTTATTTTTTATCTTTATTGTTCATTTTATTAATTCCATTGTTCCCTTTTTTCCCCTATAGTTCCCCTCTATCTGGTACCCATCCCACCCTCCGCTCTTACCCCCCTCCACTGTCCTCTCCCATAGTTGCATAATTTTTGTCCAGTCTCTTGCTGCACTTCCCACACTCCCTTTCTCCCCAAGAATTGTCATCCATTCCCTCTCTATGTCCAGGATTCTGTTACATTCACCAGTTTATCCTGTTCATCAGCTTATTAATTCACTTGATTTTTAGATTCATTTGTTGATAGATGTGTATTTGCTGTTCATAATTTACACTTTTATCTTTTTCTTCTTCCTCTTCTTAAATAATATCTTTCAGCATTTCATATAATATTGGTTTGGTGGTGATGAAGTCCTTTAGCTTTTTCTTATCTGCGAAGCACTTTATCTCACCTTCAATCCTGAATGATAGCTTTACTGGATAGAGTAGTCTTGGTTGTAGATTCTTGCTATTAATTACTTTGAATATTTCTTGCCACTCCCATCTGGCCTGTATTGTTTCTGTTGAGAAATCTGCTGACAATCGTATGGGTGCTCCCTTATAGGTAATTAACTGTTTCTCTCTTGCTGCTTTTAATACTCTCTCTTGGTCTTTTGCTCTTGGCATTTTAATTATGATGTGCCTTGGTGTGGTCCTCTTAGGGTTCCTATATATTGGGGTTCGGTGCGCTTCTTGGACTCCTAAGTGAATTTCTTTCACCAGGTGTGGGAAGTTTTCGGTCACTATTTCTTCAAATAGGTTTTCATTGTCTTGCTCTCTCTCTTTTTCTGGCACCCCTATAATTCGGATGTTGGTATGCTTGAAGTTGTCCCAGAGGACCCTTACACTATCTTCAATTTTTGGATTCTTTTGGTTTCTTGCTTTTTCAGCTGAGTGGATTTTCCCTCTTTGTATTTCAAATCTTTAACATGGTTCTTGGGGTGTTCCTAAGGACTTTTAGGTCTTTGTATAATATTTTTTATTTCAGTCAGTGTATGCTTAATTTCTGGTTGGTCCTTTTTCATATCCTTGAGAGTCTCCTTTATATCCTTGAGGGTCTCGTTCATTTCCTTGTAGGACTCATTCATTTCCACGTTGGTCTTGCTTATTTCCTTATAGGTCTTGACCTTTTGTAGGAGCCTCTTGAGAAGCCCTATAACCGTGGTTTTGAATTCCATGTCTAGTTGTTGTTTTTTTCCTCCATTTCTTTCACATCTGATTTCTTTCCATGTTTTGCATGGTGGCTGCTTCCCTGAGTTGGTCAATTAGCTTTTTGTGGTAGATGTCATACTAGGGACAGTGGCTCAGCCTCCCCAGTTACCTGAGGTGGATATGGGTTGCACAGTCTTGCTGAAGTTAAGCTCAGGTTAATCGTTGTTAGCACTTGGAGGGGTTGACCTCCAGGCCAATTGTCTGTGAAGCTCAGCTGTGCTCAGGTTGGATGGGCAGAGTCTCTGGGCCAAGCAGACAACATTAGCTCTGCCCTATGCAGCCCTAGGGACTCTGTACTGGGGCAATGGCCGCTAGCACCTCTAAGAGAGAGCCACTGTGGAGTTCCACCAGCTGCCGGGGAATTCAGACTCTCCCCAAATGAGTCTGCACACCCAACATCTCACTCAGGGTCATAAAACAAAGCAGTCTGACGGTTTTCTGAATGAGAGAGCAAGTCGCGAGTGCTCTCTACTAGGTCAGGCAGCTGTGCTGTTCCCAAGTTCACATGCAAGCTTGCCTTCTCCACAAGCCGGCAGACCCCTGCAGCACCCGAGCTTTGGCGTGCCCTCCCGCTGTCCAGTTTTTACCCCGTGTGATAGTGGGGTCCCTGGACTTCGCCCAGAGCTCGAGAATCAGTCCAGTGGGATGTCTTTGTCTCCCCCGTTAGAGAAAACTGGCTGGTTTTCAGCCGCCCGCCCTATCCCCTGGCGCACGCTCAAAACCTCTCTCCATGCATATCTTCAATGCTGTCCGCCGCTCCTCTGAGTCACAGTGTCTTATCTTCACTTTTATTTGTGGAATTTTCACTCGGCCAGCTTTCTGGTGATTCTGGACGGTGTTTGTTCTTTCGTTAAGTTGTAGACTTAAACTTGCTGTGTACGATGGCAAGATAGGTGTTTTACCTATGCCGCCACCTTGGTTCTCCTTAATGGTCTGGAATCACTTATTTATAGTTGCTTTACTTCTGTATTGATGCTAGGTATAAGGGCTTCATTATATTTGATGTTGGGAAAAAATTAATATAATAAGTTGGGGAATGTGCCATTTGAAACAGACCAAGATAACATAGTTGCAACATTTTTTGCACAAAGATAAGTTAAATGTGCACAAAGTCATCTGGATGATTGAACACATTTCTCAAAGTTCCCTCTCAAAAGCCCCACAAAAGTACAGGAGTTAAAATAAAAAACCCATAAACACTTAAGAAAAAAAATAAAGGAGAGAAGGAAATAATAGACCATGAATTTAGAGAGACTGAGTATGGAGGTCTGGTTCTGATTTAGGCCAGGTGAGAAAAGTATAACCTGAACACCAGCAGAAGAGAGTACTGAAGAGAGGTGGTTATATCTGCTCTTCAGAACTGGGAAAGGAGGCACCAGCCCTCCTGGAGACATGAAAGAGACATGGCAATGAACACAGAGGATCTGCATGTGGAACAGTTCAACGCTCCGGGTTACGTTCCTGATGTGGCCCAGCGTGGTGACTCTGATAGTTGCTCTCCAGCCCCTTCCCACCACCAAGCCAATCCACACCCATTACTCATGACAACAAGTTCAACTTCGTTAGAAATTGAACTAGAAAGTCTCTGAGTTTAGGTGCTACAGACCCCACATGGGTAAGGTCAGGCTAAGGATGACTGATTGGCATCCGTATACTGAAAGGTGGGAGAGCCAGGCCTCACTCACCTCTTGTAGATGCAGAGAGGCAGTAGGATATCCCCTTCCACCTCCTAACCCAGGTAGGAGACCAGAGGGCTTTCCTTCGCAAAAAGCAGAATGGCCCTAATGGAAAAAGTAATCTTTCGATGTTGATATTTCTTATGATTATTTCTCCCACAAAAAATTTAGCTTGTCACTCAATCACCTTATAAGATTTAATAGTGCACAAATCCTACCCTAACACAGAAAACTTCCCATGAATGTTTTAAATATCTTAAATATTTTTTTAAATGTTATTAAATATTTTAAAAAATATTTTTATTGATTTCTGAGAGGTAAGGAGAAGGACACAGAGAGAGAAACATCAATGATAAGAGAGAATCATTGATCTGCTGCCTCCTGCATGCCCCACACTGGGGATCCAGCCTGCAACCTAAGCTTGTGTTCTGACCAAGAACTGAACCATCATTTCTGGGCTATATCTTACTGTGAAACATATGAAAAAGGACAGGTAAGGTCAATAGATATTGTAGAAAAGTTTCTGGCCAAAAAAGAGACAAAATCAAAATAATCTATAAAACAGAACTCTTAGTAAACAACAATAAAGAAAGTAGAAGAACGCCTTAAAAAAAACCTCTATTCTCAGAGAAATAACCAAAGATATTGTATCTATGAAACAAAATAGCAATCTAAAAATAAAAAAAGAAAAGAAAAAAAGATGCTTTAGATACATAACAATTAAAATGAAAATTGTATTGTCTGTAAAGATGAAGTTAAGGACATCTCTCTGGAATTAGAACAAAAAGATAGAGATAGAAAATAGGATAGAGAACTAAGAAAATCAAAAGACCAATTATGGAAATTCAACTAGTTCCAGAAAAAAAGAAAACAGAAAATAGAGGGAATGAAATTATCAAAGAAATTGTACAAAGACAGTTTTTACTATTTTTAAAGATATGTCTCCATGTTGAAAAGCACTACCAACTTCCCACAATAATGACCCTATATAAATTTTATGAGGAAAAGTATGGATACACTGCTGCCTGCTCTTACAAAGGCCAGAATAATAGTGGTAGAAACATGATAGAAATGTATTTCTCTCTTCTTTATCAGTTTAAAGCATAACTACTCCAAGGTATTTAGAATTCAAGCTCCTTTTATCTTGTTGTGCTGCCATTCTTAATATATGGTTTTCTCCTTAGGTTTAAGATGGCTCTTTAGCTATTGCCATTACATCTGTGCTACAATCAGCAGGAAGAAGAGAAATGGAAAGTGAGATCATCTCCCTTTCTTTTCAGAATCCATTCCAGAAGCTATATTATTTGTACTCGCATCCACTTGGCTAAAAGTTAGTCACATGGTCTCCCCACTACAGGGGAAGCTGGGAATTATAGTCTTTAGTTTGGGTTGCCATGTGCCTAGTTAAATGCTAAAGGAAGAAAGGAAGACTGGATGGATATTGGGGAACAACTAGCAGTCTCTGCCACACCCACAGATAAAGAAAAAAATCTGGAAACTCACACAAAGAAATAGAAAAGAATAAGCCAACAACAACAGTTGCATATTAAGAATTAGGGAAAATGGTCCTTAGTAGCAACACTTTAATCTGAAATATAGTGGAATAATTATATTGATGTATAGAAAGAATTTTCATCCTATATAAAGGGAAATAAATTAATAGTCAACAGTGAAGGTTGAAATAAAGACATTTTCAAACTTGTAAATTCTCAGAAACAAACATCTTTCTGTATACTCTTTTTTTGGAAATATACTAAATGTTGTTTCAGCACAGTGATAGAATAAAATTAAAAAAAAGTCACAGGATTTAGAAAGCAGGGATTTCCAACATAGGAGTATTACAAAGTGAAATCCCAAGTGAAAAGAAGGACTAGAGAGTAATAGTACAGATTGGAGCAGTTCTGAACATAGGGTTTTATTTTAAACTCTAGGTGGGTAGAATTCAAGCTATGATGTAAAAGGAGTTTCTATTGCTAATGAGAATGAAGAGTTCTGACGGTTGAGAATTAGAGGCCTGAGAGGTTTGGGGGAAGGAGACTGGAGTTAGGACATGACTAGGTCCTTCAGGATTCATACTTCATGGGAGAGGGGATGGAAGAGAGCAAGAAGATAGAACCTCAACAAGGCCTAGTGAAAAATTGAAGGAGGAAGGACTTGTTTAGAATTCCTGAAGAGATACAGACATGTGAGAACAATAGAAGAGTCAGAAATTTGTTTGTTTAGGCAAAGATACAACTTGACTACTTTAATAAATTCCCTCCGGTGGAGGGTAGAGTGGAACAGGACATAATCTTCTATGCAATCTTTTTGAAGAATATGAAGGTAGTGCTGGAGGGTGAATTTTTCTAGATGGTATGTGTGGCAAGGTTAGAATTGAAGTCCTTTGTGCTTTAGGGAGACTTCTTGGGTAAGGTTTAAACAAGAATTATAGCCTGACCACAAAAGATACCTTAAGATTTAGTCAGCAGAGGCATGAGCTAAGATTTTAGATCATGTGGCTGAGATCCTTGCGAGCAGTTACCTGGGAGCAATCAGGATACTTACCTTTGTGGGGAGAACAAATCCTAAATTGAGTCTGAGGAAATTGTGTGTGTGTGTGTTTGTGAGAGAGAGGGGGGGGGGGGGGATGTGATATATATAGAGAGAAATAAAGACAGGGATACTAAGAGAAAGACCTAGAAATACACACTAAGGATAAAATAAAATAGATGAAATAGAAAAACTTTGGTTGGGCAACATGCTCAGTTTATGGTATTTAATGATCTGAGTATAAAGGGCATGTTATGATGTGGCATTTTTTCACAACATTAGGCATAAATAGTACTATTGCTGCTTGGTGTTTGACCTGGGAACTGGGTAAAATTAAATCCAAGCCTGCCTGATTCCCTATTCCTGTTGTATATATGCTTATTAGTTGAGAAAATGTTTCTACTTGAATGTGGATGAGTGGTTTGTGAAAAATAACACAAATTATTCTTTAATGGATTTAAGGAAGACGATATTAAGAGATGGAAGGAAAATTTTTGCTCCAGGTCTGAAACATAGGCCATAAAATACTGGCATATAAGCCATAAAATAATTGGCCCATGTATCAGAAAAATAGTATCTTTCTGAAGGATTAAAGACCAGAAGGCCGTGTTAGGACTTTTGATTGAAGCACATATTCTAGCAATAAGGGTTTGAAGAGAATAGAATTTAAGCTCATAATTCATAGCGTAGGCTATGATTCTAATTATATATGCCAGAAATATAAAGAAAAATGTTATTATAGAATATGAAATGTTATTTTCTCTCAGTGGAGACTAAGGAACCCTAAGGATTTTATAAGAAGTCTACTTTAATGCGCATTTTTTTTTGTCTAAAGTACTTCCAACTCAAACCGCATTTAGATTTGCTCATCAGTAGTTGTTAAGCCTTCAATATATTTTGTCAATAGAATGTAATCGTAATTATTGTATTGTATGTACTTGTAGCAGCCGACAACTATGATGTACAGAAAGTGAGGAAGAGAGGCTATAATTTTGTGTGTTTTATTAACTCATTCATTATATGAGGTGACATTGGTTATATCAAGATTGCATAATAGTCAATTCAAAAGTATGGATTTTTTTTCATAAGACAGCATGAGTGTGTCATGCCAAAGTAATATGAATATGAAAGAATATCCATCATAGACTAATAAAGGAAGGATAAAATCATTTTGCAAAATGAGACACAGAATTCATTTGCTCAAGTAGCTGCCAGTTGGTTGGATCATAAAAGAGCTAATACGTTAAAGCACAGTTACGAACGTGTATTCATGGTAAAGGCAGCATTTCAGCATGGTGAATTTCATGTCACAGGGGTATGATGTGTTTAAAAGAGGGGACTTTTTAATATACTATCTCTGCCTGCAGTCGTGGATTCTAAACCCGTTTTCATTGTGTTATCTTGATCCTTCCTAGTATTTTACCTGCCTAGGCTATAATGAACTACAGTTTTGTCATCTGTGAACAAAATTTTCTCTTACTTTTAAAAGATTATCATACTATGCTTTTTACTAAAGGAGAGGCACAGTTAATAACTACTGCTCTAAAGATTGACTGTCTGTTGATCAGTTTCAAGAGGTCAATCTCTATCTAAGAGGACATGCAATGGGAAATGCTTACAAATGATCGCATAAAGAATATTTGAAAAGGAAAAAGAGATTCACAGTGTCCCTGACTGCTGGCTACGTGGAGATAATGGCAGGTAGCTGAATCAATTGGCTAACCTTGGCAGTGTTCTACTGTGAGGAGGTCAATTAGAAAACTCTTCCTGGATTACAGCAGCAGGAGAGAGGGGATCTTGTAGTGAAGAAAGCTGCATGGTGGAATAAAAAGCAGAATGCAAAGTGTAAGCACTTGTGTGTGCATGTGTATGTGTACATGCAGCTAGCCATGTTCCTGTGATACCTGTGGATTTCCACGTTCCCATGGAAAGATAAAGAGATTTAATGAACATCTGCTTTCCCAATATTGTTTGGGAGAAGTATCATTTGAATACTCAAAATTAAAAAAAGTTTAGGATTTTTTTCTGGTGAAGCACAGACATGATAAAAAGTTTTTACTGATTTCAGATTATTGTAAGAAATGCAGGATTTTAAAATCCTGGTATTTAAAAATAAAGCTTGAAATCTGTCAACCTTTAAATAAAGTTATGTCTCCATGTCCTTTCTATCACATTAGGCAGGTAAAGTATGACATTAAAATACTTACTCAGAAAAATATCTCAAAAATCATAGCTATAGTAAAAGACTAAATCAAGTGGAAAATTTAACTCCTGGGCAATTAATTGGTCAGAGATGCACTGAACTTGAGCTAATGTAACATTCAAGGAAGAGATATAAAGTTTAAGAATAATTAGCATAGTTTTGGGATCATAGAGATACAGTTTGAAATCTCTCTGAATCCCCTGACCAACTGTTTTACCTTAGGCTATTAATGTTTTAAGCCAAAATTTCCCATATTAGAAAAAAAATTTCCTAGCTCTCAATGTCTTACAAAATAAAAGAGAATATATTAAGAATGCACTTAACATAGTGCCTGGCACATAGAAAATTCCCCATAAATGGTCATTACAATATTTTTTTACACTTACTCTCACATAGTAGGTTCTCAAAAAACATTTGTTTCATTAACGTTTCTGTGGTCATAGATTCTGGAAACCAAGTCACCATGTTTATTACTGGCATGATTAATTGCAACTTCATAAGAATCAGTACCTTACTAGCTTGTCAAAGAAGACATTTCCATCTTTGAGTAAAAGCACACTGCACTTCATGAAACGACTGAGCCATGGGATGGGAAGAACAAGGAGAGGTGAGAGTGTGGAGATTTTGACTCAGAACAGGCTTGGGTGAGAGGTGGATGGTTAAAGAGGGAAACTTCAGAGGGAGGGGGAGACATTTTGGAGTATGTCCACATGAGCAATCACAAAGCATAGCCCAATGACCATTCGTTCTCTTCCTTCATCCCTTTCTTCCTTCCTTTCCTCTCTCCCTCTTTCCCTCCTTCTTTTCTGTCTGCTTTTCTCCTCTACCCACCTTTCCCTTCTCTCCTACCCGCTTTCCATTCCTTTTACTTCTGGTCTTAATGAATGATTTTAGGTGGGAAGTGACAAGCCAAACAGTTTGAATATGTCTTCAATAGGGTTAGACGATATTTTTAGATCTACTGGAGCTCAAATTGCTTTTTGTGAAACCCCAGGTTTCTGGAAGATGCTTCCATAGTTTCACATTTTGTTTCAAATAGAAATTATATTTCATAATTTAAAAATCTGTAACCAAAGCAGAAACCAATCTAAAAAACAACAAACACTGACATATGTTATTTGCCCATTTTTGGCACTTTAGAGACTGTCAACCATATCCTGTGCACTGGGTTGAACTTATTTCCATGCATGTTTTAGGCTATGGTTTCTTTTGCTTATTTATGCATATACTTAACCTTTCTACAAACATGTAATTGATTAGGAAAGAGGGTCTTTTCTCTGGCCTTCCTTTGAATTTAAGCTTAGCAACTTACGTCTGCTCATATAAAATTATACAAGTGAGTTCACGAGTTCAGCACATGTGCACTATGCCCCATTAAATGCCAGCAACACTTAGGCACATCTGCTCAACTCATGCTCTTATCATGGCTTTTGAGACAATTGTGCAATAACAGGTGAACTCTACTCACTGCATCATGACCATATCGTACTAACGCTAATGTCAGATGTTATTTTGCCTAAATTAAAAATGCATAGAAGTGTACTTGTTAAAATTGAGGCAAAATAATGGCTGCTCCAACTAGAAATCAGTCACTAATTAAAATAGGAAATTTCAAAAGAAAAGAAAATGAAAATTATCAGGATCGGATGACACAAGTCAGGTTATAGCAGCTCCAAGTGTAGTGCCCTAGACACAAAGTCCTCATTGTGTTTGTGAAATTTAAATTTGCAAAGTTCTTTGTTCTATAAATTCTGAAAAGTTCTGGAATGAAAGATTGACTATTAAAGTAGTTCTCCCAGCATCTTTTAGTGCAATTTGAACCACCACTTAATGCTCTTGAAAAACATGTACTTAAAAACGTAAACCTACCAATAAAAAAGTATTCATAGCATCACTTGAAGTTATCACATTGTAAGCAAAGAAAAAGTGTAAGATATCAGGAAAGCACACATTCAACCCTATGATATTGATTTTGCAACAGTTATGTCGGTGAACAAGCAATGAGCACACCTATTGGCATTATCTTAAAATATTATATGAAAAGAACACTAAGACACTGATTATGAAGAATTGTTTATTTCAAGAAGTAAATTATGTAAAAGCATTATAACTCAACTATTTTAAGGTATGAATACTGTGGATTACATCAATTTGTTGGTAAGATGGGACCATACAACAAGAACAAAGGATATATATTACTGGGTAAAATCTTTGGAGCACATACAACAGGAAAAAGTGTTTAAAGTTTATGTGAATTTTTAAAATATGCCATCAAATCTGTTGTCAAAAAATGTACTGGTGTTGCAATCAGCATTGAGAACACAATGGCTGGGAAAACTGTAGGATTTGTAATTCATATAAGATCAATTGCCAAAATGAGTTCCAATAATTATATTATGTTGTTGAGACAAGCACTTGCTATTAAGCCAATTAATGAGCATCTTTTAAAAACAGTGTTTTGTTTTCTAATGAAAATTGACAATTTTTTTTCCAGTTATCCTCTTTATAATGCAGAATTTTCAGCATTATCGGTGGCTATGTAGAGGATGTGTTCCAAAATTTCCTTTTCAATTGAAGTTAGCTGGTTCTTCCAAGGCCCAGTGATGACACAAATCTTTCAAAATGAGACAATTTTTCTTTATCTCTTCCAAGTAATTGCCCCATCAACAAATCCTCTCCTAAAATGTGGTTGTGCTTTACTTGTGCTTTTAATAAGCTGACATTTATAATAAGCTGAAGGAACTCAATAGGACGTTACTAATTTGTCATGTTAATCTCATTTATAACTTTGAAGTAAGCAATGAAATTAGAACTTCAAATTTGGATTCAACATGAAAACTAAAATAAATTTGATTATTAATATACTTTGTATGAATATTTGATAGAAATGGGTTTTGAGATATGTGAAAATTTTAAGGATATAAGTATTTTATATGCATTCATATTTTATATATCAATACAAATTTAAACTTATTGAGAAAATTATTTATCAACTGTAATTCTGAGATATTGTTAGTTATCCCAATTGCAAACAAAAATTTAGTTCTACTCCTCTTTCGAGTGCATGAGTTTCATTGAAGACTTCTGAGATTCCAAAGTTAGATGTTAAAAAAAATTCACTAGTCATCTGTATAAATCAGGATGTTCTCTAGCCTATACAACCAAAACAAATGCAGAAATAAATTTGTTTTGCTGAAATCGGATTACATTAATCAATTACAGAGCCTGGTTTCATAGCTTCATGTACTGTTAAATAATCATATTTTCTTATCTATTGACTTTCTGAATTAATATTATGAATCCAAACTTACAAAATAAATTTATACTAGAACCCATTGTATATTTTTTTATATTGGGGTGTCTACCCAAACTTTCATTTTGTTTAACTTTTATTTCATTATTTATCTTTCTTTTCTCTCTTATAACTATACTGTCTTTCATTTATATTCACTGAACATCTAACATGTGGCAGTCAATTGTCCAGGTCATGGGAATTTAAAGGTGAACAAACAAGAAAAGATTTCTGATTACAAGGAGCCTGCATTTCTTTAGGAGAAAAACCTCTACTAAATTTTGAAAATGGTGAACCTCTCTAGAGTTCCATTTCTACAACAAGTTCCATCCCATCCGAGTGAAATCTGCAAATCCTTCTTTTCTAGAGTAGCTTGGCAGTGGAGCAGACTTTTTAGAGAAGCTTGGCACTAAGCAGTTGACAGGCTTCAGAATAAAGGCTGAGGGAGCACTGGATATATTTGGCTCAGAGTGAGTTGCTGAGCACCTAAGCTTAAAAGCCTGAGTTTTCTATATCGGGCCAGAAGAAAAAAATAAATAAAACAAATACTCTACATAGGCATGCATTGTTTTGTTGCACTTTGCTTTATAGAGCTTCATGGATGTTGTGTTTTTACAAATCGAAGGCAAGACTTTTCACCAGCTAAATGATTACAACTCACTTTATTGTGATACTCATTTTATTGCTGTGGTCTGGAGCCAACCCTCTAATATTTCTGAGGCATGCTTGTATTTCTTGCCAGCTTCCCAGGAGCTGGTATGGCTCCAGGAAGTTTTTAGTAGTTGCAGTTTATAGTTTTCAGTAGCTTAAAAGTTCTGAACATGACCTAGAAAGATCAATCAACAAATATTATTAACTGTCAGCACATTCCTAGGTAGCCTATGAGAAATAAATAAGAAATAAATATTTTCTTTATTCTTGTGGAATTAGATAATAAACACTAAAACAAAACTAGCCAATCATCACACTAGACATTAACAGACACAAACTATCTGTAAAGTTCCATTTAGAATCTGAAGATTAATTAGATGTTCCCTCTCCTGATGATGGATGAAATCAGAGATGATTGTGATACACCATAGAATGTGATACAGACATAAACTAAAGACCTTCAAGCAGTGACTTTAAATGTCATAGGTATTTAGAAAAAGAAGAAAACAATGTAGGCTAAAGTGGTTGGAAGGAAACTGTGGAGGGAGGATATCAAGTGGGTCAGTGGTATGCTGGAACTGGCTCACTCAATCTTCCAAAAACCAATAATGCACATTTCTTCCCAATTCTGGGTTGAGTGTTGACATGTTGATAGCTGAATCCTGTTCATGATGAAATGCATTTATAATATGGAAAATGGAAAACACTACACATCTGAGCTTTTCATTTGTTTGTTTTTCTTTTTTTGGGAGAGTTGCCTGATAAACATTTACTGGTATATCACTGGGTTATTGGGATGCACAGTAGGCAGATAGGTAGTGGTTGGGAAGGGGAGATTTCTATCTGCTGAGCATGATCATGGATCTATGGTAATCATTATTGCCTAACAAGCTTAGCATATTGCTGTGCATTAAATAAATGCTAACTTGGAAAGGTAATAGGAAAAGAAAATCTTGAGATCCACTGAGGTATTCCATTTCCCGTGGAAATGTGCCCCTGTGCTTAGATACATAGAGAACTCCCTAAAACTGCCTTCATTCATGCTCCACCCAGAGATGTCCCCACTCTCCTCCTCTCCATCAGTTGAACCTTCCAAAGTCTCTTTCCTTAAAACAAGTTTTATCATGCCTTATCAAAGTAGTTTATAAGAACTCAGTGTGATAAGCATTCCCTTAGATTATACTTTAATGTCAAATAGAGTTGAACTCAAGCTGGCTCTGTTTCTCATTTATTGTATGACTACGGGCAACTTGTTTAGGTGACTTGCCTCAGATTCATTATTTCTTGAATGGAGTTAATAGCTACTTCAAAAGAGAAAAAGGCATAAATGAAATAATATATGGTATAGAGAATCTAATGGCATTCCTGACAATGAACAGGTAGGGGCTGTCATTATTTCATGTAGTATTATATATAAATATAGACACATAAATATATATTTCTAACTATTATGTCCCTAACTTTTTTCTTTTCTGTTTTTTAATTGAAGTGTAATTGACATATAACATATCCATTTCAGGTGTACAATATAATAATTAAATATTTGTATATATTGTGAATTAATTACCCAAATAAGTCTAGTTAACATTCATTGCCATAATACACATTTTTCCTGTGCTAAGAACATGCAAGATTTATCCTTTAGCAACTTTTCAATATATAAAACAGTATCGAAATATACTGTTTTCAATATATAAAACAGTATTGAAATAGTTAGCTATAGTCCCCATGCTGTCCACTATATACTCAGGACTTAATTCTCCTGTAATTGGAAGTTTTTATCTTTTGACTCCTTTCACCCATTTTGTTGCCCCCTACTCTTGTCTTTGAATACCACCAATCTATTTTATCTATCTATGAGTTCCACTATTTGTTTTTGATTCCACATATAAGTGAGATCATACAGTAGTTGTCTTTCTCGATCTGACCTATTTCACTTATAATAATGCCCTTAATTCCATCCATGTTGTCACAAATGACAGGATTCCCTTCTTTTTTTATGGTTGAACTAGAAGCCCAGTGCATGAAATTCATGCACAGGTAGGGTCTCTAGGCCTGGCTGGCAATCAGGGCTGGTTGGGGTCTTCCTGGCTTCTGGCCAGGGCCTCCTTTCTCTGGCCACCAGCTGCGAGCTGGGGCCTTCCTTAGTTTTATGCCACCCCATGGTCGTCAGCACATGTCATAGTGAGTGATTGAACTCCCGGTCTCCTGGTCAAACTCCCGAGAGGACACTTTGTATATTAGGGTACACTTTGTGTGTGTGTGTGTGTGTGTGTGTGTGTGTGTGTGTGTGTGTGTTTCATTTTATGTGCGCACACACACACACAACACATTTGCTTTATCCTTTAATCTATCAATGGCACTTTGGTTGCTTTTACTTCTTGGTTATTGTAAATAATGCTGCAATGAACATAGGGCTGCATATATCTTTTGAGTTAGTGTTTTTGTTTTCTTCAAATAAATATCCTGACATAGAATTGCTGGATCATATGGTAGCTCTATTTTTAAATTTTTTGAGTAACCTCTATACTATTTGTATAGTAGCCACACCAATGTACAGTGGTGATAAGGGTTCCCTTTATTTCACCAACATTTATTATTTCTTGTATTTTTTTATAATAGCAGCAACAAAAGCAAAAATCGATGAAAATATTCACAGTACAATTTACTGAAATGTTAACAACTTGAGGTTTAATAGTAAAATGATTCATAGTACTGCATTCTCTCCTTTGTCACCTGAGGGACTAGTCATTGATCATACAGACATCAGCATGAAAGGGTTGTTGGATTAACAACCTGCAACACATTGATCAAGAACCAAATTTTTTAATACAGATTTTGAAGAAATGAATTTTGACTGTAGTTTCTCCAAGATTTGCAGGAAGAAACCATTTGCCAATACTGTCAGTGCACCAAGGAAAGCGGAAGGCCAATGGAGCTTGGGCATTAGCAGGACTGATGCTAAGCACTGAGTGTTGAGATGGTAGTGGCTAACGGCAATTCCCTAACCTGATAATCCTTTTACTGTTTACCAAAGTTTACCTTTGATATGCCTGTATGCATTGGGAAAGTGCAAATGTGTATTCAAATAAATAAAAAGCAGACCAGCCAGAAGTCATGAAAGAGACACCCTTCGGCCCTCAATGCCTTCTAAATTCATATTTCTTCTGTAGCATTTCCATTTATGCATTGGCCCCTCCTTCAAATCCTGAACCCCACCATGCAGGTCACGGCAAAGATTGATTGTAGTTTCTCTGAGTTGGGCCAAAGTGTGATAATAGCAAAGTAAAAGCTGTATTGATATAGGAGAGTGCTGTAGTTTATATTTTCCTATACAATCAGATTTATGTACATGTTTATACTTTGATGCCAGAATTTAACAGTGTTGTGCACACTGTAAATCTGGGATCATTCCAATGGAGCAGTAAAGCATCATCATGCACATCAGTGTAATAGTGATAATACTACTTTTGTGATATTAAATCAAATCATGTTTTTTAGCATTCCATTTCTAAGGCAAAGAGGTGAAGTTCATTGCCTTAGGGAGGAAGAGAGAATGGTTCACTCCTAAAACCCGTAGGTCATTGATTTGCTTTGAATGTCAATGTTTGTTGTTCTGAATACAAGGCAATAATAGTGACATCCAGATAATAACTAAAGGACCAAATTCCTTTGGTCCTTATTTATAAGATCCAGACATGGATTACTCAAGAATAGAGAATTTTTTAAATTTTATTTTAAATTTTAATTTTTCTATCACCATTTATTTCCTCTATGCCCTCTTTCATCTCCTCCCCTTCACCAGCAATCTCCACACTGTTATACGTGTTCATAAGTTTCTCTCTCTCTCTCTCTCTGAGTGTGTGTGTGTGTGTGTGGGGGGGGTAAATAAAAAGAAAATATATAATAAAGACATTGTCTACCCCTTCTGTTGCTCCTAAATGATGAGAAAAGTGAGACTAAGATAAAGCAAAAGCAAGGATTTGCACTTTATGTTTTCTTGTGATGTAGTTTTTTTTAATGAAAATTCAAGGAAGAAGTGTCAAAAATATCTGCCTATATTAGGGAATCCAGTAACATGGCTGTGAGTGTGTGTGTGTGTGTGTCCACTAGTATAACTTTTGTAGGCATACAAATAAACATTGAGAAATTTTAAGTCAAGGATTATTAAATTTTTCTTGTTAAAACTCAGTAAGCATTTAGGATTCTTGGCTCATGTGGTCTCTGTTACAACTACTCAACTCTGCTACTTTAGTAACACAAAAGCAAACATAATAGACAATACATATCCATGTCCAATGGATATGGACATGTTTCAATAAAACGTCATATATAAAATCAAATAATAGTCTGGATTTGGCTCTCAGGCCTTAGATCACCAACTCTCACTCTAGGGGACACTTCAGATGTGCATATTTTCAGCATGTGAAAATGTAGAGTGCTATGGGAACTGGTGTGCTACAGAGAACTGAGACCAAGACAGAGAGGCTATAGTTTTTAGGAAATGGTGACTGGAAATCAATGGCACACAACCCTCAAAATACCAGAGTGTGTTTCATTCATCAGTAGTCAGAAGACCAGAGCAGGCATCTAATCACAACAAAAGGGTCCAGAGGACACTAGGGTATGTGAAGTCATCTGAACTTGCTCATCTTTTTGGCCACCAAATATATCTAAACATTATCCAGGAGAGACTCAGGCAGAGAAGAGGCAAAATCCCCCGCCCCCTAAATTAACAGTTATTGAGCAGACTAAGTCATCCAAATGGGATCAGACTGCATTTACTGGACTGCATAATATTTTGTTCTGTACTCTTTGCTACCCAACAGGGAGGGGATAATGATGTGAATTCAGTGATTTATGAGAAAGTTGATCTGAGTAATAGAGAACTAAAGAATCTATTCTCTTTGCATGTCTGACTTAGTATTAGTCAATTGTTATCTTACTAATAGTGTTTTAGTGTTGAAAAACCCTGCTCCCTGTGGTAGTCATGGTCATTCTGATTTTCACTCTACTCCCACTCCCAAACTATACTTTGATATGCCTGGAGGAAGGGCATGCATGAGGCAGGAGGACTAGAAATGTCTTTCAATCATTCCTACCAGCCAACAATACTTTGATGATACTGACAGTCTTTAACATTAGAGATAGCTTAACACAGATTTTTAAAACACTTGATTTTAAAATACTTGATTTTAAAAATACTTGGATACTTGCTTCCAGGTAGGTATCAGTCATTCCTCCATGATATTAAGTTGTTCCTCCTCCACCAATTCTTTCTTAATGTGCTGACCCACTCTCCCCAAACCAAAACCTGTTTAGAATCACTAATCTATATCTACATTACTCAATCAAGGCCAGGTGTTATTGCATAGTGGAAAAAGAATTTTTCTAAAAACACAATTTTATATTGAATAAATCATTAATGTTTGAAAATAATTTAATCTCTGGTATGGGTTGAATTATGTTCCCTCAACATAGTGCTGTACCCTAGCATCACTGAATGTGACTTTATTTGGAAATAAGGTCTTTGCAGATGATAAAGTGAAGAAAGGTTCATGAGGGTCATCATGAATTCAATATGACTAGTGTTTATATAAAAGTGGAATATTTTAATACAGAGACTGAGAGGTACAGGGAATATATCATATACAAGCCAAGGATTGCAGGAGACCATCAGAAGCTAGGAGAGAGGCATGGAACAGATCCTCCCTCGGAACATTCAGAAGGAGCCAATCCTGCTGACAACTTGATTGTGGACTTCTAGACTCCACAACTGTGAGACAATACATTTCTGTTTTTTTTAAGCCACTCAATTTGTGGTACTTTGTTATGGCAGCCCCAGGAAACTAATACAATTTCCTTTAATGTTTCTCTTTGAAGAATATTCAAAAGTTTAAGAACCAAAACTTTCAAATGAGCACTCCTAACTGGGATTTTACCCTAACTCACCCTGTAATTCCCTGCTAGCCTTTGCCAAACATCTTATTGAACACACTGAAACAATTTTACAAATTTCCACCCACCTCTGGATAAAAGGTCTTTTCTAATGACATTCTTATGCAAGTGTTTATAAATCACAAATGAAAAGAGTCATCAAATGCCTCTTGCTTTTTTCAGGATAGAATCCCTGGTCCTCAGTCTGGCGCTGATGCTGGGCCCAAGGTAGTGAAAGGAGCCCCCAACTCTGATGTTTGTGTGTGTGTTTTTCCCTATCTGTCAAATTCTTAGCATTTTTCCCTGGAAACTGCAAGACAAAGGTTGTGTCTTCAGAGTAAAACAGATATACAAAGTGGGTAACTATCCTGTTAATTTAAGGGTATAATTTAGGTTGCAAGGTGAATACTTTCTGTTGGAATTATCCAGTTTGGCTGAGTAGAGAATGGCAAAGAAAACATGATTGTGACACACTAGTTTGGTTCCAAATCTGTGGCTTCTGCCCTCTCAGAAAGTGATTTCAGCTTTCAGGATGAATTCCTTGCATTGCCAGGTTTGCCATTAGCGTACAAGGTTATTTTTTGTGTGAAATTCTTTAGTATGTACACAAAGATATTGTGTAAGCTATTCTGTAGGGAATAAGACATGATTAAAAATATTTGTAGTGGCACATTTATGGAGAGGAACCAAGATGGAGGCATAGGCAAAACACCTATCTTACCGTCATACACAGCAATTTTAAAACTACAACTTAATGAAAGAACAAACACCTTCCAGAATCACCAGAAAGCTGGCCGAGTGAAAATTCCACAAATAAAAATGAAGATAAGACACTGTGACTCGGAGGAGTGGCTGAGGACAGCGTTGGATATTCGCGCAGAGAGAGGTTTGGAGGAGCGTGCGCCAGCGGATAGGGCGGGCGGCTGAAAACCGACCAGTTTTCTAGAATGGGGAGAGACGTCCCACTGGACTGATTCTCCAGCTCTGGGTGAAGTCCAGGGAACCCACTATCATACGGGGTAAAAACTGGACAGTGGGAGGGCACGCTGAAGCTCAGGTACTGCAAGGATCTGCCGGCTTGTGGAGAAGGCAAGCTTGCATGTGAACTTGGGAACAGCGCAGCTGCCTAACTGCATAGAGAGCGCTCGGGACTTGCTCTCTCATTCGGGAAACTGTCAGACTGCTTTGTTTTACGACCCTGGGTGAGACGTTGAGTGTGCTGACGCATTTGGGGAGAGTCTGAATTCCCT
Organism: Antrozous pallidus; assembly: GCA_027563665.1. NCBI lineage: Eukaryota > Metazoa > Chordata > Mammalia > Chiroptera > Vespertilionidae > Antrozous > Antrozous pallidus. The sequence continues at coordinate 149,896,346 of CM050508.1, read as the reverse complement.
GGCAGCCGGTGGAGCTTGGCAGCAGCTCTCTCTCAGAGGTGCTGGCAGCCATTGCCCCCGCACAGACTCCTCGGGGCCACATAGGGCAGAGCTAACGCTGTCTGCTTGGCCCAGAGACTCTGCCCATCCAACCTGAGCACAGCTGAACTTCACAGACAATTGGCCTGGAGGTCAACCCCTCCAAGTGCTTACAACGATTAACCTGAGCTTAACTTCAGCAAGACTGTGCAACCCATATCCACCTCAGGTAACTGGGGAGGCTGACCCACTGTCCCTTGTAGGAAGTCTACCACACAAAGCTAATTGACCAACTCAGGGAAGCAGCCACTATGCAGAGACATGGAAAGAAATCAGATGTGAAAGAAATGGAGGAAAAAAACCTACTGGACATGGAATTCAAAACGACGGTTATAGGGCTTCTCAAGAGGCTCCAACATAAGGTCGAGGCCTATAAGGAAATAAGCAAGACCAACAAGGAAATCAGTGAGTCCTACAAGGAGATGAACGAGACCCTCAAGGATATGAACGAGACCTGCAAGGAAATGATCAAGACCAATGTAGAAATGATCAAGACCAACGTGGAAATGAATGAGTCCTACAACGAAATGAATGAGACCCTCAAGGATATGAAGGAGACTCTCAAGGATATGAAAAAGGACCAACCAGAAATTAAGCATACACTGACTGAAATAAAAAATATTGTATAAAGACCTAAAAGTGCTCTGGAGCACCCCAAGAACCAAGTTAAAGATTTGAAATACAAAGAGGGAAAATCCACTCAGCTGAAAAAGCAAGAAATCAAAAGAATCTAAAAATTGAAGATAGTGTAAGGGTGCTCTGGGACAACCTCAAGCATACCAACATCTGAATTATAGGGGTGCCAGAAAAAGAGAGAGACCAAGACAACGAAAACCTCTTTGAAGAAATAGTGACCGAAAACTTCCCACACCTGGTGAAAGAAATAAACTTAGGAGTCCAAGAAGTGCACTGAACCCCAATATATAGGAACCCTAAGAGGTCCACACCAAGGCACATCATAATTAAAATGCAAAGAGCAAAAGACAAAGAGAGAATATTAAAACCAGCAAGAGAAAAACAGTTAGTTACCTATAAGGGAGCACCCCTATGATTGTCAGCGGATTTCTCAACAGAAACGATGCAGGCCAGACGGGAGTGGCAAGAAATATTCAAAGTGATGAATAGCAAGAACCTGCAACCAGCTGGATTACTCTATCCAGCAAAGCTATCATGCAGAATTGAGGGTCAGATAAAGTGCTTCACAGATAAGAAAAAGCTAAAGGACTTCATCACCACCAAACCAATATTATATGAAATGCTGAAAGATATTATTTAAGAAGAGGAAGAAGAAAAAGATAAAAGTGTAAATTATGAACAACAAATACACATCTATCAACAAATGAATCTAAAAAATCAAGTGAATTAATAAGCTGATGAACAGGATAAATTGGTGAATGTAACAGAATCATGGACATAGAGAGGGAATGGACTGACAACTCTTGGGTAGAAAGTGGGTGTGGATGTGCAGCAAGAGACTGGACAAAAATCTGCAACTATGGGAGAGGTCATTGAGGGGGTGAGGGCGGAGGGTGGGATGGGTACCAGGTGGAGGGGAACTATAGGGGGGAAAAAAGGGAACAATGTAGTAAATAAACTGAACAATAAAGATGAAAAAAAAATATTTGTAGCTCATTGTTAAATATAGAAATCATTATAATTGGATTAATTTAGGAAATACACAATAATGCCTGAGTTTCCCCTTGAGAACCGAGTGTACATTAAAAGATAAATTTTCAAAAAGTACAGAGCTGACTTTCTCTCATAAAAAATATGGATTCATAATACAGACTCCCTTAATCCCAGGCCTCACTAAAGGAAGTGTAACATCTACATGCCATGTTGGCTAATACTTTTGCTTTAGTCAAACTGATTTTCTCTTGAAACTGAATATGAATCTCTGCAGGTGAATCTAGCACTAGTTCATGAAAATTTGGTCCTAGAGGTACAACTGGACTTTTACAAATGCCATTGGAAGCAGTTACATCAATCCTAGTAGGAGAGGTTAGCAGTTGGAGGAAATGGAGTAGTAAGTGATGGAATAGTCATATAACAAAATACTTTCAACATATCTTTTCTTATGTAATGTTACCCATGACATGTCTATCAGTAATAGTGTCAGAGGCTGTAATTGAAGAGATATATTAATTATTATCAGTCACCTCCAGCACTCTTAATGGCTGGTAGAGTGATGTCTTCATAAAATAATGACACTGATGTTGTCTGATATAAGGAGGCAGCAGAGATGAGATTTTTTTTTTTTTTTTTGCAATGAGGGAAGATACTCTGAATTGAATTTCTTTTTCAAGCTTTTCCTAAATTTCTGGACAGAAAAATTGCTGGTGATGAAATGTCCATCTTTACTCTCTTTTTCTCTCTCCTCGCTTTCAATTTTGCTCTGGGAAAATAAAAATTTAAGAAGAAATTGTGGTTAACAAGCCCAGTGGCATGAGCTGGGAGGACTAATGTGGGTTCTTGCTAGTCAGCCTTTAGCTTGTCTGAAGGATTCAACTGCTTCCTTCTCGGCTTTGTGCCCACCCCTGTTCTGTGTCAGTGCAAAGCAAGTTGAGATAAATAAAGCAATTCAGAGCCTGCCTTTTGTTTTCACCATCTCCTCACTTACCAGGTATAATTTTGTAGAGATAGGTAAGTGGATTGTTACAGATAGTAATTGATTCCCCACAAGTTGGGAAAGGCTTTTTAAATATTCAGCTGTTGTTTTTAAATGAAATTGTGATATGTTCAGAATAAAACATGACTATTTCAACTTCATTGTTTTTCAATAATTTGAGATAGTATTTGGAATTATAATAAACTCTCATATCCTATGTGTAGATCAGACTCTATTTGGAAAAATTGGAGTAAAAATAATTCTTTCACACATACAGTTTCAGTGTGGCTGCTTGTGAAATTTTTCAATTAATAAAAAATCAAATACTTAGATTTTGAGGTAAGTGTTCACTTTTATTTTATATGGGGAGGTTGGAGGCAAAAAAAAGACTAACCAAGAGTTGGCTCATGGCTAGTTCTAGATGAGGACTTGATATTGGTTAGGTATCTGATTTCACTAATGGTATTTTACTTTTTTGGCTGCTAAAATTACTAGCTTAAGTTGTTAATCTAAATGCAAAATAAATAGATCACCAACTTTTTATCTTCAACATTTCAGGCTATTTGAAATAACTACTAAAACTATATTTTAAAAATTATAAATTAATTTCTTTTGAAGCTGTTATTTTTATTGTGAAGTTTATGTGTAGATGTTGGAGAGTCACAAATATCTTAGTGTGTTCCCAACTAATCTTCTTATAGAGAAGCCATTCTTCTTCCTCTATCTTAATCCTTTCACTCAGACCCATATATAAGAACATTTTACCTACAAGTGATTATGATATTTTGCTAATTTTGGTGTATACATTTGAACATGTTTTCTTTCTTGTTCTATCCTGTAAAATGTTTTGATGCTAAGGTTATCATTCACACAAAGAATGGAGAGTTTGAGATTTTCCCAAGAATTTGGTATTGAGAACTTTATTTTGTAGCCTTTAAATTTTCTAGTGAGATCTGTTTAGTCTGATTAAAATAATCCATTGCAGTTTAATGTCTTTTAAAGGAATTTAAAAATTAATTCTGTTCTTCAAAACCTCTGAGCATTGAATGTTATAACTCTTATTTAAATCACTATGAATCTCATGAAATTAAAAAATGAAGTTGTCTAAATTATTTTTTAAAACTCATTTCCCAACATGACTACCTTTTCTTTAACATAATACTCTTTAATTATCTTGCCTTTTATGGACTAATTTCTGCCAACACACAATTTGCCTTTAGTGTTTGTCATATGCTATTTGAAAAATTCTTGAGCAATCAGAAATAGCTGGCTTATTATAGGGAATCCTAAATCTTTTACCCTCTATTCATGGCTTCACAATGTCACTGCTTTTTCATCTTTATATTACATTCTGGCAATTCAGGAAGGCCAAGAAGGAGCCTATAGTGTAATAGTTAATAAAATGGATTTTGAGGTTTGAAAGACCAATTTAGACATGCTGGTCAGTTCATCTTAGAAGAATTATTTCACGTTGCTCTTTCTTCATTTTGTCATCTGTAAAAATGAAGATAATGATAGTATCAATCTCATTGCCATAAGGATTAAGTGATATATAATTAAATGTATTACCCATAATCAGCACTTACTAAATGTAATATATTAATAAGATATTGGTTAATCATTAAAAAGGCACTAGAAATTTTGTCTAAAACTAAATTTTTTTGTCAGGCACATTATCTTATTTTGTAGAATAATTTATTATTTTATAACTACAATTCTAAAATAACCACAATTCTAAATTATTCTACAGATAGTTCTTATTTCTGACATTGGTGTTTTCAATTGTAGTGTGAAATTTTCAATTTATTATAGTATGTACATAAAAGTAATTGGATTAGAAGGGACATGAGAAGTCTCCGAGGGAAGATGGACATGTATGTGCATTTTGAAAATTTGCATATTCTAATTTCAAATTTAGAATAGTTTTTCATGCCTTGAACTAGGTGAGCAGGGACTTCTAAGACTCTTTGCTCATGAGCTTCCCATAAGCCATCTGATAGGCAATAAGATAGAGTTCTGGGACAATGGAAGGTGTAGAGCTTAGATTCCAATTCTAATTAATCACTTTATCTATGGGGAATTCTGGACAAGTTATTTAAAGTCTCAGAGCTCCAGTTTCTACATCAATAGATCAGATAATAATACTTACCCACGATGCTGCTTTTAGAAGTAAATGAGGTAATATGCATAAAATTAGTCAAAACCATATTTGGACTCAATAAAAACTTAATATTAGTTAAATATTTTAAAAATATATTTAATTGATTTTTTTACAGAGGAGGGGAAAGGAATAGAGAGTTAGAAACATTGGTGAGAGAGAAACATCAATCGCTGCCTCCTGCACACTCCCTACTGGATATATGCTTGCAACCAAGGTATTGCCCTTGACCAGAATAAAACCTGGGACCCTTGAGTCCACAGGCTGACACTCTATCCACTAAGCCAAACTGGTTAAGGCTTAGTTAAATATTTTTTAAAATGTTCACTCCACTGGGTCTGTTGGTGATTTGTCTTATCTAATATTTTACCAGTGATAAGTGAACCTGTGGTGCTTAGTTATGTGCAAATACTTTGCAACTCATCTTTTTGGCACTCAGACTTGACTTGTGTCATATCTCTGGACATGGACCTGCTTTGGATCAAGACTATTCATATTTGGGTAGCTGCTCAGAGAGTTCTTGTGTTACAAGTTTCTGCTGCTCACTCCTCCATTGTCAGAGTATGTAGATCTGTCTGGAAGTGTGGAGAAAGAATTTTATTCAGCCCGAATTGTTTTGCCATGCTGGATAGATTAAAATACATTTAATGTAAGTTTAACATTTCATCAAATCTATGATGCCTTTGATTATAAAAAGACATCCAGATTTCAGAAAACATACATTGTAGACTTCATGAAATATGGTAAATATCCATTTTCAAGGATTTATTCTCTTTGGGAACTGAATAGGCTTTGTGATTCCAGTTCTCTCTTTCCTCCTCATCACCAGCCTAATGGGCTGATTGTCACGTACAAGGATGAGAGAGACTAGGAAACAAGTTTTGACAAATATTTTAGATGCCTGTGTTGGCATAAGACCCAAAATTCATATAATCTGTAAACCAATTATTTTTATAATACATTAAGATAATTTTATTTAAAAATGATAGCACAATAATTTTTTCTATTAAATATAACTGAATGCAGTTATTTTATTGAGTAAAAGATAGACTATGGCTCATGATAATTGATAATACATTTAATAAAACTACATGTGATAAACATAGACAAATTGTTTATATACAAAATCTTCATGATTACAATGAGCTGTTTGTATAACTATTTGAAGTGTTATATTATGATTAAAATTTATTATTTATTATAATTTTAAATATAGAAATAAATGAATATAGCTGGGATCTCAGCCAATCTCATAAATGTATGAAAGTGCATGTATTTATAATAGCTTAGTTTGATATGGGTGAAAAATGGAATTTGGGCCTTTGGTTTGACCACTTCTTATTGGTTCCAGACCTGCAGCTCTTGTTATGGGGAGTTCTTTTTCAATTCTTGAAAGAAATCCGAGCTTTGAATGCTTTGCATCTCAAACTTCTCTATTTAATCCAATCTAATCTGATGTTTACATCTGTAAATTTAAGGTGACTAGTGAACCTGACAAATTGGTTTCAGTCTGGAAAACAAATGCATAGGGAATTGGAAATTTTTTTGTTAGAATTACAAGCTAATTTATTGAAAATTATTATAAAGGATAATATATAACCATATGTTTTATATATATGTTATATATGTGCATGTGTGTATACATATAACAGAAACATATGTAATATCATACCTCAAAATTGAACAACTTTTCAGAAATATGAAATATTGAAACCACCTTGATAGGGAGGCATCCTATAATATGGGTATTAAGTTTAGCATAATGGTCCTCGTCCAGGCTTCAAGTAATAGAGACCTAATAAAAAATCCTAGTCTTTGGTGAATTAGCTATGATCTTAGACAAGTCACTTGATCTTTTTGAATCTCTGGTTTTTCTCGCATAAAAAAAATAGTAAAAAACCTCTTTACAGATGTGTTAAGGTGGTTGTGGTAAAGTATGTGAAAACAGTTAACTTGATGTTTCTAATAGATACACAAAAACTTGTTTTGCTTAATTCTCTCAAAAATCAGTATTGTGCATTGATTGCCATGTGAAAGAATCTACATACAAATATGTAAATCCGTATATATAAACAGGTAATATGCAAATTAGGCCAGGATGCTATATTGAGTTGACCTGACAGGAGGAGGTTGCCCATACAGTGTCGGAGGTGGGTCGGCAGGGGCCTCCCCATGCCTCCGCTGGGGAAGGTCTAATCAGCAGTGGCCAAAGTTGCTTCGAGGTGGGAGAGGGAGGAGGATGGGTCCAGCAGGCTGCGCGGTCCAGGCAGTGAAGCAGGTGGGACTGGCAGCCGCCGCAGGGTCAGCTGCGCTGTGGGCCCAGGTCAGGGATCATGGAGAAGGCAACCAATCAATGTGTTCCTCTCACATTGATGTTTCTCTTTGTCTTCCCTCTCTATTCCATGCTCTCTGACAATCAATGGGAAAATATCCCCAAGCGACTCAAGGATGGATAGTGCCGTGTGATTTTGAATTGTGCGCTGGGCTCCTAGTACACTTAATGTTGTTCTGGAATCAAGAACATCAAACTAACTCTATCAGATAATACAGCTTTCACTTCCCCTCTCCAAGTCTCTACTGGCAGGACTTAAGATGGAACTCCAGACCCTTACCCATATAAAGAGGTAATATGTAAATTAGGCCAGGATGCTATATCCACCACCATTACCTGCTCTGAGACCCACAGATCAAACCATGCTTGTGTATTGTTTCTTCCATAAACACACCCCAGAATCCCAGCCACTCTTCTCATGCTCTCTAATACTCTAGATTAGTTCAGGCAATCATGCCACAGGAAATCATGGGTAATTATTCACAAAATTTTCTGAACGTTAATCACCATCTCTAAACAATTTTCTCACCTTCTTGTTCTTACTGGAAAGCTGGCTGAAGACATGGCTACTTTGGCAATCATCTCCAGTGGGTGTTAATTTTTCTCCCACTCCACTATATTATATCTGAACGGTAGGTGTCCATTCTGTTCCATATTGCTGTTTCTCACCTTTCTTTCCTCCCAGCTTTAAATCTCATATCATCTTTTTATCACCATTTTCTTGCATTCACTTATCAACCCCTAGGTCACTTCCCTTCCTAACTTAAAATCTTCCTCCTGGCTCTTTGCTTCTCAATCAATTCCATCATAACTCTTGGTAATTTTAATATTTATAAAACTGATCCTTCCCAAATAACAGCTGCTCTTCTTCCAATGATTTTGTCTTACACCTATTTCTAGGGTCACATTTTAAACCTTCTCATTGCTGAACCCCTTTCCATAATCCCAAATTCATGCATCCCACATAATGGCCCCCACCTCCTATTGATTTCAGCATAATTCCTCTAGTGTCTTGACTCCAACAATCTTTAAGTACTGATGGAATCTACATCCATTTATTATGTTTTTACTGTTCTTTACACATCATGTTTTCACTTTCCTTCCTAGACAGTTTATACTTCATGTTTAATTAATAAAAGAATCTCCTTTCATTTTCAGTTAACTATGATAGGGGTGGTCTGGTAAACTTGGGGAGATGTGCTGCAGATTCTATCTTGAGAAAGAAATTGTCCAATAGCTAGGAGTATAGTTGGCTGATAGCCTCCAACTTTTAACACCTTTGGGTCTGCAGTAAACTTCTCGAAGTTGTTCAGAGACTCCAATCAATGACTGAGAAATGCAGTGGTACCAATCTCTAGCTATATTCACTTAGTGCAGAACTTCTCTAATGGGTTTCTTGATCCACTGATGGAGTTTGTCAATCTGTACTAGAGTCTACGGGCTTCCTCTTTCTAGTCTTGTTTCCTCCTTTTTAGTTTTAGGGGCATTGTTTTCCAATAAAGTCTTTTGTACTCATTCCTTCTCAATATCTGGCACAATGAGTTGTTATCTCTGCTGATTTTGTATCTACACCTGGACATGGATGTTGGTTTCACTTCTAATTTATGATCAAGTAGATAAGTTGGCCCTTTGTGTTCCCAGGCAATCATACTAAATTTCCTTAGTCCATTTACGATTTGATTCTCCTAGATCATTATTTCATATCAGAGACCTGGTGCATAAAATTCATACACAGTTAGGGTCCCTAGACCTGGCCAACAATCAGAACCAATATGTAGGGTGACCAGAGGGGCTATTGGGAGCCCCTGCTGGCACCCTCCTTGGCCGGCTTAGTGCTGCCCACTCACTGGCCCCAATCCCTGTCCAAGTCTTGGTTGCCACCCTGGGGCCTGCAAGCTGGGGGCAACTCCTGGATTGAGCATCTGCCTTCTGGTAGTCAGTGCATATCATAACGATTGGTCATTCCACTGGTCATTCCACTGTTTGGTGGATTTGCATATTAGGCTTTTATAATACAAGATTCTCTAATTGTTCTCTCACCATCTACATATTGATAACTCTCATATTTCTTTCTCTAGCTCAGTCCACATTTCTAAATTCCAGACTCCTTTAACTGCTTTAATACTCATTTTGTATCTCTATTAGAATATTTAACAAGCACCTCAAATAGGCTTCAAATACAGTTGCTTTCTCCCACTATCAGCTTCAAACTGATTTCTCCTGCTGCAACCTCATTATTCCAATGATTATTCCTAAACACTCAAACTATTAGTAAATGTTATGATTTTAGCTTTAAAATACATGCTGAATCTGACCACTTCTCTTCACTTCTCCTGCTACCACCTTCATCTGAGCCTCTTTCCTGGATTGTTGCATGTATCTCCTAACTGGCCTCCAGGCTTCAGTCCTTGTGCTTTTACAGTCTTCTCTTACCACAGAAGCCATAATGATCTAAGATATGTTAGGACATGACACTTCTGCTCAACGCCCATTAATGGTTCCCACTCAGTGTAAAAGCTCAAAAAAGCCAAAATCCTTAAGAGAGTCTAAGTGTTTAACATCATAGGGACACCTGTTACCTATCTGACTACTTTGTCTTGCTTCTTTCTCTCACACCCCCAGAAGATTTCACTCCATAGTCTGTATCTGCCTGGAATTTTCTTTCTCAGATATTCACAGTGCTCACTCTTGAATTCCCTTCAGATTATTGTAAAAATGTGTAACGTTGGCGTCCTCTTTCTTTCACATTAATTGCCCCCTCTCTGGCATACGATATTACCCTTGCCTGCTTCAGTTTATTTCATAGCACTCATCACCATCTAGCACCCTCTGTATTTATTTTATTACTTTTCTTCCTCATTGGACTATCAACTCTATGAGGATAGGAAATTTGGCCTACTTTATTTCTCGCTCTATTTCCAGTACACAAGATAGTCATTGCATATAGTAGGTCTTCAATAATATTTGATAAATGTTAAACAATACATCATTTCTGTGTCCATCATAGGTTGCTAGCATCTTGTTCATAGTTCTAGTGACTAGAAAAGAAGTGCATATCTATAGGGCTGTTGCTTCAGATCAGAAAACAAAAGGATCTGACCTCTATCAGTGAAAATAAAAATAGACAGCAGGTAGTTTAGTTATCCATTTATCTAAAAGATTGAGTAGAGGGAAACAAAAGTTATTAATTTAAAAACTAATAACTCTGACTTCATGTCAACAGCTTCACTAATAGGACAACAGCGTCACAAAATAACAAACAATTAGAGAGAACCAAGATGGCGGCATAGGTAAAACACCTATCTTGCCGTCATACACAGCAATTTTAAAACTACAACTTAATGAAAGAACAAACACTGTCCAGAATCACCAGAAAGCTGACCAAGTGAAAATTCCACAAATAAAAGAACTAAGATGGCACTATAGGTGAGCACCTATCTAGCTGTCCACGCAACAATTCTGAAACTACAACTTAACAACATATCAAACAACGTCCAGAATCACCGGAGAGCTGGCTGAGTGAAAATTCCACACATAAAAGTAGAGGCGGGATGCAGCGGTGACTCAGGAGCAGCGGTACACAGCTTTGAGATTCGGAACATGAGTGGGATGGGCGGCAGACAGCAAGCCCGGTTGGTTTTCTCCAGTGGGGAGGGCGGAGGCCTCCCACAGCACCGAACCCCCAGTTCCAGGGGAGCTCCCAGGTCGGGGAAAGGAGGATCCCAGGCGCGGCTGAGGTCTGTGTGTTTGAGGAGAGTGCACAAGTAAATTGGAGTAAGCAACCGGGCAGAGAACGCGGGCAGAGAATGCACGACTCACTTGCTCGGAGAGCACCATACTGCTTTGTTTTACAACCCTGAGTGAGACTTTGGCTGTGCAGACTCATTTGGGGAGAGGCAGAGTTGTCTGGCAATGGGGAGACCAGCGGTGGATTTACATTGCCACCCAACACCGAGACCTGTGAGCCGCACAGATAAGCTGACGCCACGAGCCCCATAGACCTGAAGGGGTGTGCCAGCAAGGGTGGACCTAAGCCTGATGCTGAGCGCCCATTAGACGCTGAATCTGTGCACCAAGTAGGGCAGACCTAAGGCTGACGCAGGGTGCTGCATAAGGAAGCTGAGCCACTGTTCCTTAGAGGATACCTATCACACACCGCTAAGGGACCAACTCAGGAAAGCAACCATAATGCAGAGAAAAGGAAAGTACTCAGCTGTGAAAGAAATGGAGGAAAAAAGACGACTAGACATAGAGTTCAAAACCACAGTAATTAGGTTTATGAAGAGGCTGCTAGAAAAGGCCAAGAAACTTAATGAGAACTATGCCAAAATAAATAACACCTACAAAGAAATGAACAACGCCTACAAGGATATGAAAAAAGACCAACTAGAAATTAAGCATACACTGACTGAAACAAAAAAATATTGTACAAAGACCTAAAAGCAGTCCAGACGACCGCAAAAACCAAGTCAAAGATTTGAAATACAAAAAAGCAAAATCCACTCAGCTGGAAAAGCAAGAAGCCAAAAGAGTCCAAAAAATTGAAGCTAGTATAAGGGGCTTCTGGGACAACCTCAAGCATACCAACATCAGAATTATTGGGGTGCCGGAAAAAGAGAGAGAACAAGATAATGAAAACCTACTAGAAGAAATAGTGACTGAAAACTTCCCCCACCTGGAGAAAGAAATTGACTTGAAATCCCAAGAAGTGCACAGAACCCCAAAATATATGAATCTAAAGAGGACCACACCAAGGCACATCATAATTAAAATGCCAAGAGCAAAAGATAAAGAGAGAATATTAAAAGCAGCAAGAGAAAAACAGTTAGTTACCTATAAGGGAGCACCCATACGATTGTCAGCAGATTTCTCAACAGAAACGATGCAGGCCAGACAGGAGTGGCAAGAAATATTCAAAGTAATGAATAGCAAGAATGTACAACCAAGATTGGTCTATCCAGCAAAGCTGTCATTCAGAATTGAAGGTCAGATAAAGTGCTTCACAGATAAGAAAAAGCTAAAGGAGTTCATCACTGCCAAACCAATACTATATGAAATGCTGAAAGGTGTTGTTTAAGAGGAGGAAGAAGAAAAAGGTAAAAATGTACATTATGAACAACAAGTACACATCTATCAACAAATGAATCTAAAAATCAAGTGAATTAACAACCTGATGATCAGGATAAAATGAGGAATAGAACAAAATCATGGGCATAGAGAGGGAATGGACTGATAATGCTTGGTGAGAAAAAGGGTGCGGGAAGTACAGCAAGAGACTGGACAAAAATCATGCAACTATGGGAGAGGAAAGAGGGGGGAGGTAAGGGCGTAGAGTGGGATGGTTACTGGGTGGAGGGGAGCTATTAGGAGAAAATGTAATTAATAAACTGAACAATAAAGGTAAAAAAAAAGAAAAGAAAATTCCACAAATAAAAGTGAAGGTAAGACACTGTGACTCGGAGGAGCGGCTGAGGACAGTGTTGAAGATTTTCACAGAGAGAGGTTTGGAGTGCGCGTGCCAGTGGATAGGGCGAGCGGCTGAAAACTGGCCAGGTTTCTCGAACGGGGGAGACAAAGACATCCCACTGGACTGATTCTCCAGCTCTGGGTGAAGTCCAGGGAACCCACTATCACACGGGGTAAAAACTGGACAGTGGGAGGGCACACCGAAACTCGGGTGCTGCAGGGGTCTGCCGGCTTGTGGAGAAGGCAAGCTTGCACGTGAACTTGGGAACAGCGCAGCTGCCTGACCTAGTAGAGATCGCTCGGGACTTGCCCTCTTATTCAGAAAACTGTCAGACTGCTTTGTTTTACGACCCTGAGTGAGACGTTGGGTGTGCAGACTCATTTTGGGAGAGTCTGAATTCCCAAGCAGCCAGTGGAGCTCAGCAGCGGCTCTTTCTCAGAGATGCTGGCGGCCATTGCCCCTGGCACAGAATCCCTGGGGCCACATAGGGCAGAGCTAACACTGTCTGCTTGGCCCAGAGACTCCGCCCATCCAACCTGAGCACAGCTGAGCTTCACAGACAATTGGCCTGGAGGTCAACCCCTCCAAGTGCTAACAACAATTAACCTGAGCTTAACTTCAGCAAGACTGTGCAACCCATATCCACCTCAGGTAACTGGGGAGGCTGAGCCACTGTCCCTAGTATGACATCTACCACAAAAAGCTAATTGACCAACTCAGGGAAGCAGCCACCATGCAGAGACATGGGAAAAAATCAGATGTGAAAGAAATGGAGGAAAAAAACCTACTGGACATGGAATTCAAAACCATGGTTATAGGGCTTCTCAAGAGGCTCCTACAAAAGGTTGAGACCTATAAGGAAATAAGCAAGACCAACGTGGAAATGAATGAGTCCTACAAGGAAATGAACGAGACCCTCAAGGATATGAAGGAGACTCTCAAGGATATGAAAAAGGACCAACCAGAAATTAAGCATACACTGACTGAAATAAAAAATATTATACAAAGACCTAAAAGTGCTCTGGAGCACCCCAAGAACCAAGTTAAAGATTTGAAATACAAAGAGGGAAAATCCACTCAGCTGAAAAAGCAAGAAACCAAAAGAATCAAAAAAATTGAAGATAGTGTAAGGGGTCTCTGGGACAACCTCAAGCATACCAACATATGAATTATAGGGGTGCCAGAAAAAGAGAGAGAGCAAGACAATGAAAACCTATTTGAAGAAATAGTGACCGAAAACTTCCCACACCTGGTGAAAGAAATTGACTTAGGAGTCCAAGAAGCGCACCGAACCCCAATATATAGGAACCCTAAGAGGACCACGCCAAGGCACATCATAATTAAAATGCCAAGAGCAAAAGTCAAAGAGAGAATATTAAAAGCAGCAAGAGAAAAACAGTTGGTTACCTATAAGAAAGCACCCATAGGATTGTCAGCAGATTTCTCAACAGAAACGATGCAGCCCAGACGGGAGTGGCAAGAAATATTCAAAGTGATGAATAGGAAGAATCTACAACCAAGATTACTCTATCCAGCAAAGCTATCATTCAGAATTGAAGGTCAGAAAAAGTACTTTTCAGATAAGAAAAAGCTAAAGGACTTCATCACCACCAAACCAATATTATATGAAATGCTGAAAGATATTCTTTAAGAAGAGGAAGAAGAAAAAGATAAAAGTATAAATTATGAACAACAAATACACATCTATCAACAAATGAATCTAAAAATCAAGTGAATTAATAAGCTGATGAACAGGATAAACTGGTGAATGTAACAGAATCATGGACATAGAGAGGGAATGGACTGACAATTCTTGGGGAGAAAGGGGGTGTGGGAAGTGCAACAAGAGACTGGACAAAAATCATGGAACTATGGGAGAAGAAAGAGGGGGGAGGTAAGGGTGGAGGGTGGGATGGGTACCAGGTGGAGGGGAGCTATAGGGGAAAAAAAGGGAACAATGTAATTAATAAAATGAACAATAAAGATAAAAAAATAAAAAAATAACAAACAATTTAAAAATATAGCACTAAAATTCAGACTGTTTGATACCTGTATTTTTTGCATCAACTTTAATCAGGGAAATGGCATTTGAACATATGGTTTAAACATCTTAGAAATGAGTATAAATAACTCTGATGCTTTCACTCTGTGTAAAGTGCTTATATATCCTGATGGTAACATCTGTACTTCTGACCTTTCTTTCTACTGCACTAAGGATTAAGTTCAGAGCAGTGGTGGAAAACATTTGCAAGGGGAAAAAAAACTGGATTTAAAAAATGTTAACTATGCATTTGTTCTTCTGATAGCCTTCCCTAAAAATTGCTATGTGAGCTCCCAGTAAAGAAAGGGTCAGTATTAATTACAGCAGGTTTAGCTTTCCTGCATATTGCATGAAACACGAGGCTGATAGTGGTCTCCTATCTTTGTACTGTTGCATTATGTTAATGATCATCAGGAAGGCAGTATGCCAGGAAAACTACCCAGCCTCTACTTCTGCCTGAGGTAGCTGCTTTTTAATCCAAAATATCTATGTTTAAACTCAAATCGCAGAAGGCAATCAAATGAGTCTACTCTATCTTATGAAGCACTTCCTTGTGCCAGTGAGTGGGTTTTCGTGCTGTGTGAAGTCAGACGCACTCCAGTTCTACAGCAAGTGTTCCTCAAAGAGATGCCTCTGTGCTTTGTTGTCTCACTGGATGGAGCGTTGGCAATGGTCCAGTGAGACTGAGAAAATACTATCAAATTAGGCACGGATGGGTGATAATTGCTAATTATTGAATGTCAGTGGGTGAGAAGAGAAAAATCCATGTAATGGCAAAGAGATGGTATGTAAAAGTGTCAAGCCACAGTCCTTAGCATTTAACCCATCAATTTGTATAAATAAAGGACACATTCAATTAGGCTAAGTAGAAGGTTATTTAACAATAGTCAATAAAATATGTCTTTATTGTATAGTAAATAAGGCTTACATTTAACCACAGCTTAGTATATTCCAATGTTAAGCCAGAGCAGTTTGTTTTCATAGCTTGATCTAAACAGCACTTTATGTCGACACTTCTATTGCGTATTTAATGAACTCATATCAAATATGCATGGCAAATGAATACTGTGTTCCTGCTAAACCCTTATTCTTTCCCGCTCTCTTGATCTTTTCAAGTGAAGCAAAGCTCTTTTCACAATGTATTTCTTCTCCCATAAAAATGCATATCACAACATTGTAACTAAATCTCATTTCAATATTTTTTGCCAGACAGAAATGAGAAATCTAGATCATTGTAAGTACAGACTTGCTGCTGTTTTAAAATGCAGCTCAGAACTGTACCTCAGTTTGCCTCCAAGCAGCCAGTCTTCTGACAGAAAGGATTAAGGCTTCCTGAAAGTCCTTAATCTGCCGCCTATATGGAAAAGCACTGTAGCAATGCACATGATGCCGCCAATCAGAAGCAGGGCTGGCCGAGATGGCCGAGATTAGCTTTGCATGTATGAGAGAAGGTAGAAAATGCAACTGCAAGGAGGCTCTACATCAGGGTGTGAGATCCAAGCATTGCTAATCTTTCCCAAGAACAAAGTAACACCTGAGGCTGAACATTAAGGTGTTGGGCGTGCCTTCACAGTTACAGGGTTGATACTTGGATTTCTAATAGTTGAAGGGTCACATAATTGGCAGGTCCTTAAATCTCCTTTCTAATGCATACTTAAGCACAAGAAAAGCTGAATAGTGGAAAGAAATAGATGGACACATATACGCAGTACGGCCCTCTGATTTCTGCTAAAGTCGTGGGAAGGTTGTGACATTGCCGAGGGTGTCACTTTCCCTGAAGGAACAGAGGACGCAATTTGCTCACCAGGTTTTTAGGACTAGCCTGTGGTTTAGTGAAACAGAAAGCAAAGTAGTGATTTCTTCCTTTTTCTGCAGACAAATATGAAGATAGAAACTGCTCTGTAGTGTTTGTCTTGCCCATAGACAGAATGTGCTGTCTTAAGGGTTTTCCTGATAATTAAATTTTGAAAAGGACACGAGTCCCTTTATTTATACTGGGTAACTTTGACCCCAGAAATAACAAATGTTTGATTCTTTAGTTCGATGGACTTTGAAATAAATGCTTATTTTTGTTCATCTCCAGCTTTGAGAATTTTTTGAAATGCAGCTTTAAAGCTAGCCTTCCTTGTAATTCACTATGGGATGTCTTTATACACTGCTGACAGTAATACAACTCATTTTGGGTGATTAACTTAACCCCCAGTATCTCAAGTGTCGTGCTACATTAGCATATCTTTCAAGGAATAGTTGCAGTGTGAGAAAATTGCCTGTAGGATTATTTGCAACTAGGAACCTGTGAAATGTAAAATAAAATTGAAGACTATAAAGTAAAACATCAAAGCTACCTAAAATATTAATAGCCAGCACTCTAAAAAGTAATTTAGAAGATTGCATGAGGTAGTGAAAATTACTAATTTAAAAACAGAGTTACGAAAATACAGACAGGAGTTTAGAAGACACAAAATACAATAGAAATTTATGTTGCTAATATTATAAAAGGAATTCAAGGGGTAGTGAAGACTGATCAATTGAGAGGATGTCAAGTTTAATTTTTGGACATGCTGAAGTTAAAAGTATATGAAAGCACAGCTGACATTTTTTCCACTTCACAATTGAAGGGATATATACTATATCCATGGTAAATTATTGTAGTGGATCCAGAGAGTATTTTTAATTCCTTCCTGAAATTTGCTTCATTGGAGTATTTTTTTTAATTTGCTTTGTAATATCTGCCTGTGGTTCAGACGTCATTTGATGGTCTATTTCTTAGACATTGTTTAGGTTCATAGGCAATTCTTAGGTATCTGGTCATTCTTACTAGGCTTATGTGTTGAGTGGCATGTACTTACTTTTATTAAAGTGCAGAATTGGTTTTATTGGCAGAATGCATAGATTATTGAGCCATGCACATTTGGGTTCAGATCTTGTGCCTGCCACTTGATCTTGCATTAAGTTATTTAACATAGTTAACTCTTAGTTAACTCATTGAAAATAGGTCATAACGTATTGTCACAAATTCTACAAGATAACATTCATAAAACTTTCAGAATATTGCTTGATAAGTATCAAACATTCAATAAAGAAATTCATCATTCAAGATGGTAGTTTCAGAAGTGCAAGTGATAATGCTGGGTACCTAAATTTGTTGTGCCTCTTTTAGGTAATGCTTACCTAAAACAGAAAAACAAATTAAACAGAACATTTAAATCTACCACATGATGTTACCCTTACAGATTTAAGCTGCAGGGTGAGGAGGGAGAACCTATGCACTGCCTCACAGGCCTCCCGAATTGGAGGGGAAGGAACTGAGAGTCTTGGAAGACTGATGTGCACAAAAATCAACCAACAAACCAACAAACAAAATGCCTCCAGGAATCTGCAGGGAATCCTCCTTGAGTGAATTAGCAAAGTACTGCTCAGCAAATATGTATGAGGAAATATTGGAGGCCAAGAGAAAAAACTACCTGACAGCATTAGAAACAACTGTACTCAGAGCTCACACTGGGCCAAGAATATTGTTTATTTCCCAGTTGAACTGCAAAATCATGTAATTCACGGAAGCTTGGGTAAATACTCAGAAGGGTCAGTAGAGGGGAAAAATTAGAGCTAGATTACTTTTGCTTCAGCCTAACAAATCTTAAAAGCAAGTCCCCAAAGATCAAACTGTTTCTGAGTTAATCAACTAAATTATGGAAAAATGCTCAAGAATTTTAGAGGAATATAAAAATATTTAGCACCTAACAATTTCTGGTATGCAATCAACAAATCACCAGGCATGAAAAAAAGCAGGAAAATAAAATCCATTATGAGGAGAAAAATTAATTGATATCAATTGAGGTCTGAAACAAATGTTAGAATTAGCAGACAAGGACATTTTATAACTATACTCCATATATTCAAAAAGTAAGAGAAAGGAATTGAAAATATTACATAAAGACATGGACAATATTAAAAAAGACCAAAATACAACTTCTAGAGATGAAAACTACAATGTCTAAGATAAAAATACACTGGATAGGACTAATGGTAGATTACATATTGCCAAAGAAATGGTTAGTGAACTTTAAGATCTAGCAATAAAGCTATTGAAATTGAAAAACAGAAAGAAAAAGACTTATAGAATCCAACAAAACCAGATTATCAGAGAACAACCTCACAAACCTCAATGAGTGTCTAAATAGAGTCCCAAAAGAGAGAAGAAAATAAACATTTAAAAAATAATGGCAAAAATTTTACGAATCTGATGAAAACTCTAAACCCACAGTTGAAATATGTTCAATGAACTTCAAGTACAAAATTATAGTAAGGCACAAAATAATTATTCTCAAAATGTATTAAAATGAAAATCTTAAAACCAGCCAGATAAAAAGACATTATCTACAGAAAAACAAAAAATAAGGAGAGTAGCAGGTTTTCTTCAGAAACAAGGAAAATGAACAGATAGTGGAGGAACATTTCTAAAGAAGAAAAAATGCATAGAAGGAGTTTTATAACCAGTTTCTGTTTCAGCTTGAAGATGAAGAGACCTGAAAGAACATCACATCAGGAAAATGTGGGACGAACTTGAGATTAATGACTTTTCTTGAATTTATCAGAAAGTTGCAATGGGAAATCTTGTGATAGATAACTGCAGAAAAAAATAGAATCCAAGCATCTGCTTACCTGGGGCAGATACTATGGGATGTTATAAAAGCTGGTAAGACTATACAGCTAACTATTAACAAATTAGAATGGTAGGATGTGGGCTGCCATTAGAGTAGAATAAGGCACTAATTAGGATGATGGGAAGAGTCAGAATGTCATGCTTAACTTCACTTATGCAAAAATTATGGCCTAAAACTATTAAAAATTAACCCTGTAGCATATACTACTTAGTGGTGCCACAAAATCTGAAATTCTGACTTTTAATTTACATTTAATGTTCTTACCATTAAGTCATTATGTGGCTAGCTACTCCCCAAATTCTTTTCCTGTCCTTTCTGGGCATACAGTTGGACTACATTTCCTATCTTTCTTTTCATTTAGATGTGGCCACATGGTCAAGTTCTAGCCAATGGCATGTAAACAGAGGTGATAGGCGTGACTTAATTTTTTAAAAAATTTCTTTATTGATTACGGTGTTACATATGTGTCCTTATTCCCCCATTACCTCCCACCACCCCCCCCATACCCTCACCTCCCTGTTGTCTGTGTCCATTGGTTAAGTTTATATGCATGCATACAAGTCCTTTGGTTGATCTCTTCCCCTTACCCCCACCCTCCCCTACGTTCCCTCTGAGGTTTAATGGTCTCATCAATGTTTCTCTGTCTTGATCTATTTTTCTTTTTTTTCTTTTTTTTTATTGTTCAGTTTATTAATTACATTGTTTCCCCTTTTTTATCCCCCTATATCTTCCCTCCACCCTGTACCTATCCCACCCTCCGCCCTCCCCTCCCCCTCCCCAATGTCCTCTCCCATTGTTGCAAGATTTTTGTCCAATCTCTTGCTGTACTGCCAACAACACTTTTCTCCCCAAGAATTGTCAGTCCATTCCCTCTCTATGTCCATGTTTCTGTTATAGTCACCAGTTTATCTTGTTCATCAGCCTATCAGTTCACTTGATTTTTATGTTCATTTGTTGATAGATGTGTATTTGTTGTTCATAATTTATATTTTTACCTTTTTCTTCTTCCTCTTCTTAAAGAATATCTTTCAGCATTTCATATAATACTGGTTTGGTGGTGATGAACTCCTTTAGCTTTTTTATCTATTTTTCTTCATCAGTTTATGTTGTTCATTATATTCCATAAATTAGTGAGATCGTGTGGTATTTATCTTTATCTGCCTGGCTTATTTCACTTAGCATAATGCTCTCCAGTTCCACCCATGCTGTTGCAAATGGTAAGAACTCCTTTCTTACTGCAGCATAGTATTCCATTGTGTAGATGTACCTCAGGTTGTTAATCCACTCATCTGCTGATGGGCACTTAGGCTGCTTCCAAATCTTAACTGTGGTAAATTGTGCTGCTATGAACATAGAGATGCATATGTCCTTTTAAATTGGTGTTTCTAGTTTCTTGAGATATATTCCTAGAAATGGGATCACTAGGTCAAATGGGAGTTCCATTTTTACTTTTTTTAGGAAACGCCATACTGTTGTCCATAGTGGCTGCACCAGTCTCCATTCCCACCAGTAGTGCAAGAGAGATCCATTTTCTCTGCATACTCATCAGCACTTGTCCTTTGTTGATTTGTTGATGATAGCCATTCTGACAGGTGTGAGATAGTACCTCATTGTCGTTTTGATTTGCATCTCTCTGATGATTAGTGACTTTGAGCATGTTTCCATATGTCTCTTGGCCTTCTTTCTTTCCTCTTTCAAAAAGTATCTATTTAGGTCCATTGCCCAGTTTTTGATTGGGATGTTCTTCTTCCTTTTGTTGAGTTGTATAAGTTCCCTGTAGATGTTGGAGATTAAGCTCTTATAGGTGACAACATTGGCAAATATGTTCTCCCATGCAGTGGACTTTTTGTTGTTTTGTTGATGGCTTCTTTTGTTGTGCAAAAGCTTTTTATTTTTATCTTGCCACATTTGTTTATTTTCTCTTTATTTTCTATTGCCCTAGGTCCGTGATGGTGAACATATGACACGCGTGTCAGCATTTTTGATGACACGCGGCTGCATAGTCGCATACAGAGAAGTATGGGGCTGCATGCCTAGAAGGACTTGTCATCCTCGGCCAGTGCAAGGCCAGGTGCAGTAGCCGAGGATGAAACTTTTGCTGTAGCGTAGTGTAGACACTCTGTGCCAGAGGTCTGTAGGCCAAAACAACAGAACTCAGGCACAGAGCATCTAGTTCTGGGACTTCCATTTAGGCTGTTAGGGTATCTTTGACCTCACTTCTGGCTGGTGGAGCAGGGAGCAGTGGAATAGGGCAGGGGACGGATCTCTGGGGGTCCTGTGATTGCCATCACCAGCAACCACATAACCACAGCAACCATGATCTAATCTACTGTTCTGGGGTGTCGTGGATTTCTAATTGATCATCATTACTGAGATAAGTGACGGGGAGGCTGGGAGAGGCAAGGGCCTGTGCTATGGGTGCTGTTTCCCACCATTAGAAACAGAGGCAGCCATCTTAATTTATATAAGGAGCACCATTTAGCAGCATAGTGCAGATTCCATCCCACCACTATTACTGTTGTGCATCCTTATTAACCCCTATTTCTGCTTATTAACCCTGCCCTTTCTTAAAAGACAGTTACATGTGCCATCTTGTGGTCACTGAGGCTAGTTAACCCTTAACTGCCTGCAGGGCTAACAGGCTATCTATAATTCTATCTTCTGGCACTGTCTCTGTGATGGAGAACCGAAAAAATAAAAAAAAACAAGGTTAAGTAAAGGAGGTGGTAGTAGCAGCAGCTGACCCTTTCAAGTGACATGGACAGAGATGTATGGCATTATAGAAAAAAAAGGCAGATCATTTTGCGTTCTATGTACTGAAATAGTAGTAAGCAGAACGTGGAATATAAATAGACATTTTGAAACTAATCTTTCCCAGTTCTTCAAAAAAAGTGAGGGTGAAAGGAAGGAATACATTTCCAGGCAGCTACACCTTTATAAGAGCCAATCTGATTCCATCCTTAAATTTATAAAAGGCTCTACAAATTTAACATCTGCAAGTTTGAGCATTGCTCACTTCATAGCTCAGCACGGAAAAGCACTCGGTGAGGGAGAATTTATTTAAAAAAAAAACTCTCCTAAGATGGGCACCAGTTCTATTTCAGGATATGCAGAATAAAGATGCAATTATTAAGACAATATGTGAGTTACCACTCAGTAGAAATATCATAAAGGACCAAATAATGAGACTGAACACAAAGGTATAACATCAATTACAGAGAGACATAAGTAATTGTAAATATTTTTTTATCTCTCTTGATGAAACTACTGATATCACATCACATGCTCAGTTGACCATTATCGGTTGATATTCTGATGGTCTCACAATGAGAGAAGAGTTGATAAAGTTAGTATCAGTGCCAACAAGTACATCAGGAAGCAAAATATGTAAGGTTGTTATACAAACATTCCATAACCTAAGCATTGATATCTCTAAAGTTGTGTCAGTGATGACAGATGGCGCACTAAACATGGTGGAGAAAAAAGTGGATTTGTCAAATTGTTTACAGAAGCTATTAGACATCCGATTGTGCCTTTTCATTGTATTATCCATCAGGATGTTTTATGTGCCAAGGCAGGATTCACCGACTTAAATGACTTACTGTCAGTTGTTAGAAACATAGTTAATTTAACAGCTGCTCACCCTCTTCATAAGTGACAAATTTCTGCACTTTTACTGGAGGTTGATTCCACCTACAGTGGACTGCTGATGTACAATAATGTAAGATGGCTGAGCTGAGGCAAAGTTCTTGAGCGCTTTGTGGAGTACTTTGAAGAAATTAAGGTATTTCTGGAGGATAAGGATCTGGGAAACTTTTCTCAGCTCAATGATGATATGTGGGTCAACACCCTGATATTTTTACAGATCTCTCTGTTCATATTAATGAGCTGAACTTAAAGTTACAAGGTTTTGGCAAAAGTATTGACATTATGTTTGGATACATAAAAGCTTTTGAGCCGAAACCAGTTTGGCTCAGTGGATAGAGCATCAGACTGCGGACTGAAAGGTCCCGGATTTGATTCTAGTCAAGGCATGTACTTTGTCTGCGGGCACATCCCCAGTAGGGGGTGTGCAAGAGGCAGCTGATTGATGTTTCTCTCTCATCGATGTTTCTGACTTTCTATCCCTCTCCCATCCTCTCTGTAATAAATCAATAAAATATATTTTTAAAAAAGTTTTTGAAAGTAAACTTAAAATCTTCAAGTGAGATGTAGAAACTAAAACTTATAAGTATTTTCCTCCAGTAACAAAGTATTTTGAGAAGGCCAGTGCAGCTGTCCAAAATGAAATGGAACCCTTGCATATAAAGTACCAGCATGTTTTAGACTCATTACTTGACCAGTTCATTGATAGATTTAATCAATTTAGAAGCCTAGAACAGACCATAGAAATAATTAAGTATCCTGATGTAGCGGTCTACAGTAGTTTGGAATTAAATGGTTTCCAATGGATGCAAACTGATGATCTGGAGATGCAACTTGCAGAATTTCAAGACAGCATCTGGGCTCAGGTGTTTGTTGACTTGAGGTCAAAGCTTGAGATCTAGAAAAGTGCTGCTTGGAGAATCAAGAGGAGTGCCACTACGAACAGGAAATTTGGAGTGCCTGGAACCGATTACCAGGCACTTTTAGCACCCTGGAAAATATAGCAATGGCTTTACTCACAATTTTTCCCTCTACGTACTTTTGTGAGACCTTATTTTCAGCATTAAATAATATCAAAACCAACAAAAGTAACAGATTGACAGATGAAGTTAGTAGCACTTGCTTGGGCTTGAAGTGTAGAAAATACCAACCTTCAATTGAAGGTTTAGCTAATTAAATTCAGTAACAAAAAAGTCACTAATAGGTAGGTTAGTTAAAGAATTCCCCTCCCCTTCACTCATCTTAAATAATATCAAGTCCAACAAAAGAAACCGACTGAAAGATAAACAAAGAAGTCACTAAGCAGGTAAGTTAAATAATTAATTTTGGTTTATTAAATACAGTTATATATTACAATTATACATTTTTGTTATTTAAACTATAATCGTGAAATTGTGTTTTTTTTTCTCAAAGTGACACATTAACGAGACGTTATGCTCATTTTTTTTGGCAAATTTTGACACACCAAGCTCAAAAGGTTGCCCATCAGTGCCCTAGGAGCAGTATCAGTGAAGAAGTTCCTTCAACATATGTCCAAGATTTTGCTGCCTTTGGATTCCTCTAGTATTTTTATGTTTTCCCACCTAATTTAAGTCCTTTATCCATTTTGAGTTTATTTTTGTGTATGGTGTAAGTTGGTGATCTAGTTTCATTTTTCTGCATGTATCTGTCCAATTTTCCCAACACCATTTGTTGATGAGACTGTCTTGACTCCATTAATGTTCATGCCTTCTTTGTCAAATATTAATTGAGCCTAGTGGCTTGTATCGATTTCTGGGTTCTCTGTTTTATTCCATTGATCTATAAGTCTATTCTTGTGCCAGTATCAGATTGTATTGAGAACAGTGGCTTTGTAATACAGCTTGATATCTGGTATTAAGATCCCACCTACTTTGTTCTTCTTTCTCAGGATTGCTGCGGATATTCCAGATCTTTTTTTATTCCAGATGAATTTTTGGAAAGTTCATTCTATGGCTGCAAAATATGCCGTTGATGTTTTAATGGGGAGTGCACTGTATCTATAGATTGCTTTGGGTAGTATGGACATTTTAATGACGTTGATTCTACCAATCCATGAACACGGTATGTTCTTCCATCTGTTTATATCTTCCTCTCTCTTTTTTCAGTGTCCTATAGTTTTCCATGTATAGATCTTTTACCTCCTTAGTTAAGTTTATTCCTAGGTATCCTGATTTTTTTTGGGTGCGATGGTAAATGGGATGGTTTTTAAATCACTCTTTCTGTAAGTTAATTATTGGTAAGTAGAAATGCCATAAATTTCTTGGAGTTAATTTTGTATCCTGCTACATTGCCGAATTCGTTTATTAAGTCTAGTAATTCTTTGATGGATCTTTAGGGTTTTCTATGTACAGTATCATGTCATCTGTGAATAAGGACAGTTTAACTTATTTT
Organism: Antrozous pallidus; assembly: GCA_027563665.1. NCBI lineage: Eukaryota > Metazoa > Chordata > Mammalia > Chiroptera > Vespertilionidae > Antrozous > Antrozous pallidus. Next base: position 149,870,941 of record CM050508.1, on the reverse strand, counting down.
CCAATTTGGATGCCTTTTATTTCTTCTTCTTGTTTGATTGCAATGGCTAGTACTTCCAGTGCAATGTTGAACAGGAGTGGTGAGAGTGGGCATTCCTGTCTTGTTCCTGTTCTTAGGAGAAATTGTTTTAGCTTTTTCCCATTGAGTATGATGTTGGCTGTGGGTTTGTGATATATAGCTTTTATTATGTTGAGATATGATCTTTCTATTCCCACCTTGCTGAGAGTTTTATCAAGAAAGGGTGTTGGATTTTGTCAAATGCTTTTTCTGCATCAATTGATATGACTATGTTTTTATCTCTCAATTTGTTTATGTGATATATCACATTTATTGATTTGCAGATATTGTACTATACTTACATCCCTGGGATAAATCCTACTTGGTGATGGTGCATGATCTTTCTTATGTTCTGCTAGATCCAATTTGCTAGAATTTAGTTGAGGATTTTGGCATCTATGTTCATGAGGAATATTGGTCTGTAATTCTCTTTCATTGTGTTGTCTTTGTCTGGTTTTGGTATTAGGGTGATGCTAGCTTCATAGAAAAAGCTTAGAATTATTTCTTCCTCTTGAATTTTTTTGAATAATCTGAGGAGTATAGGTTTTAGTTCTTCCTTGAATGTCTGGTAAAACTCCCCTGTCAAGCTATCTGTCCCTGGGGTTTTGTTTGCTGGAAGCTTTTTGATGACTGCTTCAGTTTCTTCCATAGTTATTGGCCTATTATGACTTTTAGAATGTTCCTGATTGAATTTTGGGAGATTGTATTTTTCTAGGAATATGTCCATTTCCTCCACGTTGTCTAGTTTGTTAGAATAGAGTTGTTCATACTATTTTTAAGAATCCTTTGTATTTCTGTGGAGTATGTTGTTATTTTGCCTCTCATTTCTGATTTTGTTATTCAGGTTCTCTCGCTTTGCTTCTTGGTGAGCCTGGCTAGAGGTTCATCAATCTTGTTTATCCTTCCAAAGAACCAGCTGTTGGTTTCATTTATCTTTTGTATTGTTTTTGTCTCTATGTCATTTATTTCTACTCTGATCTTTATTATCTCTTTCCTTCTACTCACTTTGAGCTTTTCTTGTTACTCTCTTTCTAATTCTTTGAATTGTAGAGTTAGATGATTTATTACCATTTTTTTCTTGTTTTTTGAGGTAGACAAGTAGAGCTGTCAACTTCCTTCTCAGGACTGCTTTCATTATGTCCCATAGATTTTTAGATTGTTGTGTTTTTATTGTCATTAGTTTTTAGGATGTTTTTAATTTCTTCTTTAATCTCTTTGGTAACCCAATCACTGTTTAATAGCATGCTATTCAGCTTCCAAGTTAAGCCATGAAATTCGGTGGTTGTTTGCTACAACACTGATCTATACTAATAAAAGAGTAATATGCTAATTAGACCAGAATACCTTCTGTAGACCATCCAGACATCCTTCTGGACAAAGCTAAGGGCTTGGCTGGCCTGCAAACCACTCCCAAAAGAACCTCATCCCCTTGCCCAGACTGGCCATCCCCCTTAGAGGAGACCTCCACCACAAAGGGTGTGTGACCAGCCTGAAAACAGCCCTCAGCCCTCTCCCTAGCTGGCTACGTCTTCCAGTGACTATCCCCACACAGGCCTTGGATGACCTGCAAACTGCCTCAGGCTCCTCACACAGGCCAGCCCTGCTCCCAAGGGAACCCCCACCTTGAACCAGGACCCTCCTCAGGACAGACCAGCCAGCCCCCACCCATGCACCAGGCCTCTATCTATACCAATAAAAGAGTAATATGCTAATTAGACCAGGAGACCTTACAGGAGACCTTCTGGATAAAGCCATGATGGCAGGGCTGAGGCAGAGGCGGTTAGAGATAATAAGGCCAGTAGAGAAGGGCAGTTTGGGGCAATCAGGCTGGCAGTGGGAGTCAGTTGGGGATAAGGAGGCTGACAGAGTGGTCAGCTGGGAGTGAGCAGGCTGGTGTGGGGGGTAGTTGGGGGCGATCAGGCTGGCAAAGGGGTGCAATTGGGGGTGAGAAGGCTAGTGGCAGTTGGAGGCAATCAAGCAGACAGGCAGGTAAGTAGTTAGGAGTCAGTAGTCCTGAATTGCAAGAGGGTGCTGGCTGGGATGAGGGACACCTCCTTCATGCATGAATTTCATGCACTTGGCCACTAGTATTATGATAACTAACATTTACTGTTAATTTTTACCTGCAGTAATGAAAGTAAGAAAGGTGACCTTTAAGATAACAATGTCTTCCTATAGATAATTACTTTTAAAAAAATCTGTTTTCATTTTTTTATTTTTTTTAAATTTAATCAATCTTTATTGTTCAGATTATTACAATCTTCCTCTTTCCCCCGCCCCATAGCTCCCCTTCCCTCTGGTATCCATTCCACCCTCTGCCCTTACCCTCCCCCCCACTCATCCTCATCCATAGGTGTATGATTTTTGTCCAGTCTCTTCCTGAGTCCCCCAAACCCTTTTCCCCCCCAAGAATTGTCAGTCCATTCCCTTTCTATGCCCCTGATTCTATTATATTCACCAGTTTACTCTGATCATCAGATGTTTAATTCACTTGATTTTTAGATTCACTTGTTGATAGATGTGTATTTGTTGTTCATCACTTTTATCTTTACCTTTTTCTTCTTCTTTCTCTTCTTAAAGAATATCTTTCAGCATTTCATATAATACTGGTTTGGCAGTGATGAACTCCTTTAGCTTTTTCTTATCTGCGAAGCACTTTATCTGACCTTCAAGTCTGAATGATAGCTTTGCTGGGTAGAGTAATCTTGGTTGTAGGTTCCTGTTATTCATCACTTTTAATATTTCTTGCTATTGCCATCTGGTCTGCATAGTTTCTGTTGAGAAATCAGCTGACAATCATATGGGTGCTCCCTTGTAGGTAACTAACTGTTTTTCGCTTGCTGCTTTTAATATTCTCTCTTTATATTTTGCTCTTGTCATTTTAATTATGATGTGTCCTGGTGTAGTCCTCTTTGGATTCCTTTTGTTTGGGGTTCAGTGCACTTCTTGGACTTTTAAGTCTATTTCTTTCATCAACTAGGGGAAGTTTTTGGTCACTATTTCTTCAAATAGACATTCAGTATCTTGCTCTCTCTCTTTTTCTGGCACTCCCATAATTCAGATGTTGGTATGCTTGAGGTTGTCCCAGAGGCTCCTTACACTATCTTCAATTTTTTAGATTCTTTTTGCTTCTTGTTTTTCTGACTGAGTGATTTTTGCTTCTTTGTATTTCAAATCTTTGACTTGATTCTTGCGGTCCTCTAGTCTGCTTTTAGGTCTCTGTATAATTTTTTTTTTATTTCAGTCAATGTATGTATAATTTCTAGTTGGTCCTTTTTCATATCCTCAGAGTCTTGCTCATATCCTTGAGGGTCTCATTAAATTTATCGGCCTTTTCTAGGAACCTCTTGAAAAACCTTATAACCGTGGTTTTGAGCTCTGTGTCGAGTCTTTTTTCCTCCTCCTTTTCTTTCAAATGTTACTTGTTTCCTTGTCTTCACATTTTGGCTGCTTCCCTGAGTTGCTTGAGTAGCTTTGTGTGGTAGGTGTCCTCTAGGGGGCAGTGGCTCAGCCTCCCCAGTTACCTGAGGTGGATACTCTTGGTACACCCCTTTATGGGCTGCACAGTCTTGTTGTAGTTAAGCCTTGATTGTTGTTGGTATTGCTGGGAGGGTTTGACTTCCAGACCAATTGGCTGTGAGAATCAGCTGTGTTTATGCTGTGAGAGGATCTGTGCTCAGTTTGGATGGGGCGGAGTCTCTGGGATGAGCAGACAGCCTTGATTTCCCATCAGCCACACCCTACGCAGCACCTAGGTCTCTGTGCCCTGCAGCAATGGCTGCATGCATCTCTGAGAGAAAGCTGCCCAGAGCTTTGCCCGCTGTCAGACAGTCTAGTTTCTCCCCAAATGAGTCTGGACACCCAAAGACTCACCTGGAATGGGAAAACAAAGCAGTCTGGCGGGTTTTGTTTTTTTTTTTCTCTCCCAAATGAGAGATCCAGCCACATCTCCTCTCTGAGTTCTTGCATGCCTCTGCAGCTCCCGAATTTCAACATGCTTCTTCCTTACTGTCCAGTTTCACTCCGTATGAGTCTGGGTTCCCTGAGACTCACCTGGAACTGGGGTTCAGTGCAGTGGGACACCTTTGTCTCCCTCCCCGTTTGAGAAAATCAACTGGGTATTCAACTACTTGCCCTATCTACTCATGTGTGGCTCCACACCTCTGACTCCATGTATATCCACAACTCTGCCCTCCACAGCTTCCCCGAGTCTCTATGTCCTTTTATCTTTCCTTCTATTTGTGGAATTTCCACTCAGCCAGTCCTCTGGTGGTTCTGGATGATGTCTGTTTTGCCCTTTAGCTGTAGTTTTGAAATTGTTGTATGGGGCAGCAGTATAGGTGTTTATCTGTGCTGCCATCTTGGTTCCTCTAAAAAGTACCTTAAATCTGTTTTTATACCTGTTACTCTGGTGCCAGATTCACAATAGATATTTCATAAATACTTTTTAATTTTCTTGACTTGTGTTTTCTCCCTTTTATTTTTGGTATACAGCAACAACAAAAAGAGAATATACATTTATTTGTTTTAATTAGCATTTCTTTATGACAAAATTAATAAGTTTTAGTTTTATCTATATAGTTGCTTTCTGTATTCTCTTTAAGAATAAGAATGGTATAACAGAAACCAAGATGACAGCATAGGTTAAACTGCTGCCTCGCACAACAATTTCAAAAATACAACTAAAAGACAAAATGGACATCATCCAGAAAGCTTGCTGAGTGGAAATTCTACAACTAGAAGGAAAGAGAAAAGCACACGGAGAATAAGAGGAGCTGCAAATCCTGAGGTACAGAGACACATGCACGTGGAGAGCATGGAGCTGGAGAGGATGGGGTGGCTGAGTGCCTGGCTGGTGTGCTCTAGTGGGAGGGAAACAAAAACTCCATACTGTGCTGACCCCTGTTCTGACTGCACTGAACCCCAGTTCCAGGTGAGACCCTGGAGACCCAGGCTCATACAGGGGGAATCTGGACTATAAGACGGAATCTCAGGGGAGCAGCAAAGGGCAAAGGTCTGGAGGTGCGTGCCCAAGTCCACACAGAGAGGACTGATACACCTCCAGTCTGCACTGAACCCCTGGGGACCCAGGCCCATACAAGGAGAATCTGGACTGTAAAGGAGGAAACTCAGGGGAACAGTGAAAGGCAGAAGTCTGGAAGGTCAGAGAGGATGGACTGTTGAGTGTGCCGCTGGTATGCTCTAGTGGGAAGGAGACAAAGCCTCTAGATGGTGCTGTATCCCAGTTCTGACTGCACTGAATTCCAATACTGGGTGAGAACCTGGGAGTCTGGATTCACTGGGGGAGAGACTGGACTATTTGGCAGCAGGCAAAACTAGAGGGCACCTTTCCCTCAGAGGTGTTTGCAGAAATTGCCTGGAGACACTGAGACCCAGGAATCTCATAGGGTGGGGCTGACTGGAAACCAAGGCTGTCGGCTCCTACCCTGAAACTCCACCCCATCCACCTGAGCACAGAGGCTTTTGCAATTTTGCAAATCTTGTTGCTTAAGGCTGTCTCCCAGTATAGACACAGCTGATCCTCACAGCCAATTGGCCTGGAGGTCAATTCCTCCCAGTGATACCAGCAACAATCAAGACTTAACTACAACAAGGCTCTATATACAGTTCACAAAAGGTGCACCAAGAGTGTCCACCTCAGGTAACAGGGAGGCTGAGACATCTAGCACACAAAGCTACCCTACCAACTCAGGGAAGCAGCAAAAATGCGGAGACAAAGAAACAGATCACAAACGAAAGAAATGGAGGAAAACAAATGACTGGATATAGAGTTCAAAACCATGGTAATATGATTTTTCAAGAGGTTCCTAGAAAAGGCCGATAAATTCAGCAAGACCCTCGAGGATATGAAAAAGGACCAACTAGAAATTAAACATACACTGACTGAAATAAAAAATTATACAGAGACCCAACAGCAGACTTGACAAACATAAGAATCAAGTCAAAGATTTGAAATACCAAGAGGCTAAAAACATTCAACCAGAAAAGCAAAATGAAAAAAGAATCCCCAAATTTGAGGATAGTGTAAAAAGCCTCTGGGACAAATTTAAGTGTTACTAACATCACAGTTATGGGGGTGCCAGAAGAAGAGAGAGAATAAGATACTGAAAACATATTTGAAGAAATAGGGACTGAAAACTTCCCCCACCTGATGAAAGAAATAGACTTACAAGTCCAGGAAGTGCACCTAACCACAAACAAAAGGAATCCAAAGAGGACCACACCAAGACACATCATAATTAAAATGCCAAGAGCAAAATACAAAATCAGCAAGAGAAAAACACTTAATTATCTAAAAGGGAGCACCCATATGATTGTCAGCTGATTTCTCAACAGAAACTATGCAGGCCAGAAGGGAGTGGCAAGAAATTTTCAAAATGATGAATAGCAAGAAACTACAACCAAAATTACTCTACCCAGCAAAGCTATCATTCAGAATTGAAGGTCAGATAAAGAACTTCAGAGATAAGAAGAAGCTGAAGGAGTTCATAAATACCAAACTAATATTATATGAAATGCTGAAAGGTATTCTTTAAGAAGAGGAAGAAGAAGAAAAAGATGGAGTGAGTCTCTCATGGAGGTAGTATTGTAGCTACCGATATTCATTTTAATTCATCTCAAAGATTGATTTGAATTTAGGAAGCAAAGGAGGAAAAGGTGGCTGGTTTAATCTAGAGCATGGATGAAACTGGAGAGCATTATGCTAAATGAAATAAGCCAATCAAAGAAAGATAAGTATCACATAATCTCACTCATATATAGAATATAATGAACAACATAAACTGATGAACAAAAACAGATCCAGAGACAGAGAAGCATTTACTTTCAAACCTCAGAGGGAAGGTGGGGGAGAGTGAGGGTAAAGGGAAGAGATCAACCAAAGGACTTTTATGCATGCATATAAGCCTAACCAATTGACACAGATACCACGGGGGACGGGGGAGGGCATGAGTGGGGAGGAGGGGTTGGAAGGGGTAAAGGAGAATGAGGACACATATTTAATACCTTAATCAATAAAGAAATTAAATAAATAAAAAAATAAAAATAAAAATGTTTATTAGAAAAAGAATCATATATCATTTTGATTGAGAGAAATAATTACTATTGAAATAGAATGCATGTATGAATTTGTAGTTTCTTGCAGAAAACTTATTCACACTTTTGACCAAAATTCCATTATGCAATTCCAGATTATGTTTACAAAAACAAATTACAAAACAAAATATTTTTCTATAGTGGATAATCATCTTGTAAAATAATTTTTTCATGAATAGTGCTATTTCATTTTAATTTGTTGGTATTATTTCTAAAGAAACTATTAAGTAGCCCTATTTCTCTACAGGGTTTACTAAAGCAAATGTCATTACACAAGTGCAAAAGGAATATTGTCATTTGGTTCTACAGTCCAGATAATGGGTAATTGTTAAAAAGGCAACCCTTAGCATTCCTTTCTGGGTCAATTTGGTAGCTACAATACCACCTCCACCAGAGACTCACTTCACCTTGCATAACCACAGGCTCTAAAATCAATATGGACCCAAAGGAGGAAAAGAAGACTGATTCTCTTTTCAAATTGTAGGAAATAGCCTTTCCAGAGAAATTACTACAATCCTAGCAGAATTGCTCTTTCTTTAAGGAATAAAAAAGAAATACATGCTGGTAGTTGAGAGTCTATAGAGTTTAAAATGGCAGATGTGAAATGGCCACTGCAAGATATAGAATAGGTTTTCCTGTCTATCACATTGTTGAATGGAGTGCCTGGTAAGTACAGATGGGCTCAGAATAATGCTAGCTAACTCAGTTCTGCAGGCAGTGCCACCTGAGGTCTATGTTCTTTACACATCAAGATCACAGAAGTTCAATGCACATTAAGATATTCTTGATGAAGCTCTGCTCTCACTGCTTTGTTTGATTATTTATTGGAGACCACTATTGATTAGAGAAGTGTACACATGGTTGGTAACAGACTCATTCCATAAATGCTAAAAAAGAAATCCTTCAAAAAGTGGAGAGCTTAAGAAAAATCTTGAATCAGTTGGGAATACCCCAAAGAGAGGTTGAAGAGAGAGCCTTGAGGCAGTTCCCAGACCACAGACCTTTAGATGAGTGAAGAGTCACTCAAAATCCTCTTCTCTACATTATTTGAAATATATCAATGAATTTAATGTGAATAAATCAACTCTACTCCTCTGGCCTAGATCATAAATAGAAAAATCAAAGAACTAAAATCTGAGGGCTAAAAAGGATGTGGAGAAGGCACAGAATTTGCCTTCTAGCATAGAATGGTATCTAAGTCTAAGAAGGCACATAATGAATATTCTTAAAGGTTACTGGTGGCCCACACTGTTCAAATGGATGTCCAACTGCCTTTTACTAAAAGAAAGAGCTTTTCCCCCCACTGATATCAGTGGCGGAATCTTTCCAACTAAAATAGGTGTTAAATATCAGGCACCATCAATGGTCTCATAGATGTCTTTATACTTCACATTAGACAGTGTGATTTGAAATAGTGACTTTTAAATCACTTATCTGTGCACTGACAGACAGGCATTTTAAATCTACTTTTCTCCATGTCCACAAGCGGATGTAGCTGGACTTATTTTTAAAACTTTGTCCTATTTTTCAATCTTATCTCCCTTAATCCTGGGCTCATGACTTGGAGTTTTTAAAAAAAGTGGGATAACAGAGTGAACCCTGGGCTCCCGAGAGTTGTCTGAGTACAGCAGGAACAAGTAAGCAGTCTCAAGGTAATGTACCATGGGCTGTGATGGAATTATGTGAGCACATCAGTTATTAGCTCATTAATTACTACTGGAGAGTCAGGGTGAGTAGTGTGGAAGTGACTTGACCAAAAGGAAGGAGATGGGCATGAGGGGTTGTGGTGTTCCCCAAAGGAAACAGCCTAAGCAAAGTTGTTAAGCAGTTAAGTAGCATAGTCCTCTCAGTGGTTAGCAATCAGTTTGTCATCATTGAAGTTGAGAGGAGGAAGCACAAACAACTGGAAATAAGCTTATAGGTCTTGGCCTAGGTTAGGACTGGGAGGAACTTTATCACAAAGGAGAAGCTTTTGAATATTACCATCAGCATATTAGTGAATTTCAGTCTTCCGGAATATTCTTTCTTTCCATGAGAGTAATGCAGAAATTCACTAGCAGTAGGCTCACAAGGGCTACAGGAGTGACTATGCACAGAGCTGAAACCAGAGTGGTAGACCCACTGAAACAGGAACCCAGGAGGAAAAGGCAATGTGATAACCCAGCCCAGTGATTTTTTTCTTCTTATGGTAGATTCTGATGAATCATCTTGTTGCCTGGAACAGTCATCATCTCTAAAGTTTAAACAGACAGATCTCTAGTTTAGATTTTGATATAAATACCCATTTTAATTCAGTTCAAAGATTGATTTAAATTTAGGAGGCAAAGTTGTTAGACAACCAGAAAACTTGCTGACAAAGTTCTATTGTCATGCAAGGCAATGACCAATGCTTTAAATCTCAAGCCATTCAAGAAAGGATATCTTTGACTCTTTCTCAATCCAGGTGGTTGTCTCATGTATGCCCCACACTTGAACTGGAATTGAACCATGACCTTCTGGTGCATAAGTCGGTGCTCAACTAGGCACATTGCATTGCTGCTTCAGTATACTGACAAAGGTTACAATAGCAGTGATTTCTCTGAAATGCTTTCCTTTGAAGCTAATCTGAGCTACACCGAAAGTTTCAACATTATTGGAAATTGTCCTGAGTTGCAAAGACAAACTCTCTTAGGATAGCACTTATTCCATTCCTAAGAATAAGAACATTGCAGCCTAAGTGCCCATCAGCAGATGAGTGGATTGCAAAAACCTGTGGTACATCTACACAATGGAATATTACACTGCTGTAAAAAAAGAAAGAACTCTTACTATTCACAACATCATGGATGGACCTGGAGAGCATTATGCTAAGTGAAATAAACCAGTCAGAGAAATGCATGATTTCACTCATTTGTAAAATATAATAAACAACATAAACGGATGAGTTAAAATAAATCCAGAAACAGAAAAGCATCTAACAGAATGCCAAAACTAGGGGAGTGAGGGAATGTGCTGATGGGTGGGAGCAGCTGGGGGTAGGTCAATGGGGGGGAAAAGGAGATATATGTAAATACTTTAAACAATAAAGATTTAAGTTTTTATAAAAAAAGAATAAGAATGTTGAACATGTTCTAGGTCTGGGTTTCTGCTTTAGCACCCAATCTAAGTTGCTATTCTCCTACATGTTGAGAGAGCATTTTTCTTCATCTTCCACTGTCCATAAATGTCTAAATCAGTGGTTCTTAACCTTTCTAATGCCGTGATCCACAGGTTGAGAACCACTAGCAGGGTCGCCTAAGACCATTGGAAAACATAGATATTTACATTAAGATTCATAACAGTAGCAAAATTAGTAATGAAGTAGCAACGAAAATAATTTTGTGGTTGGGGGTCACCACAACATGAGGAACTATATTAAAGGGTTGCAGCATTAGAAAGGTTGAGAACCCCCACTGATCTAAACCATGACTAGATAGACGTAAACTTTCAGGACAATGGACTAAGACTGCGGCTAAATATTTGTTGTCGATTCAGCTCATTTCCTAGTTCTTGCTTATGTAGAGAAGTTAATACACAACTATAGACTTCCACTATATGTACAACTACTTCCTGTGAATAAGTTCCAAACCTCTTTAGGTCTCCAGAAATAGTGAGCACAATGTGATGTCTGAAAAGTGGAAAGAAAGTTCTGGTTTAGAAGGGAAGGCGCTCTAGGTCAAGAGCCAAATAGATAAGGCTCCATTTCACTTTTTACCATGTAAATACCAGGTCAATGAAATTATTTTAAGTTAAAATTCAGTCTAAAACTTATTTTGTACAAAATGATTTTATTTGGGATCACATATTAGAGTTCCCACTAGGGATTTAAACTACTAATTCTGAGATGATTATTCTAGCACTGTAGTTTAAGAAATAAATCCTCTTAGCGATCTTTTAATGTCATGTTCTACAATATTTGATTTTTAAAGAGTAACATATTTTCTGTCATTATTTGCTTTTTTAGACATAGGATCAAAGTAAAACTTCTTAATTTTTAAGATTGTGGTTAGTGCCATTAAGATTTATTCAGTGAGCTTCCAGGTTATTCTTTTTGTTAATATGACTTTTCATAAAATAAGTGGTCTGAAAATAACTAATTGTATAGTGTGACAAATGAGATTTACACATTTCTCACCCAAAAGTATTGTGCTAAAAGTATTGCTTTCATTTCCTTTTTTACAATGTAAAAATTAAAGGCAGATTTTAGGAAAAGTAATTACCTCAATTTCATAAAGTGTTTTTCTGTTTGTGGCTTTTATTGCCTATGACATATGATGCAGGTTCAGTAGGACAGTTCTGTTTAATTTGATATCTGGACATTCTAATGTTTTCATTGCAACATCTAGTTGTCTTAGAACTCTTTATACTGTTTTCTGGGAGTGACAGAGTAAAAAAACAACCATGCCTCTTTAACATGTTATTCTGCTTAACTCTTCCTCTGCAATTAGATTTGCATGAATAATATATCATAATAATGTAGATGATGTAAAGTCACAAGATAGAAATTATCTGGTGCATCAGTTAATAATGCGAATTTTGTAATTAAAGAAAACATGATAATTTCAAGAGAAACATCAAAAGTGCTTTATTCAAAATAATGTCCATCGCTAGCTACCCACTTTCTACATCTTTCAGGTAATTTGTGGATACCATCCCAATAGAACTTTTCTTGTTTTGAGGCAAACCATTCAGAGACCCAATTTTCTACTTCTTTATATGCTTGAAGTGCTGCTCAGAAAGTGCTGGTAGCATCAATTGGATCAAGTGGTAATCTGAAGGAGCAAGGTCTGGTGAATACAGCAGGTGAGTTAATTCTTCCAAGGCAAGATCTTTTAACATGCCTTTAACTGGTTTTGAAGTGTGTGATGGTGTATCATCATGAAACAAAATTACTTTGTTGTATCTTCTGGCCCATTCTGGTCATTTCATGAACAAAGTGTGGTTCAGATTGATTATTTGTTGTCGGAAGCAATCAGTATTAATAGTTTCACCTGGTTTTAGAAGCTCAAAATACACCATACCTTTCTGATCCCACCAAATGCAGAGTCTTGTCTTCTTTCTGAAGCAGTTTGGCCTTGCAGTCGATGTTGATGGTTGACCTGGATCAACCCAAGATTTTGTGCATTGGAATTCTCAAAATAAATTCACTTTTCATTGCCAGTCACAATTCGATGCAAAAAAAGACATTCTTCCATGCTGTTGAAGCAACATTTTACTGATGACTTTTTAGTTTTCCATTTGTCTTTGGTTCAGTTGATGTGGTACCCATTTTCCTTCCTTTAAAATCTTCCCATTGCTTGTAAATGGTCAAAAATTGTTTGCTGAGCAACATTTAATATTTTTGCAAGTTGTTTTTGAGTTTGGATCTTCATCCATTAATGCTTTATTGGATCTTCATCCAATAAAGCATTAATGCATCCAATAATGCATTATTGGATCTTCATCAAATAATGCTTGTAATTGTTGGTCTTTAAACTTTTTCAGTTGATCTGGACATTCTTTGTCTTTCACATTGAAATAGTCACTTTTAAAATGTTTAACCCAGAGTTCAAAAGTATCTTGAGATGGAGCATGTGCACCATAAGCTTCCCAAAGTATTCAGCAGCACTCTTCTTTAAAATAAAGTAATGAATTAAAACTTCCCACAAATGTTTTTTTTGGGGGGGGGCATGAAATTCAACATTTTTTAAGTGTAAAAATATATATGATGTTAACATCTCCAGAAAATTTGACATTTGAAGTTTTGAAGCTGGTTGTCAATACAACAAAATAGCATACATTTCAAATCGCATATGTACCAACATATGTGTAACTCCACCTATTGAAAAAAATCCACATTATTAACCGGAACACCTATTATATGAGGTTGTGGCCAGAGATGCAGCTGATGTAACAAAACAAGAAGGTATTAAAGGATGAGAGAAAGAACTCTAATGAATGAAAACCACTGTAGAAGCTGAGACCGGTTTGGCTCAGTGGATAGAGCGTCAGACTGTGGACTGAAGGGTCCTGGGTTCGATTCTGGCAAGGGCATGTACCTTGGCTGCGGGCACATCCCCAGTAGGGGGCCTGCAAGAGGCAGCTAATCGATGTCTCTCTCTCATCAATGTTTCTGACTTTCTATCCCTCTCCCTTCCACTCTGTAAAAAATCAATAATAAAAATTAAAAAAAAAACACTGTAGAAGATAGCAGCTGATGGCTAAATTCTCATTTTTTTAAGATAAGTGATTCATTGGTGAAAAGTAAATGAAAAGGGAAAATGTAAAACCAGTTGTGTTATTACCAGTTTTCAAATAGATTAAAATGAAACAAACTATTTGTTTCTGGAAGGGAAGCTATTCATTGGTTTTTAGACAGTAAAAGTACATATAACATTGAGGAAATTTATTTATTTCACATGGTAACCTGAAAAGAAAGAAAGAAAGGTAGTGAGGTTGTAATTCAAGCTTATTGGAAGTATTTTCTACAAGACTGGAAACAATCTTCTTGACTGGATAAACCTAGGCTGAAATTACAGCTATACCCATAAACACCTCAGCCTCTCCATGCTGCTCCTTCCTTCTAATGACTGGATTAAAGTGTTTTTCTCATGTGATTGTATGTCCTCTGGCCTCCTAATGCACAAAAGTGGCCAATTTAGAAGCCAGATGGTCATCAAAAGGCATTGTCCCTGAAGTGCTATTCTTACATGTCAGACCTTGGCCAATAATTTGTGCAAGGACCAGGTCCTTCTCTAAAAGGTTCGAATAGCCACTTTCAAAGTGATGAGGATCAGCCAATACCTAATGTTGATTTTAAGTGTTTTACTTGGTCAGAACAAGGAGGAGAAACAGGAATTAGACTCCCCATCTTTTTTGTTTGTTTGTTTGTTTTCCTTTCTCTCTCTCCCTCTGGTGTTTTTTTCTTCTTCTTTTCATTTTTCTTACACATTTCCTATCTGTTTTCCACAAATATATGAGGCAAATAATAAATTTTCAGTAACCTGAAAGTTGGATTAAGTTCAAGAGAAGCTCAGAATATTAGAGTGGTTACAATACATGCTATAAATCTTTGCTTTCTGTTCCGCTCTCCTCGGCTTCTATTTCCTCCCAGTCCTGTTATTTCTCCTCTCATCTCCAGCCAGGCGTCCCCCTCTGCAAAGAGGAATGTAACAGATTGCATGAGTGAAACATTCCCCATTCTCCAGGTCTTGTCTCATTATTCTCTTGTAGCCTTTGCCCAATGCTCCTGACAATGTGGGAGAGCTCCCCAGCCAATCACTTCCTGGCATTCTGTTGATTCCATGGTGGGATCTGAGGAAGCCTATCAGCCTCTGCCAGGCAGATAACCATCATTGCTTCTAATGTGTGCTTTGGCATTTCTCATCACTGCACGCATCTGTTGAGGAGATAAAAGGAGAGATTTACAAATATGTAATCAGCAGATGTATGAAGGCTGTTGCGGCAAAGTAGACTAAGAAGGAAGCCTATCCCATCTTTGGGGGCATGGGTGAAAGTTGATAAATATGCTGGCTTTTGTCTGACTAAGTCATTACTAACACCTGGAGGCTGTCTCAGTCCTTGGAGAAAAACCATGAAGAATATTTGGTAACAAACACATTTGGTTCACAGAGGGGGTTATTTTGAGCCAGATTGGAAAACATTTTAAAATGGGATAGTGCCTGCATAAAAGAGGCAGCTATTTCAGCTTTGCTGCATAACAGGAGTTCTCTAGTGGATCCTTCTACACAGTGGAGCTGTATGGTAGGTCTATGGAATATCACACTCTAAAGTCAGAAAAGCATACATAGCCTTTGCCAAATGTTTGTATGTGCATTAGAGCAAATGCAGAATTATATAATCACTTTCTCCTGGGCCCTTGTGTATTCGCTCTAGAGCCCCAGTTCTATTGGAAACTCACTTAAAATCAGTGGGGTTTCTGAATAGTAATGGAGAGTTTTTATAACTCTAGTTCTTTAAATATTGTTTGAAGTCTATCTCTTGTTAATCTTTATCATCCTCCTCCCCCCAATTTCTTACATGGAAAATTTTGGAAACTTTTAGAATAAATGTTAAACTAATTTCATAGTTGAGGCTTTTTTTTTTACTTTATCTAAAATAAAAATGATAGATATTATCAGTCTTCCTTCATGAGACACATTTTATTGATGAATTAATATGTACTAGAAGCTAGCACATGTGTTAGAAGCTATATTTTTGAAGAAAGGGAAAAAGGACAGATCATAATCCTCTAGGGAAAGAAAGAAGAAATTGATGACCTACTCCTAGTTTGACAACAAGAGAAACTTAATGTAGTGATTTCTCACCATGGACTCAGATTTCTAGAAAACTGTGCATAACAAAGAGAATCTCTGTGGGTCACTGTAAGTCATCAGGATATTGGGAGGTTACATTAGGATGTCACTGTCTGACAGAGGAATTGGCTGCCCTGGCAAGAGATTAAACATTTAATACTTTAGGGTATTATGTTATTCTAGGCCTCTCTCTATTCTTTTCCATTTCCTCATATTGTCTACTTAGTTTATCTTTTCTACTCTGTCTTTGGTGAAAAATCTTGTGCTTTAAAATAATTTTATTGAAAATTTTATTCTTTTTCTTTGTAAATGAAATATTTTGATAGGCTAAATTTTGTTAAATATAAAGCTTTCATTTCTTTATGTTGGAATTAGAGGAAACCATTAACCTGGGTGCTGAATACTGTGTTCATAATAAAGTAAAATGACAGTGACTTTTGGTTAGAATTAAATGAATAGAGACACCAAAGAGTAGCACAGAATAATGTTGGTACCAGCATCAGACATGCAGGTTTCTTTGGTTTAACATTACCTAAGCTCTTTTAGGACACAGTTACATGTCTTTAATGTTTGCAAATCTTCTTTCATCTCCAGAGTGAAATGAAAAAGAAATTATATCTGTTTTTCTTCATTGTCTAAAAGCTATATGCATAATCTATATGATAAACATCTGGCTAGCAACTGGCACATAAATAATTCAGTAATGTTGAACAGGGGATACATTACAGAACACCGTTCCACAAATCCCACCTTGCTTTTCCCCCTTTCCACTTGCAATACTCAATTTGAAATCCATAGAACTTCTCAAGGTCTATTCTAACTCCAGATATACAAAATAGAGCAAAATGAAACAAAACTCACAACCTCATTTTTGAAGTAGTATATTCCCCCTTTAAGAGGCAAATTTGCTCCCACTTCTAATTGAATGATTTTTAAATTTAAATAAAGCTGAATTTGGAATAGATTTCTGTCTCACTTACCTCCTATAAATAGAATTTCTATGAGTTATATTATTTTAAGAGTTCATAAAAAATACACCAGCTAATGTACCAACTTAATGTTCCAAAGGGAACCTTTGCCCTTGAGGTTCTTCTAATATGCTGCCCTTGGATTCAATGAAAGAGTTTCTGTTCATAACTTTTGCTATCTTGTGGGATTTTCTTTGTGGTCTGTCTTATGGCATTTTGAGGATAAGAATCAATATTGTAATATCAATTTCTGTTGATCACCATCAGCCTTCTATCCCTCCCCTTAACGCATTCTCATCCACACACACACACAACCTTCTACTTCTATGGCAGTAGTATATGATAATATGTTTCTTCATAGCTCAAGCATAATGTTGCAGAAGAAAAAGAAAAAAATGCCATTTCAGAACAGCTATTCATTTGCAGCCAAACTTTTCTTCAGTTCCCGATGCAAAGAATGCAAATGTAACAATTCTATTTTCCCATCAGGCAATAGCTAATCACATTAGTGTTTTATGTGATAGATATGCCTATCCTGTCTGACAGGAATGACCTTTCAATTCTTAATTTGGACATATATTTTGAACAGTGAAAAGAAAATATGAAAATATTCAGAAGTTTATAACATTGTAATATATATGCATACAGCTTTTTCTCTGTATTGGTGAGCAGATACTAACAATAACACTAAGAGAATTTTATTATCCAATTTTGTGTACATTCAATAGGATTATGAGCTTTTGATCACACAAATGCAAAAAAGATTTAGCAGGAACAAGAAGCAGCATAGTTGTAGAAGCACAATTTCTATTCTATTAATCTGAGATAGAGCTACTCTTTTTTCCCCAAAAATTGCTACACAGCTTGAATGATATGTTCAACTTTCTCTGTTTATTCCTTGCACCACTAACCTCAGAATGTTGGTGGTTTATACATAAATTCTCAATCTTATGAAATCTGGGGGCTGAAAAATCTTTGGATACTATCCACACATTGAATGAGAAGGAGCCAATGCAATTTTTAGTTTTCTTTGTGGGTGGTCTCTGTTAGTCTTGGTTAGTGACCTGTGTAAGTTAGAAGCAATGAAGAAGACTCTAGAGACTTATTTAAGATAAGTAATTTTAATAGCTCATAAATTTACTAGAAATCTCTCTAATGTGACTTTAAAATCCTCTTTCCATATGAGAAACTCTCAAAATGAGGTGTTTCAATTACTTTAGCAACTAACCCACTTGAAAGGATTTATCCAATTTTTAATTTTATTCCACTTTAGTGCAGTGGATGGCAAGGCTCCAGGGTAGTAGTCATTACAAAGAGGTGAAGAGGGTCAGAAACCCTTCCACAGAGGACATTCTCCTAGCTCTCCCATTGCCTCTTTCAAACTATGCACCTTTACACAAAATGCCCTGAACCTCATGACATCTGGATGAGCTTTTGATATTACCACTATGTTCAGTCACCACATCTCCTTGTTGAGGAACTTGGCATCATCTCACAGTTCCTTCTCTATCACTACGCCTGCCATTACCAGGGACAACTTTGTGGATAAGGCACCCGATAAGTAACTTCAATGTTATTTTTTAAACTTTTCCCCTTTTAGCATCCCTCTGCCATGGTTATAACTGGTCTTTGTCAGTACCCAGGACTGTTATACCTTATAATCCCATCCCCTGACAACAACACAGCAATCTATGAGCCCCCTAGTTCCTTCTGTTTCTTATACCACCAAAAATTTCTCTTCTATACCATTAATATCCAGTTCTTGGAACATCTGTCATTATCTTGCTAGCCTCAATCAAATTTTCAGGCAGCATGAGCAATATTGGATAAATGTGCTTTTCTCTGCCACATCAGGTCATTGTCTGCTAAGATGTTGCAATGACATAGGACTCAGCAACTTCTAAATTTCATGCTTGATCATAGGTACCTTTATAAACATTATGTCATATTTTAGGAAACTAAAACTTAGGGGATCTTTGGATTAAGCTATACGATTTCGCATTGTGGAAGTGTAAATGGAACAGAGTAAAGGACATAGTTTTAATGTATGTAGTTGCTCAACAAATATTTTTTGGTTGATTTATTTAATAGAGTCATAATAAACAGAGGGAAGTCCAGTTGATGTGGGTCAGTGGTTAAGCACCAACCCATGAACCAGAAGGTCAGGTCACATGTCTAGATTGTAAGCTTGATCCCCAGTATGGGATGTACAGGGAGGTGGCAGGTCAGCAATTCTCTCTCATCATTGATATTTCTCTTTCTCGCCCTTTATTTTCCTCTCTGAAATCAATAAAAACATATTTTAAAAAGATGCTGATGCCTGGGCCCCACACGCAAAGGATGTGATTCACAAGGCTGGTGAGTAATCTGGATATTAGCCTTAAAAACTACACACAGGAAAAAGAAAATTTAAAGAAAAAACAAAGTGGTTTTCAATGTGGACTGCCAAATATCCTACGGAAGTAAAAGAAGATAAAGACTAAGAAGAAATGTTTGGTATTTCCATCTCTCTCAGTGGTAATCCTTGAGAAAGTAGGCTCAAGAGAATGAAGAGGCCTGAAATCAGTCCTAAGACACAATAGAATCACAACAGGGAGAAATGGCAGTGAGTGGATGGAGAACTGGAAGCACCAGGATATATAAGAGAAGACTTGCCTTAAATTTTAGTCTTGTGGTTTGTATTAGTTGATGTAGACAAGTGAAATCCCAGTGGAACTAAAAAAAAAGTGACTTTTTCAAGCCAACCCTGCAGGGTATTGACCTCAGAGCAGCCTTCATTTATGTAGCCTCTTGGCTTGCCTGCTGGCTTCTGACTGCTCAGGAATCAGATGAAAGATTGTGTGGACTCACAGCCACTCCTAAGAGAGTCAGACCAGAGTACCTCTTCAGCTCCCAGCCTATTGGACACAAGGATCAGTGGCCCTAGCCTACCTTCAAGAGAGTTTAGAAATTTTCAATCAGCATGTGCAATATTGGGTAAGTATGCTTTTCTCTGCCACATCACTGAAGCAGGTCATAATGTCTACTGAAATCTTAAAACTAAAGCATACAGGTTGGACTTTACAAATTGTCTTGGACTATTTTAGATTGAACTGGTGATCCGGGAATGAGAAAGTTTCTCCAAGTTAGGTGCTGACACCACCATCTCTCTCTGCACTATAATAATGCCTTTCTCTCTTTGACAAATTACTAGTAAGACTAGACATGGCCATTTTGGAAGACTTTGAGCCACAAAATGTATGGTAACATTTGGCATCTTCACAGATGTATGATTTGGCCTGGGATTGCCAGTTTGCTGACCTGGGTAGAGAAAGGCTATAGCATTCCATCATGGATGAGAAAGACAGAAAATAATAAATGGACTAACAATACTGGCTCCCTGAGGAGATTCTGGAATCAAAACCTCTGGGATTGAAGCCTTATACTTTCTTTATTATCTTTTGTAGGTTTGCCAAACCTGTGTCCATTTTGTATCAATGTCAGCCTTCATTCAGCTAACCTGAGGGATAGAACAAGAGCAGGTAAGGGAGGGTATGGCTATGTCCCCCCTATTTCCTGTGAGTCAGCCAGTGGTCACTGGCACTGTTTTTTTTCGGTCTGGAGATGAAGCTCAGCATCCATATTTCTTTTCTTTACAATATATACCACAGTTGCTGTTCCTCTCTCCTCAGGTCTCAGAACAAAGGCCTGGAAGTTATAATAAAAAAGGTTTTAAAACCTCAGAAAGGAAAACCTGAGGAAGTACCACCACAATCAAGGCAAATTAGTGTCACCCAGTGAAATAAAGAAGGCTCTCGCTACCATAAAAGATTCTACACAGAAGCCTGCCCCTTGAGGCATCCCAGATTTCCTGGGGCTCCATGAACTAGCAAGTTAGACCCCATTTTAAGACAAATGATCTGATATAATATGATGATCCATGGGCAAGCCGTCAGCAGAGAAAATGATGATAAGCTTTTGGAAAACAAAACACCAATTCTTCCAGGCAAAAAAGAAGAAAATGTGG
The DNA here is from genome assembly GCA_027563665.1 of Antrozous pallidus. NCBI lineage: Eukaryota > Metazoa > Chordata > Mammalia > Chiroptera > Vespertilionidae > Antrozous > Antrozous pallidus. Next base: position 149,850,482 of record CM050508.1, on the reverse strand, counting down.
ATGGTGATCATCTATAAATAACCTTATTGTTCATGAAAGATCTCTCTCTCTCTCTCTCTCTCTCTCTCTCTCTCTCTCTCTCTCTCTCTCTCCTGCATTTCTTGACTTTAGGTTCCTTTTAATGATTGTTATATAGAAGTTCAATATATAAACCGATAGTGTTGGGTGGTAGCAGGGGGCAGAGTGGTTTGTGGGTGGAGCCATTTGATGCTGCCCTCCTTCCTGCACCTAGCCTACCTCAAGCCCTTGCTAAGGCAGTGCTGGAGAACTCTAGGATTTCAGAGAACACAATGAGACCATCACTAATCCAGGACAAAAGAATTAAAAGGCTGCAATAATGCATTTTAAATTGTGTACACAAAAAAAAGGAAATTATGAGTTTTTATTTACAATTCTAGATTTCTTCCTGTCCATGTTAAAACATTTCCTATCTAATCCAAATCTCTGACTTCTAGGTCTTGAAATCTCTGACTTCTAGGTCTTGGTGTGACCCTTCTCTCTCCCTACATTTCTACTGTCTTCCAGCTCTATCTGCCCCTTATTTATTCTGTGTCAAGATCTCATCCATGTGCTTTCTCTGCCTGTAGTCTTGTGTTTATTTGGGTAACTCCTACCTGTCTCAGCTCAGTCATTGGTTTAGAAAATTTCATCAAAGCCTGAACTATAGTGTACTCTCAAAATGCACTTCTCCTTTAGAACTCTTTGTCATGATTTCAAATATGTCAGTGGTTGGCAAACTCATTAGTCATCAGAGCCAAATACCAACAGTACAAGGATCGGAATTTCTTTTGAGAGCTGAAAACTGCCTTCTGTACATGGGCTACGAAGTTTCAATCACACTGTACATGTGTGCTTGCATGTGGTATTTTGTGGAAGAGCCACAATCAAGGGGCTAAAAAGCCACGTGTGGCTCAGGAGCCAGGGTTTGCCAAGCACTGAATTACGTAATTAGTATGATTACCTGTTTAATATTCAGGCCCCACCCCTCCATTAGGCCCTAAGCTCCATGCAGGCAAATTTATATATCACTTTGCAGCTAGCAACTAACCAAAGAGTTGAGGAATGATGGGAGTTAAATAAGTATTTATGGAATGAGTAAATGTCATAACTAGATGAGGCTTCCCATTGGCTTCTCTTTAAGGTCAAATAAAAAGGTTACATTTCTAATATGTTAGTATATGTTTTCAGTTTAAATCTCATGAACATTGGGTTGACAGATTGTTCCTTTAAATTTTAGGGTAGCAAACACCATTGGGTAATCAGATTGGGGGGGGGGGCATAAATAATGGCTCTATGTATTTAGATAGTGTTTTTATTAAAGTTTTTTTCCCTTGTATGGTTGCATTTCATCTTCATGTTAACCCTGTGAGAAATATAAGTCAGTTATCGTTATTATCTTATGCATGAGGAAATTAATAAATCGGCTGAGAAACTGTATCTTGCTTTAGCTTCTAAAGCTAATTAGTAACAGAATTGGAACAAGGACTAGCCCAGTGGTAATTGTTTTAAAAATTACATATGTAAGGGTATCCTAAGTTGGAGCCTAGTCTGTGAGCAGTTCAGGAAACCAAACACATAATACATTTAAACTGAAGTTACTACCATTGACTCATGTTTTCACTGTAGGTTCTGGCTTATCAAACTGAGTGAAAAAATGCCTACTCCTCCAGAAGGTTTCTGGATATATAGCTGAATTGTCATTTATATGCATCTTTATGTATCCAGAAGTATATTATCCTCAAATTACAAATCCAAACGTGGCTATGTTCCAGTAAAACCGGCTTTATGCTAATGCATGTGAACATATCAATTGGGAAATCTCTTTTTTTTTCCAAATCTATTTTTATTGATTTCAGAGACTAAGGGAGAGGGAGAGAGAGATAGAAACATCAATGATGAGAAAAAATAATTGATTTGCTGCCTCCTGCATGCTACACATTGGGGATTGAGCCTGCAAACTGGGCATGTGCCCTGACAGGCAATGGAACTGTGACCTCCTTGTTCATACATCCATGCTCAACTACTGAGCCATGCAGGCCAGACTGAGGCATCTTATTAAACAGCAGCCTCCCAAATACTTGGGCAGAAATAAATTGAGGTGCCTCCTATAAAACTGCTCTGTAAATGCAAGCTCAGTAGCTGAAAGTGAACTTTAAAAAATGAAAAAATATTCAGAGGAAGACTTGTTAAAGGAATTAGTAATGGATATGGGAACATGTTATGGTCAACTTTTGGGCATGAATCCAGACTCAATTATTAGTAACCCCAAATCTCTTGCATTTGGGAATTTTAGAAGCTCTGGAGGAATAATTTAGGATGGAATGTCTCTGTTTAATAAACTGACATTTTTATTTTTTAAAATGTGCATTTGTGGGGGAAAAAATGGCGGCGGAACTGAGGGATTTGATCTGAAACTGCTCACAGGGCAGAAGGAGGGAGCAGCTGAAGGTCATGCAGGGAGCGTTTGTTGGCGAGTAGGGGGACAGCTGTGCTCCGGGAGAAGATAGGGGACTGCTGGGCTGGCCTCCCCAGCCTGAGCGGCCCCAGTACTGCTGGGTTCTCTCCCTGAGCCAACTGCGCGAGGAGGCGCGCAGAGGCAGACCACGACATCTTGAAGGGGAAGGACCTGACAATATACAGCTGCAGTACCGGCTGGACGACTGAGACTCCTGGAACACCGGCGCCCAGTTGGCGCGGATGCGCAGAGTCCAGTGAGCTCTAAACTCCAGCACAGAAAGGTCAGATTTCCCTGGGAGTCCTTTGGGCATGAAACTGAGGGGGCTGGCAGACTGGGATATCTGCACCTTGGAACTCAAAGCCTGGAGATCTGCACCTGAAATAAAATCTGTGGCTGCTGGAGCTGGTAAACGTGGGAGAGGGCCCTTGGAGCTGGTGGCAGAGTTAATCTCTGGAGTGCAACCAATTTGGACCTGACAGAGGAGGGAGACCCATAAGTTTTTTGGAGGTTCCTGGCTGCTAAAACAGCAGTCACCATTAGAGAGGCAGTATTGAATACCACAGGGACAGCAAAATTTTAGTTCAGGATAGAAAGGACCAATAGACCCAGAAGTCAATCTAGAAACACAGCCACCCAGGGGCCAAATCACAAATTGACTCTTGTGTGACACGGGGAATTGATTATATTTTCTCTTCAACCTTGGGAATACAGTCTATTTTCATCTACTCTTTAGTATCTTTTACTCTACCTCAACTTCACCTTTATACCACCACTCTCTTGCTAACCTTTCCCTATTTAGTGCCTTGTTTCCCTTACACTTTTCCCACTTTAGATTTACCTTAATTCTTTCTTTTACCCCCTGTTAAAATTTCACCCCACTTATATATCTAATCTCCAACCACCTACTCCAAGTCCATATATACCTCTAGCTTCTCTGTCTTCACTATCTTAAAGTGTTTTTATCCCTGTCCTGTTGTTGTTGTTTACTTGACTATTGATTATATCGATTTTTCAAACAGTTTTATGAGATTGATTTGCTTATTCTTTTATTTTGGTTTGTCATGTAGGAGGGGTTATTTTTATTTTTGGTGTTGTTTCTTGTTTTGTTGTCCTCATTTGCATTGTTTTTTAAGATAGATTTTTGCTTCTGTGTTCCCTCACCTCCCTTGATATTAGTAGTTGTATGTAATTTGTATCAATCTCCAGGTACTTGTTGCGGATTTTGGTTCGAATTAGGGGCTCTCCTATAGGAGTTTTCACCCCACATTTATAATTTACTTCTTTTTTTTTCTTCTTCCCCTTTTCCCATTATCATTTTGGCATTCCTGTCTTTCTTTTTGTGAGTGTGTGTGTGTGTGTGTGTGCGGGGAGGACCTCTTTCTTTTTGTGAGAGTGTGGGTGTGTGAGTGTCTGTGTGTGTCTGGGGGAGGTTCTCTTTCTTTTTTCTCAACTACAACCGAATTTGCCTTTCTCTGGCGATCACCTTTATTTGGAATTACCATTACTGTGACTACATTCTGGTTCAGTGCCTGGTGAGTTGCACCTGGTTGTGTTGTATTTTGTGCCTTTAAATCAATGCAGGAGAGTGAGAACTACATAACCAGATACACAGAGAAGAGAGACCATGGGAAGACAAAGAAACAGCCCACATATGAAAGAAAAACAAGGCTCACCAGAAAAGGAGGTAAACGAAACGGAAGTTAACAACCTGTCAAAGAAAGAATTCGGAGAAATTGTCATAAGGTGGCTGAAAAGAATGGAAGACAAATTTGATAATATGAGTAAGACCCAAGAGGAAATGAGGAAGACCCAAGAAGAAATTATGAAAAGCCTAAAAGAAACGAAGAAGAGACAAGAAGAAATGAAAAGTGACATTGCTGAAGTAAAGAACTCAATAGAAAGTATTAAGAGTAGACTAGAAGAAGCAGAAGATCGCATCAGTGAGCTAGAAGACCAGGTAGGAAAAAACCAAGTAGAGCAGCTTCTAGAAAAAAAAATTAAAAAGTAGGAGGAGAGCCTAAGGGAACTTTGGGACAACATGAAACAAAACAACATCCGCATAATTGGGCTTCCAGAAGGACAGGAAACTGAGCAAGGAATAGAAAGCCTATTGGAAGAAATAATGACAGAAAACTTCCCTGATATAGGAAAGAAAAAACCCACACAAATCCAAGAAGCTCACAGAGTCCCAAGCAAAATAAACCCCAAAAGACCTACACCAAGGCACATTATAATTAAACTGGCAAACACCAATGACAAAGTAAGAATCTTAAAAGCTGCCAGAGAGAGACAGAAAGTCACCTACAAAGGAACCCCCATCAGACTAATAAGTGATCTCTCAACAGAAACCTATCAGGCCAGAAGGCAGTGGAATGAAATTTACAAAGTCATGCAAAGGAAGGGTCTGAATCCTAGAATACTATACCCAGCAAGGCTCTCAATCAAAATTGAAGGCCAAATCAGGAGCTTCACAGATAAAAAAGGACTAAGGGAATTCGTCACCACCAAACCAGCAATGCAAGAAATGCTAAAGGATCTGCTGTAAAAAGAAATAGGAAGCGAAGAAGGAACACAGGGGTAAAGAACAAAAATGTCAACATATAAGTATCTATCAATAATAACTTTAAATGTAAATGGTTTAAATGCTCCAAACAAAAGACATAGGGTAATAAAGAAAACACAACCCATGTATCTGCTGTCTACAAGAAACCCACCTCTGAAAAAAATACGCATACAGACTGAGGATGAAAGGTTGGAAAAAAGTTATTCAGGCGAATGGACATGAAAAAAAAGCTGGGTTAGCCATACTTATATCCGACAAATTAGATCTCAAAGTGAAGGACATAACAAGAGATAAAGAAGGCCACTTCATAATACTAAAGGGAGCAATCCAACAAGAAGAAATAACTCTGGTAAACATATATGCACAAAATACAGGAGCACCCAAATATATACAAAAACTCCTAGAGGACAACAAGGGAGAGACAGACAGCAATACAATCATATTAGGAGACTTTAATACCCCACTATCACGATTGGACAGATTTTCTAAACAAAAAATCAGTAAAGAAACATCAATCCTCAATGACTCATTAGACCAGATGGAATTAATTGACATCTTCAGATCATTTCACCCCAAAGCCACAGAATATACATTCTTTTCAAGTGCCCATGGGTCATTCTCAAAGATAGACCATGTGTTGGGTCATAGGCAAAGTCTCTCCAAATTCAAGGAGATAGAAATCATATCAAGCATATTCTCAGATCACAGTGGCATAAAGCTGGAAATCAACTACAATAGAAACAATCCAAAGAAATCAAACACATGGAGACTAAACAGCATGCTATTAAACTATGACTGGGTTACTAGAGAGATCAAGAAAGAGACAGAAAACATCATGGAAACAAATGACAATGATAGCACAACAATCCAAAATCAATGGGACACAGTGAAAGCAGTTCTGAGAGGGAAGTTCCTAGCTCTAAAATCCTACTGCAAAAAACTAGGAACAGCGGCAATAAATTATCTAACCCAACAACTCAAAGAGTTAGAAAGAAAGCAACAAGAAAAGCCCAGTGTAAGCAGAAGGAAGGAAATAGTAAAGATCAGAGCAGAAATAAATGACATAGAGACCAAAGAAACAATACAGAAGATCAACAAAACCAAGAGCTGGTTCTTTGAAAGGATAAACAAGATTGATGAACCTCTAGCCAGACTCACCAAGAAGCAAAGAGAGAGGACCCTAATAAACAAAATCAGAAATGAAAGAGGTGAAATAACAACAGACCCCATTGAAATACAAAGGATTGTTAAAAAATACTATGAACAACTCTACTCCAACAAACTGGACAACCTGGAGGAAATGGATATATTTCTAGAAAAATATAACCTCCCAAAACTCAATCAGGAAGAATCTAAACAACTCAATAGACCAATAACTGTGGAAGAAATTGAAGCAGTCATCATAAAGCTTCCGGCAAACAAAAGCACAGGGCCAGACGGCTTCACAGGGGAGTTTTACCAAACATTCAAGGAAGAACTAAAACCTATACTCCTCAGACTATTCCAGAAAATTCAAGAGGATGGAACACTTCCAAACTCCTTCTATGAAGCTAGCATCACCCTAATACCAAAACCAGATAAAGATGACACAATGAAAGAGAAATACAGGCCAATATCCCTCATGAATATAGATGCCAAAAATCCTCAATAAAATTCTAGCAAATCGGATCCAGCAGTACATCAGAAAGATAATACACCATGACCAAGTAGGATTTATCCCAGGAATGCAAGGATGGTACAATATCCGCAAATCAATAAATGTGATACATCACATAAACAAAATGAGAGATAAAAATCACATAGTCATATCAATTGATGCAGAAAAAGCATTTGACAAAATCCAACATCCTTTCTTGATAAAAACTCTCAACAAGGTAGGAATAGAAGGATCATACCTCAACATAATAAAAGCCATATATGATAAACCCACAGCAAACATCATACTCAATGGGCAAAAACTACAACCATTTCCCCTAAGAACAGGAACAAGACAGGGTTGCCCACTTTCATCACTACTGTTCAACATAGTACTGGAAGTATTAGCCATTGCAATTAGACAAGAAGAAGAAATAAGAGGCATCCAAATTGGAAAAGAAGAAGTTAAGCTATCCTTATTTGCAGATGACATGATATTGTACATAAAAAACCTGAAAGACTCCATAAAAAAGTTAGTAGACTTAATAAATGAGTTCAGCAACGTAGCAGGCTACAAAATTAACGCCAAGAAATCTATGGCATTTCTATACACCAATAGTGAACTTACAGAAAGAGAAACTAAAAAAGCAATCTCATTTACCATCACACCAAAAAAATTAAGATACCTAGGAATAAACTTAACTAAGGAGGTAAAAGTCCTATTCATGGAAAACTACAGGACACTGAAAAAAGAGATAGAGGAAGATGTAAACAGGTGGAAGAACATACCATGTTCATGGATTGGGAGAATCAACATAATTAAAATGTCCATACTACCCACAGCAATCTATAAATTTAATGCACTCCCCATTAAAATACCAATGGCATATTTCACAGACCTAGAAATAACTCTCCAAAAATTCATCTGGAACAAAAAACGGCCCCGAATAGCCACAGCAATCCTGAGAAAGAAGCACAAAGTCGGTGGGATTTCCATACCAGATTTCAAGCTGTATTACAAAGCTACTGTTCTCAAAAGAGCCTGGTACTGGCACAAGAACAGACATATAGATCAATGGATCAGAATAGAGAATCCAGATATCAACCCAAACCACTATGCTCAATTAATATTTGACAAAGGAGGCATGAACATAAAATGGAGTCAAGACAGTCTCTTCAATAAATGGTGTTGGGAAAATTGGACAGATACATGCAAAAAAATGAAACTAGAGCACCAACTTACACCATACACAAAAATAAACTCAAAATGGATATAGGACTTAAACGTAAGACAGGAAACCATAAAAATATTAGAGGAATCTACAGGAAGAAAAATCTCAGACATATGCCAAAAGAACTTTGATGATACTGCTCCTAGGGCAATGGAAGCTAAAGAGAAAATAAACAAATGGGACTACATCAAAATCAAAAGCTTTTGCACAGCTAAAGAAACCATCAACAACAAAAACAAGAAAACCCACTGTATGCGAGAACATATTTGCAAATGTTATCAGTGATAAAGGTTTAATCTCAAGCATCTACAGGCAACTCACGCAACTCAATAAAAGGAGGACAAATGATCCAATTAAAAAATGGGCAACAGACCTAAATAGAATCTTCACAAAAGAAGACAAAAGGAGTCCCAGAGACATATGAAAACTTGCTCAAAGTCACTAATTATCCAAGAGATGCAAATCAAAACGACTATGCGATACCATCTCACACCTGTCAGAATGGCTTACATCAACAAATCAACAAACGACAAGTGCTGGCGAGGATGCGGAGAAAAAGGAACTCTCGTGCACTGCTGGTGGGACTGTAGACTAGTGCAGCCACTGTGGAGAACAGTATGGAGTTTCCTCAAAAAAGTAAAAATGGAGCTCCCATTCGACCCAGTGATCCCACTTCTAGGAATATACCCCAAGAAACTAGTAACGCGAATTAGAAAGGATATATGTACCCCTATGTTCATAGCAGCACAATTTACAATAGCTAAGATTTGGAAACAGCCTAAGTGCCCATCATCAGATGAGTAAATTAAAAAACTATTGTACATTTACACAATGGAATACTACGCCGCGGAAAAAAAGAAGGAGCTCCTACCATTTGTAACAACATGGATGGATTAGAGAGCATTATGCTAAGTGAAATTAGCCAGGCAGAGAAAGACAAATATCACATGATCTCACTCATTTGAGGAATACAATGAATGACATAGACTGATGAACAAGAATGGATCCAGAGACTGAGAAAAGTCCATCAAAATGTCAAACCTCAGGGTAAGTGGCAGGTGGTGGGAGTAAGGGGGAAAGTCAATATATTTGAACTCTTGAACTAAGGTAAGTGATTTGTGTTTTTACATCCCTGACAAAGTTTATATAAAATTATTTAAAAAAATGGCAGCTAGTTTGAGATTGAATTGACATGGCCTAGAGCTTGTCATTTCCTATGGACACCACTCCTTAGGCTAGGCCCTCCTTAACCTCCCGTGACACCACAATACCCTTACATGATATTATTCTACAATGTCATTATAATATTTGATATTTGACAACAGCATATTATACAATTATCCCAAATAAACTTACAAACTAATTCTTTGAATGTTGGGCAGCAATTTTAAAAAGGATAGGAAAGGAATTAATCCCTTTCAGAAGGGATGAAGGCACTGGGAAGGCATCCGAGCATTCTATATTGGCCCTTCTTGCCCTTTCTGCCAAGAGGGACCTTCTTCTTACTATCCAAATACACACAGCTGATGCCTGAGTTTTCAGTTCAAGCTGTGGCTGAAGCCTCTGGGCAGCTGGCACCATGGATCTGTCTCTCGACCAATGGTTTGAGCTGGGCCCTCTCTGGAGAAGAAACCTGGGTCCGCCGAGATATGTGATCAGTACCGGAACCCCTCCAGCAGGCGAGGGGACCCCAAGGCAGGTACTGGACGTGGAGGCTACGGGGGCATAGACTACAAAGGAGATAGAACTGAACCTCACAGCACCCTGTTTGGCCCCAGAGGATGGCTGGTTAGCCAGAGACAGGTAAGATTCCTCAGGGAAGGAACAACCTAAGACAGGCACTGTTGCAGAGGGGCCAACAGGATAGAGGGAAAAGGTCAACAGAGGTGGGGCACAGAACCTCACCCACAAACCTTGCAGGAGCTTGAATTCTCACCCCTACTGAGGGAGGTCTCCTACCCCCAAGGCTGCTTCGCCTCCCACGCACAACTCATAGCGGGACCCAGGTGGCAGACAGAGACTCGGCCAGCAGTAGTTGCTCTATATCTAAATGCAGTCTATTACCAGGAATGCTCAGGACCTACTCAAAATTGCAAATATTCCTTTCCACTAGTATTTACAGGGTAAACTAAGATTTCTGCTTGAGTATTAAAATTGACAGGAAAATACTAGTCAAGTTTTCAGATTAATTTAAATTGGCCAAGTGAAATATGTTGGATACTCAAGAAAATTATAGTGTACTCGACAAAAAGCTTTTCCTAAAACATTAACTAAAAAATCTATTAGTAGTTCATCTCACTGTAAAATTGCCTAACATCCAAAGAACCTAAAGCAGTCATATTTGTGTGCAAAAATTAAAATTTAAAATTACCAAGACTGCAAAATAAAATTTCCAAAAGCCCCCATTAATCAAAAAAGGGGAGAGGGCAGTGGGGTAATATCATGAAAGGAAAAAAATATCGAGTAAGTAAAATACATCTAGAAAATTCGTACTCCAGTAAAGTAAATTCCATTTGTAAAACCAACTGCAAGACACCCATGAAAAAACACACATGGTGTCAAAATAAGCCAAAGGAAAATCATTTAGGCAAAAATTAAAAAGAATCCCAAGTCTATTTTGCAGAGAGAATCCCTTTGTTAACTTTTGGTCGAGAATGTGTTTGTGTGTTTTCAGAGAACAACTCCAAGACCATGTGGGTTCCTGCGACTGTGAGGAACTGACGGATCTGTTCCAGTCATGAGGATGGTCCAGAGATGGGGGACACTGATGACACCTTGCCATGCTAGCAATCGGCAGCTGTGCATGACTGCAGGCAGCCCAGGACAAAATCAGAGAGGATGCATCTTGCATTGCCACGATGTGTCCACCATCTGGATACCATTGCTGACATGTACACATAAAGAATTATTTGACACTGAAACTGGGACTCAGAACAGTTGGACATTGAAACTGACACTCAAACATTTTTTGTTCTTATACATTTATTTCTAGTATGCAGAGGCAAGATATTTTTGAAGAAAAGAAACAGAGGAGAGTGATTGATATACTGGCAGGGTGGCCTTGAACAGGCTGTCAAGCTATAGGGGGAAGGCTTGGGTGGATGGGAGGTAGATGCTGGGGGAGATAAACTGAAGGACTTGTATGCATGCATATGAGCATAACCAATGAATGAAAGACACTGGGGCGGGGAGGGGGCAGGGTGGGGATATGTGCTGGATGGTAGGGGAGGCTGGGGGGAGGATAAGGGGGAGGGGGAAAGAAAAACATGTACTACTATTAATTATAAGTTATACTGCAAAAAATCAATAAAATATATTTTTCAAAATGTGCATGTGTTTGCTTTTCTAATTCCTTTTACTTATTGTTGAACAGGTACTTCTCATGACTTACTCTTCTGACATTGTTTCACGTTAAAAGATCATCTGGGTCTTGGGAGAACTAAGATGGCGGCAAAGGTAAAAACCTATCTTGCCCTCATAATCAGCAATTTTAATACTACAACTTAACGAAAGAACAAACACCTTCCAAAATCACCAGAAAGCCCGCCGAGTGAAAATTCCACAAATAAAAGTGAAGATAAGACACTGTGACTCGGAGGATTGGCGGTGGTCAGCGTTGAAAGATTCACGCGGAGAGAGGTTTGGAGTGCGCGCTGCGGAAAGGGCGGGCGGCTGAAAACCGGCCAGTTTTCTCGAACGGGGAGACAAAGGCATGCCACTGGACTGATTCTCCAGCTCTGGGCGAAGTCCAGAGAACCCACTATCACACGGGGTGAAAACTGGACAGTGGGAGGCCATGCCGAAGCTCGAGTGCTGCCGGGTCGGCTGGCTTGTGGAGAAGGCAGCCTGCCCGCGACCAGCTCGGCTGCGTGATGGTGCAGAGAGCGCTCCGCGACTTGTCTCTCATTCAGAAAACCGTCAGTCTGCTTTGTTTTATGACCCTGGGTGAGACATTGCGCATGCAGACTCATTTTGGGAAAGTCTGAATTCCCTGGCAGCTGGTGGAGCTCGGCAGTGGCTCTCTCTCAGAGGTGCTGGAGGCCATTGCCCCCGGCACAGAGTCCCCAGGGCCTCATAGGGTGGAGCTAACACTGTCTGCTTGGCCTGGAGACTCCGCCCACCCAACCTGAGCACAGCTGAGCTTCACAGACAATTGGCCTAGAGGTCAACCCTCCAAGTGCTAACAATGATTAACTGAGCTTAACTTCAGCAAGACTGTGCAGCCCATATCCACCTCCGGTAACTGGGGAGGCTGAGCCACTGTCCCTAGTAGGAAGTCTACCACAAAAAGCTAATTGACCAACTCAGGGAAGCAGCCACCATGCAGCAACATGGAAAGAAATCAGATGTGAAAGAAATGGAGGGAAAAAAAACGACTGGACATGGAATTCAAAACCACGGTTATAGGGTTTTTCAAGAGGCTCCAACAAAAGATCGAGGCCTATAAGGAAATAAGCAAGACCACAAAGGAAATGAATGAGTCCTACAAGGAAATGAACAAGACCCTCACGGATATAAATGAGACCTGCAAGGAAATAATCAAGACCAATGTGGAAATGAATGAGTCCTACAAGGAAATGAAGGAGACTCTCAAGGATATAAAGGAGACTCTCAAGGATATGAAAAAGGACCAACCAGAAATTAAGCATACACTGACTGAAACAAAAAATATTATACAAAGACCTAAAAGAGCTCTGGAGCACCTCAAGAACCAAGTTAAAGATTTGAAATACAAAGAGGTAAAATCCACTCAGCTGAAAAAGCAAGAAACCAAAAGAATCCAAAAAATTGAAGATAGTGTAAGGGGCCTCTGGGACAACCTCAAGCATACCAACATCCGAATTATAGGGGTGCCAGAAAAAGTGAGAGGCCAAGACAATGAAAACCTATTTGAAGAAATAGTGACTGAAAACTTCCCACACCTGGTGCAAGAAATTGACTTAGGAGTCCAAGAAGTGCACCGAACCCCAATATATAGGAACCCTAAGAGGACCACACCAAGGCACATCATAATTAAAATGCCAAGAGCAAAGGACAAAGAGAGAATATTAAAAGCAGCTATAGCGAAACAGTTGGTTATCTATAAGGGATCACCCATACGATTGTCAGCGGATTTCTCAACAGAAACGATGCAGGCCAGACGGGAGTGGCAAGAAATATTCAAAGTGATGAACAGCAAGAATCTACAACCAAGATTACTCTATCCAGCAAAGCTATCATGCAGAATTGAAGGTCAGATGAAGTGCTTCGCAGATAAGAAAAAGCTAAAGGATTTCATCACCACCAAACCAACATTATATGAAATGCTGAAAGATATTCTTTAAGAAGAGGAAGAAGAAAAAGGTAAAGATGAAAATTATGGACAACAAATACACATCATCAACAAATGAACACAAAAATCAAGTGAATTGATAGGCTGTTGAACAGGATAGACTGGTGAATATAACAGAGACATGGACATAGAGAGGGAATGGACTGACAATTCTTGGGGAGAAAAGGGTTGTGGGAAGTGCAGCAAGAGACTGGACAAAAATCTTGCAACAATGGGAGAGGACAGTGGGGAGGGGGAGGTGAGGGTGGAGGGTGGGATAGGTACAGGGTGGAGGGGAGCTATAGGGGGATAAAAAGGGGAAACAATGTAATTAATAAACTGAACAATAAAGAAAAAAAAGAAAAAAGATCATCTGTTCACAATGCATTGAAACTTCACTTTAGGACTATTTGCCTCTGAAAATGTTTTCATAATTAAAGCAAATCCTTTCTGAATCCCACCCAAGAGAATTTGTTTTTTTGAGAAAGTAATTATTTATTTTTCCACATAGTCTTATTTCAACAAGGTTCCAAGTCTTGGGACTCCAAAGACAGTGTCACAAGAAAGTAAAATTGAGTTCTTAAAACATCGGGAAAAACTGTAGCTGACACATCAAGTTATATATCATTTTGAGCTCTCTCATACCAGCAGACCATTCCCCCAAATATTTACTGTTTGTACGATAAATTGTGTATTTGGCCCCAGGAAAGGTCAGAAAGAGAATCAGGAGAAAAAAAAGGCAAGGCCAAGAAAAGAGTGTTTGGCTTTGGCCTTGCCCTTGCCATCTTTATCATACTATCTCTGTTTTTGTTGGAGGGGCTTGAGAGGTTCCTGAAATATTGATAGCTCTGGGCCAAGTACAGAAGGAAATTAGTCAAAATTGTGTGATGTAATACATTAGAGAAGTAATGTGTTTTTTCCAAGCATAGCTGATTCTGAAAAATTACCGTTGTAATTGGTGGTTTTATAGATAATGTCAAAGAATAGACAAAGGTCCCAGAGGCTCAACTTTATCGATCCCTAGAAACATCTAGATTAAGTTTAAGGCATGCACGTGGAATTTGGAGGCATTTGTAATGTTTTAAATGCCACTCCCTCTGTTGCACCTGTTCACTGGTGAAGTAGAGGACTTCACTTAGAAAAACAAGGACCGTCCATGAGCACTCAATTTAGTTGTTTGAAAAAGTAATTGGAGAAAAACAAAGAGATTCTTGTTCAGTCTGAAATTCAGAAGAAACTCTTGCCAACTTTATGAATGATGAGAGTTCTACTTTCCATGTCGAAATTGCTGGCCCTATTGCTGATATCCATAAATTAAGCAGCTGGTTTTTTTTTTCTTTTTGCAATTAAGCACACAGTACTCACAATGCACAATAGGTCCCTTAGAAGTGTGTCTAATCTGTCTACTCCCATTTAAAAAAATACTGGATACAGGATTATAAACAAAGAGTCTGTTACAGCACATCTGTACGAAGCTGGAGAGCGGAGTTCCAGGAGGATTTACATTGGGAAAATCCCCAAAGCAATAAAAAGAGACAAGCACAAACGTGTCCACGTTCCAAATAGTGAGACAAAGCCTGCTCCCAAGCCAGCATGCTGATTCAAAGGATTGGAAAGCTTGTGTGTAATAAAACATAGTTCAAATAGCTATGTTCATAATACCAGGGGTTGCTTATAATGATTGTTTCAATGAGGAGGAGGAGCTACATAAAATTATTTTCTAATGCAATCTGCTAATTTAAAACTTAAACATTCTTGCTATAATAGTGTCATGATTTGAAAACTATATCAACCAGCTCTAGTGGAGTCTCAGAAATGACCTTTAACCAAAGCTGTGAGACTCTGGCTTCTTTATTTATGATAATGATAGACCTTAATCACCATATTGTTCCTTTAAATGTTAGGGTAGCAAGCACCATTAATATCTTTGCTCAGGTCTAACTGCTCATTTAGAAAAGAAGTTTACTGCAGTCAGAGTCATTCAGGCTGGGAGTGACAGCTCTCCCTGGTTCACCTTCACCTCAGCGTGACAGAACAGGCAGCAACGTGGAGCATTCATTGGTAGATGAGGCTGGGCTGTGTTTAGAAGTAACACCTGTGTTTATCTGTGCTTACAGGTGCCAGGTACCCCTTTGTCAAAAATAGCAAAGCTTCCACCAATATGCTAGTCATTTCTGAAGAGGGCTTATGATATATTTTGTTTTCCAGAGTCCTTTTTTTTTCTCCAGCTTTCTAAATTTAGTTAGATTAAAAAAGAATTAGATTAGAAACATTCAAAATCAATCTTTCTAGGGCCGAGTCTCTAAACCTAAGTGATAGAAGTAACAATTTAAAAATGATGGTCCTCTAAATTATTACAGAAAGAGATTCCTTTCTTCTTTATCCTGGTTTTCCTTCTTTGCCCCCACCCCTGCCCCTAAGGAATCACATACATGTTTTTGGAGGCATAACAGCCCTAAACCATCACAAGCAGAGACATTGAAATTCTCACTATTGTGGTTATAGTACAGGATTTACTTTGGACCTTGAGCTCATTAGGGAAATATTTGACATCTCAACTCCAATTATTTAGTAGTCACCAGGCTGCAAAGGCCACACATAACTGCCTGCAATGGGTTATAATTGGAGAGGATCAGAGGAATGATAGCAGAGAACTGCATTTCTCTTGGTCTCCAAAGACAACAATACCTCAGGTCATGGTTCCTTTCCAAAGTATACTGTAAGGCTGGAAAACAATAGGAGTCCTTTCAGATTCCCCAGATCAGAAATATTAAAAAATCAGCTCAGCAATGTCTTATAGACCACATTTGTCTATTGTTTCTTTAAAAAAACAACAACTTTGTACATAAAGCATTCTTATTTTCCCCTCTGAAATATTCAGTTATTGAGCAGCTATCTGGCTCTTCTTCTTTGTTCTCTATCTCTTCCTTGTCCACAATCCAGTCTTGGTTCTGAGTCTGCCAAAGAGTTTTATTGCCAAGGGCAGATATGTTCCCAAGAATTTTGCTTATGTGAAGAAACCATTCTTTCACTGATAATATTTCTTTAAAATTAGTTTTTTCTTCTAGTGTTCTGTTGCTGAACTATATTATTAATGTATCAGCTTTCTTTATTTTCCCAAAGGCTTCATTTTATCAATACTTTCTTGACTTTCATGGAGGACTTCTCAGGATTTGTAAAGAGAATAATGCTGATTTGCAAATAATTATAAATACAGATTCTAAAAAAATTTTAAAAAGCTTGCTCATGCTATATGATTCCAACTGTATGACATTCTGGAAAAGGCAACACTATGGGGACAATGAAAAGCTCAGTGGTTGCCAGGGTATAGGAGGAAGAGGAGAGATGAATAGCTAGAGCATCAAAGATTTTTACGGCAGTAAAAATACTCGGTCTGATATTGTAATGATGGATATATGTTAATGTACATTTGTCCAAACCCATTAAATGTGCATCAACAAGAGGGAACCCTTAAGTAAACAGTAGATTTTGGGTGATTATAATGTCAGTTCATCTTTGGTAGAAAAAAAATACCATTCTGGTGAATGATGTTGACCATGGGGGGAGGCTACATGTGTAGAGGCAGGGGATATAGAGGAATCCCTGTACTCTACTTGCTATTTTATTGTTACCTAAAACTGCTCTAAAAATTATCTGTAAAAGAAAACTTATTTTGTTGTATTTCTTCCCATCCTTCAATATTTTTTCTCCCAACACATGTGAATTTCCTTTTCCTTATAAAGTTATAGTTTAAGAAATTTCTTTTTTATAAAAGAAAGCGTAATAAACTTATGTAACTACCATTCCACTTCAACAGTTATCCCCATTTGACAAGTCTTTTCTCATCTCATTTTTAACCTTGTGTTGCTGTAACTCTATTTACATAGCTCTCCCCTAATTATTGGATATTAGATTATTTATAGTTTTCAAATGTTAGGACAAATTCTAATGTTTTGTCCCTCATATAGGGACAAAATATAGGTTTATTTATTTGGGTTCAAAGACTGTTTTCATACATTTGACACATATTATAGTTAAACTAATTTCCAAAAGCCTTGATCAATTTATACCCTCAACCATAATTTTGTTTTGCATAATTTAAAAGTTGCAGGTTAAATATGTTTTTTGGGGTGTTACATTATTTTTCTTTTATTAAAAATATCCTAAACAATTTTGAACAGTTTTTATTCTAGTTCTGCTTCCTCATTTTGTGACCTGTCCTTGCCTTTTATTTTTTGAGTTTTCAGTATTTTTCAAGGTTTTAATATGCAATCTCTAGATAGTAAGGATATTAACTATTTGAGAGAAGTAATTCTTAAAGGCCGAAACTCTCCACTTTTTAAAGTGAAAAGATAATGTTGAGACATTTTAAATTTGTAGACATTTGACTTGTTATTGGTTGAACAGACCTGAATGAACACTGTGGATGATTTCATGGCCCCAGCAATGTTGTTAGAGGGAATAGCCCAGGATCATTGCTAAACTCGTTATTTTTTTTACTCTAAAATGCAGAGATATATAACTATCTGGACAAACATAGAGAAAACTATGGAACCTTTGAAAAAGTTAATTCCCCCAAACATGGAATTGTTATTAAAACACATTTTAAAATAATGCATAACCCAAATAACTATCCTCTAGTTTCTCATACTCTATTTAAGTATAGGGTAGACAAAGAGGAGTATTCAGAGGAGAGCCTGTGATAGGTGGTTTGTGATTCCAGGAGCTGTTTCAGTATAAGCTCTGCTATTATGTCTGGCACCAGCCTGGGACCTGCCTTTGATATTTAGGTGATTGTTAATCACAAATATGTAATTATTGTTTATCAATAAAAAGGTACCCTTAGCTGCCACTTCCACTACATTTACCCACTGACAGAAAAAAAGTAACGGAGAATAGAACTTGAAAGAAGAAAAGGTGACAGAAAATGTTCTCTGGAGAGCCATGTATAGATGCTATCATGAGAAATAGCCTCAACAATCTGCAAAGTCTAGGGTCATAATGGGGAGGCGGGGCTCTGCTGAGGATGAGCTGTTCTATATGCTGTAGGATGTGGAAATGTGTGTATGATTACAATGCTATGTGCATTAATACATTCAATAGCCAATCCCATCATCCTGAGACAAACCAGGCTGAATAAATTCAGATGTGTATTTTAGAAATAACAAACTTATGAACTCTCTTAACCTTTCCTTTCTTCATCTTCTAGTATTGAATTAACCTGTTTTTGTTCTGGGTGATCTAATTCTTCAAGGATCTGCTAGGTGATTATAATTAGTTAAACAGTATTGCAGAATATTAGTGGTTTATAATGATTTAATGTGATTCACCTCCAAGCTCACCCAATAACATAGTAGTAGTTTTGAGGAGAGTCTTTGATGCCTCAACTCAAGAACAGAAATTACAGTGGAAATTTAAAGACTTGTGAAATGCTGGTGATGAGTGTAGTGATGACGGCAGCGTGGCCAGAAATTTGACAGAGGGTTTATTTCAGTCTTTCAGTTTTTTGTTTTTTGTGTTTTTGTTTTTTTTACAAAGGAGACTGCCTACTTTTATCTATTTAGCAATAATTTATTTAGTATGTATATATTTATACTTGAACTTTATCAGAATTACATTTATATGTAAATTATGTAGGACTTATGCTAAAAATGTCTGTACGAAAATTTGATTTCAACTTATTTTACTTCAGTACATATAATTGTTAAAAGATACTGTTGTTAATTCATGTTAACATAGAAAAGATATTTATTCTCACTTCAATTGTAAGGATGGTTCTCTATATTGTGGAAAAGTAGATTTTTATTGAAGTGGGTGAAGAATTGGTTATTCTACCAATACCTAACAGTATAAGCCAGACATGTTCCTTAACTTCTCAAAGCTTCAGTTTGCTTATCTGCAAAAAAAAAAAAAAAAAGATTAATCGTATCTATTATAGAAGATTGTTTTGAGAATTAATCAAGATAGTATATGTTATTAAGCTACATACATTTTAATAGGCAGCTGCTGACATAAATGATGGTAGAACTGCAATATGAGAATTGCAAATTTAAAAAAGAAAAAGAATTTGGAAATTTTGACACATTGAGTTCTTTTTACTATTTTTTTTTGCCAGAAATGGTTTATTAAAGGTAATAAAATCTATACAGCTAGATTTGTTAAATATACTTGGTTGATGACCACTAAAAGATATATTTACTTAGTTCAACAGAATGAAGGCATATTTTTTTAGAGTGTTGAATTTCTTTTAAATGTGTTCATTGGATTACTGTGAGTTTCTTCTAGTATCTGCCTGTCAAAAGAACAGACTTGTTAACAGATTCCAGGGGCAGCTGTGAAGACGAAAGCTGTCAATAACTTGCCATTAAGTTCCAAGCTTCAGTCTAGCATGGAGAATGTGTTAGTCTCTGTGATGGATGATCCCTCCCAAATGCTGCATTTAAAATGGCTTTCTATTGTGAATAGTTAATCTTACTGAGGTCAAACGGAGACTTAACACAAAATTATACTTTTTATACTATTATAGAATGAGGTATTTGTATAAAACAGTCTTTGTTCATTTTGCAGAAAAATTAAAAAATCTGTTAACATGATTTTACATGAGGGCTCTCCATCAGATGAGTGAATCCATTTTGAGAACAGAATTATTTTATTACAAACCCTTGAAATAATGCCCAAACAAAATAAGCTGAATATTCCATTTTACTTGGTCATTGTAGTTGAGGGTCTTCCTTACTTGTTTTGGTTAATTATTTGGTATTTAAATAACCTCTGCAAAGGTTTTGAGCTTTCAGGGAGATGAATTCGCATTGGTGGGTTATTCCTCTCAGAGGACTGTGGAGCTTTTCTGTCATTGCTATTGGTTTAATGAGAGTGAAGCCTTTCAGATACTAGATGAGTTGCTGTGGACTGATTCTCTTCACCAGGACCTTTGTCATTTGAGTAGAATGAGTTTGTCTCCTAGGTCCATTAGAACTTAATTGGTAGAAGGGCTGGGTGAAACTTGATAGTGAATGTCCTTTATAGGTAATTATTAAGAACCATCTAGAAGTCAGCTATTTCTCTAAAGCATGTAGTGAAACTAAGGATGTTCTAGATAACATTTGCCTACAGTCATTGGATGGAAAGATAGGACTTACTAGAGATGATCTCACAATTCTTGAGGTTTAATAATGGGTAGAAAATGATTAAAAACTGGGGTTTGGATTCAACAGATTGTGGTGCAAATCTTGCTTCTATCCCTCAGTCACTAAATGGCCTTCGGCAAATGATTTACTCTTCTCCATCTCTGTTTTCATGTCTGCAGAATAGAAATAATAATGACTACCTCTGAGTGTTTTTAGATTTAAATAACTTCACATAGTTAAAGTATCTTACAGAATCCTAAGCTATAATGGCATGCAATAAACTGAAGTTTTTCTATGTATTTATTTCCCTCAGTAAACTTTCCCCCTCATTTAATAATACTCTTTCCTTTCCCCACTATTATGGACTGTAAGAAAGAGTGCTCTTTGGGTTATAATAGGGAATATTTTTCAGATTTTTCTCCCACAGAGAACAAAGAATTTTACAAAAGGACCTCTATTCTTGGGCCATCATTATGTTCAGTGTCTGACTGACGTGGAGCAAATGCATGGCCACATTTGAATGCCTCTCTATTTTCTGCAGCAGCAGTCAAGGTCAGAATGATACTATTGGCCATCAAAACGTGTAATGTGTTGGATCTTGAAAGGCTTTAACTAGAAATCCCCCCCTCTCGTATGCACCATCCTAAAGGCCAGTCTCAAAGCTTTTTAGTTTCTCTTCACATTTTTATTTTTGGTCCCATACACTGTTAGTGTGCCTTGCCTTGAACTATTTGAGGTTCATTGTTTACTTTCTTCTTTGGAGTGTATTTCTAGCAGCTTATTCTTAGTGGCCTTTTGTTCAACATCTCAGAGTCCTTCAGATTTTTAAGACAATGGCAAATTAAAAGTTAATGCATTATTATTTGTGGCTTGCTGTAATTTTATCTTAGGTTATTAGATGGCTTAGCTCAGAAATGCCAAAGCTTTCAAACTTCTGACTCTGATCCTGCCACAACACTTCAAATGTCTCTCAGATTGTAGAAAGACTCCTGAATAAGCCAGCAGAATAATTTTCCTACTGTTGCAGAGTCTGAAACACAAAATTTTAACCCCTGAAAAGTTCTCCAGGGGATTCATAGGCAGATGGTAATTGTTGAACTTTCCCAGCATGATGATGCCATTTGACTACTGATGGCTGCTCCTAGTTCACTTGCATACCCCCTCATATTATTTATCTTAGTAAATGTTAACTTCTTTATCTTTCTTAAAGAGGAATTAAGTGTTCTTTTTAAAATATTTATCTCCAGCTACGTGTGACACTGAAGAATAATCAATTATTATTATTTTTTTGAACAATGATCACTTACTTTCCAGGATATATGTAGTAGCCAAACCGTCTGTGTTAAAGAGACACCTACCTTTTTCCAACTTGCCAGGCACAATGGCTCTGGCAAAGAAGGGTGGCTAGAAGAAGGGCCGCTCCGCCATCAATGAGGTGGTGACCAGGGAGCACACAATCAACATCCACAAGTGCATCCACAGCATGGGTTTCAAGAGATGTGCCCCTCAGGCATTCAAGGAGACCTGGAAATTTGCCATGAAGGAAATGGGGACTCTGGACATGTGCAATGACACCAGGCTCAACAAAGCCGTCTGGGCCAAAGCATAAGGAATGTCGCATATCATATCCGGGTACATTTGTCCAGAAAATGTAAAAAGGATGAAGATTCACTAAACAAACTGTATACATTGGTCACCTATGTGCCTGTCACCAATTTAAAAAATCTACAGACCATTAATGTGGAAGAGAACTAATGCTGATGGTTGAATAAAGTTATACAACTGCAGAGAGAGAGAGAGAGAGAGAGAAAGAGAGAGAGAGAGAGAGAGAGAGAGAGAGAGAGAGAGAGAGAGAGAGAGAGAGAAACACACAGAGAGAAACACACAGAGAGAAACACACAGAGAGAAACGGAGAATAGAGAGAGGCATCTAAACTCACTACAGTATGATAGGACTCTAGGTGCAGGCATACCTTGGAGATATTATGGGTTTGATTCCAGACCATATCAGTAAGGTAAGTCATAATCTTTTTACTGGTGGAGGGTCTCCCCTTCAATTTGTAAACAATGCACTATCTGTGAAGTGTGATAAAACAAAGCATGGTAAAAAGAGAGTCGGTCAGAGCAGAAACAGTATAGCTCAACCCTAAATTATTCATTTATTAAAAATTATTTGAAAGTTAAATTAATGCCTTTAACCATGCTACAACTTGATTCAGTTTCTTGGATGGTGAATACTTATTACTGATCAATTCCACCTTAATCTCAATTTTTAAAACTTGTGCTCAAAATTCTGTTGATGGTTGTATCCTGTGATGTTACAGATTGACAGTAGGAACAATTAAACTTGGAGTACTCAGTTGCCACAATGGTCTTGGCAAGGCAGGAACTGTGTGTGGCCATACCTTGAAGCACAACTTTTGCATGTGAGATAGATACTATGATTTTATTGTTTGGACTGTCAGGCTGAAACTTTAATCATGAATACCAGGAAAAGTTTCAGAGGTACTTTGTAAAATCCTTAGTAACTGTTACATAAAGTACATTTCCGGGTTCAATTCAGTGCATTTTACTAAAGAACATTAAATATTTCACAACAAAA
The DNA here is from genome assembly GCA_027563665.1 of Antrozous pallidus. Taxonomy (NCBI): domain Eukaryota; kingdom Metazoa; phylum Chordata; class Mammalia; order Chiroptera; family Vespertilionidae; genus Antrozous; species Antrozous pallidus. Next base: position 149,827,555 of record CM050508.1, on the reverse strand, counting down.
GCAGTGCAGATTATGAATAAATCAATTTTATGTCATAACATTTTACATTACAAAAACTTATTCCAACCTGGAATACTGTAGCTGGCTTGCATTGTAGGGCTTTCAATTCTAATGGAAGATGGTTCAAATATTATAAATAATTAATTTTATGTACTATAAAATAGCTTAAGATTTTTTCATGTTAAAAACAAACAAAAACAAAAATGTTAGAAGAGAATTTGTTGTGATTGTGGCAGAGGTTGAGAGGGTGGAATTAAAACAAAACTATCCTAACTGTAACTTACCTATTTGTGATGTGTGCAAAGTATAAAAAGTTGGCAGAAATGGAACCATTTTAAAATAGAGTCAAGGCAGCCATTCCAAAGGAATTGCATTACATGTCTTACGCCTTGAACCTGGGCAAAAAAAAAACTCTTTGAACTGGGCCAGACCAACATTGTCTTACAAGCAATTATTTATAAAGCTAACAAGCAAGCAGATCTGATCACAAGGACTGGTAGTTAAGGACATTTTAAAAAATCTTTTATTCATGTAATAATTTCCCTTCTCTTTCTTATAAAAACCTCTTTGGGTTTCTGCCTGAGTGTATGCCTCTAAATTGCAATATTTTTAATCTCAAATAAACACTTGCTTCTCACTTTGACTTTTTATTTTTAGGTTAAAGGCAACTGTGACAAATTCCTTGGTCTCCTCCAGAATTGGCTGCTTTCCTCCTATTTGATTTCCAAAACTAGACCAAATGTTCTAATGAAACTTCTTTTTATATTATACTAGAGGCCCAGTGCATGAAATTTGTGCATGGGGTTGTATCCCTCTGCCCAGGCTGCACCCTCTCCAATGTAGGAACCCTTGAGGGATGTCTGACTTCCCGTTTAGACCTGATCTCAGGATCAGGCCTAAACGGGCAGTCAGACATCCTTTTCACAATCCAGGACCGCTGGCTCCAAACTGTTCACCTGCCTGCCTTCCTATTGGCCCTAGCCGCTTCTACCTGCCAGCCAGATCACCCCCTAACCACTCCCCTGCTAGCCTGAGTAATGTCTATCTGCTTTCCTGCCAGCCCGTTTGCCCCTAAATGTTCTCCCCTGCAGGCCTGGTCACCCCTAACTCCCTTCCCCTACTGGCTATCTTGTGGTGGCCATCTTGTGTCCACATGGGGGCAGCCATCTTGTGTGTTGGAATGATGGTCAATTTGCATATTTTGCTTTTATTAAATAGGATAGAGGCCTGGTGCATGGATGGGGGGCAGCTGGTTTGCCCTGAAGGCTGTCCCAGATCAAGGTGAGGGTTCCCTTGGGGTGTGGGCAACCTGGGCAAAAGGCCTGTGGTGGTTTGCAGGCCAGCCACACCCCCAGCGACTCAAGTGGTAGCCCTGGTATCTGGTATTTATTTATTTTCTGTAATTGAAACTTTGTAGTCTGGAGCAGAGCCAAGACTACTGCTTGCTCCATGGCCTCAGCCATTTTTGTTGGGTTTATTTACTTATCTTCTATCATTGAAACTTTGTAGCCATGAGTGGAGGCCTGGGCCCACCAGAGTGGACAGAAAGCTTGGCTTCCTCCATTATAGGGAAACTCAAGACTTCTGCTTGCTTTCTGGCTGTAGCTATCTTGGTTGGATTAATTTGCATACTTGCTCCTGATCGACTGGTGGGCGTGGCTTGTGGGTGTAGCGGAGTGATATGTAAAAGTGCATATTGCTCTTTCATTAGATAGGACTTGAGGCCTAGTGCATGAAATTCATGCACAGGAGAGGGGTCCCTTCAGCTCAGCCTACACTGTCTCTAATCTGGGACATCCCTCTCAAAATCTGAGACCACTTGCTCTTAACTGTTCACCTGCCTGCCTGCCTGATCACCCCTAACTGCCCCTCCCTGCCAACCTGATCACCCCTAACTGCCTCTGCCTGCCAATTGATCACCCTTTACTGTACCCACTGTGGGCCTGGTTGCCCCCAACTGCCCTCTGTGCCAACCTAGTCACCTCACTCAGCCTGCTGTTCAGTCATTTGGTTGTTCCTCACTAACCCCCTTTCCAGCCTGGTCTGCCCATACAGCCTGATGTTCAGTTGTCTGGTTGCCCATCACTAAACCCTTGGCAGCCTCATTGCCCCACACAGCCTGCTGTTCAGTCATTTGGTCATCTCTCACTAACTCCCCTGCCTGCCTTGTCTCTCCATGCAGCCTGTGTTTGCTCATCTGTCTGGTTGTTTTGGTCGTGATGGTCCCTGGCTTTTTATATATTAGGATAACCACTATCTTATTTGTAAAGGATTTTCTAAAAGACTATAAGTTACAAACATTGATATTAAAATATTATTTTTTCACCTAAATCCTAGTTTCATTTAATTCCATGGTTAGCTCTTTCTTTTTTTAAAAAGAAAGTAAATTTAATTAAAAAATTAATTTTATTGAAATAGCATTGTTTAATAACATTATTAAATTTCATGTGCACAACATTATAAATTGATATCTGTGTACTCTATTGAGTATTCATCACTCAAAGTAAAATTTCCTTCCATTGTCATATATTTGACTCCCTTTACTGAATTCATCCACTCTCTACCCTCCTTCCCCTCTGGTGACCACCATTCTGTTGTCTGTATCTATGAATTTGATACATTTTTATTTTATATTCTTCATTTGGGTGAAATCATACAATTTTTGTCTCTTTCCATCTAACAAATTCCACTTCACATAATACCCTCAAAATCCATGTTGACACAAATGGCAATATTTTATCTTTTTTTATGTCTGAGTAATATTCATTTTATATATATATATATATATATATATATATATATATATGTCTCATATCTTTCATTCAGCTGTTGATGGATACTTGTTTCTATGTCTTGGCTATTTTTTTGTTTGTTTATTTGTTTATTTTTTCTCTTGGGCTCTGGAATGTATCAGCCACCCCCGTATATTTATTTATTTATTTATTTATTTACTTACTTACTTACTTATTTTATTGTTTAAAGAATTACAAATAGTAGTACACATGTTTCATTTTCCCCCTCATTCCATTGACCTTCCCCCAGCCTCCACTACCCCCCAGCACAAGCCCTCACCTGCCCTCCGCTCCAGTGTCTTGTATCCATTGGTTATGCTTATATGCATGCATACAAGTCCTTCAGTTGATTTCTTACAGTTCCTGCCCCTCACCCTCCCCTGCCTTCCCACTGTAGTTTGACAGTCTGTTCAATGCTTCTTTGCCTCTGTATCTATTTTTTCCCCAGTTTCTTTTCTTTAAAAAAAATCTTGCATCTGCATACTAGAAATAAACATATAAGAACAAACAATGCTTGAGTTCCAGTTTCAATGTCAAATAGTTCCTTATCTGTATATGTCAGCAATGACATCTGTATGGTGGACAAATGGTGGCAATGCAGGTTCGATCCTCTCTGGTTTGGTCCTGGGCAACCTGCAGTGACTCACAGCTGCTGACTGCTAGCATGGCAAGGTGTCGTCAGCATCTTCCATTTCTGGACTGTCTTCGTGTTTGGAACAGACCTGTCAGTTCCTATTTTTTGCAGGAATCCATATGGTCTTGGAGTTGTTTTCTGAAAATATACAAACATATTCTCAACCAAAAGTGAATAAAGGAATCTTTTCTGTACATTAGGCTTGGAATTCTTTTTATTTTTGCCCAAATGATTTTCCTTTGGCTTATTTTGACACCATGTGTGTGTGTTTTTAATATATTTTATTGATTTTTTTTACAGTTAGGAAGGGAGAGGGAGAGTCAGAAACATTAATGGGAGAGGAACATTGATCAGCCACCTCCCGCACACCCTCCAGTGGGGATGCACCTGCAACCAAGGTACATGTCCTTGAAGAGAATTGAACCTAGGACCTTTCAGTCCACAGGCCGACGCTCTATCTACTGAGCTCAATTAGTTAGGGCCACGTGTGTTTTTCATGGGTGTCCTGTTGTTAGTATTACAAATGGAAATTAATTTTCTGAAGTAAGAATTTTCTAGATGTAATTTACTTACGTGATATTTCCCCTTACATGATATTACCACACTGCCCCCCCCCCCTTTTTGATTAATGGGGGCTTTGGGAAATTTTATATTGCAGTCTTGGTAACTTTAAATTTTAATTTTTGCACAAAAATATAACTGCTTTAGGTTCTTTGCATGTCAGGCAATTTTACGATGAGATGAACTACTAAGAGAAATTTTAGTTCATATTTTAGGAACAGCATTTGGTCCGGTACACTTAAATTTTCTTGAGTATTCTCTTATTTCAATTGGCCAATTTAAATTAATCTGAAAACTTGATTACTATTTTACTGTCAAATTTAATACTCAAATAATAATCTTAGTTTACTTGTAAATAGTAGTGGAAAGGATTATTTGCATTCTTCAGTAGGCCCTGAGCATTCCTGGTGCTAGACTAGATATAGGTATAGGGCAGCTGTTGCTGGCCAAGTCTCTGTCTGTAACCTGGGTCCCAATCTGAGCTGTGCATGGGAGGCGAAGCAGCCATTGGGGCAGGAGACTTCCCTTAGAAGGGGTGAGAGTTCAGGCCCCTGCAACATGTTTTGGCTATTGTAAATGATGTTGCATAAGGCATATATTTCTATGAATTAATTTTTAAAGTTTTCAGATAAAAACCCAGAAAGGGAACATTTGGATTTTATGACAATTCTAGTTTCAATATGTAAGGGAAACTCTACACTGTTTTTCATAGTGGTAGCACCAATATATATTCTCAACAATAATGTACATGGTTCTGTTTTCTCCTCATTTTTTCCAACATTTGTTTATTGTCCTTTTGAATGTAACCAGATAATATGTGTGAGGCAGTATCTTATTGTGATTTTGATTGACATCATGTTGCACATTTTTCTATATGTCTGTTGGCCATTTGTATGTATTCCTTGGGAAAAGGTCTATTCAGATCCTCTGTCCATTTTTTTTACATTGAATTTGTTGTTGTTATTGAGTTTTAAGAGTGTTTTTTATATTAATAGTTTATTGTAAGTATCACCTGGATCTATCTTGATAAGGAAATCTAAGTGGTAATATTTTTTTTTCACTTCATATGTTTATTTTTTTATTAATTTTTTTCTTTTTTTAATCTTTATTGTTCAGTTTATTAATTACATTGTTGACCCTTTTTTATCCATCTATATCTCCCCTCCACCCTGTACCTATCCGACCCTCCACCCTCACCTCCCCCTCCCCTCTGTCCTCTCCCATTGTTGCAAGATTTTTGTCCAGTCTCTTGCTGTACTTCCCACAACCCTTTCCTCCTCAAGAATTGTCAGTCCATTCCCTCTCTATGTCCATGTTTCTGTTATATTAACCAGTTTATCCTGTTCATCACCCTATCAATTCACTTGATTTTTATGTTCATTTGTTGATAGATGTGTATTTGTTGTTCATAATTTATATTTTTACCTTTTACTTCTTCCTCTTCTTAAAGAATATCTTTTAGCATTTCATATAATATTGCTTTGGTGGTGATGAACTCCTTTAGCTTTTTCTTATCTGTGAAGCACTTTATCTGATCTTCAATTCTGAATGATAGCTTTGTTGGATAGAGTAATCTTGGTTGTAGATTCTTGATATTCATTATTTTGAATATTTCTTGCCACTCCCATCTGGCCTGCATCGTCTGTGTTGAGAAATCCGCTGACAATCGTATAGGTGCTCCCCTGTAGGTAACCAACTGTTTTTCTCTTTCTGCTTTTAATATTCTCTCTTTATCTTTTGCTCTTGGCATTTTAATTATTGTATGTCTTGGTGTGGTCCTCTTTAGATTCCTATATTTTGGGGTTCTGTGTATTCTTGGGCTTTTAAGTCAGTTTCTTTCACCAGGTGGGGGAAGTTTTCAGTCACTATTTCTTCAAGTAGGTTTTCATTAACTTGCTCTCTCTCTTTTTCTGGCACCCCCATAATTCGGATGTTGGCATGCTTGAGGTTGTCCCAGAGGCCCCTTACACTATCTTCAATTATCTGAATTCTTTTTGTTTCTTGCTTTTCCAGCTGAGTGGATTTTTCTTCTTTGTATTTCAAATCTTTGACTTGGTTCTTGTGGCCCTCTGGACTGCTTTTAGGACTTTGTGTAATATTTTTTATTTCAGTTTGTGTATGCTTGATTTCTCATTGGTCCTTTTTCATATCCATGAGGGTCTCATTCATATCCTCAGAGATCTTGTTCATTTCCTTGAGGGTCTCATTCATTTCCTGGTTGGTCTTGTTTATTTCCTCATAATTCTTATTAAGTTCATCGGCCTTTTCTAGGAGCCTCTTGAAAAGCCTTATAACCGTGGTTTTGAACTCTATGTCTTGTCGTCTTTTCTCCTCCGTTTCTTTCACACCTGATTTCTTTCCATATCTCTGCATGGTGGCTGCTTTATGTGGTAGATATCCTCTAAGGGTCAGTGGCACAGCCTCCCCAGTTATTTGAGATGGGTACCCTTACTGCAATCCTTTATGGGTTGTACAGTATTTTTGAATTTAAATCCAGCTTGTTGTTGTTAGCCCTAGGAGGGTTTGACCTCCAGGCCAATTGGCTGTGAAGGGAGACTGTGTTCAGGTTGGATGGGCGGAGTCTCTGAGCTGCGCAGGCAGCCTCAGTGTCAGCTATGTCCTATGCGGCGCTCTTGTGTGCGGGTCTCTCTTGGATGGGGATGGCTGCAGGCACCTCCAAGAGAAAGTTGCTAGTCTCTTCCCCTTGCCAGACAACTCTGCCTCTCCCTAAATGAGTCTGCACACCCAAAGTCTAGTCCAAGGTTGTAAAATAGGTGGTTTCTGGGACCAGGAGACAAGTTTCCAGGGAGCAAGTCACGCGTTTGTGCGACACTTGCGCTCAAACTTCTTTTCCCAGCTACCGGATTTCTCTGAAGACTAGGAGACCTCTGCCGCACCCCGCTTCCAGGGTGTGTCCCCCAGACCTTGTACCTCGTCTGGCACTGGGGAATCCGTGTAGTGGGACGTCTCCGCCCTCCCCGTTGGTGAAATCCAGCCGGGGTTGCTACTCCAGCCCTACAGCCAGCTCGCGCGACCAGGACAGCTCCTAACCTGTTTCCGTCTTCAAGGCTGCGCTCCCGCCGCTCCTCTGATTCTTAGTGTCCCACTTTTACTCATATTTGTGGAGTTTTCACTCAGCCAGCTTTCTGGCGATTCTGGGTGATGTTTGTTTTGTTGTTATGTTGTAGTTTTTGAATCGTTGCGCGGAGCAGAACAATAGGTGTTTACCTACGCAGCCATCTTGGTTCTCTCTCCCTAAGTGGTAATCTTACTTAAATCTTATACAATTAAATACTGTTGCAAGGAGAGTGAGTGGCCCAGAAACCAAGATTTTTAATAAACTAGAAGCCTGGTACATGGGTTTGTGCAATGGTGGGGATCCAGCTGAAACTGAGTCTCTGACATCACTCAAGGGGTCCTGGATTGGAAGAGGCTTCAGGCCAGGCTGAGGGACTCCACTTGTGCATGATCAGGGCTAGGGAGTGATGACAGGATGGCTCCAGGGTGTGTCCAGCCATCTCACCCAGTCCCAATTGATCAGACCCTAGCAGGAAGCTAAACTACAGGTAGCAGTATCTTGCCCCTGGTGGTCAGTGTGTGTCATAGCAAGTGGTCAGACAGTTGACACTTAGCATATTAGGCTTTTATTATATAGGACAATTTATAAATAAAACTTAGCTTGTTTTGGTTGTTTTGGAGAGAAAAAAAGGGAACAGTGATGCTTGAGAACTGATCACAAAATGATTGTCTTGTGCAATCTCCTAAAAAGAAAAATAACTGTGTGTTACAAATAGTTGTTTACAAATGATTATTACTTAAAAAGAGAGATTGTTATTTGACCTATTATTTTTTTCTTCAATGGTTGTACATTGCAGTCTGCCTCATCCTATCTGATAAAAGAGTAATATGGAAATTGACCATACCTCCAATCAAGCCATGCCCATCAGCCAATCAGGAGCAAATTATGCAAATAAACAGATACCAAGATGGCTGCAGCCACTGAGAGCAGGAGGGAGGCTTGGGTTTCCCCAGCAATGAAGGAAGCCAAGCTTTCCACCTGCCCTTGCTGACCTAGGCCTCAACTCAATGCTACAAAGTTTCAATTATGGAAGATATATCCCAACAGAAATGGTGGCAGTCATGGAGCTAGAGAGAGCAGAAGCTAGGGTTGCCCAGGAAATGGAGGAAGCCTAGCTTCTGCAGCCCTATCGCCTAGGCCTCCACTCTACTCTATGCTACAAAGCTTCAATTATAGAATTTAAATAAACCCAAACAGAAATGGCTGTTGCCACGGAGTGAGCAGAAGGCTTGACTTCACTCCAGACTATAAAGTTTCAATTGTAAAAAATACATAAATTAATCCCAGATCCCAGGGCCTCTGCTGGGGGGCATGGCCAGCCTGCAAACCACCACAGGCCCCTCGCCCAGGCTGCCCTATGCTTCAAGACAATCCCCACCCTGATCTGGGACACTTTTCAGGGCAAAACAGCTGTCCCCCACCCATGCACCAGGCCTCTATCCTATCTAATAAAAGAGTAATTTTCAGATTGACCATCACTCCAACACACAAGAGGGCTGCTGCCAGGTGGTCAAAGATCCTGCTCCCATGTGGACACAAGATGACTACCATAAGATGGCCAGCAGGGGAGGGCCATTGGACGGTTCCAGCCCTGCAAGGGATGGCAGTTGTGTGTGCTCAGGCCATCAGAGGAGGAGAGTTTGGAGGGACCAGGCCTGCAAGGGAGGGGAGTTGGAGGCAATCAAGCCTGCAGGGGAGGGCAATTAGGGGTGACCAGGTAGGCAGAGAAGGGAAGTTGGGGGCAAACAGGCTGGCAGGGGAGCAGTTAGACATCAATTAGGCTGGGAGGGGGTGGTTAGGGGGTGATCAGGTTGGCAGGCAGAAGTGGTTAGGGGCAATCAGGAAGGCAGGCAGGTGAGCAGTTTGGAGCCAGCAGTCCTAGATTGTGAGAAGGATGTCCTACTGCCCTAAATTCGCAGTTGGGCATCCCTCAAGGGGTCTCAGATTGGAGAGGGTGCAGGCAGGGCTGAGGGACATCCCCCACCCTCCTGTGCATGAATTTCATGCACTGGGCCTCTAGTAAATAAAATAAAACACTTGAAGATATGTGTAGGATAGAAAGCATTGCTCTCAGCTTCTGTACCACTTTCTAGTTTATTTGACATTTTGTCTTTAACCTTCACATAGGTTGTTAAAGATCTGCGTCAGGTCAGTAAATTAATTGACTGAGTTTAAACATGTAAAGCTCTACCTCCTCTTGAAAACAATGAAACTAGAAGACAATAGAACTTCCAGAGGTAGCAATGTAATGCCTTACTAAAGTGAATTAGTGGCCTGTACCAGATTTCATCTAGCTCTTTAACATATGTTTATCTACCCAGCTATCTCTTTATCTATATAATGTGTATGTTTATGCACAATACATAAATGTTATGCAAAATGTATATAGAAGCAGATGCTTTACAAAGATTAAATGTTATTTTTATATGTCTCCAAAGTCTGTGTCTCATATTAATACAATGTATTGTCAGATTTTTCCATTGTTCCACTTCAAAGCATGCAATTATATTGCCTTAATTGGAAGCACTGATGTGTTTTCACCAAGGATGTTTATTTGTATTCTGACTACTGAGATATAAATATGGAACCATTTGCTATTTTTAGTTTTCTACTAATGTGGATTAAAAAACACCTTTTATCTTTAACAGACACATCGAGTTTATTGTAAGTTCAAAACTCTGTATTTGTATTGGGATCATACAACAAAATCTTACTAGCTATTGTACTGAAATGAATCTTTATTCAAGGGTCATGATAATACACAGCAGAAAGTATAACAGATAAATCCAGGGACTGGCTGACTTTTATATTACTATTCATCTGACTAGAATGGATTCTATCCAAAAAGCTTTGTGTGCATTTGACCAGAAGATTCTTAAATATTTTGTCATCTCTGATCAGTTTGGTTGGCATGGATTTAAAATAGATTTTTCATAGTTATATGTTGTTAGTGGAAATACAGTTTCCTCCAAAAATTTTTGAGGATATAATTTCCAGGGATTTAGTGAAACATTTTTATCTTGTCAGGTAATATCAGTATTAATGTATACTATTGCTCAATAAATAGGTATTATATACTTTTTTTGTTTGTGAATCCTCACTGGAGGATATTTTTTTCCTCACTGCTTTTCAGAGAAAGAGTGGAAGGAAAGGACAGAGGGAAAAAGAGAGTGACAGAAAGAAACATCAATATGAGAGAGACACATTGATTAGCTGCTTCCTACATGCTCCCTGACATGAAGGAGCTGGGTAGAGAACCCTCAATCTAGTGTGTGCTCCTTCACCAAGAATCAAAGCCTTGACCCTTCCTTCCATGCCCAGGTCAATGCTCTAACCATTGAGTGCACCAACCAGAACTATGTGTTTTTCTTTAACCCTGTGTATGACAGCAGGACTCTGGTGACCAACACTGCATGGATTCTGCCTTTTTCCCTATCTATGGCCTCAGTGAGATGAATTAATCAGGTAAGTTAAAATTGTCTTTGCCATAAACTCTAGCAATGCTATTTTTGTCACTATGTTCCAGGTACCAGTTCAAGCACTTTACATTTATAAACTAACTTAATTTTCATAGCACATATGATGTACATTTGATTAGCTTCCTCATTTTATAGTTGAGATAACCAAGGCAAAGGTAAATAGAAGAACTGTGCTCTCTCATAACATTGAGGCTACCGTTCTTTAGTTAAAAATATCGCCACAAATAATTATTAGATATTTAGCACTTACTAAAAGGCCATCGTAGGTCCAACATTTTATTTGTTCATAATGTCTTTTTTTTTATAGCTAAGAAAAGATTCAATACCCCTCAATGCGTTATCTACTAGTAAAACAAAATGCAGCCAAAAAGCTTTTTTTAAAAAAACAACAACAACTTAGGCAATAGTGAAGTGACAATAATTTGTTCATTCATTTATCAGTACTGTATTGTGCATCAGTACAGTGCATTAGTACTGTATTACTATGCACCAAGCACTTTCTTGGCCATGAGGTATACAAAGTATACAAAATTCCTATGGGAGATTATATTATACTAGGGGCCCAGGGCATAAATTTGTGCACTTTGAAAGGAACTATGGGCCACAAGGCTGCAGTGAGAACAAGGGTGAATTTCCGCCCATCCTCTGCACCCCACCTGGCCCCTCCCACTTGCATCCCTGGTCCCGTGTCTGCCGGCAGCCCCACTCCCACTGCCATTGCTCACACCCACTGACTGCACAGAGCAATTGGGGCTGGCACCATCAATGGGGCAATTGGGGCAGCAGCTACCCCTCACATCCAATGATGGCACCAAGTGACCAACATCAGTGCTGGGTGTGAGCAGTATGATTCCAGTGTGGGCGCAGATGTGACTGGGGCTATCACCAGCAATGGGTGAGAGAGACAGCTGCCAGCCCCTATTGTCCCTCAGGAGCAGGAGGAGGTAGAGAAGCCCTGAAGGGCAATTGGGGCTGGCAGCTGCCAATTGCACCTGTGATAGCACCAAGCAATTGGGGCTGGTACCAGGCACCAACAGTGGGTGCAAGTGGAGCCAGTCTCTGCAGCAAGTGTGAGTACTGGGCAGGACTATAGCACATAGGAGCAAAAAATTTTTAGTAACCACCAGAGGCTTGCCATAATGATAGTGACCAGTGCCCTGTCTTGGTCTGGTGTCCCCATTCACTCTGCCAAATTCCATACTCTGCCGCCTACTGCCCACACCCACCATGTTCCACACATGCCCCCTGGTGATCAGTGAATGTCATAGCAACCGGTTGTTCAGTTGTTTGGTTGTTCTGCCATTCAGTCTATTTGCATATTAGCCTTTTTATTACATAGGATGACCCAACCAAATAAGCAAAGTCATTACAGATTATGGTGTATCTTCAGAAACAGAGTAGATGCTGGAATATAAAATACATAGAAAGCTGTTTTTTAGATAGAGATAGTCATAAAAACTTCTCTGAGGAAATAGCTTCAAGTAAGATCGAAGGAGAAAGAGAAGTCCTAGGAAGAACCAGGAAGAAGATATCAGCAAGAATCTGGTGAAAACAAGAGCCCAGAATATTCCAATTTAGGGAAAGCCAGTGTGGCTTGAACATGGTAGTGAGCCTGGGCTCTATACATCAAGAGGGCAAAGCAGCCAAATCTTGCCATGTTCACAGGGGAAGTTTGACTTGCCATTCTGTCAACTGCCCTGATGGAGTCCATCAGCACAACACAAACTCAATGGTATTAATTTTGTTCTTGGTGGAATGCATTCCATGGCAGTGACAGTAACTAAGATTTACTGAACAGATGTTATATAATAGTCCCGGTAATAGGTATTTTACATATTTGTTTTTTCATTTGATATTTACAGTCCTGTTATTAAAATGAATCTCTATTTCCCTAGGTAAATAGACAAACAGAAAGGGTTCAGAGTAGTTAAGTAACCGACCCAAGGTCACATGGCCATGCATGCATCATGGAGCCTAGACTTGAATCTAAAGCTTGAAGTATTTCTACTATGTCCAGCTAGTTCCTTCTGACAGTGACAAGTCAGGATGTGGAAGATGAAACTGAGTGATCCCACATAAAAGTGTCCAAAATAGAGCAGCCAGGAAGTTCTAGAAGGATGTTGTGGCCTCTTAACAAAAATTTGTTGGCAGCTGGGGAGACATGGCCTATATTAGGCATTTGCGGAAAGCAGATACTGAGACATGGAAAGCAGGAGTCAGAGCTTCTTTGTACCAGAGTGGAGGCTTGGAGAGGACAATCATTTGTCTTATTTCCCTAGTGCATATGTCTCTGGACAGTGTTTATTAGCAACCATGGGAAGGAGTGGCAGGTAGAAAGGGTTATTATCAGTCCACTTCCCATGAGACTAGTCTACGCCTCATCCTTAATTTACTGTTTCCACTTCTAACCCAGCAAAGCTATGATAGACATGAGCATAGCCCAAGGCTCAGAGAATATTTTAAGAGTATGACATTGGTTTATGTGCGATCACATTCCTAGTAAGCCTAAACAGCCAAGTGGGGATTTCTACTGGGTTTGGGAGTAAAAAGATGGAAACTTTGCAGTGTCCCCCCTTAGTAATAGCATAATTTCCCTCTTTTGCATTCAGTTACATATGCATTATTCTCTTTTTTTTTAATAGGGTCACTGCTTTCTCTCTTCAGAAATCTGAGCGCTGATATCATATTGTACTAGCTGTTTCATGGGGAAACATGGATTATAAAACTATGAATTCAAATGGTGGTGGATTGCTGCTTTTTGAATCACCAGGTTCCTGAATATTAATTTCACATGTGCACATTTTAAGCCATAATTAAGTTGAACAACAACCTGATGGAAGGTTCCATCTTGCAGTGCTCAGACCTTATTCTCAGACTCCTTAGAGACACTAAAGTTTTCTTTTTCTGTTCAAAATCCTTCATTTGATACACCTCTTTTGGGTTATATTTTTCCATGAAGTTATTTTAAGTCAGGAGCTTTTGTCCCCCTTGAATGGAAATAGGTTTTTCATTTTCAATGCTGTCTAACAGGATGAAAAGAGTTATGTAGAGGAGATTATGCACTGAGCCTTATTTTAAAGGGGGGGGAAAAACCCACAAAGATTCTGATGGATAGAATACTGTGTGAATTTTTTTTCTGTGTGTGAATTTATTTAATCAGTTCTTATGAATGGATTGATTCTAATGGAAGAAAAGAGGAGAGTAAAGAGAGGAAGACTGTGTGTTATAGTGGTACATTCCGTTTTTTCTTTTCTTTAACAAGTTCTGGCAGAGTTGCGAACTGAAAAAGTTCTTCAAGAAACTACAGTTTTCTGGAATGTTTGCAAGATAACTTCTTCCTCTCTTTCACTCTTCAGGAGTCCCATCAGGGGAAGAGGGTTCAGGATTTAGAATGAGCATGTCATCAGAACTTACAGTTAGTTGTCTAGCTCTGACATAAAGTAGAGTGGTAGCTCCCAAAGGCATCACCTAGTAACACAGTGATCTCAGAGATTTCTACAAAGCCCTGAGATTTTCATGCAAGAATTCAGATTCAGTAGGAAAGGTAGGTGGGGAGGCATAAAAATCCATGCAATTTTTAAAAGCTTTTCTGCAAATTTAGATGCAAAGCAGGTTTTGGAATTACCAAGTAGAGAACTGAACTGTCATCAGTCATTAGGGAATCTTCTCTTTTCCTCACTCAGCAAACCTCTGCAAGCAAAGAAACAGGCTACCTTGCAGATGAGCACTCCTCGAGGCTCTGACAAAGATATGTTACCACCCTTTCCTATTGCTATTTCCTTGTTGATTTCCCTACCTATTTAAGAAATATGTTTTTATTGATTTCAGAAAAAGAAAAGGAGAGGGAGAGAGCTAGAAATATCAATGATGAGGGAGAATCATTGATTACTTATTGCCTCCTGCATGCCACTGAGTAGCAATCGGGCATGTGCCCTGACCAGGAATAGGACCATGACCTGGTTCATGGGTGGATGCTTAACCACTGAGATACACTAGTTGGGCTCTCTTCCTCTTCTCATTTATTTCTTCCCTAACTAAATCTTAGCTATTTTTGCAGTGAAATTTGGGCAGAAAGTGTATTATATGGACTTACTTTTAAAAATCAAAATGTATTCTTGTGAGATGATTACTATGTTCCCTTAATGAATTTATCCCATAACAGTTTAGTCTGCCCATATCCTTCTTCTTGAGCCTGAGTACGGTAGGGTGATCCTGTCCCTTTTATCCAGTTGACAGATTCTATATCACTAGCCAGCTCCTGTCACTGCCTCTCTTCACTTGGAGCCCAGCACATCTGGACCTTCCAAGTCCTAAATGTGAATGTCTACTGCTTTCATGGATCCACTGGCACTGAGCTTGATGATTTTAGCACTTGCCTCACCCCTTTTTTCCTCATACCATCTCCTGCTGTTGATCTCAGCAATTTGCCATTGCTGCTCAACTGGACACTGTCCTCATGATTGGCTCCTTCAGAGACTCTGCTGTTTTCTTTTTGGTTCCCATGATTCTGGATTTTATCATTGCACTAACATGGAACCTTCTATTGTCTCTATACATAGCCTGTTCACAAACTGTTTCCCTTGATTTTGCAAAAAACAAAACAAAACAAAACAAAACAAAGAAAATACTTATGTGTCTTCTTCTTTATCAGGGCCCCCTGGCGTTATATACAGATCTTTCAATAACCCCAGGTTAGCAGGCTCCATCTGATACATATGAGTGTCTTAAGTTTGAATATCTTAATTGAATTTATTTAGTTCAACCAACAGCTATGGAAGGCTATTTGTGTAATACATTATACTATATGCCATAAATCAAAGACAAATACTGCACAGTCATTATATCTGAGTATTCAATCTACTTGGATAAACATATAGGTGGTTTTAATACAATATACAGTGTTCTATGACAGAATTATGCAGAGGGCACTATGGAAACACAGATAAAACAGGTTCAGTTCAGCTCGTGATATAAGTAAGGGCTGAAGGAGATTTATGAAGAATGATACTTGAAATGAGTTCTTAGGGATAGAAGTGGGAGTGTGTTATAGACAGAAGCAATATGATCAACATTAGCACGGAGGTGTGAAGGGTGGGCTAGGGATAAGGACCTATTGGAAAGCCAGGGTAGGTGAGATGGAAGAGTAGGAGGGGGTACTATGAAGAAGCCTGCAAATACTATGCCAAAGTGCTTGGATTTTCCAGCTCTAGTTGATGGTTTTCTGTTAAGGAGTTCCTGCAGGGCAGTGGTTTCCTTAGATTTGTGTTTTAGATCAACCAGGGTGGCTATTTTTAGTGAATGGATTTCAGATCAGCAGTGCTGGAGGCAAGGAGACCAATTAGAACACAGTAGTGATAGTCTGGGACCTTGATTCAAGCAGGAGTTATTAGAATAGAAAAAGGGAGGATTTGGGAGATGCTAAGAGGTAAAGTTGTGTAAGTATATTCAGTAATCCCTTAAAATTACTATTCACTGAGTGCCTGCTTTGTGCCAGACATCTGTCTAGGTGCTTTCATACATCAGTAAACAACACAGAGAAGCATCTCTGCCACTATGAAGCTGATGTTTAGTGAGAAAGATGGCAATAACAAAAAAGTAAATGTGTCATGTACTAATATCAATGCTATGGCTTGGAGTAGGGAAATAAAAAATGTGGCGGTAGGATCACCAGATTTAGCCCACCCCTTTCCCCCCCCCCAAAAAAGAAGAAACAAATAGGATACCAGGTTACATTTGAATGTCAGCTGAACAATGTATATATTTTTTTACTATTAATATATTAAATGCATTTTGGGGAATATGCTTTCACAAAAATATTGCTCCTGTTTGTCTGAAATTCCAAAAACCAGGTGCCCTGTATTTGATCTAGTAATCATATTGTAGTTGGAGGTGTTATTTAGTGATGATGGTGAGTGAAGCCCCCCTAATATATGATCTTGAGTTTTTCCCAAAAGGAAGTGCAGAGAAAGCCAGGTTGCTATGTCTGGAAACACCATGCTGAAGAGAGAACAGCCAGGGCAAAGGCCTGAACCAGGAGCATGAAGTTCTCCAAAGCTTTCAGGAGGCCAGTGCGTAGGAGAGGAAAAGGAATCACAGTCAGCAGAAACCCCAGGTTTCCTGGGACTGAAGCAAATGTGATTATGGGGACTCGCTTTCAAAAAATAAATAAACATCAAGTGTACTTTGGTCTGAGTAAAAATTAAATTAGAATGGTAAAACAATTTACAGAAAATGACAACATTTAAAATATACAAAGTACTGCAAATTTTGCAAATTCCAGAGAATTACAGCATTACTCTTATTAACTGACTACCTGACATACCCCTTTGTAATATATTTTCCCTATATTGTGAGCTGTGCATATTCTGACCTTCTCTTCTTATGAAAATAATATTCTGATGTCCACTTCTGTAGAGAGAGGAAAGATAATTTAGTCTTTAGTATAGTTGAGGAAAATTTGTGCTTTATTATCAATAACTGAGAAAATTTTCTTTCAGTTTGTTAATGCTAATATCAAATGAACTTTTAGATTTCTGTTGGATTTAAGAAAAATCTCTGTCATAATGTCTTCAAATATTAGCAGTAAGATTTAAGGACATTTCAGATTTTCTGAGGCAGAGACGGATCTTTAGTACTTTTTGAATCAACAACTCACCAGCAATTTGTTGACGACGTCCTCATTGTAGTAGCATATTACACATATTATATTACTTTTATTGATGTTAGTATTGCACTGAATCATGGGGTATATTTCTAAAAGAAGAGCAGCGTTTTGAGTAGCCTTTGATGAGAACTGAATCTTATATGCAAGCTTTTACACAGATTAGCTTCAGGCTTCATACATTTCAATATAAAGTCTCACCTAAACAATGAGTAAACAGTTCATACTTAACATAAGACTAAAGGAGGGGCAACTAAAGTCTCACCTAAACAATGAGTAAACAGTTCATACTTAACATAAGACTAAAGGAGGGGCAACTAAAGTCTCACCTAAACAATGGGTAAACAGATCCATTAAGCTTTGACCAGGTTTCCTGTTTGTTCTATTAACATCTCTATTGTTGAGGCAATGTCTGGCTTTCCCATTATTAAGTGATGTCTTACAAATGCTGTTGGCCAGGCAACAATTTAGAATAAGGTTATCATTACCCATGCAAGAATGTGCATGAACCAGGACCAGTGTCCGGGTGCACTGGAGATGATATTTTCTAATGGATTTGGCAGTGGCTACATGAGTAGATAGTACATATGTAAAAAGCCAATGCTATGGGAATGAAAATAGGTGGTGAAGTAGATATAGTTAGTAATATTCCCCAAAAGGGAATAATAAATCTAGCTAGCTGCACATAATGCAAAACTAGATTAAGAGGCCAACATCAAAGCCTTTTAGTGTTTTAAAGATCCTTTTATGAAAATGACACCATCAACATCATTAATGGTATGAAGAATGACAGTGTGGAAAAAATGGATAGCAAGACTCTGAGTCAAATAAGTGATTTGCAACAGACAGATTCTGAATTTGGAAAAATTTTGGTATGCCCTAAATAATTTATTTCACTTGTACTTTCAAGTAAAATGAAATATAATAAAACCTATATCTAGTTAATTCTAAAAGATTTCTTTTAGTTAAATGTCTAAATGATAAGAAGTTTTATGTCATGTTTAATTGGAAGTATTTTTCTTTCTTAATGGTACATAAAATGATTGTGCATCTTAAAATCAATGGCTCCTTAGATCTATAAAATACTGTAACTGTATTTGGAGATGGGGTAGTATGGTTGACCATGTATGTGTGTATGGATTAGGGAGTGGTGAAAATGATGTAAATTCTCATATTCTTTAAGAGGAAATCAATATTTATTACCTAAACCTGAAAAATCAGGAAACAACAATGCAAATAGTGTATTATTTGGAGGTAAGTTTACTTTATGAGTTTATTAGGTTTACCATAATAAAGTATCAAATACTGGGTGGCTTAACCAATATAAATTTCTTCTTTTTTTTCATAATTCTGGAGGCTAGAGGTCAAAGATGAAGGCCTTGGCAGGGCTGGTTTCTCCTGAGGCCTCTCTCCTTGGTTTGCACATGGCTGTCTTCCCCCTGTCAGTTCACATGGTCTTCCCTCTATGTCTGTCTACATTCAAATTTTCTCTTCTTATAAGGACAGTGGTCATATTGGATTAGGGCTCATGCTAGTAACCTCATTTTAACCTATTTACTTCTTTGAAGGCCCTATCCCATAATATAGTCACAGTCTGAGGTAGTGGGCGTTAGGACTTTAACAAATGAATGGGGGAGCGGGGAACACACAAGTCAGCCTACAATAAATATCAAACAACCTATCTAAATAATATAAAATGTCTTTCCACTGAGAAGAAAAATAGGGAAAATTGTTGTTTTCTTTACAATGTTTTACTTATCATGTACAACTGTGATGAGAAACAAATAGAAAAAGCAGAGAGGAAGAGAATAAAGGAGAGGAATTACAGACAGTAAGGTAAACGGTACTTTTGGAGAGCACTTTTTAAAAGGGAACAGAGAAAAAGCAGTAAATGGAAAGGTATGTAGAGAGAAGTGATTTTTTTAAAATAGTAAATGTTTTACATTTATTATGTTATACATATATTATATGTATATTGGAATAATGAGGAGAGACAGAGACAGAGACAGAAAGACAGAGACAGACAGAAAGAGAAACTGATGAAGTATTTAGGTGACTGAACCCTCCTCTTGAAAAAGGATTGGAGACTGGATGAGTGTAGCATGACTGACTCCAGGAGACTCCATGTAGGTGAGTCTTGATGCAGAGGAGTGAGATGTGGAGGAAGTAGGTATAGGTTATCTGGATTGTGTCTGTTTAGCAGTGAAGTAAATTGCAAAATCATTAGCTGAGAATGAAGGCCAAGTATATGTATTAGTAGTTTGAGAAGGAAAAATTATGAAATACTAATTAGGAGAAATAGTGAACTGACTGGCAAAAGACAAAATCTTAGTAGGGTTGCAAAAAGCACACTGGAAATTTAGTGACCATGAGTCTAAAATGAAGCTAGTCAATACATAATGATGAGTTACATGCTGGGCACTGAGGAATGTTACATGACAAGGAAAGCACTCAGAATATCTCCTGATTTCTTACCTTGAGTGAAGGGTAGGTATTGGCACCACTGAATCAGGGGATACAGGTGGAGACATAGGTGTGGATTAGGGAGTAGAGATGGCATAATTTATTTTTAAGATGTTAAGTAAAAAGTGCCTATAGAATATCCAAGTGGACTGTCATTCAGCCAGAATTTACATACATACGATCTGGAAATTAAAGAAAAATTTTAGGCTTGGTGATAATTAGTTTACATCATAGGCACATATAAACACAAGCTGAATGCTGTCAACCAGGTATAGTACTTAGAATGAACCTCATTGTGATGTTTGTTGGTTGCAAGATGTTCATAGGGGACTGAGTAATTAAAGAGGGGGACAGGAGAGATGTTTAGGAATAGGGAGGCAAAGGGATCTTTAACATGGAAGACACAAACATGGAAGTTTATGCACTGCTGGGGCTCATAAACTGTGCCCAAATTTTAGACTGAGGTTACAGTGGTACTGAGTGGATCCACTGATTTGACAGGTGTTCTGTACTTCATTTCCTCAATGCTTATTAAGAGTATTTTTAAAAAATCCATATAATTTATTGGGGCCATATCAATTGAACCAAAACAAAACTGAATATTCCTCCAACATTTTTTATATATAAAATATTTCTGATACATAGAAATATGAATATATGATAATTGATTGAACAATTAAAAACACAAAGATGTCATTATCAGACCTGTTACGTTAAAACATCTATGACTTTATTATTATTGTATTTTAAAAGAAATGGTCTGAATCTTCCATTATAGATGTGATTAAAAATACACCATACATATCCTTTAAGATTCTCAGATTTTTAAATCTACTTTCAGTTCACTTTTTAAACAGATAAGAATTAGATTAAATGACAATTAGAACAGAATCCAATTCATACGTACTTTTCTCATTTAATTACAGGAACATTCTAAAATATCTAGCAGTCAGGCAGTACAATTAATTGTGCATACATAGTTTATAAAACTGTAATCTTGAAATGTTTTATAGTTAAATAATACCAAAAACAATTTAAGAAATCAATAGTGTTAAGATAATGTGTAGAGAATAAATGAAAGCATTCGGTCATGTGTCCAATATCAGAAGAAAAAATGGTTTAAAGGGAACTATATGAATACATTTTTAATAGTATTATACATCATAATATGTAGTGTTGTGAAATTGATCAGATTGACTTCATATAGTAATGCATTTTACATAGTTGTATTCAATTACATTAAATGCTTCATAATCATTTAAAGCAATATCATTTTAAATGTTAAAATGTGTTAAATTGTTAAATAATTTAATGTACCAGGATTTATAGAAAATTAGTTTCTTTTACTTTTCACTCTTGAATCTTAAAAATAAATGGTATCAGCACATGGTATTCAATCTGTATTTTTATTCTTTTAAAACATTTTGCATACAATACTTTTGGGGATATAATACAATTTTCAACTTTGAAAATTAAATTGTGTGCCATTAATAACGGTTTTTCTCATCAATTTATGCATTTATCCTATTTTGTCCTCTTGGGAGAGGGACTTCATTCACTCCCCAGGATAGGTCTGCACAACGAACACAGGACGGGAATGGCCTGAATTCCTTGCCGATTTGTTATGTGTTTGTTTGTGTATGTTTGTGTGTGCATGCCTTGTGCTTAAGACAACTTCACATAATCATACTTATTTACATTTACTACTTCTCTATCATTAGACAGAGAAAACCCCTACTGTATTTTGTATACATCTTTTTGCTCCTTCTCCCGATGTGCCACCTATGTATTACAGGCTCTGTGCATAATTACTAAGTAGATCATTTCCTTTGCATCTGAATGCGGCTAATTATGTAGTAAATTTTGGATTATTCTATATACTCAAATAACTTTGCTATTAAGAAGGTAGGATTTATAGCAGTCCTGAGCACCAACTTTGGAGTTAGACAATTTGAGTTCATTCTTCCATTTTCTAGTTATGTGATTCTGAGTAAATCATTTAAGCTCTCTAAGCCTCAACTTCTCATGTGTGAAATGAAATAATAATATGTGTAGGATACTCATAGGATTATCATAAATATAAAATGAAATAGCATAGGTAAAATGTTTAGCAACACGTTTTACCTATAATAATTGGAGATTATATCACTATTATTTTAATTAAGTTCAGTTGGCCTAGGTTTTGAGACCTAGTCATTTATATCCACTTGCATGTTGTGGTGGACACCAATTGGAGTATCTTCTTAGCACAGCATAGAACCCCCCTTTATGAGAATGATCCACATATTCAGAAGTACATCATATGGCCTCTTTGTTGAGAGTAACTTGGACTATGGATAGGACCTAATTCAAAGGACTTTATTGGGAGAAAGGACTTTATTGAATCTATCTCTGAGAGTGGAGTTAAAGATGTCAACTCAAAAACTCAAAAAACTACTGTCAACTTGTACAGTACCACGTGAAGGGCTCAGGTTGTTAATTAGAGAGGCTCTGGTTGAAAGCAGCAAGAAAGATTCTGTTTGTTGAGCACCTACCTGCTAGATAGTGGTGAGCACAAAGGATGCAATGGTAAGAAGCAGACAAGGCTCCCACTTCTTGGAGCGCATCAGCTAATGAAATGTCTAGTGCTGCAGACAGGTCCTGATGGGCCAAGCACAACCACAAGTGACTGCACACTACATGCTATGGAGGAAGGGATAAATGCCCAATGACAGCACTGATTAGAGCTGGAAAGGCTTTTGTAAGTAAGTCACACTTGAGTTGATTTAAAGGATCGGAAGCGATGATCCAGGCAAAGATAAAGAAGAAGGTGGCTCAAGTGGGGAAAATAAAAAAGGTATCAAGAATGTAGAGGAACTGGCAGCATTTAAGAAACTAAAAGAAAGCTAAATGATGGAATGGTGGCTCTTTGGGCAAATTATTTAACTTTATTCTACATCAACTTTATCAAATGCTTAATGGGATGACACAACTTATGTAGCAACCTCAGAGTGGTTGATGAGGACTAGGTGAAATAATACATATAAAGTACTTAGCATAATGCATTTAGTACCCTCTAAGATTTCAAGGTATATTTATCATCTCAGTTGGTAAAAGTGATGCAAGAAGAGGCCGAAAGGTACCCAAGAGCCTGAAGTTGATCTGATTTCCATGTTGGAAAGATTTCCAAATCTTTACAATAGAAAAGAAATTCACAGAAACAAGAATATGTCTAGAGGCAAGGACTAGGAGATAGGAGAGGAGCCTTTATGTGGGTGTGGTAACAGTGGAGGGGACAGATTTTAGAGTGCTTGGAAAGTGAAATCTATAGGACTTATAGATAAATTGGAAATGAAGGTAAATCAGAAAAATATATCAGGAGTAGCAAGAAAGTTGTAAGAGACGATTTGGGTTGTAGGACTGCAGCTGCCTTTGGGTTGTAGGACTGCTGGCTTTTAGCCAGGATCCGTTCTCAGGTTTTGGAGGCTTCCCAATTACTTTCCTCCTTCAAAGCCAGCAAAGATATGTTTGCATTGATTTTGATTTTGACAGAGAGAGAAAGAGAGAGAGAGAGAGAGAGAGAGAGAGAGAGAGAGAGAGAGAGAGAGAGAAACATCTATGTGAAAGAAATATTGATCGGTTGTCTCATATACCTGACCAAACCAGGATCAAACTCACAACCTTTTGGTGTATGGGACAATACTCCAACCAACTCAGCTACCGAACCTGGGCTCAAGTCCTTTGAACACTTCTCATTGACCTCTCCCTCAGCTTACTTCTTCATTTTCTTCTTCTCTAGTTCTTTGACTTCATCTGGAGAATATTCTTTGGTTTTAAAGGCTCTCGTGATTGAAAACCTCTGAAAAACTATCCTATATAATAAAGAGCTAATATGCAAATGATCATCATGGGCTCATGCCATCCTACTGTAATGACTCAGACACTCAACACTGGGGAGAGAGAAATGGGGACCAGCCAGGAACAAATGAACTTGTGAGAGAGGAATGGGGACCAGCCAGGCTGCTGCCTGGGAGAGGGACAAGCCTCCCGGCCTGTGGTCTCGGGTGCCAGTGACTGTGCCTCTAACCTGAATAGGAACAAACTGGCCACCCCACAGTCCCAGGTGCCAACAACTGCATCTGTGGCCTGGGAGAGGGATAAGCCACCAGCCATGCAGTCCTGGGCCCCTGCTGGCTGCAGCCTGGGCAAAGCTGCCCACCCACAGTCCCCTGCGGCTGCAGCTGCAGCTGTGGCCAGTTTGGGTGAAGCTAGCCCGGGTCCTGGGTGCCTGTGGTTGGCCAGAAAGAGGGAATCCTGAGTCCTGGGTGCCTGGGAACAGGTGGAGGGCATCCCAGGTCCCGGGTGTGGGGTGAGTTAGTGGCGATTAGGAGCAATCAGTCAAGCAGGCAGAGTGGTTAAAGGTGATCAGGCAGGCAGGTGAGCGGTTAAAAGCCAGCAGTTTGTGAGAGCCAATGGGACATTCTTCAAGGGCTCCCAGATTGGAAAGGGTGCAGGCCAGACTGAGGGACCCACTCCCATGCATGCATTTCTTGCACCAGGCCTTTAGTCTATATATATAAAAGGTTAAGCAACCAGCTGACCAGCTGACTGGCTGGTAGATATGACATGCACTGACCACTAGAGGACACATGGTCAACGCAGGAGCTGCTAAGTTGCAGTGACTTGGCAGCTGTAGTTCATGGGTGATGATCCCAGTACCAGAGAGGAGGAAGCCCAATTCCTCACGGAGCTGTGTGATTCCACTTTCAGCAGTGGGTTATGTTGTTGCTGAGGCACTGTTGGCCCTGAATCTGGTTTTCTGTTGAGCTGCAGTGACCACAGACACCCTTCAAGCACAGTGCTGCCCCAGGTGCAGTGGGCTGGGCAGAGACTGCCAGAAGGTTGGCTCCAGGGAGTGTCCAGCCCATCTCATCCAATTCCTTCCCACCGGCCACCTTCTAATTAATTCCCTTTCAATGTGCATGGGGCCACTAGTATACTAATAATCTTCCTCTTTTAAATCTATAAACTTAATTTCACTTGCAAAGTCCCTTTTGCCATGTAACAATGTTGCATTTTTATAGGCTCCACGGGTTAAAGTATAGACAATTTTGAGGAACCATTATTCTGTCTACAGCAAACATATATTCTCAAATAGTTACATGATTGAATTTTGGGAGATCCCAGATTCTGAGAAGTTTTTTACCGGTAAATGATTAAGAAAAAAAAAATAACACATGTACTGAATTTTCATAAAGAAAATTGTAAATTATACTTATATTAGCTAACATTGTTTTATTTCTTAACTTACCATCAAATTACACACGTTTGGTAACTCACTTTGAAGTAAATGAGCAACATTTATTCTCAATATAACTTCCATTTTAACTAGGCACATTAAATATCATTAGCACAAATTCATTATAAATTACATGCCGCATTTCATACAGGGTTTATTTACCCAGCACTTGTTATATATGAAAAGTTAACTAAGATAATATTAATATTAGTTTTAGTAAATACCTTACAGTTAACTAGAATCTACTTAAAATGAGAAGCAATTCTCACTTCTTTTAGTAATATTCACAATAGACAAAAATCTAATCCGTGTTTAGTTTATACTTGTTAATCTAAACATTCTATGCTTATTTTCATTCTAATAATATTTGTAAATTCAGAAACATTTAAACTAGATGCAGTCTAAATTTCAAACTTCAGTGTTTCATGTCATTAATTATGGTAAAATATATAAATTTTCTATAATTACCAAGATTATCACCATTTTTATGCAACATCCTTTCCTAAAAAAGGAATTTGGGTTTTTGGCATTAGTTTTTGGTTCATATTTTATCCAAGCTCCACAGGCTTGCAGAGGCAGATCCATTCCTAACAAGGGTCTCTTTTTTTTGGAACTTGGTAATAATTTTAATACAGATGACAATCCTCGTGAAGCTGTAGCTTTTCAAGTCAGAGTGGTGCTCCCTGATACTTTTTAAGCCTCTGTTCAAATGTAAATTAGAAGAGACCATTTACAGTACCTATTCTAGGCATCCATATGCAACACTAGATATAAAAAAAGAAAACTGAAAGAAGCTATTCCTATATTTATCTATGACACTACATCACTATGACACTTTAGTGCTGGAGCCGCCAAACTAGAATCATTTCAATTATTTACCTAAGGGAGAAACCATTCAAAAACAGTCAGACCTTTATATCTTTCAGAGCTAGATTGAATAACTGGAGAGCAAGTGACTTTTTCATGCTCTTGGTCTAATTAGATTGCACTTTGGTCAAAGGGGTTATTTGCAACTTTTCCTGAATGAAAGACTAAATGCCCTTAACTGGATTTTGAAATCAGAGGGGACCTTAGATGGCCTAATATCACTCTTTTCACTGCAGATTTTAATTTTACAATGTTCGATTTTTTAGGTAAATGAACACAATGCAATTTGAGAGCAATAAAAAAGAAGGGGAATATCAAGATATTCCCCCCAGCTTTTTAATTGAAGGTAAAAGAAGTGTGTGTTGTGGGTGTGGAGTTTTATTTTCATATGAGGAGAGAAGAACAGGGGACAGAAGAACATTGCCTAAGAAAGGAGAAACTTCCTTTCTGTAAATTTTCATGTTTTCTATTTAATCATAATGTTGCCAATTTAGTATCCTATTAATTTAGAACTTGACTGTGGAAATATCTTTTTATCAATAGAAGTGCAATTACTATCACTAAACATCATTATCATTTGAAATAAAAAAGGCCAGGAGAACAAACCCTCTTCTTGTTGGTAGTTAATGAATAAAGTCTCATTGATGTCACTTTCACAAGATGTCACCTAAAATCCTAGGGATCGGACTCTCTCTGCTTTTACATTTATAATCTGTAAAATTTTAACTCTCTGAGCCTAGTTATTTGCAACTACTTGGTTCCTGGTCCTTCTTGGCTCAGACAATTGTCTGAAAAGCATAATCATGGTATTAATTCATCATGAATATAATGTTGGCTATCTATACCATAAAAAGCCTGTGGTCGTGACACCATAATGTCATCATGACCAAACAACTGGTCACCAGGAGATGCATGGAGCAGCTCTCCCGGGCCAGGACTCACGGCTCTCTAGGCAGGGATTGCGCAGGGCTGGTGGGGAGAATGCCCAGCAAAAAGGGTGCAGCAAGGCAGGTGGCCCCTTGATGGTGCTGCATGGCAAAGAGGGTGTGGAGGATGGGTGAGGGTGGTGGAAGCAAGGTACAGGTCCCCAGGGGGTGAGCAGAGGTGCTCCCACTGCAGAGGGAGGAACAGGGTGCACGAGGCTGGTAGCGAGGGTGGGGCATGGGGGGAGGAGGTGGGGCATGGGGGAAGGGCCCAAACTTGGGAGTTTCACCGGGAGCTGGCAGCATCCACTGCCAAGGAGTATGCGAGGTGTCTTGGGACAGCAGACATGGCCCTGGTGGCAGGCTAGGCCTAGGGGACCCTATCCATGCACAATTTAATTGTGCGCTGAGCCTCTAGTAATATATATTCTCTAACATACTAAGGACTTGGTTTCCTTCTCTATTTCGTTGTTAAGACAAGATAATTACCTCTCCTTGCCCATTATTTTTCCATTTCTTTTTTTCATCATTGAACGAATTTTTATTGAAAGATCAGCAGTTGAACCTGACTTCTCTAATAGATAAATGCATTATTTCCTTTGTTTTTGTTCATCCTAGTGTCTCTAAAAATGTCAAATGATAAGCCTTGAAAGTGAAAGTAGAAATTATTTTTCTCCATCTCACCATTAAAAATAGCCATCAGCAGGTACTTAGTTGCAATATTTCTAAAAAACATCATTTGAGTTTTTGTTCCTTGATATAGAAATTAACCAGCATTCATTGAAGGAAACATATATACATATATACTTAATGTTGGATTAAGTTAAAGGGATTGTAGGTGGTTTTATTACAGAGCTTTTCTTCTGTAGTGTTTACATGCTTAAAAAGCGCTAGCATTATCTTTAAGTGACACAAGATAATGATTGAAGTTCCTTGCAAACCTGAGTATGCTGTTTTGGATCCCATAACATGCTCAAGGTTCATGACTGGTTCTAATAACATAAGGGTGTAGGGAATAAGCAGGTAAGACTGCATTAAATGTGTGTATTTGAGTCTTTTATGCGTGTATGTTTATGAATTAACTAAATTAGAATCAAAGGGAATTAAGAGTGGGAGAAAGAAGAAAAGCAAGATAAAATGGCACACAATTCCAAATTCTCCAAAATACTAAGTCCTGATTTTGGTCAGAATCCAAAGAAGCACATTATATCTCCCTCTTTTTTTCTCCCTCTGCTTATCATTCACCATCCATTCCAGTAGATCTGGTTTAAATCTGTTGGGTAATATGACAACTTTAGGGAGCTATATTTTTCACTTCTAGTTTTATTTTCATATGAGGTCTATGTAGCTGGAAAAATCTGTCTGTAGGCCAATAGCATGACCACCGCGTGAGAATATTTGTGAATGATAGAGAATCAGATTTGTTATAGCATATTTCAGAAGCCTTTTGCCTGAATTGATTCCTTATAGTTTAGTATTAAAACATGTATTTTTCCAAGAAAACAAGGGCTAGTTGTCTTCTTCTTGCTCCTTTTTTTTAAATTGAAGTTGTGTAGGAAAGAGACAGGAAATGGCTAGAATGCACATTCACTATGTAAATGGGCACAAACATAATATTTTGGACTGTACCTCTGCTTAGAAGAAAGAAAACAAAGGGGTGCACCTTGAAGGAAAGAAAAGGAGAGAGAGAGAGAGAGAGAGAGAGAGAGAGAGAGAGAGAGAGGGAGAGAGAGAGAGAGAGAGAGAGAATGAATCCTTTTTATCTGGAGGTCTGAGGGAAGGATCTCAATAGAATATTCATCAGCTTTCAGCTTTCCAGGTGTGTCCTTTCAGGGTCATGGTCTCCAATGATTGTTTGGTGTCTGAGCAGGGGGTCATTAGTCATGGCAGTTAGTCCTGATGTCAGTCTTGGCCTCTCCCTGCCTGGCCTTGTTGCTTTTCTGGGCCTGAAGTGAAGTACAACTGAGGCGTAGATGATATCTCTAGCCCTTAATGCTTAAGAGAGTTTTGTACAAGGGAGTCACATGAGGCTGTTCTCTGGCCGCTTTGTTGCTCCTCTAAGAGGGTCTACTGCATGGTTAGCAACATGCCAAGGGAGGACAGGTCAAGGGAGGGTCCAAACTGTATGATCAGTAATATGAAATTTGGGGATCCAAACTAAATAACCAGGGATATGTTTCAGAAGGAAAGGTAACCTGGGGTGGGGGAGGGGGCAGGTCCCACCTTACAATTGATTGTCTAGGCACCTGTGACTTTCCACTTTGGTGTCTTTCCATACCTGGCTTATTGTTTTTGGTCTGCTCAGGTCTGTCTAACTGCCTGTTATATCATAACAACAGGAACAATCCAATTATTTTTTTCACATCTAAGTGAAGTGTGGCTTTCCAATAATCCAGTTCTTTTAGCTGCACCTCTCCAACATGCCTCTTTATGGTGAATGTCACTTCACAGCTGAAGCAAGTTTATGGGGCACTGCAGGTCCCCAGGTGCTCTTTGTTCAGTGGAGAACCAGAGAACTTCAGTCTCAGGGACTGCGAATCCACCAGCTTTCATCGGTGTGAAATGCATTTTAAATCAATGTCAGGCTGGCTGCAAATTTTTTTTTTTGTCGCCAACTTCATAGTCACTCCAGCTGTCCCACAGTTCTGTGAGTACCTATCCAATTACATATGCTAAAACATAGGAAATGAGCAAAAACAATGATTTTATGCTATGTTAGAGAAAAGAGATGACAATGCAGAATCAAAACTACAGAGCCCAAAACAATAATTCTAATCAGTGTCATATAGAGAGAAACAGCCTTGGTATATTGTCATAGATGTAAAGAAAATACAACATATAGAAGCTTTATGTACTATATATACCAAAGTGAAACTATTAACCTTTAAATGTCTTACCTAGAGAATGCTGAAAAACCTTTCATTTTCTTTGTCTGGCATTTAAAAAGATTTTTATTGATTGACTCGAGTTAGAGAGGAAGAGGGGGGAAGAGGGAGAGAGAGAGAAAGAGAGAGAGAGAGAGAGAGAGAGAGAGAGAGAGAGAGAGAGAGAGAGAGAGAAATCCCCCGTTCCACCAACCCACACATTTTCTGCTTGAAAAGGTCCTATATGCACCTTGATCAGGGAGATCTAACTCATAACCCTGGCATACTGAGAAGATGCTCCAACCGACTTAGCTGAGTGGCCAGGGCTTCTCTGGTATTTCTAATGCCATCTTTCCTCACATCTGAGTTTGGTTAGTCACTATTTTGAACATTAGTACATTGAAAACATTACTATACAGAAAATTCAAATAGAATAGTTTTGCTATTATGTATCACATTTCACACGGGATTCTTTAATTATTAGTAAGGAAATTTTGATTTTTTCCTATTAAAACAAGTCTCTTCAGTACTTCTAGACCTTAAATATTTTTGGCTTTAATTTCATGTCACTAGCATAGTCATTAGAGTTGATACATTTTGCTATTCATTATTTTCCTGAGTGGCAATTACCTGAACAGAAAGGATAAAATGCTTCATGAAGTAGTGATCAGCTATTTGTCTACATGTACAATTTTGCTGAATGTGGTTTTCCTACACTGACAAATTTGAAAACAAATTGATGGCCTGAGAATGCCCATTGCTTAATTGGCCTGGTTGAAAAAGTTGTAGGCACTTTGGTTGTGTTGGAAGATGCTTTAATATTGTCCAAAGCATAAGGGGAATAAGTGCTATGTCTAACCAGAAAAGATGACAAGGGAAAGTAATAAATAAATAAATAAATAATTTAGGAAGAATAAGAAAATGTGACTATCTGAGAAAGGGCACAAAAGGCAACTAGAACATGTCTCCATCAGCTGTTTGGGAGACTGGGAAGAGAGTGAGAAACAGAGAAGCATCATGCAGGTCATGGAACCAGAATTCCTGAGCTTAAAGTTTATCTTGAGCACTTCCTGCTGTGGGACAATGGCAAACTGCTTAATCTCCATCTCAGTTGCTTAGCTCTGAAATGGGACTAATAATAGCACCTTCCTCCTAGATCAGTTGGAACGATTCCATGAGATGGACCACGTCCTAATGCTTAGTCCAGGCACGCCCCTCTCTAAATGTGAGCTGCTATGTAATCTGAAGAGTCTGTTGTGGTCACATGGGGGAGGGAGGGGAGCTCTAAGGAAAACTGTAAAGCCAGAGCAAAAGAATATAAAATTAATTTTGTCAATAAAAGGGACTTGATAAGATGAATATATGCTACCATGGCTACAGTGTAAATTTGCTGGAAATAGCTTTGAATGAGTGTGAGATTGTAACAGCTGACTTTAAGTTAGACGAAAAGTCGAGTTACTACTTTTTAGGTTTGGCTAATGGATTTCATATGCAATGTAAGACTTACTTTCCCTGGCTCACTTTGGAAGGGGAGAATGAGAGACTTAGTAGAAGGTGACTTGGCAGACAGAGCAGCACAATGTTATATGCATTGACTCCAGAAATCCTGGTGAGAAAAGGAGCTGTTGCTGGGAAGGGGCACATGTTTCTATTGATTTCTCCTGGCCAGAAAAATCATGAGGCCATGATTCATTACAAGACTAGATTACCTGAAAGCAAGTGTTGGATCTCTTTGCTTTGGTGGTTGAACTGTTGGCAGAGATGGAGTGCTAATATACCCATGTACTTGTAATGGTACTAAGTTAGCAGGTTTCCTTATGAGTCACAGTTTCTATATCTTCAAAATTGTTAAAATCATAACTTCCTCACTGGCAGGAAGAACTAAAATATCACACACACACACACACACACACACACACACACACACACACAAAACTACCTAAAACAGTGTTTAGTATACAATAGCTGTGCTATAATCATTAATTCTTTCTATTCACCTGTTTCTTCCTCTATTCCTTTGGATGTGACAACCAGTTGACAGCATGATAACTTATTTATTTTTCTTGTCTACCTAATTGATAAGCTACTGCTTTTTCTTGAACATGGAACATTTGTTGTCTGTTTTATTGGTCCTTTAACAGATTCTCTTTTCTTTTATTGAAGTTTTTAAAAAGAAATATATATATATATAATTGATTTCAGAGAGATGAAGGGAGAGGGACAGAGCTGGAAACACTAATGATGAGAGAGAATCATTGGTTGCCTGCCTCCTACATGCCCTCTACTAGGGATCAAGCCCACAACCTGAGCATGTACCCAGACTAGGAGTCAAACTGTGATCTCCTGGTTCAAGCATTGACACTCAACTTTTGAGCCATACCAGCTACGCTAGATTCTCTTTTCAGTTCCTTGCTGTGCTCACTGTCTTCTGTTGGTGCCTCTAGATTCATTTCCCCTCTTCTCTACTTTTCTCTGTTTTAATAATGGACTGCATCTGTGGTCCATGCTTACTGGCTTCTGAATGTTATAGGGTCACCAAGAGATGGTCGCATCAGGTTAGGTGGTTCTCTCCACATAGTTCCGTCACCTCATTCAGTTGAATGCCTCCTTTCCATTTCCCATCAGACCTACGAGTCACTGCCCACTGTTACTAGTCCATGATCTTTATAAATATCTCCCCTTTAAACTCTTCTCTAATTACTGGTTTGAACATGCTGTCTCTAGGTAGGGTATGTAGAGGGATATACTGCCTTTTCCCTTGGATTCTATGCTCTTGATCTTATTTTTCTATATTAATATGAGATTCTATCTTTCATCTAGAAAGTTTCCAATTTATAACAAAATCAAAGCACATTTAAATAATACATACCTCAGTAGAGAACACTCTGGTTTCCAGGTTTCACTGGTCTAATTATTAGGTGCCTGAGTGGGTGGGATTCTAATCTGTAAATGCATTTGTTTTTATGTCTTAATATATAAACTGGGACCTGGCTAACAATATAATATCTATTTTGGAATTTGACATAAACTTATTTTCTTTCCTGATCTCTTGTTTATAAATTAGTAGCTGATTGTCAATACACTTTATAAATAAGATGCTCTCAGGCATGCATCTCCATGATAGAATTATAGTAGTTTCATGCATAGTATGTATTTGTTTAACTAGACATGTATGTCACTAAACCACACATTAGATAAAGGATATGTTATTTTAATAAATTCTAAATGGAAGTTACTATTGCTTTACTCTTTTATTACTTAAAATTCCAAAGATCTGAATTCAATACCTAAGTAGAAAGGCATTACAGAACATAAAACATAAAAAGAAAGGAAGTTTATTAGAAATTAAACTTTCTCTCTAATTAGACCTGGTAGTCACATCTGAGGAAAATGAAATGGCCTTTAGCAAACACTTTACAAGCATAGTTTTTGTATAAGGAAAGGTAGGTGACATAATGATCAATTATGAGACTGACATACTATTTTCTTTTATCTTTGCTAAAATTCAAAGTGCTGTGTTATACTATAGCATATCTTTCAGGAGTCTCATTAGATGTGTATTTTATTTGCTAATTAGTTGGGTAGTTCATTAATTTGTAGCTAATAGGACAGGAGGAGTGGATCAGAAAGATATCTGACACAGACTGACAGGTACTGTTAAAAAGCAAAAACTAAACTTACTATATTTCCCATTTTTGTAGAGAGTTTTATAAAAGTTTTTCTTTGATCTGTATGTATTCTCTAGGAAAGATAAATATTAAAGCAGATTTTTTTGGGTGGCAAATAGCTGGCATTTATTGTTTTAAATGCTCTTAATAAAAGAAACAAGACCACAGTCCTAGCCAATTTGGCTCAGTGGATAGAGTGTCTGCCTGCAGACTGAAGGGTCCCGGGTTCTATTCTGGTCAAGGGCACATGCTCAAGTTGCATGCTCTATCCCCAGTGTGGAGCATGCAGGAGGCAGCTAACAATGATTCTCTTTTGTCATTGATGGTTCTATTTCTCTCTCCCTCTTCCTTCTTCTCTGAAATCAATAAAAACATATAAAAAGCAACAACAGGACTACATTTTAAAATAATGTTGTGAATAACAATGTGTTACTAAATGGGTTTGTAACCTGGACCATTTCTGGGCCTGATATTCAAGCTGAAACAGAACTTGACATTGTAGTGTACAAAGAACTTAGCTTGTATGATGCCAAATAACATCAATATAATAAACTGAGGTAAAATTCCACAAAGGTTGTCCAAACACTAATTTTTTGAAGTATAGTACCACATATGTAATCTGATATTTGTGTTAATCAATGATATATTTTAACATAATGCATACATAACATCACACATACATATATATATCTTATTTATTCAGAAAATATTTTTGGAGAATCTCTGATATTCTGGGTACTGGATATCACTCAATAGTGAGTTCAACATGGTCTCTGTCCTCATGAACATCACAAATGATTGAGCATTTG
This sequence comes from Antrozous pallidus, assembly GCA_027563665.1. Taxonomy (NCBI): domain Eukaryota; kingdom Metazoa; phylum Chordata; class Mammalia; order Chiroptera; family Vespertilionidae; genus Antrozous; species Antrozous pallidus. The sequence continues at coordinate 149,793,477 of CM050508.1, read as the reverse complement.
CTGTAGATATAAGCAATTTTCTACATAACAAAATAATTAGGACTATATAAAGACAGAAATAGGAGAGAGAACCAAGATGGCGGCATAGGTAAACACCTATTGTTCTGCCCCGTGCAACAATTCAAAAACTACAACATAACAACAAAACAAACATCACCCAGAATCACCAGAAAGCTGGCTGAGTGAAAACTCCACAAATAAAAGTAAAGGTGGGACACTGAGACTCAGAAGAGTGGCGGGAGCGCAGCCTTGAAGACGGAAACAGGTTAGGAGCTGTCCTGGTCTCGCGAGCTGGCTGTAGGGCTGGAGCAGCAGCCCCGGCTGGATTTCGCCAACGGGGAGGGAGGAGACGTCCCACTACACAGATTCCCCAGTGCCAGGTGAGGTCTGAGATCCAGGGTACATGGAGAAGTCCCACTGCACAGATTCTCCAGTGCCAGGCGAGGTTCGAGGTCCGGAGGACGCACCCTGGAAGCCGGGCGCGGCAGAGGTATCCTAGTCTGCGGAGAAACCAGGTGGCTGGGAAAAGAAGTTTGCAAGTAAACTGTGGGACAGCACAAACACGTGACTTGTTCCCTGGAAACTTGTCTCCTGGTCCCGGAAACCACCTATTTTACAACCCTGGACGAGATTTTGGGTGTGCAGACTCATTTGGGGAGAGGCAGAGTTGTCTGGCAAGGGGAAGAGACTAGCGGCTTTCTCTTGGAGGTGCCTGCAGCCATCCCCATCCAACAGAGACCCGCGCACACGAGCGCTGCATAGCACATAGCTGAGACTGAGGCTGCCTGCGCAGCTCAGAGACTCCGCCCATCCAACCTGAACACAGTCTCCCTTCACAGCCAATTGGCCTGGAGGTCAAATCCTCATAGGGCTAACAACAACAAACTGGGTTTAAATTCAAAAGTACTGTACAACCCATAAAGGATTGCAGTAAGAGTACCCATCTCAAATAACTGGGGAGGCTGTGCCACTGACCCTTAGAGGATATCTACCACATAAAGCAGCCACCATGCAGAGATATGGAAAGAAACCAGGTGTGAAAGAAATGGAGGAGAAAAGACGACAAGACATAGAGTTCAAAACCACGGTTATAAGGCTTTTCAAGAGGCTCCTAGAAAAGGCCGATGAACTTAATAAGAATTATGAGGAAATAAACAAGACCAACCAGGAAATGAATGAGACCCTCAAGGAAATGAACAAGATCTCTGAGGATATGAATGAGACCCTCACGGATATGAAAAAGGACCAACGAGAAATCAAGCATACACAGACTGAAATAAAAAATATTACACAAAGTCCTAAAAGCAGTCCAGAGGGCCACAAGAACCAAGTCAAAGATTTGAAATACAAAGAAGCAAAATCGACTCGGCTGGAAAAGCAAGAAACAAAAAGAATTCAGATAATTGAAGATAGTGTAAGGGGCCTCTGGGACAACCTCAAGCATGCCAACATCTGAATTATTGGGATGCCAGAAAAAGAGAGAGAGCAAGTTAATGAAAATCTACTTGAAGAAATAGTGACTGAAAACTTCCCCCACCTGGTGAAAGAAACTGACTTAAAAGCCCAAGAAGTACACAGAACCCCAAAATATAGGAATCTAAGGAGGACCACACCAAGACATACAATAATTAAAATGCCAAGAGCAAAAGATAAAGAGAGAATATTAAAAGCAGCAAGAGAAAAACAGTTGGTTACCTACAGGGGAGCACCCATACGATTGTCAGCGGATTTCTCAACAGAAACGATGCAGGCCAGATGGGAGTGGCATGAAATATTCAAAATAATGAATATCAAGAATTTACAACCAAGATTACTCAATCCAGCAAAGCTATCATTCAGAATTGAAGATCAGATAAAGTGCTTCGCAGATAAGAAAAAGCTAAAGGAGTTCATCACCACCAAACCAATATTATATGAAATGCTGAAAGATATTCTTTAAGAAGAGGAAGAAGAAAAAGGTAAAAATATAAATTATGAACAACAAATACACATCTATGAACAAATGAACATAAAAATCAAGTGAATTGATAGGGTGATGAACAGGATAAACTGGTGACTATAACAGAAACATGGACATGGAGAGGGAATGGACTGACAATTCTTGGGGAGAAGGGTGTTGTTGGAAGTACAGCAAGAGACTAGACAAAAATCTTGCAACAATGGGAGAAGACAGTGGGGAGGGGGAGGTAAGGGTGGAGGGTGGGATAGGTACAGGGAGGAGGGGAGATATAGGGGGATAAAAAAAGGGGAAACAATGTAATTAATAAACTGAACAATAAAGATAGAAAAAAAAGATAGAAATAGAAAAAATGAAAGAACTATTGTTAATCAAGGCCTTTTCAAAATAGGGCACTGCCTCTTAAGTTCAGAAGGGCCAATCTCAAATAAGTGTAAAACCATGTTTCAGGGTATTTTTATTTCATTTCTATTTTTAATTGACATGGTTTTCTCCTTTTTATAAAAGTAAAACTTCTCTCTTCCTACTACAATGTATTTAAGCTTATTTAGATGTCATTTAAATATTTAATAATATCTTTGAGGTATTTTGTTTCTACATATATCTTTGTTGCCTAGGAATGATGGACTTTTTTTATTGCAAGAAAGAATGGCTTCATTCTCTAAACACCATCATCCAATCACTAGATGTATATATAATGTATGATTTTCAGATTTAAAAAATAGTGAATTGATTGAGTAGCCCATTGTCCACTGTTACTTACGCAGGAGATGCCCACATAGGACCTGAACGAGGTATGCATGATGACCAGTTTGCAGAGGGCACTGCGGGGATCCTGCTGACCTCCCTAGATGGTGTCAAATATTTTATTAATTTTATACCCATTATAAAAAGAAATAACATAATAATAGAAGTATAACAATTACTATGTGATAATAAAAATAAATTATTAATGGCATAATAAAATGAAAATATGGTAGAAAAATATAATAGAATTAGATACGATATATCCCATAATCATACATTTAAAAAGGCATTAAGTTGCAACTGTTCCCAGCATGGTCACCCAAGTTGAATATCATGAAATGGCTAATGGTTCACTTGATACTTCCCAAAGTTTAGAGAGCAGCAGGGGTAGAAAAATTCATTTGTCACTTGAGTTCTTATGAATGGCTAAGAGAATTACATTCTCCTCCATATTCACCAGGAAAAGGCAGAAAGAGTGGGAGGCACGAGGTAGAGGCCTGTGACATCCAACACAAGAATTGAAAGATGTACAGCTGTTGGTGAAGGAAGAGAATGTTGTTGTTTAGTGTGGGCAGAGAAACAGTATCTTCTGGAAGGGAAGGCAGGATTATAGCAGAAAGGAATTCCAGATCACATAATAGTGAAATTACTGATCCTGAAAATAGTACAGAAGTAGCCTTGTATCTTCATGGAGTCTGTGTTCTGCAATAGTCAACCCGATATTGATTCACCCTCAACCCTCAGGGATATGCTGGTAAAATCACAGTGCCACAAGCAGAATGTGGTTATTAAATGTGGCTGTGCCTAACCACTCACAAGTAAGGGAGAACAGGTCTCTAAAATAATTTTGTTTCACTAACTTGAAAATTTTAATTGCAAAAAAAAGTTATAGGACATGATGGAAAACTTTGACAGAGTTTTTTTAGAGCCTTTAAAAGATTAAATCATAAAAGATGAGGAAGTAAATATAATGTTGGGATTAAAAACCACTTATGGAAGGAAAAACAAAGAATAAGAATCTATGAGCCTCACAGAGAAAAGGTAAATGGACACTCTGAAAACTATACCATGAGTAGAGTGGTTTAGTATATTTATGACCTGAGTGGAGGAGGGAAGAAGGATGGAAGGAGAGAGAGAGGGATGAATTGTAAAATCTGCTAGTGATACAAAATTATTTCGATTGAGGATTAGTAGCAACTCAGAACCCAATTCTATATACAAAAATACTTTTGAAATTCTCAAAATATGCAAAGAGTTTAAAATTCCTTGAGAGTGCATATGCAAAAGAATAATTTTATTGCTTACCTTACTCCACAGTTGTATTATATTCAATAATAAATAGGCCAGAATTTTAGTCACCTGCCAAGAATTTTTTATATATTTTGCTAGGTGCAGAAATCCTTGGAATGTGTTTTATTACACACTTTAAATGTAATATATCAAGAATTAGTGAGGAGAAATTATAAAAATTATAACCAAATAAACTTACAATTTTAAAATGAGTTATCTATTTATAAAATGCTGATGGTGTAAGTTAAAAGTATATAGAGAAAAGCTTAAATATATGAGTGGGACATAAAATGTGTACTCTTATTTTCCATTTTCTCTGGCCACTCTCAGACATATTACAGATACTTTCTAATCCATTAATAAAAAATAGTTCCTCACCTGGATGTGTTCAAATAAAAGTCTAAAAATAACCAAGTTCAAGATTGCAGTACTTTCTCTTTGCTTCAACTCACAATTTATTGTTGAACTTAAGCTATCTTGGTGTAATCATTGTATACTTTATTCAAGGGTTTAACCTTTGTATGTTTTCTTTTTTTAAAAAGAGTTGTTTTCGTGCTGATGCATCTTGTAAGATAGGTGGATTTATCCTAAAACTTATAGTAAAAAATCTACACAATGTACTGGACATTTAAGATATGAGGCAATATGAAAGTTAAGAGTGCTGGAATATGGAAGAATAACTTGATAAACATAAGCCCTGCGATATCCACCACATGGCACAACTAACTTCTGAGAATAAAGTACTTGAATCCATTAGAAAAAAACAAGATGGGTAATAATGGACTCATCACAGAATCTTTGAATTAAACAGTAAAAGAAATTCTCTAATTGTCACAACTTAGACATTTCTGTAAGCTATGATAAAAGAAAAACTTGAAGAAATCATCAGCCATTCTTTGAAAATATAAATTTTTAAAAAGAAAGAAGGAAAAGAAAACTGGGAGAGAAAAAAGTGAGGGTTTAGTACTTTTTAAGATTTAAGTTTAGGAGCTAAGCCTTGTCAGATTTTATTGGTTAATAAGATTGAGGAAATAGAAGGCAAGTATAGAAGGTAAAGAGACTATATTCTGGATACAACCCTAGCAACCTTCAAAGTGTATATCTTTTTTATGGTGTCCTCTTTTGCTTGCTTGACACTCTTTCAGAGGATTTAGTCCACTGCTGCAACTTGAACTTGCACCTACTTCTTGATGGCATATACATAAATATCTCTAGCATTGTTATCTCTCAAAAGCTTCAAAACTGAATTTCCAAATGTTCACTGGACATATGTACCCAGATTGATTTGTACAGACATTTCAAGTTCAACCTATTTGTTGCTTTCCTGTTTTGTTTTTTCCTATTTCAAAGCTTCCTGTGTTCATTATCTTACTTGAAGCACCAATGAACACCAATGCGTTGCTCAACTAACAGAATGGGATCAAGCTTACTACCCCTCCCTTTAAGCTCTCTAAATCAATTCCATCAGTAAATCTTTTCAATTATATTTTCATAAAAATTTACCAAGCCCACTCCTTTTTTTACTGACATATGGCTCTAGAGACCTTTATCATTTATTTTTTAGATTATTGTCATAGTTTCCACTTAACTCTATTATCTCTCTTCCTTTTTTAGTCTGTGTTCCCCGTAACTCCCAGTCATATTTCATAAACAGATATATCCATATTTCCACTCATTCTTTGTGAAACTTTTTCATGGTTTTCAAATTCAAAAGTTGTCTAAACTCTTCAGTTTGTTCTTACACTCCAGGAACATTGAAATTTCAGTGGTTCTTTCATGAGAAAGCCATGATCTTATGCCTCATTTTCTTGCTCTAGAAAGTCTCTCTGCATAGAATTAACTTTTGTCCAACATCTTCTTGTAAAGTTTCTGGTTATTCTTTAATTCTCATATCAAGTACCACCTCTTCTGTCAGACTTTTTCTGATACTCTCTTGCAGTTATTCTTCTGTACTTACTTAATTTAATACCTCTGTTAAAATATGTATCAAATTATATTAGAGGATGTTTTTGTTTGTTTGATTCCATTTATATCCTTCTCTGCTTCATCATTTCTCTTTGATTTATTGTTTATTTCTTTTTGAGAGATTAATAAATATTTTAAGTCCAGGACTTTTGTATAACTAGGAGCCAGCAGAGAATTAATCATGCAGCAGATCTTCAGAAAATGTGTAATAAGTGAACCAAATAATCTTAGGATGGGAGGGAGACACGAAAATAGGAAACTGAGAGATTTGAGCATCCACCTCAGACTATCAACAATACATTGTTAAATAGGAATACATTAAATGATTTCTTGCTAAAGCTGAAGTTGTAACCTTCATTATGGGGCCAATTAGCAGGTGTTGTGCTGGAGGTAAGTTTGGTAGAACAACAAGAGAAAAAAGAGAATTTAAGCTTATAATGAGAATGATATAGTCAAAATGGTTATCCAAGGGGTCACATTGATCAAAGTGAGCCTTCTCCACTTTGCTAAGGTTCTGTAGAAGTGGCATTATTAGGGGAAATCCAGTCTTCATGTAAGGTGAGTAGTAGTAATGTTCTAGGAAAAGATTTACAAAATTCCAATTTCTTGACAAACAACCAAGTGTATCAGTAAAATCAGTGGCAGAAAAGATAGAGAAAGATATGATTTGGATTTTTGATGATTAGACTATGTAAATTAATAGGTAGACAGGAGCAACATGAAGTATAATTCAAAGGTAAAGAATGAGGTCTAGGATTTAACTAGAAATAAATGTTACTGCTTTCTAGCTCTATCGATTTTTCCTCTATTGGACATTTCCCATTAGCATAAAAACACCTTTTCTTATAAAAATCTGACTTTTCTTTATTTACTTAACACTTTTTCTACCACCCCATATCTTTATTTATATAGTGAAACTTGTTGGAAAATTATATACACTCTAAATCTTTTTACATTTTAATTAATCTTTATTGTTCAGTTTATTAATTACATTATTTCCTTTTTTTCCCCTATAGCTCCCCTCCACCCAGCACCCATCCCACCCTCCGCCCTAACCTCCCCTACACTGTCCTCTCCCATAGGTGCATGATTTTTGTCCAGTCTCTTGCTGCACCTCCCACTCCCCTGTTCTCCCCAAGAATTGTCAGGCCATTCCCTCTCTATGTCTGTGATTCTGTTACATTCACCAGTTTATCCTGTTCATCAGATTATTAATTCACTTGATTTTTAGGTTCCTTTGTTGATAGATGTGTATTTGTTGTTCATAATTTATATTTTTACCTTTTTCTTATTCCTCTTATTAAAGAATATCTTTCAGCAATTCATATAATATTGATTTGGCGGTAATGAACTCCTTTAGCTTTTTCTTATCTGCGAAGCACTTTAACTGATCTTCAATTCTGAATGATAGCTTTGCTGGATAGAGTAATCTTGGTTGTAGATTCTTGCTATTCATCATTTTGAATATTTCTTGCCACTCCCGTCTAGCCTGCATTGTTTCTGTTGAGAAATCCGCTGACAATCGCATGGGTGCTCCCTTATAGGTAACTAACTGTTTTTCTCTTGCTGCTTTTAATATTCTCTCTTTATCTTTTGCCCTTGGCATTTTAATTATGATATGTCTTGGTGTGGTCCTCTTTAGATTCCTATGTTTTGGGGTTCTGTGCACTTCTTGTGCTTTTGAGTCAATTTCTTTCACTAGGTGGGGGAAGTTTTCAGTCACTATTTCTTCAAGTAGGTTTTCATTATCTTGCTCTCTCTCTTTTTCTGGCACCCCTATAATTCAGATGTTGGCATGCTTGAGGTTGTCCCAGAGGCCCCTTACACTATCTTCAATTTTTTGGATTGTTTTTGCTTCTTGCTTTTCCAGCTGAGTGGATTTTGCTTCTTTGTATTTCAATTATTTGACTTGGTTCTTGTGTTCTTCTGGACTTCTTTTAGGTATTTGTATAATATTTTTTATTTCAGTCAGTGTATCCTTAATTTCTAGTTGGTCCTTTTTCATTTCCTCATAGGTCTTGTTCATTTCCTCATAGGTCTTGTTCATTTCCTTGTAGGTCTCGGCCTTTTCTAGTAGCCTCTTGAAAAACCTTATAACTGTGGTTTTGAACTCTATGTCTAGTTGCCTTTTTTTCTCCATTTCTTTCACCCCTGATTTCTTTCCATTTCTCTGCATTGTGGCTTCTTTCCTGAGTTTGTCCATTAGTTTTGTGTGGTCGATGTCCTCTAAGGGACAGTGGTTCAGCCTCCCCAGTTGCCTGAGGTGGATACTCTTACTGCAATCCTTTATGGGTTGTGCAGTATTGTTGAAGTTAAGCCCAGCTTATTGCTATTAGCATTAGGAGGGTTTGACCTCCAGGCCAATTGGCTGAGAGGGTGAGCTGTGTTCAGGTTGGATGGGTGGAGTCTCCGGGCTGAGCAGGGAGCATCAGCTGTGCCCTATGCAGCTCATGGGTCTCTGTGCCAGGTGGTAATGGCTGCAGGCACCTCCAAGAGAAAGCTGCCGCCGCCAGTCTCCACCCGTTGCCAGACAACTCTGCCTCTCCCCAAATGAGTCTACACACCCCAAGTCTCACCCAGGGTTGTAAAACAAAGCAGTCCAGTGGTCTCCAGAACAAGGGAGCAAGTCACGAGTCCTCTCTGCGCAGTTACGCACAAACTGCTGTTCCAAGTTACGCGCACTCTCCTCAAGCTTGCAGACCTCTGCCATGCCCACACCCAGGTTTTAGTGTGCCTACCCCAGACCTTGGACCTTGCCTGGAACTGAGGAATCAGTGCAGTGGGACATCTTTGCCCTCCCTGTTGGAGAAAACCAGCCAGGTTTGCTGTCGCCCGCCCTTTTCCGCTAGCGCTGGCATGGCTCCGAACCTCTCTCCATGTGTATCTTCAAGGCTGCGCTCTGCCACTCCTCTGAGTCACAGTGTCCTATGTTTACTTTTATTTGTGGAATTTTCACTCAGCCAGCTTTCCAGTGATTCTGGATGATTTTTGTTGTTGTAAAGTTGAAGTTTTGGAATTGTTGTGTGGGGCAGCAAAATAGGTGTTTACCTATGCCGCCATCTTGGTTCCTCCACCCTCTACAATGTCTTTTTGATTCCAAGATTTTGGTCTTTGCCTTTATTGAAACTAATTTTTTTTCAAGTTCACCAATGTCCGTTAAGTGTAACTTATAATTCTTGGATCTCTTTTTAACGAACCTATTTGACAAAGTTGACCATTTGAGGCAGTTGCTCACTTGAAGAGGTTGAATACCTCCTTCTTCTTGAAATGTATTTCCCACTTGACTTCTAAGACATCACATTCCATTGGTCTTTTTTCAATTTCACTGATTGCTCCTTTCAGTCTCCTATATTTGTTGCTGGTATCTATTGTAGATCTTGAGCAGGCCAGGGATGAGTTCTTGCATATATTCTCTCTCTCTTTGATTAAACTATGCTCACTTCCTCAAAAATCTTATCTACTGCTGTGGCTCCAGTTGCTATCTATCAGTGATAACTCCTAAGTATACAATTTTGTCTGGCTGTCCCTTTTAACTCTAGACTCAACTGTGTACTGTATATATCAACTTGGAGGGAAAACTGGCCCTTTACACTTAATATATCCAAAACTACATTTCTGATCTTCCTCATCAACATGTTCTTCTTTTAATAGTTCTCATGTCATTTCATTGTAATTCTATTTTTCAGTTCCTTAGGCTAAAGTTTTTGAGTAATCCTTGACTTATTTTTTCCTCTCACAGCCCATACTTAATCTGATAGAAAAATCTATTTAATTTCAGTAAACCTCAAATTTGACCACTTTTTACCATCTCCCTACTCCTTTTCTGGTCAAGGCCACAAGCATCTTCTCTCTGATATGTTGCATTGGTTGCATAAATGTTTTCTTGCCTCATTCATTTCAAACTATTTTCAGTATCACAGCCAGACAAACCTGTGTAAATGACAATAAAAACATTAATATTACTATGCCCCAAAGCCTCATCACTTTATATATCTCTCTTATTCCCCCTTTAGTTTTGACTAATATGACTCTTACTTCTCAGTGTGCTTTTACCTCATCACAATGATTTCCTTAGTTTCTCCAGCATACTAGGCAAATTCCTGCTTCAACACTTTTGTGCCTGAGGTTTTCCTGCCTTGCATGTTCTTCCCTAGATATCAAAATAATTTGCATTCTGACTTCCTTTAACTCTGTCCATATGTCATCTTCCCAGTGAGGTATTCCCTGGCTGCCTGATATACATCTCTCCTTTCATGCGTTATTGTTTCCTTTAATATTTACCTTTTTTATAAGCACTTAGGAATTTCTATGAGCAAAGCATATTTTTAGGCACTGAAGAAATATTTATTAAGAATCATAAAAACAATGAAACGGGTTGGATGAAGCTAATAAATATATGATTAAGTCAATTTTGAACTTAGTGGGCTGAAGATGAAAATACATGCTTGGCTATCCTGTAGCATCAGTGAATAGAGAGCTTGCTCAGGTATAAAGTGGAGCTGGAGACATTGTTGGTAGTCATGGCACAGATGGTCATGTATTTATTAGAATGCTTTTCTCTTTTTTCCATGATAGATCTTGACTCCACACTCAGCCTTCCTTCCAGTTGGGGGCGGGCAAAAATAACACTTGAGTTTGGGCCAATGTAATGAAGGCAAAATGATGGGTGCAAATTCCAAGCTAGGTCTAAAACAGCAGAAACAACAACAATATCCAAACAACCAAACAGAAATGCAAAATTGCTGTTTAATACTTTATACTGTCTCTTCCCCCACCCCTTTATTTATTAGCCAGAACATGGAGGATCTAGTGAAGGATTCTGAGGTCTTCATGGATGGAATGGGCCAATTGTAGGAGAGCTGGCTTAGAGAGGCAGCTGACCAGAAATACCTGATGGGATCATTGCATGAATAATCCAAAAATTTAAGGGTTGGCTTTCCATAAATAACACAAGAATTATTCATATAGAAAGGCTGGTTGAGCCCTAACTGGAGTGTCTCAGTGGATAGAGCGTCAGCCTGTGGACTTAAGGGTCCGAGTTTGATTCCAGTCAAGGGCATGTATCTTCATTGAAGGCACATCTCCAGTATGGGGCGTGCAGGAGGCAGCTGATCAATGTTTCTGACTCTCCTCCCTTCCTCTCTGGAAAAAAAATCAATAAAATATATTTTTTTAAAAGAAAGGCTGGTTAAAAATAGTAATTTAAATCACTGCAAAACTCAGAAAGAAGAATAAATAACAGAGGGCAGAGTTCTAAGGAATATAAGAGATAAAAATGCAATCAAAGGGAGAACAATGGGGGGGGGGGATCTTGTTTGTTTATCATCACTGAAATCAATGCAGAAAAGAATCTCCAGAAAAGAATAGGCTAAGATCAGTGAAAAAAAATGTAATTTTGAATTACTAAAAAGAGTCATTACTAAATTAACAAAACATAATTGCTAGAAATTTATTTAAAATGAGAGTTACCTGATACTTTTGAAAACAAAAGCATAAGAGTCAATATGAAGAGGTTAATTGAAGAAACTAGGAGGAGGCCTGTGGGATTAAATTAGCATAGCAAGTGGGAAGAAATAATTTCTACAGTACAGGTAAATGGAGTAAATTAAGAGAGAAAGAGAAAAAAACTTCCTTTGAAGGGAAAGATGAGAGAACAAAGAACCATCCAGACATAAAGCATCTTTTATGATTAATTTCTTAAAGATAATAAAGAAGCAGTGTTCTGACTGGATTTGGAAATGGAAAATATTACTAAGAGTGGTTATTATGGATTGGAGCTATATTTAAAACAATTATGAGAGAATTCTAAAATTTTCTTGATGAGACCTCTGGCAGCTTCAAATAATAAACAGAAATATGGAATGAGGGAAGAAGAAAAATGTACACATGCTATAATATACTTTGGGCTATTTAAAATATGCCCATTTCTTGCAATTCTAATTAGTTAAATACTTTGACTTGGGTAGTCTACTAGTGTAAAGAACTGTAGACACATAGCAGAAAAAAACACTTTCTCTTTTGTCACATGTAATGTCCAACAAATAACAATAATAAAATAAATTTTAAAATCTTAAGTCCTCTTATTTGAGCACAATAAGTCAGTGAACAATAATTGACTATGTGCATGATTTATTGTTCTAGTTTTCTTCTTGGAAGACATCTTTAATAGGCTCCTAGTAAGATTGTATGTATGTAATGAAAGAAAGGTAGTGGAATCAGTCTACCTTTGGCCTCTCTGAGACTTATTATATTACATGTAGATTTACTAATCACCAAGATCCATCCAACTTAAAAAATTCTATCATTCTGGAGGTATAGCACTTTCCATTGATCCAAATTTATAGGAAGTATTACTCAATCAGACAAAAAACAAGTAAGCAAGTGACCATTCTTTGATGCTAGAGGAAAGAAGTATGATACAGTATATTCTCTAGACTAAGATAAGGATGAGTATTGGTAAAGTCCCCTTCAACCCTGTTCCTCCTGACAAAGACTAAAGGCTACGTCCTTCACATCTTAAAATGCCTAGCAACAACCTAAATGCTAATCTCGATTCTGAAAATGTTATTTTTCTGTTTCTCTGGTTAATACTGAATGACATTTGGGAAAATGTTGTAGAGAGGAAGGACAAGGTTTTTGTTTATAGATAAGAATCAATATGATAAATGCTGTCATATTTGCTTTCTAAGTAACCCCTGCAGTGGTTTGACTGATTATGCAGTTTGTGCAAATTTGAGATTATACAATTTGTGCAAACTTGAATACCATAATTCATGACATTATAAATATCAATAGTATAGGTATTCATAATACAACACAATGTCTCCTGAAAACCTAATATACTTTCCAGTAATATTCTGCATGGCATAGGAACTGTTTTAGAAACTAACTCTTCCTTTGTTGTAGACCAACTATGTCAATTTCAACACTTATGTGTGTGTTGCTGTAGTAGTCATACTACCTTAGTGCGAACTAGAATTCTAATTGTAATCAGTTAACATAACTTGCAATTCACTTAAGAAAAATATTGTTTAACCTAAATAAAAGAGCATTTTGTTAAGAAATTCTGTAACAATCAGCAGTAGTAATACTGTAATTTAATAAATAAAAATCTTACATGAGTCAGCAATAAAAAGTCTGTTGAGTCAGGGGAAACTGCAAAGGCTAAACTGACTTTAGCCTTATTCACCTTGTTTTATTCTTTTTGTGGTTTTGAGAAAATGAAATAAATCCTGCTAGGGAGCAGATCAAAAGGTTAGAGATTGGAAATAGCATCATTCTCTTTCCAGATTAACCTATGAGGGCAATTAAAGAACTATAAAAAACTATAAAGGAGAATTTTTCTTTTTCTCCCTTTTTTGGGTGAAATGTGGCATGCTATATAATCACAATCCTTTTGAATGCTATTTTACATGTTGAGATGCCTAAGGTCTCTTACTAATTGGGACACCTTTGCACAGGACTCATGTTGTGTGTATATTGCTGAGGGGACCGTGTGTGGTATAAGGCAGAAAGATACTTTTTACACTTTCATAAATTTTTTGTGCATTTTAAGTTTTGCACAGGAGTTAAGTTTAACTCCTCCATCTATTACTAAGCATTGGTGTCTATTTGCTACCTGTGCTTCATCGGTGCAAGGTGGCATCTTCCTATCCAATTTCAAGGGTCTATTATTTAGCCTGGTGCTGTGGGTGAGGGACTCACAAAGGGCAGGATATGGGAATTTTTTTGTTCAGCTGAAAATGACTAAATCCAGATATGGAAAGGAACCACCTCTATTTCAAAAGTTGTTTAGGTTTTATCTGAGTGGTTCCATCTCAATATTATAAGGTAGAATAACATTGGTTTAGATTTAGGAGACCTGAATTCAAATCTTGCATCCATTATGTAAAAGCTAGACAAGTCACTTACTCTGTATGTGTCTTGGTTTTCTCATGTGTAAAATAAGAATTTATTTCTTAGAATTGTTTTGAAGGCTAAAGCAGAAATTTATAGAAATATATTTAGTACCATAGTCTCATTCAGAAAAATCTCAGTCTGAATTCTGAGGAAGTTCAGTGAATACCATTGTCTAAGGAAAAGATAAAGGCCTGGCTTTGCTAAAAACAAAGGCAGAGTGAGTGTGCCAGCAGTGGCCAGATAGACAACTGGAGAAAGTGTAATGTTGAGGAGACGGGTGGCAAAGCCTGAGGACACAGAGTGGAGGAAGCGATAAGCAGATATTGAAGTCTAACTACGGGGGTTATCCAATGAGTAGAAGTTCAAGCCAGGCAGTAGGGCAGAATTAACAGGAAACAAGAGGAACTGACCAGAAGCTTGGGTACAGATCCTAACAAGCACCTATTCGATGGATTTCCTAGTATAAGATACAGAGCCATCCCTTGTGATTGAGGTCAAGGGCTTTCTAACCTATGCTCTGGTTATAAGCATCTCCCCTGGGATTGAGAGAGTTAAAGTCCATTGAGTTTAGGCCAGATAGAGAGAGGTGGGGTTGTCTTGCCAGTACCGATAATAACAATAAAGAGATGCCTGTTTTTCCAAGTTCACACAGGCTCAGCTTGGCTCTTCAAATTTCCATGGATTTTGTATAATAGAGTTTTCTGCATTGGGGTAGGGGGCAATAATTCTGAATTAGAGGCAAGGGACTTCTGAGGTTGTTTCAGTGTAGCTTCCTCTTAACCCTGGTGTTAAGTAGTAATTGGCCATGTTTCATGTAACAGTTTGTTATAAGGCTTAAAATTACTTATGGGCTTTGAAATGCGATAAAGCTGATTTCAAGTCCAGAATCTACCACTTATTAGCTATAACATTAGTAATTTTATTTGGATCAAAATACTAAAATGGGATGGGGAGATTAATCCTAACACGATTATTTGGATTGAGAGAGCTAATGTTTGTGATGTTTCTGATAGTCAGTGTACATCAAATAAGTATTAACTAATACAATTTGGGAAGTGAGGCAAACAGGCAAGAAAAATGACTATCCACCTAAGTATCATCTCTTCTTTGGATTCTACAGGTTATGTCTGCATAGGAAATGAACATTCCAAGAGATAAGATATGCTTTCTCAATTGTTCAATGTTTACAACTTAAATGATGCATAGTATATAATCAAATCTAAATTTCCACTTGCCTTTGATAGCTATGTGTACCAGGGACAAATATATCTGTAAAACTAAATTGTATTTGTCAGTACCAACATTATTCAAATATATTTTCACTATAATTAATAGTGTTTATTAATGAAAAGATGGATTGGTAATAATGTCAAGAGTGGGTTATACAGACACATTTGCTCTCTTCTTTTCTTCCTGCAGAAGTTTTGTAAGCATTCCTATCAGCATGAAACAGGTAAGTATCACACTGGGCACAGGGTAATCTGTAGATAAATGATAGATATCAAAAAAAATTCAGTTGACTTATCATCTACTTACAGCCATCTACCTACCTTTCTCCCTACTGTGAGAATCACTGGCTGAATCATCAGAAGTTCATAAATATATTTTTTAAAAGGTGGAATCTCTTAAGGTGTAAGAAATAGATACTCTCATATATGCTGCAGTGGATAATGAAACTGGTAATTTTTTTCTAGAGGGGAGTTTGGTATATATATTATCAATTTTAACTACAGGTTACTCTTTGACCTGGCAATTCAAATTATGAAATCATTCTAAAGAAACAATCAGATAAATGTGCAAATAGGGAGGTACAAGGATGTTCATTGCAGCATTGTTTATAATGAAAAGTCGCAAACTGTCTAAATGGTCAACAAAAGGGATCTGGTTATGGAACTCTCTTATGACAAAATACTATCTATACATTTTAAACTGCAAAACGATACAAGAAAATATTCTTTAGTTAATGTCAAGTGAATAAAAAAATAGAAAACTGTATGTTTAGTAACATTTTGTTTTTGTAATAAAATATTTATATCTATGTTCTTAGAAAAAACCCCGCAGGAATGTGTATCAAAAAGCACAAGAGTTGTGTTGGTGTTATTGCATTTTTCTATCATATCATAAACATGTTTTGATTTTGTAATCACTAAAGGTAGTTGCAATATTGAAAACATTCCCTTTTTCTACAATAGTAATTTCCATCATCAAATATGTTTTATCTTTTTTCCTTAGTAGATGCCCAATACCTAGAAGTATCTAATCATAGTAATGGCACAATAAATATCTGTTTCATTAATGAATGTTTACTGTTCTAAAATCTCAAACATTACCCAAGATCTAGCACCTTCTTGGGACAGTTGCGTTGAAATGAAAAGAAGTTCAGAATAGGTTCCAGCTCACCAAATGGTTTTATTATATAAAACAATCCCAGAGATTGAAAGTAGCATTTTAATGTTCTAAATTACCCCAATTTAAGGCTTTCATACCCTGGTTCAGTTTATGTTATTTATACAATTTAAGGTGGGACCAAGTGTCAAAACAAAACAACAAATTGCTGTGCATAAAAAGTAGTTACCCATTCATTTATTCATTCATTTAGCCAACACAGTTTAATGTAGACTTATTTTTATTGTGTATTGTGAAAAATGTGGGAATATAAGAGCAAATATGTAAATTCCTGTTGTTTATATTGATTATAGTATTGATTGCCCAGTATCTCTTGATTATACTTTATATATTTAAGGATTTCCTCCCTTAAAACTTTATTTACATCTGGGGCTCAAGAATTTAATTTACACTTCTCCTATTAGGCATTCATACATATGTGGCCCCTCTCAAATCTACATCATCAACATTTTCATGGATTGTTTCCATCAGGATAACATTATTTGTATCTTTATAATAATTATCTATTTACCTCACCAGCCTCTCCAGTGTATTAAACATTTTTCTGCTCTCTTCTATAGAAAACTTCCTCAAAAGATTTGTAAATGTTCATAGTTTTCATTTCCCTGTCTGCAGTCATCCCAGGACAAGCTGTCAGCAGCTATCAGTTTTTACTTGGACCACTGTTCCATGGTAGTCTTTTCTAGGTCTCCCTGTTTCCTCACTGACAATGCATACACTCTACTCACAATACCTGGAGTGAGCTTTTAGAAATCCTAGTAGAAATAAAGTCAAGTCACATCTTGCTCATAATTTTCCAATACTTTCATCTTACTAAAAGCAAAGGCACAAGTCCTTGCCAGGGCTTACAAGAGCCAGATTTGGCACCAGGCAACTTATCTGACCTCATCTCTCATTTCTCTCATCCTTCCACAACTCCCTCTGTTTGTTATTTTTTCTTGAAACATTCTAAGTAGGCTCTGACCTCCAAGCTTGTGAATTTGCTATTTTATCTTCCCTTAATATTCTTCCTCTAAGTTATATGATCTCCCTCACTTAATTTCAAATTTTGTTCAAATGTGACACTGTCATGGAGTATTTTTCTCCTCATCCTATTTATAATATTTGTTTTCCATGCCTAATAATGATTGCTTACCTTGATTTTTTTTTCTTCAGGGAACTTACTACATAATAATCTGTCTACTCAGTGTATATCCTATATAATAAAAGGCTAATATGCAAATTGTCCCCTCGACCAGGAGTTCAATCAGCAGGCAGGCCAGCC
Organism: Antrozous pallidus; assembly: GCA_027563665.1. Lineage (NCBI taxonomy): Eukaryota > Metazoa > Chordata > Mammalia > Chiroptera > Vespertilionidae > Antrozous > Antrozous pallidus. The sequence goes on along the minus strand of CM050508.1, from coordinate 149,775,949 downwards.
AACCGCCCATGTTCCCTCCCCCTAGTCAGGCTGGCCAGACCCCACCCATGCACGAATTCATGTACTCGCACAGTACACACACACACACACACACACACACACACACACACACACACACACTGAGTGGCCAGATTATTATCTGTTCAGAGATCATAATGATCTGACTACTCAGTGTATATATCCTATCGAATAAAAGAGTGACATGCAAATTGACCGTACCTCTGATCAAGCCATGTCCACCAGCCAATCAGGAGCAAATTATGCAAATACACCACAACCAAGATGGCGGCCACCACTGAGAGCAGGAGGGAGGCTTGGGTTTCCCTGGCAATAGAGGAAGCCAAGCTTTCCGCCTGCTATTGCCAGCCTAGACCTCCACTCAATGCTACAAAGTTTCAATTATAGAAGATACATAATCCCAATAGAAATTGCAGCAGCCACAGAGCTGGAGAGAGAAGAGGCTAGGGTTGCCAGGGCAATGGAGGAAGCTAAACTTCTGCAGCCCTAGCCTAGGCCTCCACTCTAGGCTACAAAGTTTCAAACAGAAATGGCTGTCACCACAGAGTGAACAGAAGGCTTGCCTCCGCTCCAGGCTACAAAGTTTCAATTGTAGAACATAATTAATCCCAGATCTCAGGACCTCCACTTGGGTTGCTGGGGGGCATGGCCAGCCTGAAAACCACTATCGGCTCCTCACCCAGGCTGCCCCATGCCCCAAGGGAGCTCCCATCCTGATCCAGGACACCTTTCAGGGCAAAACAGCTGGCCCCCACACATGCACCAGGCCTCTATCCTATCTAATAAAAGAGTAATTTGCAGATTGACCATCACTCCAACACACAAGAGTTAAACATCAATTAGGCTGGCAGGATAGTGGTTAGGGGATGACAATGCTGGCAGGTAGAAGTGGTTAGAGGCAATCAGGGAGGCAGGCAGGTGAGCAGTTTGGAGCCAGCCTTCCTGGATTGTGAGAAGGATGTCCAACTGCCCGTTTAGGGCCAATCTTACCGGAATCAGGCCTAAATGGGCAGTCGGACATCCCTTAAGGGATCCTAGATAGGAGAGGGTGCAGGCTGGGCTGAGGGACAACCCCCAATCCCCGTGTATGAATTTCATGCAACCAGGCCTCTAGTATAAATATAAAAGGCTAAGTGACCATCGCATCCAAAACAACTGAACAGATGACTGAACAGGTTGTGTGGGGTGACCAGGCTAGCAGGGGATATAGTGAAGGACATCCAAACAACTGAGTAGCAGGCTCAGTTAGGTGACCAGGCCCTCAGGGAATAAGTGAGAGACAACCAAATAACTGAACAGCAGGCTTTTTGGGGTAACCAGGTCCACAGGGAGGGCAGTTGGGGGTAATCAGGCAGGCAGTCAGGTGAGCAGTTAGGAGCTAGTGGCCTTGGATTGTAAAAGGGATGTTGGACTGCTGGTTTAGGGCCTGCGGATCATGCCTAAACCAGCAGTTGGACATCCCTCGAGAGTTCCCAGATTGGAGATGGTGCAGGCTGGGCTGAGAGCTGAGAGGAGCCCGCCCCCACCCCATGCATGAATTTCTTGCACCAGGTGTCTAATATATATATTAATTAATTAATTATTCTAAGTAGAATATTATCTCCAAGAGAGCAGGAGTATAGTTTAGATTACTGCTGTATCCCCAGTGCGTAGGTGCATTAAATAAATATTTTGAGCATTGAATAAGTATTTGTTGGATGAGTGCAGGAGTCATTTGAGAGAAAAAAGGGAGTATCATACTCTTCAGGAGGTTCTTCTCAGAGGAGGTAATTCTGGAATAAGTATTGAGCAGTTAGACATATGTCAGACAACAAATGAATGTGAGAAGGGAAAACATTGTGGAAGAGGAAAATGGTATGTTCAGAGGCAAAAAGAAATGAAAGTTTCAATTCTAGAGAGAATAATACTCTTTTATAGTTAACACCTATGAGTGGATGGAGTAGAGGTAGGGTGGGGTTTTCAGAGATATACCCTGTATAGTAGACAGTATGATAAATATGTTAAGCTGTCTTCCAAAATTTAGTAGTATAACTTCATGAATTCTGTACTATTCTAAAGGTTTTTTCCCCCTACATTTTTCATGAGCTTATTTTATTGAGTATTGGAAAGAAAATTAAGCCACTCGATATTGCTATGGATGAAATGGTACAGAACTAAAAATCCAATTGCCTAATTTATGTCTTGTTTTCTGAAAAAATATCAAATGCTTTTAATATTTTTCATCCTCCACTAAGTGGTGTAGCCTTGTGTATAAACAATGACATGAACTATGCTTATATGGAGTAACATATTAGAGATCAAATAATTCTTTATTTGCTAAACAGTGTTGACTTGTATTAATCTGAATCCAGAATAAAAAAGCTATAGAATTTTAAAATACATTTTTTATTGATTTCAGAGAGAGGAAAAGAGAGAGGGAGACAGAAACATCAATGATGAGAGAGAATCATTGATTGGATTCCTCCTGCATACCTCTTTACTGGGGATCGAGCCAGAAACCTGTGCATGTGCCCTGACTGGAAATCAAACCATGACCTTCTGGTTCATAAGTTCACACTCAACCACTGAACCACACTGAGCAGGAATGGGATTTTTATCATAAACAGTGATTCTTAAACATTTTGACTGCCCTAACCAGTTTGGCTCAGTGAATAGAGCACCGGCCTGCCTAGTGAAGGGTCCTGGTTTCGATTCTGATCAAGGGCACATGCTTTGGTTGTGGGCTTGATCCCTAGTGTGGGGCATGCAGGAGGCAGCCATTCAATGATTATCTCTCATCATTGATGTTTCTGTCTCTCACTCTCTCCCTCTCTCTTCCTCTCTGAAATCAATAAAAATATATTAAAAACACATTTTGACTGATAAAAGCTGTGGGTAATCTACCCAAGAAAATATACAAAGAATGACTCAGCAAATAATACATTTTGAATAAAATTTTAGATGATATTAGATGCTACCTCAAGGTTATTATTGTCTTCCTCATGTCCATTGGCTAGCTTAGTATATCCCTTTCTAAGATATTTATTTTGTTACAAATATAGAATCTAGTAGGTCAAAAAGTATTAAATGAGTCAACTAAACATTTTCTAAATTAAACACTTGGAGAGATTATCAGTATAGAGATTTTAAAATAGTCCCATAATTAAAATCAACAGCACCAATGTACATAAAATAGCATTTTAGATGAAATATTTAATTTAAAACATAGTCAAAATAAAAATATTTTAAAATTATTGATAAAATAGGAAAGCAAAAAAAAATCAATTAAGAGAAAAGATATTTAGTCTCAAAAATTTAACCTGTAGTTCAAATGTAATGGAGATTTTTTACTGGATTTAATGTGTTTGGCTGCACGTATAAGAAATCATAACTCAAGATGCTTAACTTTAGAGAAAGTTTACTATTTTGCAATAAATATTTTTAGTATGGGATAACCTCAAGGTTAAGTAGTTTCAATAACTCAACAATGTCATCAGAGATTAAGGTTCTTTTCATTTTATTGTTGCCACAATTTGGGAGATTGTCTTGGTCTTCAGATCAGCTTCTCTTACGAGTGTGGATTGGCTGCTACAGTTCCAGTAGTCACATCCAGATATGTCAATATCCAAAGGAATAAAATGGCAGTACCTTCACTGTTTTTTTTTTTTTTTCTTCCAGCCCCTCCCTTTAGGCTCAGGAGATCTCTTTCTTAGGTCTCATTGGCCGGAATGGGTCATATGCTCATTTGTTAGCCAATCATTCATAAGAGAATGGTTTAACCTTGATAGAGTTAAATTATTCAGGACCTGTTCTTGAGCTAAGAATGGGAATATATTCCATATAAATATATGGGTAAAATAGAGTTGAAAAAAAACATGAAAGGAGCCGAGACCGGTTTGGCTCAGTGGATAGAGCGTTGGACTGCGGACCCCGGGTTCGATTCCGGCAAGGGCATGTACCTTGGCTGCGGGCACATCCCCAGTAGGGGGCGTGCGGGAGGCGGCCGATCGATGTCTCTCTCTCATCGATGTTTCTGACTTTGTATCCCTCTCCCTTCTGCTCTGTAAAAAATCAATAAAAATATATTTTAAAAAAAACATGAAAGGAAATTATTTTTATAGAAAATAGTTATTTAGAATATGTACTTATAGTATTGGCTTCAGTGGGTGATGAGGTAAAATGTCATGAGATCATTAGCTTCGTATAAGTTAGTTAAAATGAATATTGTATATAAACTAAAGCAATCATGATTTTATTATGCTGTTACCTTGAGTAAATCATTTAACCTCTGTGATTAATTTCCTCATTTAAAATATGTGGTTATAGCTATGTCTACTTCATAGACTTACCTTGGGAGCCAAATTTATTATATATGTGAAGTTTTATTGAAAATAATCAAATATAATTTGTAATTGTTACCTTAATAGGAAGAAGGAAGCTATGCAATGAAATTTATGAGTTGAAGAAGAGTTGTTTCAAATAACTGTCATGTTTTTCAAAAGTTACACAAATTCATGTAATTTTTTAATAGTCTATTTCAGATGGTATTATTAAATTGCTGTCAATGAGGTGGTGTACAAGTGCTATTATATACTCCATTTAGAAATAATAAAGCCATTTAGAGATCTTGACTTGCACAGGAATCAACAATGTATAAGTAATGAACCTAGAAATAGAATCATGTCTCTTAACATCTGGCTCTTAACATTGTTTTGTTTTGTTTTTCATAGAATTTGACCACATTCAAAATTGAATTCTAATTTTTGTCTTAATTTTTTTGTCATCTACAACAATGACTTTAGAATTTTTTTACTGTGAAAGGAAAAGTTAATTTTATTAGAAATCAATACATGCATATGTACACTATGCATATAATTATACATTACATATTTAAAAACAGATATGAAAGTATTTAAAAAATATTTATTCTTCTATGTGCAATTAACTCTGATATTTTCTATTTTGCTAAATTTCACTAAAACATTTATTGCTACCTATTCAATTGATTTTATGAATATCCAGCAGGTCATGACCCACAGTTTGTAACACACTATCTATAAAAAAATTGAAGTTGTGGTAACATAGATACTTTGAGGCTGTATCCATCCAGCAGAGGTCCTACAGATGTGTTTCATTAGCTTGGTTAGTCTTTTTGTTGGTAGGTTGGTTGGTTTTTATTAACCTTAACTTCACCTCGAAACAACTGAATTTTAGTATGTACGATAGGTATTAGGTATATTTTGGAAAATTCTCACATTTGACTACACAATTTTTCATATTTTTACTGAACAATCTCATCCAATCCCATGATCTTACAACCATCAACATTCTACTAGACTAAGTGTACCCATCGAACTCAATATGCATCGAATTTAATGTAACGATTTCCATGCAATTTCACCCAGCTCATTTCTCAGTGTTATCAGTCCCATTATACATGTTTGCTTCTGTAATAGTTGCTGAGTTCCACATTTCTATCTCAATAGAGGGTATATCATATACTCAGTTACCAGTGAGCTAGTCTCCCTTTTTCTTATATCTCCTCCACAAATAAATTTCTTATTATTATTAAAAAAAAAAACAGCATTACTTACTAATTCTGCTCTTGCTGCCCTTATCTTAGTTCAAGGACTCCTAATTCTTTACCTAGTGCATTGAAGAATCCCTCTTAACAGGTTTCCTTATCTGTTCTAATTCTCTTCAAATCAGTTCTTGATGCTAAAAGCCAGAGGGGTCCCTCTGCTTAAAGCTCTATAATGATTTGGTTTCCCAGTGAGGTAGAATACATGTGAAACCATTTTGGCAGCAAATAAAAAGCAAGGTCTTCATGACCAGGCTTCTATGTATTTCTCCTACAGCAGTCACCGCATTGCCCCTTCACACCTATCTTTCATTTCTCATGCTCCCAATATTACCCTGATAGTTCATGCTTCTATATCAGCGGCATACCTGGACTTCTGACAAGTTCCTGCATTTGACTGCCAGCTCTGGTCTTTCCTTATTCCCGCTATAGTCTGCATACCTTCCCAGATGTTAAGGAGATATACCTATATTCTAACTCTATCTTCTAACTCTATTCTAACTCTATGTTCCTTAATCTTTTTTTTTTTTTTGTACGTGTGTGTGATTTTAGTCAAGTTACCTTCTTGTACCTTAGATTACCTTTTTGGCTTGCAGGATCTTGCGAGGTTTAGACTTGATACGTGTAAATTGCAAAGTACCATTTTGGAACATCTACACAGACATCTCCTAATCCTTGCTTTTATGTTTGTGAAGTTAAAACTAAGTGTTTTGTATAGCAAAATTAACACACTTAAAATTATTTGTCTCTGAACAAATAATGTGTTATATAAAAATATACATTTAATTCTGTATTTATTGAACATATTTATGCCAGATCTGGAGGTAAAAAACAAAAAAGAGAGAATAAGCTGTTGAGCCTTACAATCTATGTCTTTTTGCATCAATGTCAAAAATTCTAAATTCTAAAACATTTCTTAGATACCAATCAGGATAATTAATTCTATAAAATATTTTGTAGCATCATATGTGTTTTGTTATCCTTTTTTTGGGGGGGAGGGGAGGGGGTAATCTCAAAGCCAACCACTTGAAAACTGCCTTGGCTTCAGTAAACAAAGCATCACAATATTTTTAAATGGCCATAAATTGATCAATTTGGAGAGGTGGTTAGTAAACTGTAGTATATCCTTCAGTCACAATGAAAAAATCTTTAATGATCTATAAAAGAGAGTAAAGAGCACTTTAATGAAATTTGAAAACAATGCCAATATTGCAAGAAAAGAAGAATCATAAAAATGGACCATGTTGTCTTAGAACAGAAATAGAGCTTACAGCTAAGTAAGATTTAAGTGCAAAGGGGGACCAATTAATCAGAAATATAGATGTTCAGTTGGCAGAAATGGCTGCTAGGGTGAAGAGAGAAAGCTGCAGGGGCTCTTGGGCAAATCTCTCCCTAGTTTTGAGAGTGTTGGAAAGAGGGTGGTGGGGGGAGGCATTTCCTTTTGCAAAAATCTGGATATTGTCCTAATTTCACCCTCTTGGGGAAACAGTACACACAGTTGGCTTGAGGAGAGCAATATATATATATATATATATATATATACACATATGTATATATATGTGTATATATACATATATATACATATGTATATATACATATATACGTATATATACATATATACACGTGTATATACATATATGTATATATGTATATATGTATATATACATATATACACGTATATATACATATATATACATATATATGTATATATATATATATTCACACACACACACACACACACACACACATATCCTAGCGCCAGCATATATAGGCAATGCATGTTTCCTTAGGAAAGAAGGAGAACCAGCCACTGATTTTGTCTTGAATGAGGACTAGGAGTCAGGGAATCATCCAAGCAATTTAAAAATAGCATAAATGTTCATAGCAGAAGAAATTTTTACCTAGTGCCCAGAGAATTAGAATGAGAAAGAGGATGAGAAAATTAGCAAAGTCAAGTTTTAGTTCTGGTTTTAATGGAAAATAACTAGCATCTAAGAACTCTGCTATTCAGAAATAAACTGCAAAGAAAACTGGTTGAAAGCTATGACACAGAATATGCACTAATTCCCCGGTGACAAAACCGAAGATGTATTGCTCTAGGCTGAGCCTCTGTCAGAGCAAGACTCAATGGATAACCTATACAATCTCTCCCATCTCCAGCTCTTTTTCATTTCCACTTCCATTATTCTATAAATATACAAGAAAAGGAAATAAAATATTGTTAATGCTCAGGTATGATTTATTGACTCCCCGTATCTTTAAGATAACACATGTACATGGTGTTGTTACACTTCATAGCACTTTTTTTTTTCATGAATAGCTGTGAATAGAGTAAACAGACCCATAAAGCCTGTTTAAAGTGTCAGCGCATAAGTTACTGCCAGTGGTGTCTTGGGGCTGCATTAACTTACACATGTAATTTTTCTTTCTTCCCCTCCTCTCTCTCCTCCCCTTTTTAATGAATAGATTTCTCACTCGTGATCATTTAACATCGCCTTGTTTACTTGATGCAGTTTCCTCTGGGGTTTCCCTTGTGGACAGAGTAGAATGACATGGGGGGGACACAGTTTGATGAATCACAATTCGTTGAAGGCAGTTATGATTCCAGTGATAGAGAAATGGAATATTTGCAAAATGCCAGAGGTGAAGGAATAGGACACACATGATTAAAGTTGCCATAAAATCAAAGCTGTCAAAGCAACAAGAGCTATAAAAAAGAAATATTCTGGCAACACCCGTCTCCCCACATCCAGGGGTGCCATGAAGCATATTAGGGAGGAATGTCCATTAGCAGTAAAGGAAGAATTTCTTCCCATTGACTGTGAAAGCGTGTGCTGAACTGTAAGTGTTCTGGACCCCAGGAATTTTAGCTTGAGACACCTAGGGACTGCAACCTTAAAACACCAGCCAGAAGGCAAACACTGGCAGCACTGCTGGAAAGGACTGAAGACAGGAAACAGGGAGGAGAGGATGAGAAAGAAAGGTGAATGGAAGAAGGAGTTTCAAAAAGCTGAGGCTGACTCTGGGAAATGGTGGTAGAGGATCGGGAATATTGCAGAGAAAAGCAAAAGCACCTGTGTTGTCCTTTCATAAAGATAGTATTACCCTGGAGCCGGAAGTGTGCAAATGCCCGTTTCCTTCCCAGAATCCATGTCCACGTGGCAGGTGGGCTCTGCTGAGAGAAACAAGAAGTATGTGTTTAGAGAACAGAATGGTAATTATTCCTTACCTGAGGAGATCCAAGCTGGTCTGGCAGAAGTGGTTGGGTAGAAGGAGAAATGATTTTTAAGCCTCATAGAGGAACCTACATAGCTTAGAGAGATACCAGGAAGGGGCTGCAGGGATTGCTTTTGCTGCTCGGATGGAAAACTCTGCCTGATTGTGAGGAACATTCTTAAGGTTAGAGATAAGCTCTGAAGTTCTGGTCAGGATATGAGGGAGAGATCAGAGAGAATGTAGGGGCTAAAAAAGGAACAAAGTTGGAATTCAGTGAAAACAGAAACAAGCTTGTTATATAGCTCCCCATACGGAAAATACATACACAATTTTAAAAAGTCACATCATTTCTCTAAGGCTATGTGTGGAATACTTTTAAATCCTTTTGTGAATACATAAAAGTATTCCATGGGTGCTGGCTGAAGGTAGTTGCAATCAAAGGGCCTTCTGATACATGACATTTTTCTAATATATAGCTCATTTTCTTTCCTAGAAGCTTTATTTTTGAAATATCCAGTAGGATTGTGATGAGTTATGAGGCAAAAGATGCAAAGCTGGAGAGGACAGAAAAACCTACTGCACAGGTGCTCTCCTTAAGGGAAACCATCCCAGGAGCTTCAGAAGCAGGAAACACGTTGACAGCTAGGTAGGAGGGCCTCAAGTGATCCCAAAAGTCCCTGGAAGGTCTTAATCTTCTGCCAGTTCTCTTTGTTAACTGCTGTTTGAACTTTCCAGATAGATTCTTTTTGTTAACATCTAGAGATACTAGTAGCCACCTGGTTACTCTCCATCCTTACAAATTGTGATAAAGAGCCCAATTGCCTACCCAGTAAAGTTCCCTACATCATCTTCTGTTTGCAAAACAAAGGAACTGGCACCAGTCATTTTTACAATGTCTCTTCTAGTTGAAAACTTAACAATTTAAAGTAAGTTAATTTTTTTAGTATATATTTTTAAATATATTTTTTATTAATTTCAGAAAGGAAGAGAGAGATAGGTACATCAATGATGAGAGGGAATCATTGATAGGCTGCCTCCTGTACCACCCTACTGGGGATCCAGCCTACAACCCAGGCATGTGCCCTTGACAGGAATCAAACCCAGGACATTTTCAGTCAGCAGGCTGATGCTCTCTCCAGTGAGATAAACCAGTTAGGATTTGAGTTTGTTTTCTTATTTGTAAAATAGGAATATTAAAGTTAATCCTTATTTCTTTCCAGTGTTGTATACAACCTGTTGCAAACATTATAATATTATATATTGATAAGGACCCATCATCATCATCACCATTATCTCTTTCTTTTTAACATTTTCTTGCAAATATGAAAAGTTCTATATGGGAACCTGTTTACTTTCCTTGAATGAATTAAGAGAAAGAAACAAAATGTATTTAAATATATTTTCTAAAATTTTCCTTTATTTTTCTCTTTATACATACTTGAACTCATTTGCAAGCAAATACAAACTTAGGCGATTGTAATCATTTCCATTGTAGCAGATCAGGTCACACACAAAGGTCTGAGACTTGACTACAGGTTCAAGCAGCAAGAGAAACTGGTTTGGGACCAAATAAGCTCTATTTAAGTAAAACTGTCGAAAAACACTGCCAAGGGAATACAGAAAATAACGGGGGAAGGAAATTGCTTTTGGAATAAATGTTCTTTCAAGTTTCCTCTGGTAGAAAAGTGCCCCTTTGAAGAGACATAATAGAACCATTAGAAGGACCAAACATGAAATATCTCATGAAATCTTAAAAGGTTTATTTTATAACAATTTTTCCTCAAGGTGCATATGGAGAAAAAGGAAACTAAAGAAATGCAATTTGCACTCTTGTACAAATGCATAAAACTATTTGATGTAGAACAGTTACTTATGTCTCAGTCTCTTCCAAATGTGCTATCTGATTTGTTCTTTGCCTTGTTTCTTATTATTGTTTATATATCCTGTGCTACCCATTTGTCTAGACATCAAACTGAAGTGCTAAGTTTCCTCTGGACTTATTTCTATACTAAACTTTTGCAGGTACTCTTAGCTCTTTAGTTATAGTCACTTGAAGTTTTTTTTGTTTTGTTTTTCAATTTCAGTGAAAGCTTTTGACATACTTTTATTTCTTTCATTCATCAGTCATTGAACATCTACTATGTACTAGGTACCTCTCATTCATTTGTTTAACTCATGTAACTTGAATACCCATCATAGGTACTGGGAATAAAAGAATCTATAAGATATATACCCTGCTTGCACTTTGGTGAAATTTTAAATCTAGACCATGTAAATATATAAAAGCCTAAGTGACCACCCGGCCGTTTGACCAGTATCTGTGACACACACTGACCACCGGAGGCAGATTCTCAATGCACAACCATGGAAACATGGAACAGACTTATGACTCTCAGAGGGAAAGGGGCAGGAAGAGATTATTAACCAAAGATCTCATATGTATACTAGAGGCCTGATGCATGGATTTGTGCACTGGTGGGGTCCCTGCCCCAGCCTTCGGGGAGTGGGCTGAAACCAGAAGTCCAATATCCCTCAAGGGGTCCTGGATTGCAAGAGGGCATAGGCCAGACCGAGGGACACCACCAGTGCATGAATCCATGCACTAGGCCTCTAGTTTAAATAAAATAAGAGACTACAGTGTCTATCATCTGTGAGGAGTAATTAGTCTAGCATTGCTTAGAGGAGGAGTTGAGATTGTTAGATGTATTAATAGTTTCAATTGTTGCAGAAGACCAAAGCAAACCAAGGTTGTTTCTGAATAAAAAAGGAGGGACATTGTTTAATACGCCAGTGGACTCAAAGAATAGCCTTCCAAATCTGAGTGAAGAAACACACTTGGGGTTTTCCTTTATATCTCCCTCCCTGTGGTCTTCATCCCACAAACATGGATTATGCAGGGCTTGCAAGAAGGCCCTCAGGTGTTGAAAATCTCCAGGTCATATCTGATGGTCTTGTCTGGTGCTAGCATTAGCAACCCTCCCTCTGGGGCAGTGCACTGTTCACAGTAACAGGTTCTGCAAGACTAGTATCTGGGAAGGAGAGAGGACCTTAATTATAGGTTATCAGGAATGTGCACTGAGAATGCTGGCTTGGATTCAGATCACTAGTCCCATATATCAGGGTTACATTGGAATTAGCCCTTTTTAACCTTCCCACAATGAAGCAGAAAAAGATTACTGGGAATTGTCCATTGTGGAGGATGCAGACAGGATGCAGAAAAGGAGAATTGGGGTATTTCTAGACTTACAATAGAAGGAGGGTACATTGGTCTGCTAGAGTAGCCATAACAATACCACACACTAAGTGACTTAAACAACAGAAATTTATTTTTCCCACAGTTCTAGAGGCTGGAAGTCCAAGATCAAGGTTCTGTCATGGTTGGCTTCTGTGAGGCTTCTATCTTTGGCTTGCAGATGGATACCTTCTAGATGTGTCCTCACTTGACCTTACCTCTGTTTTTGTGCATGCTTGGTATCTCCTAATCTTGTAAAAAAAAAAAAAAAAAATCAGTTCAATTGGATAAGGACTTACCCTTATAACTTCATTGTGCCTTAATTATCTCCTTAAATGACCTATCTACAGTCCTATCATAGGTTAGGGATGCAACATAGGAATTGGAGGAGGCCACAATTTGTCCATAACAGAGAGTAATGGTCTTACTTCAGTAGTTCAGTATTGTTTAAGTTTAGTTAGTGAAGTGAAGTAATGGGAAGATCATAAAATGCTTGAATGTCAAATTATACATTTTAATGAATAAATCTTAGGGCACTGGGGAGCCACTGAAGAATTCTGTTGGCTACAGTGATCAGACTCACTCTTTGTAAGGATCATCTTGATTCTGCAGAGTAAAGAATGATGGAGGTAGAGTCAGTGGCAGAGGTAAGATCAGAGGCAGACAAACTGCTTAATAAAGTGTGACAGTCAGCCAAACCAGGAATTATGATGACCTGAATCAGAATGGTTAAATTAGGGAAAACTTTAGAAGATAGAATTAATAGAACCTGATGATTAAATTGTGTATAGAGAGTAAGGGAAAGTGGTTGATGTTGACTTTGTGCTATTTGGAGTAACTTAGTAGATAATGAGATAAGAAATTTAGGAAAGGTATTGTGATTTAGGGATTAAGCAGAAGATGATGTGATCAGCTTTGACGTGCAGAGTTAAGACAAATAGAGATGTGTAAGTAGATATATAAGTCTGATTCTCAGAAAAGAGATCTTGGATGAGATTAAGTTGAAATTATTTTGGAATATGGGCAAGTTAAGAGTTAGAGCTGTGAGAGTAAATGAAATTATCTAATTAAGATGAGAAGAGAACAAAAAACAAACCTCTATAAATCTAGAGAAATAATATAGACAGGTAGAATTAATACAAATAAACGATAGGAAGCATTGTCATTTACGGTATGAGATGAGAAATAAGAAGAAAGACATTTATTATTGTTAATGGATATAAGGAATATAATTCAAATAATTGTGAATTTGATTCAATGCTCCAAATAAACATCAAATTATATTTGTATTGTGATTTGTCAAATAAATTGCATTACAAACATATTTTCATTCTACTTGAATATTTTTATTCTCTTTGATTTAAATGTTAGTCTATGATTTGATTTTCAGCTTAAGGTCTTTTAAAATCTAATTATTATTTTGGTTGCAACAATTTTCAAAGTTTTCCAATTAGTACTAAGATTAAAACCTAAATCCCTATTATCTAGTTAAGGAGCTTTAAATTTTTAAATGACTCCAATAATACATTCAAATCTGGAAAAATTTGACTTTTTAAATGTTATTTTGTGCTTTTGATTTCAAGTTGTATAACTTTAACAGCTATTACCTTAAAGCATTTTCAGGAGATCCTAATTCATATTTTTGGCTGGACTATTAACCACTGCTATGTCCCATTCTTAGTAGACACGCAAACATGCACACACACACACACACACACACTCTCTCTCTCTCTCTCTCTCTCACACACACTAAATAATATATATACTTGAGGATCTTTACTTTGGTTGTATGATTGGCTTCAGGATATTTGCAGGACTTATCAGAGGAAGGAAGAGATCCAAACAGCTGCTAATAGTGATTCTTGAGTATTGGTCCACCCATTTTTTAAGCATCTATGTACTGTTTCAAGCACTGTACGAAGAGCAGTGAACGCAGATTAACAGAAGTGGAACAGAACTTAAATGGGCCCTGTTCTTTCACAGCAAATGACACTTTGTGAATGTGCCTGAAAACAACAACACAACTGGCCTAAAACCCTTTCCCTGTGAGATAGGACTGGGATGGGGCAGTCCCTTTGCTTGTGGCAGTTTCTGGAGCAGGCCATTATAATTTGGCCTTTTAATTTTATCACCTGCTTGTTGAAGGCAGCTATTCTGTGCTCCAGATCTTGCCTCATAATAGTGTAAGAATGGCTGGGACTGAGATTACTAGCCCAACAGGTACTGGGCCCAACAGGCCTGGAATAAAAATAGTTTGAGGAATCTCTTTGAATTGTTTTTGCTTCCAAGTCTCTGTTCATGGCTCCACCTTTCCAGCTTTGCATATTCAAGAATTCTGGAGATCTTAATCCAGGCAGGAAGGAGGCAGAGGGGAGGTTGGTTTTAGTTAATGAAAAGTGAACCCTTGTGGTAAGTATTCATGGCATCCACTACCTGTTGATTGCTGATTTCCAGATTTAGCATCACTATTTAAGTAAATCAGACTACCACAGGTAAGCAACACTGATATATTATCTGTATTACATACTTGTCTTTAAGGAAATGTCATGGTGTTGACACAAAAGGGAAAGACTTTTTAAAAAAAATGTATTTAGTGCTGTGGTTGGACTATTAAATAACATTTATTGTGCTTCCATTGAGAACATTTGAATAAAGAAAAGCCCATAATTTTCTTATTAGCTTTTCTTTCTAAACCTGCAAAGAGAGAACAGTCAAATAAACATACAATCACTTTAATGAGAACTATTTTCAAGTAATGAATGAATGTTTTTATTGTGCATTACTTTTTATATTTGCCATGCATTAGCCTCAAGAAACACAATTTTAAAGTTGAGAAATGCTCATAAACTGGATATACATACTTTATTGTACTGGCCTAAGAATGTCATGATTTTTTCTTTGGGGACTCACCATCGTACTTTAGTACTTTGATAAATCGTAGATGCTGGGTTATTATCAAATGCTGATGGAAAAGGTTGTGATTTGAATGCTTCCTGAAGAATTTCATCTATTAACTCTGTTAACATTTTATGACATTAGAACCGCCAGTTCCTTGAAATTCAACCCTCGTGAGTTTCTTGCATATGCTTCTCATATAGAGATAACACTTCTGTTTCCCAACAGAGATTCAAAATTACTATCTCAAGAAGGAGAAAAACAAAACAAGACAGAAACTACAAAAAATATATATTTCAAAATAAAATCAAACATTCCAGAACAAGTACTATATTGGGAAACATTTTAAGAAGGGTAGAGTTGGGAAGGAGAGAGGGGCAGATTTAATTGTTAGAAAACAGACATTTGTATTCAAATTCAAACAACTCAAATTCAAACAAACTGTCCTGTCAAGGCAGTGCCAAGTAAATTGAGAAAGTAAATAGAGATAACTTATATTGTTGTAGGGGTGTTTTGTCAACCTCAGTAGTTCCAGAATTTATGGTTAAAATTATAACTATCTCACAAATAGTAACCTTTTGATAACTTTTGCAAACTGTTTTATGGTATGCATATCCAGGAATGGTTCATTCTGTCCTCATGTAGACACATTTATCCAATTCATGTAAGTTGCCACTTTAAGGTAAACTGGGAAAATTGTTTTAGTTTAACAACTTCTAAGTATGATCTTGTGTACATTAACATCAGGCTGTAAAACAGTTAGTTAGAAAGCTTTCCCCCACTCCTCTGGGGTTTTCAGAAAGAAAAGGAAAAAAAAAAAAATGTAGGTACTGCATCTTCCAAATGGGTCACACGACCAGAAAATTTCATACAAACTCATTAGACCAAGATATGAAGAAGACATTCAATGTGCTTGTTGATTTTTAGAAATCATATTTTGTTAAATGAAGATGGGCAATATTTTCCCCAAAAAGCAAGGCAAATTTTTATTTGGCGGAGAACAAAACATTAATAGTTAACTATAGTTAGCTAAGATCTTCTTTACTAAGTTCTGCCCATTAAAAGGCTCAGAACAGAGAATTTTAATCAGAAACATTATTTTTGTACTTCCTAAAGTATTAGAGAAACATTGACTTCTACACAAGAAATTCATATTGTAAAGCTATTATGTACATGGCATTAAGCTGTTTCCCTAAGTAAATACTAGATACATAGTCTGACACTGGATCTTTGTACACTTTCCATCATCTTATAGTTTCCTTATCCTATCTAATAAAAGAGTAATATGCAAATTGACCATACCTCTGATCAAGCCACCCACAGTTATGCCCACCAGCCAATCAAGAACAAATTATGCAAATAAACCCTAACCAAGATGGCTGCCACCACTGAGAGCAGGAGGGAGGCTTGGGTTTCCCCAGCAACAGAAGAAGACAAGCTTTCCGCCTGCTGTTGCCAGCCTAGTTCTCCACTCAATGCTACAAAGTTTCAATTATAGAAGATACATAATCCCAACAGAAATGGCGGCAGCCACGGAGCTGGAGAGAGAAAAGGCTAGGGTTGCTAGGGTAATGGAGGAAGCCAAACTTCTGCAGCCCTAGCCTATGCCCCCACTATAGGCTACAAAGTTTCAAACAGAAATGGCTGTTGCCATGGAGCGAGCAGAAGGCTTGGCTCTGCTCCAGGCTACAAAGTTTCAATTGTATAACATAAATTAATCAGAGATCCCAGGGCCTCCACTTGGGTCACTGGGGGTGTGGCTGGCCTTAAAACCACTATAGGACCCTCACTCAGGCTGCTTCACTCCCCAAGGGAGCCTCCGCCCTGATCTAAGACACCCTTCAGGGCAAACCAGCTGGCCCCGACCCATGAACCAGGCCTCTATCCTATCTAATAAAAGTGTAATTTGCAGATTGACCATCACGCCAACACACAAGAGGGCTGACCCCATGTGGTCAAAGATCCTGCCCCCGTGTGGACACAAGATGGCCACCACAGATGGCCAGCAGGGGAGGGCTGTTGGGAGGTTCCAGGCCTGCAAAGGATAGCAGTTGTGGGCAATCAGGCCAGCAGGGGAGGGCAGTTGAGAGGAAGCAGGCCTGCAAAGGAGGGCAGTTGGGGGTAATCAAGCCTGCAGGGGAGGGCAGTTAGGGTTGACCAGGCCAGCATAGGAGGAAAGTTGGGGGCAAACAGGCTGGCAGGGGAGCAGTTAGACATCAATTAGACTGGCAGGGGGTGATTAGGCTGGCAGACCGAAGCAGTTAGGGGTAATCAGGGAGGAGCCAGGTAAGCAGTTTGGAGCCAGCAGTCCTGGAGTGTGAGAAGTATGTCCAGCTGTCCGTTAAAGCCTGATCCTACTGCGATCACGCCTAAACAGGCAGTCAGACACCCCTCGAGTGCTCCCAGATTAGAGAGGGAGCAGACTGGGCTGAGGGACACCCCCTGAATTTCATGCACCGGGCCTCTAGTATTACCTATAATGACACGTTAATTAGTTTTCAGGTTGCAGATACTGTCTGATAGCTGTATTCTGAATATCAAATTTGGAATTTTCAGGATGAAGTAATAGTTTTTGCTGTGGGAACAAAATGATTGAACATTGGCAATTGTGACTATCATGCACAAACTGAAATTTATTCACCCCATTCTTATGACCCACGAAAAACAACCCATTTGTGTGTGCGCGCATGCACACGTATACACACATACACATACACATCTTATGAATGCCAGAATTGTAACAAAAAGGCAATTGCACCTTTAAAATGTCTCATGTAAAAGAGTCCAGTTTCAGGTTTCTATTTGTGTACTTCTAAGTAGTTTCTAGAGCCTTCCCTGCAATGGCTGTGCCATTCTTGCAGCTCAATCAGTGCCTTTCTTGCAACTTTATTTTGAATTAGTTGTTGCCTTCTCAAAGATGAAAGCCCTTTTGAGTCTTGAAGGGCAGATGTGAACTTAATGAAATATGCTGATAGTAGTTAAAGATATTTCCTTATATGAGTAAGGCCACTGAAGGTTAACCTTGACAGTCCCAGAAGAAAATAGCTCTACTCTGTTTCAGTTAAGATTATGTACTACCATAGTTCTTTCAGCTAAACTGGGCACATAATTTCAGGGTGAGAAAATCTGTTTTTAGAATCACATAAACATCAGGTGATTTAAATGGATAGCATCGGAAATAAATCCTTGGCAGCAATAACAATAAGAGAGAATGTGGTGCGTTATCAAGAGTCTTATCAGTGCAGGGGATCCGCCTTCCTGTTTGGTTTTCTTTGGCTGGGAAAATAATGTCCCCCGGGCAAATAACTTCTGAAATTTCTTTATCAACTGTGATGTGGGGCCCTGATGCCCCTATGAAGGACACTTATTGGCCTAACTGCTGGGAGGGTTGTACACAGAAAACATTCAAGAATCTCCTTTCAGGATTGCCTCAGTTGGAGAGTAGCCTGTCCATGCACAGGCTCTTTCAAGGTGGGTGACTGATAATGTGGGTGGAGGGACATAGAGGTCTGGTCTGCTCAGCTCAGTCAGGAGCAGTTTTAAAGGGCCTTTCTAGTCTTATGGTTACCTTTGAAAGAATAAAGGAAATATACAATGAACAGCCATATAAATATTATTTAAATTCACCCATCCATTAGCCACATTTATCTTTATATATGCATCTTTACATATATGTATATTTGATGCATCACCCTGAAATACTTCAGCATTTATTTTCCAAGATTAATGACATTCTACTGCATAGCCATAATATTTTCACTCTCAAGCGAGGTGACATTGATACTCTACAATCATCTAATTTGCAATCCATATTTTAATTTCCTAGTGTCCTAATAATGCTTTTAATAGCTATTTCCCCCACTGAGAGCCCATCAAATCTACAACAGCTTCCTCATTTTTTTCTCTTTTACATGACATGATATTGACATTTTTTAATAATTCAGAAAAATATTGGTAGAATGTCACCCAGCCTGGGTGTGTAGGGTTGTTTTCTCATGAGTAAATTTATGTTCAACATTTCTAGAAATAATGCTAAGTGTTTTATCTGTGTCCCTCACAGTGGTTTGCATCAGATGATAATAATGGAGAAGGAGAAAGAAGAGGAGGTGCTGTTTCCTTGCCTCTCTTTCTTCTAAGCTCCAAGGGCCCTTCTTTTGCTTCTGTAACTTGTTTCCTGGTCCCATTCACCTTGGCTTCTTTCTTTTTTTTCTTTTTCTTGTTTTGCAGAGAGGGATTCATGGATTTTAAAAAACAAATGTGTCGCAATCTATCAAAATTATTTTATTTGTATAGCTCAAATTTCCCCAAATTTAGCCAGTGGAAATCTCCTAAATCCTTTAATAAATAGTTTTTGGGCAATTCCTTGCTTCTAATTATGTTTTAATATATTTTTGCTTTATTATTGTGGTTTGTGATGTTTTCTTTTGATTTTAAAACTGTAATTCAATCAGATGTTTGATCTTATTCTTGCAATTGAATGAACTCAATGTCCTAATTAATAATTTTCCCTTCGTTTCTCTATTAATCTTTTCATTGGCTCCACTGTTTTCCTTAGAAGGGTTCATAGGAGTTGGCATTACTAAACATGTAAGAATGCCTATTTTCTGCCTTTGTTTATATTCATAGTTTCCTGATTAGAAAGTTTATGTGTTATACTTTATTTCCCTGAAAATATTGTAGAAGTTTGCCAGTCTCTTTTGCCATTGAAGAGTACTAAACAAAAGTCTCCAAGGCTAGAATCTTCATTCTGTTGGTGACTTTATCTTTTTTACTTGAGGCCAATATTTTTATTTTGTTTTGTTTTTAGAAGACCAGCAATTCTAATGGTCTATGTTTTAGTGTTGATTAGTCTGTGTCCAGGTTTTCCTGGACAAGTTTTACTCTGCAGGTTAGTCTTATTTCTAGAAAATATTCTTGAATTACATCCTATCTAATAAAAGAGTAATATGCAAATTTGACTATATCTTCATTACACCCACAAACCATGCCCACAGCCACACCCACCAGGCAATCAGGAGCAAATTATGTAAATAAACCCCAACCAAGGTGGCTGCTGCCACTGAGAGCAAGAGGAAGGCTTCGATTTCCCTGGCAACAGAGAAAGCCAAGCTTTCTTCCTGCTGTTGCCTGCCTAGGCCTCAACTCAATGCTACAAAGTTTCAATTATAAAAGATACAGAAATGGCGGCAGCCACTGAGCTGGAGAGAACAGAGGCTTGAGTTTCCCTGGCAATGGAGGAAGCCAAGCTTTCCCCCTGCCTTTTCGGGCCTAGGCCTCCACTCTAAGCTACAAAGTTTCAAACAGTAATGGCCTCTATCCTATCTAATAAAAGACTAATTTGCAGATTGACCATTACTCCAACACACAAGAGGGCTGCCCCCATGTGGTCAAAGATCCTGTCCCCATGTGGACACAAGATAGCCATCACAAGATGGCCAGCAGGGCAGGGCCGTTGGGAGGTTCCAGGCCCTGCAAGGGAGGGCAGTTGTGGGCGATCAGGCCAGCAGGGGAGGGCAGTTGGGAGGGACCAGGCCTGTAAGGGAGGGGAGTTGGGGGCAAACAGGCTGGCAGGGGAGCAGTTAGACATCAATTAGGCTGGCAGGATAGTAGTTAGGGGGTGATCAGGCTGGCAGGCAGTAGCAGTTAGGGGCAATCATGAAGGCAGGCAGGTGAGCAGTTTGGAGCCAGAGAAGGATGTCCAACTGCCCGTTTAGGTCTGATCCTATCTGGATCAGGCCTAAATGGGCAGTCAGACATCCCTTGAGGGGTCCCAGATTGGAGAGGGTGCAGGCTGGGTTAAGGGACATTCCCCACCACCTGTGCATGAATTTCATGTACTGGGCCTCTAGTACTTAAATAATTTTCCATTCCAATTGTCGCCACTGCTTTTATGTATTCTTTTATTGATTGATTAGAGGCCCAATTCATGAAATTCATGCATCCTGCACCCTCTCCAATCTGGTACCCTTCAGGGGAGGTCTGACTGCTTGACATCCCTCTTACAATCTGGGACTGCTGGCTCCCAACCGCTCACCTGCCTGCCTGCCTGCCTGATCACCCCCTAACCACTCCCCTGCCAGCCTGATCACCCCCAACTGCTCTCCCCTGCAGGCCTGGGTACCCCCAACTGCACTTCTGTGAAGGGCTGGTCAACTCCAACTACCCTCCCTTGCTGGCCTGGTTGACCCCAACTGTCCTCAGCTGCCAGCCTGATCACCCACAACTACCATCCCCTGCTGGCCACCTTGTGGTGGCCATCTTTGACCACATGGGGGTGGCCATCTTGTATGAGGGCATGAGAGTCAATTTGCATATTGCCTCTTTATTATATAGGATTTTAGGGAGAGAGAGAGAGAGAAGTCAATTTATTGCTCCATTTATTTATGCATTTGGTGGTTGATTCTTGTATGTGCCCTGACTGAGGAACAGCAACCTTGGTGTATCAGGACAGTGATCTAACCAACTGAACTACTCGCCAGGACCTGTTGCTACTGCTTTTAAAACTCATCTTTTCTATGTATCTTGTGTATTTTTCTCAATCTTGACCTTTATTTGCTTTTTTTTTGTCTTCTTATCAGAATATTTTCCTTGACATTGCATTCAGGAAACTTCAACAACAATTTCTTCTATTTGTTTCCTGAGATCTCTCATATTATTTCTCTGAACCATCATATATTTTCCTTAAGCTCTTTATTTGCTTTGTACACTTTGGCAATTTTATTAATTTAAAAAATTGTTTGGCATTGTAATTGCTTTGGGGTTCTTTATAGCTTGTTGTTTCTAGCCCTCATTTATTACTTTCTAATGCTACAGGAAAGATCCTGTACTGGTTCAGTTTTATTGTTTGAATAAGTGGAGTTCTTCCTGGCTTGGTTTTTTGCAGGAAGTTTGTATGAGAAAGGGATTATAGCAGTCCTCTGGGCTAGTAGAAATTCACCTTGGTACACAAGGAAACCCAAGATGCTTTGTTAAGCATGTGAGAGATTTATTTCCTCTGGAGCCAATAAAGGTAATAGCTATAGAAGGCTCCAAAATCCCAAGTTTCTTTCCTTCAATCTGCCTCCAATCTCTCCAAATATATATGCCAAATATATGTGTGGGTTTCCTTGTGGAATTTCTGATATACCGTGGTGCCATATGTTCATTTCCCTTGTTTTAAACAGCAAATATTTTTAAAAGAGAAGATTATTGCTTTAGCTCCTTGGGTACACTACTTACTTAAGGATAACTATGCTCTGCTATCTTTGATTGATAACTACTGGCTTTCTCATTTACTGTTTTCCACACCTGTCTGCTCTTTTTACGACCTGTGGCAGTTCTTCAGCAAATATTGAGGGTTAGATGGCCCTATAATTTGGAAAGATAAACATAATTCTATTTCTTCAGTTATACTCATTGGTTTTTTTTTTTAATGATTTCTAAGAGGATAGAGAAGCAGGACTGTAAGTCCTTTGTTTCTTCACCTATTCATGTTGTTAGGGCTGCAACAAATGTAATGAATCTTAACTAACATAAAGGATCAACAACAAGGATACTGAGACCCTGAACTTACCTGGTATGAACCTGGCATCAGACTCACAGGTGCTAATGGTATGTAGCATAGACTTTGAGAAATAAACTCAATCTTGGTCCTTTGTGTATATGTAAGGTATAAACTACATATAAGAAAATTTATCTAACTTTATCTTAGTCTTTGCTCTTCACAAGTTTTCTTGATCTCACTTTTCTAATAGTCACCATTTAAATTTATCTTACTTCCTACTTGTATCATATAGGAAATGTTTTGTGGTTTTTTTTGCTGTTGTTTTCTTTTTCCTCAAGTAACAGAAAATCTAACTCAAGGTCATTTAAACCAGTGGTCCTCAAACTTTAAGGGGCCATCTAGATGGCTTGCCCAGACAGAGTTTCTGATTCAGTGGATTTGGGTTGGTTGCTAGGAATTTCCATTTCTAAAAAGTTCCCAAGTGATGTAGATGCTGCTACTCTGGGGACTGTACTATGAGAATCACTGGGTTTAACAAAGAAAAGATTTACATTTTTGTAGTAAATGATAGTAAGATGAGTCAATGGCAGATTAATGTTATCTTTCAATAATAACACTATTCTGTGTAAGGGGCCTCTGGGACAACCTCAAGCATACCAGCATCCGAATTATAGGGTTGCCAGAAAAAGAGAGAGAGCAAGACAATGAAAACCTATTTGAAGAAATAGTGACTGAAAACTTCCCACACCTGGTGAAAGAAATTGACTTAGGAGTCCAAGAAGCACACCGAACCCCAATATATAGGAACCCTAAGAGGACCACACTGAGGCACATCATAATTAAAATGCCAAGAGCAAAAGACAAAGAGAGAATATTAAAAGCAGCAAGAGAGAAACAGTTGGTTACCTATAAGGGATAGGTCAGTGGATTTCTCAACAGAAACAATGCAGGCCAGATGGGAGTGGCAAGAAATATTCAAAGTGATGAACAGTAAGAATCTACAACCAAGATTACTCTATCCAGCAAAGCTATCATTCAGAATTGAAGGCCAGATAAAGTGCTTCGCAGATAAGAAAAAGCTAAAGGAGTTCATCACCACCAAACCAATATTATATGAAATGCTGAAAGATATTCTTTAAGAAGAGGAAGAAGAAAAAGATAAAAGTGTAAATTATGAACAACAAATATACATCTATCAACAAATGAATCTAAAAATCAAGTGAATTAATAAGCTGATGAACAGGATAAACTGGTTAATGTAACAGAATCACGGACATAGAGAGGGAATGGACTGACAACTCTTGGGGAGAAAGGGGGTGTGGGAAGTGCAGCAAGAGACTGGACAAAAATCATGCAACTATGGGAGAGGACAGTGGAGGGGGGTGAGGGCGGAGGGTGGGTTGGGTACCAGGTGGAGGGGAACTATAGGGTGAAAAAAAAGGGAACAATGTAATTAATAAACTGAACAATAAAGATTAAAAAATATAAAAAATAACACTATTATTTCTCTCAGAAATATAAATGATCTCCCTGCATAAAGCTGTTTGTAGCACCTCAGGGCACTATAGTCAGAGGGGGAAAATGAAAGCTTAATCCTCCCTGTCTCTTTTCATGAAGCACTCTCCTTGGTAAAAATTAGATAGGACAATTTTCCTATGCCTGTTTACTAACAAGGAGGATGTAGCTGCTATTCATTATTAGACTGTGTTATTCAAGACTTACCTCCAGTCTAGACAGATAAATGAGAGCAGAGCTTGAGATTGAAAGTGATGGAGGTTAAGCTCTTAGATCGAGAAAGTGGCAGTGCTGTAAGTTATTGTATGTATGTTTTCTGAAGCCTTTTTTACAGTCTTTCCCAGTTTATTTTCATCTGTTCAGTTGTTAAAATCTAAGTGTGAAATGCAGTATGAACACTTCCTCATTAACTAAGGAGAACAACAACATCTCTGATTGATTCTTTTGAATTCATAAATTCTATTCCTAGGGTATCTTAGAAGAATAAAAGTCTGTACAGAATATATATATATTCTGTATATATATATATATATATATATATATATATATATATATACACAAATACACACACACACACACACACACACACACACACTAGTGGCCCAGTGCATGAAATTTGTTCACTTGCAGAGGGTTCCTCAACCCAGCCTGCCCCCTCTCACAGTCCAGGAGCCCTCAGAGGATGTCCTAATGACAGCTTAAGCTGCAGTCTGGCCTCCCTCTGTGGAAGACAACTAGGCTGATCAGGGGAAGGTGCCAGCTCCATCACCCCACTGCTGCTGCCACTGCCAGCCACCTCAGCTGCCAAGGTATTTTCATCAATATGGACTGCAGTCCCTTCACCATGAAAAAATGACTACTTTCTTTAGGCATGTTCAAGATGTCTCTTCCATAGGATATGACATTTCTTTCTTTCTTTTTTTTTTAATTCCTCACCTGAGGATATTTTTTCATCGATTTTTAGAGAGCGTGGAAGAGAGAGGGAAAGATAGAAAGAAACATCAATGTGAGAGGGACACTTCAATTGATTGCTTCCTGCATAAGCCCTGACCTGGGTCCCAGCCAGGGAGGAGCCTGTAACCTAGGTGCATGCCCTTGATCAGAATTGAACTTGGACCCTGCAGTCAGCAGGCCAAGGCTCTGTCTACTGAGCCAAACCAACTAGGGCAGGATATAATATTTTTTAGCCCTTCCAGCAGTGGATTTTCATTTTTTCCTCCAGGAGTGAGGTGGAAAAACACTAGATCAACTTCTTGGATTCTTATTACCCAAGTTACCAAGAATACTGTGAGTGGCATACCAGAAGCTTAGCCAATGAGTGGTCAGAAAAGATGTTTCCTCTGGAGCTCCAGTGCAGAGGCAGGATTGCTGGTGCACTGTGGCTGGCAGGCCCCCCTATGTCTGTCTCTGCTCTGAGTCTGCTGAAGCTGGCATGGTTGGCCTGTCTCCGCTCCAGGAGAGACTGCTGCAGCTGGTGCAATGGCTCAGGCACACAGTACCCCCAGCCCTCGGTCTGTCTGTCTCTGTTCCGGGTGGGACTGCAGCAGTCAACACCATGGCTCAGGCACACAAACCCCCCAGTCTCTCTGTCTCCACTCTGGGTGGGCCTGCTGCATCTAGCACAGTGGCTGGGGCAGACAGGCCACCCTGGTCTGTCTGTCTCTGCTCCAGGCAGGGATGCTGTAGCAAGGGTGGTGGCTCGGGCAGGCCCCCCTGTCTATTTCCATCCCCACTCTGAGCCTCACCTGCACACACAGCCTCGTCCTGACCCATTGTGACTGTTAACAGCATCCCAGCTAATTTGCATATTATCTTCTTAGATATATACTAGAGGCCTGGTGCATGAAATTTGTGCATGGGGAGGGGTGTGTCCCTCAACCCAGCCTGCACCCTCTCCAATCTGGGACTTCTCAAGGAATGTCCAACTGCCCATTTAGGGCTGATCCTGTGGGATTGATTGGGCCTAAATGGGCAGTTGGACATCCTTCTCACAATCTAGGACTGCTGGCTCCCTGCCTTCCTGATTTCCCCTAATTGCTTCTGTCTGCCAGCCTGATCACCCCCTAACCACTCCCCTGCCAGCCTGTTTGCCCTCAACATCCCTCCTCTGCTGGCCTGGTCACCCTAATTGCCCTCTCCTGCAGGCTTGATCACCCCAACTGCCCTCCCTTGCAGGCTTGGTCCCTTCCAACTGCCCTCCCATGTAGGTCTGGTCTCCCTAACATTCCTCCCCTGCAGGCCTGTTCACCCCTAATGGCCCTTTCCTGAAGGCCTGGTTCCAACTGCTCTCCCCTGCAGGAATGGTCACCCCTAACTGCCCCTCCCTGCAGGCCTGGGTACCCCTCCAACTGCCCTTCCCTGTAGGCCTGGTCACCCCCAACTTTCCTACTCTGCCAGCCTGGTCACTCCCAACTGCCCTTCCTTGCAGGCTTGGTCCCTCACAATTGCCCTCCCTTGCAGGCCTGGTACCACCCAACAGCCCTCCTCTGCTGGCCATCTTGTGGTGGCCATCTTGTATCCAAATGGGAGCAGGATCTTTGCTCACATGGGGGCAGCCATCTTGTGTGCTGGAGTGATGGTCAATCTGCATATTACTTTTTTATTAGGTAGGATAGAGGCCTGGTACATGGTGGGGGCTAGCTGGTTTTCTCAATAGGGTGTCCCAGATCAAGGGGAGGGTTACCTTGGGATGTGAGGCAGCCTGGGTGAGGGGCCTGTAGTGGTTTGCAGGCCATCCATGCTTCCCCCCACCTGCAACCCAAATGGAGGCCCTTAAGTCTGGGATTTATTTATTTTCTACAATTGAAACTTTGTAGCCTAGAGAGGAGCCAAGCCTTCTTGCTCTGTGGTGGCAGCCATTTCTGTTGGGATTTATTTAGCTTTTATAATTAAAACTTTGTAGCATTGAGTGGAGGCCTGGATTGGCAAGGGAGGCAGATAGCTTGGCTTCCTCCATTGCTGGGGAAAGCCAAGCCTCCCTCCTGCTCTCAGTGGCCACAGCCATCTTAGTTGGGTTTATTGCATACTCACTCCGGATTGGCTATTGTGGATGGCTTGTGGGTGTAGCAGAGGTATGGTCAATTTGGATATTACTCTTTTATTAGATAGGGTATATAGAAATATATATTTCCAATTCTAGAATAAACTTAGAATAAATAAACTTTCTTCTGATGAAATTCTGAAGTTCCATTTGGTTGTTCTGTATATTTCACTGCTCCAATTGTTTATTAATTCATAATGACCAATTCTTTTCAGATAATTGAAACTTATTTGTGGTATAATAAGGGGACCAGAGAATTTTGTAAAGAAACTCAATATATATAAAATAACTACTACATCTAATGTTATTACTTTTATGGACATTTTATTGAAGTACACAACATAAGAAATTAGTTTGATAGAAGTGAACATACTCATTTACTGACTAACCAGATCAATACAGTGAACATTACATGAATTTGTAAAGTCTTTTACATATGCCCTCCTAGCCAGCTTACCCTCCTTTCCAAGCTGAACGTGACAAATTCATTGTACTTATTTTGGACACAACATAAATGGAATCACATAGTATGAACTGCTTTGTGAATGCTCTAGTTCACTTTTGTTAAACTTTATGTGTGAGATTGATCCTTATTTTTCCATGTGATAATGTGGCTGCACTAATGTACATTCCCAGTTGCACTTGGAACGTCCAGTAGCTTTATGCCAAGGCAACACTTATTTTCCTCTTTTTTTTAATTTTAGCAGTTATGGTGTATATGCATTGTGTTAATTTGTACTTCTCTCATGACTAATGATGATTTTTATTCCAAGTGCAATATCCTTAATAAATGTAAGACTCTTCAGATTTCCATTTTTTCTCATAAGTTGTGTTTTTATAGTTATCTCTTCATCTAAGTTTTCATGTATGTTAGCTTATACTTATTCATAGCTTATCTTTTTAATCTCTATAAATTCTATATGGATTTTAATATTTATTATTTATCTTTATTTGTTTATATATTTTTTTTCCTTTTTTGCTAGGGTTTTTCTACTCTAATTTGTCTTTTCACAAGACATCATTTGGCTTAGTTTTTTGTTTTGTTTTTTTGAGTTGTTTTCTATTTGCTTAATTTCCACCTTTTTCTCTTTATTCTCCCCCCCCCTTTTTTTTCTTGTTTACTATCATTTTATGTAACTGCTTACTATGTATAAATACTTGATTTTTATCAGCCTTTTTCTTCATTTTTAATATGGATAGTTAAGTTTTAAATTTGTTTTCATTTTCATTTAGAGAAAAATATAATTTACATAGAAATTTCTTCTTTACCTATGAATTATTTAGAACTGGAGTGCTTAAATTCCAAGTTATTGTGAATGCTCTAGTTCACTTTATTTTATTTTTATTTTTATTTGATTTTACTTTTAGCATAAACACATTTATTTACTAATGAAATGGTTGACCTTTATTAAACCAACTCAGAAACAGCTGCAGGTAAAATGGTTGTGATAACTGATCAGTGATGGGAAAAAGGTGTGGAGAGATTTGCTCATTGAACTGAGCTCGTTTATCCTCACGGCTAATTCACATCTGGAAGGATGATGGAATTTTTACTGCACTTTCTCATAGACCCGAGTGCAGTTGACATTGTTCATGACGCATTCCACCACTAGCTTCCCCCCCTCCAGCCGCCGGGTGATGGTGCTCTCCTTCCCGTCCCACTCCTGGCGCTGGACCAGCGCGCCCTTGACGAAGGAAGTTGCAGACGGTCTGAGTTTTCCTGCCATCTGCGGTGGTCTCTTCAAACTTCTCTCCCAGGTTGCATGAAAACTGGGTGGTCTTCAAAGTGCTCTCGGTTTTGACGGTGAGGTGTTTGCCATCGGAAGAGATGACACAGTCTGGCTTGGCCATGGCGCCTGTTTTCCGCAGAGCCATCCCCACGCCTAATTCCTGCATGTACTCGTGGAAGCCTTTGCTCCCCACTAAGCGCCATCTCCCTACTAGCTGCTGGATGGAGGCCAGGGTGGGCGCGGAGTCCTGCGGGAGGCAGTCAGAGAGGAGTGCGTGATGCGAGAGTGGCCGCTCTAGTTAACTTGATGTGATTGATTTCTAGCTTAATACTATTGTATTCAAAAAACAAATTATGTGTAATGTCAAACCTCTGAAATTTGTTCAACACGCTTATGTTTCTGCATATTGTCAGTTCTGAAAACGCTCTGCAGTTGTAGGATGCAATGTTCCACATACAACAATGGTATAATTTGTGAGTCATGTTGTGCGGATTTCTACATGCTCAATGATTTCTGTCTGCTTGTCTTTTCAGGTGTTCAGATAGGTGTATCAAAA
Source organism: Antrozous pallidus (assembly GCA_027563665.1). Classification (NCBI taxonomy): domain Eukaryota; kingdom Metazoa; phylum Chordata; class Mammalia; order Chiroptera; family Vespertilionidae; genus Antrozous; species Antrozous pallidus. Next base: position 149,746,704 of record CM050508.1, on the reverse strand, counting down.
CCTCCTATTATAATTGTGTATTTTTATTTCTTCTTTCATTTATGTCAAATTTTGCTAAATTTTGAGGACATGCTTTTAAGTAAATACAAATTAATTTTGTTACTTTTACTATAAGAAATTGCGTTCTGCATACCAGATAATTAGGCTATAAACAACTTGCAAAATATATACATTTGGTGATGTTCCACAATTTTGCAGGATGAAACAAAGAGATTGTTGTGTTCCAAGTCTTCGGTGATACTCAGTTTACTGGCGTTTCTGATTGTAGCACTTTAGGTCTTTATTTTAGTAAAAACTGTGGTGAATATTTGCCGTTAGGGCCATCAAATTAAAATTAGATCCATCTTCTCATAAGCATCTGATTTAATCTACTTGGGTTGCCATAACAAAGGACCACAGACTGGATGCCTTAAACAATAAACATTTACTTTCTCACAGTCTGAGGGCCTTCAAGTCCAAGGTAAAGGTATCTGCATGTTTGTTTTCTTCTGAGGCCTCAGTTCTTAGCTTACAGGTGGCTACTTTCTCACTATGTTCATGTATCCCATATCCTCTTTGTATGTCCAAATTTCTACTTTTTATAAAGATACCAGTCAGATTGGATTAGAGCCCATTCCAGCAGCTCATTTTAACTTCATCAAATCTTTACAGGCCCCATCTCCAAATACAGTTGCATTCTGAGGTCTGAAGGACTAGGGCTCTAACATATGAGTTTTGAGGGGAACACAATTGAGCCCATAGCAGCATCATTGAATACTACATGCACTACTTAAACTAATAGGAATTTTATTATGCACTTTGTTGTTTATTATATATTTTTTATAAACTGGTTCACATGATATCCTTTGTTATGTACTACTTTTGAAATTTATCTTCAGGTGCATTTTAAAATTTTACAATATCCTAAATCTGGATTTAAAAATTGTAATATCTTATATTTGGATACCCCATGATATAGATATTCAGGAACAAATATTCTTTTAGTAATTAACATGTGAAATTCTCAAAGAGAATATGACTATTTGGAAAGGTTACATGTAATGCAATGAAAGATTGAAATAGTTCCCTATATAGTTCCCTAAATATCTATAGATATTTATGTAGGCCTAAATAATTTAAATATCTTAAATTTTAGATAGTTTAGAACCCAACTAATCATTTATTTTAATTTAGGTCTACTTGATAAAAAATGAAAACTAGTATTTTCTCCTCAGATTGATAAGTTGAATCTAAATAGAAAAGATGCCATGATTAATAATATGTAGATCATTGTTCACCTTTTTCATATAAGGGTGGAGCAAAGTAGGTCACAGTGTTTATATAAAAATAATGAAATAATTAATAATATAATAACTCTGTTTTACATATTCACAACTGTAAACCTACTTTTGCCCCACCCTGTAAAATGTTTATCAAAATCTGAGTACTGTAACTTCCAGCCTGAACAGGTCAACATCTTAGATGTTACGGCAGATTACCATGTTTTGTTTTTTTTTTAAATAAAAAATGTGTATTTTCTTGCCAGCCTCCCATTCAATTGGATAAGGCTCATGTGATTGAATTCTGGCTGAAAATGATGAACACCCCTTCTACACATAACCAATTTAAACCTCTTGTGGTAATCCTCCTTCTTTTTCTTTTCTTTTGATAAATAGAAAGTGTCCTGTGGGTCTAGAGGAATACAAAACTATAATATAGAACGTGTAAGGCTTCATGACTGACAATATACAAGGCTGCTCACTGACCAGGAACATGCAATTTCTGTTGAGAAAAGAAAATTTATTATACTAATCCACAGATTTGGAGACCTGCTTGCCACAGCAACAAACATCTACTTAATAGGTACAGATTATCAAAATACAACTTGAAATAACTTATGCAACATTTTTTTTTCTGAAAAGCTTCCTTTTTATTATTTTATTAAGCACTTCAGAGCACTTTTCCTTAAATTTTCTACTTAATTAAAATGTCATCTATTATCTATATGATGTTTATAAGAAAAACTAGAAATTTTTCCAACCCCTCCTTCTCTAATCTCTACTCCACATCATAGTATTTTACCTCTAGTTTGACTAATTATTTTTTATGGATTCTTCTTCAAACATTCAAATAATTCCCTCTTCTATACATTTCCTTTCATATTATGCCTTCTCCCATATGCATATTTAACTCCTGTGTTATCTGTGAAGCCTATGTTATTGTTGTAATTTTCAATGTCTTCTTATAATACTTATTTTCTAAAGCATTATCTTGGCATTTTCAAATTGGTGTATGGTGTTAGGAGAGAAAGCTCATTTTTATCAAGTACATCTAGTATACTGAATGTATTTAATGACTACAATCAATAGAGTGCTCACCATGTGCCAGAAGCCTCATGAACAAACTCTCATTTAATTATCTGAATAACATTAGAAAGTGAATTATTTTAATTCCAATTTTATATAGAAAAAAAACTAAGAAGTCAAAGAGGTGAAGAAATGTACAAGCCAGTTGGAATTTAACATTAATGGTTAAGTTTTTGCACACTACACCTCATGTTATTTATCTTGTATGAATAGTTTATGTTTCTTTAAACTAAAACCACATCATTTCTTTCCCTACCCCCAATAGTCAGAAAGTGTGTGTTACACTAAAATTGCTCAATAAATATTTGGTAATTAGTATTTACATTTGAGTTCAGTTCAGAGCAGGTCTTTAATTTAGCAAAATGTTATTAGATTTAATCCTGTGCTTGATCTTTGGGTGCTACTACAATCAATATCAGGGTTCAAATGCACAACACTGCTATGCTTTAGTGTGAAACCCTGGGATCCAACCAGTAACCCTCCAATATTGCAATGGAAATTCCAGGACAGGCACTGGAATATCCAGATTTCATGGAATTATTCCATTTTTTAAGAAAAGGGGTCAGTGAGTACCCAGAGCATATCTAGGCTAAGAGTACACTGTTATTAGCTCAAAGTTTTTACATTCACCTGCAGGAATCATCTTGATAGTTCTTTTATGAAATAATGAACACCCAGAATTTGTCTTGTTGATTGTACCTTCACACCAATTTCTGATCTATATTTCCCTGTAGAGGGAATTAGAAGTTGTTTAGGTGAAGATCAAAATGAGGAGAGTCTCATTAGGGCTGTGTAAAATTACAACCCTACTTTACTTATTTAACATTATCTGTAAGCTCATCTCAGATGTTATGGTTGCTGAAAAAAAGCTAAGTTATTTTATTTTAATTTTTAATGTTATCATTATATTGGCAATCTGTTTTCTGGTTTTCATGATTTTTATATATATTTATTTTATGACAATTTATGTATTTTATGTATTCTTGTGTTTAGTAGGAAAACAGGTTGTCAATAAAGTAGGATAATTGCTAATACATATTCCTTGACATTAATGGCCTCTTTTCCCTGTGGAACATTATTAGTTTTCTCCTAAAACCCTTTCTAATTAATCAAAAGGAAATGAGATATTTCCATTAATATCGGAGCATTTTTTTTTTACCTTACTCTGTTCTGAAGTGCACGTGTGTCATGAATTTTGAGTCTCTGAATAGAGTGAGAAAAAGGACCTCAGTGTTTTCTTACATAGGTCAAAGATGGTCACTTCATAATCTGATAGGTTGTATTGGTGCTATTGGCCTTTCTTGTAAAATGTTTATCCAGGCTCTTTGCCCTTTGTGTTTGCCAGTCCTTGGGGACAGGGAGAGTTCATAAATATGACAGTATCAGATTCAATTATCTAAGTAGAAGTCATCATTTAAAAAGCTTAGTTTGGGTATAATGAAGAAAATAAGCATGCATCATGAAGAACTGCACTTTACAGTGTATAATCAGCCAGAGATAATAATAAACATAAACAAATGTCATTAACCTATTGATTTCAGAAAAAAATATAAAATAAGTGATCTCTGGGGACTTTTGTTGCTATTATTAATCCTTACCCAATGGTATTTTTACAGTGATTTTTAGAGAGAGTGGAAGGGAGAGACAGAGAAAAACAACCATGTAAGCAAGGTGCATCAACTGGTTGCCGCCTGCATATGCCCCAACCAAGGCCAGGGATGGAGCCTGCAATGGAGGTATATGCCCTTGACCAGAATGGAACCCAGGACCCTTCAAGTCTATGGACTGACACTCTATCCACTGAGCAAAACTGGCTAAGTCTCTAGGGATTTTGTGTATAGGAAGGATGCTTTATTTAAAATTAAATCTTTCTCCTGATACCAGAAATTACAAAAAAAAGATAAAAAGAACACTTTGAGGTACTCAAGAATAATGAAGATTCAAAATGAAATAGAAGCACATATCATTTTACTTTTCTATTTTTATTTGTAGAGTTCCTAAAACATGAGAGAAATGATCACATAGAAACATGTGTTCAGATCAAGCAAAATCCCAAATGAGAGGAGGTTATGGAAACATCAGGAGAGCAGAATCCATTGTCACTGGGCACTGTGCAACCCACAAACGAAATTACTACTAACATTTCTTATATCCCAAATTCAATTCACTGGAATAGCTGAAGACGAGTGATAGTCTTTCTGATTTTCTGACTAGAAAGATGAGTGTGCGTCTGTACCAGGAATCTAATTACAGGCAAGCCACTAATAAAACCATCAGATACTTGACAATATGAGAGGAAAAATTGTACAAACAAAAAATTGATGACAGTGATCCACAGCACCGCTGCAATAAAGGAACCTAGTTTGAGTGACACTTCCTGAATAGTAATAAAAAATTAGAAGCCTATTCAACCACCTGGGATATCATCAATATTTACTTCTTCTTTGGTTGTCAGTTTCATGTCATGCCCCCAAACCTCCTTTAAGGGGAAGGAAAGAAATGTAGGTTCTCCCCTCTACATAAATTTAAAGCATAAGTCTTTAGCCTTGAAGACTTCTTTATTTTTTTGCAGGCTAAAGCAAGGGATTTGCTTTTGTCGCTCTTAAGAAAGCTACTCTGTAGTTAAGAAAACATTTTTAGAGCCAGAAGGACATAGAGTTTAATTCCAATTTTTCCATATGCTAAGAGATTGTGATTCTACCTGTTTATGTACTGATTTTTTAATTTTTAAAGTCAAGATAATAATAATTAACTAAAGGGGTATTGTGAGAATTAAACTAGATATTCTATTAATTGTAAAATGTAATGTCCAACAAATAGTAAACACTCAATATGTGGTAGGGGAGAGAGAGAGAGAGAGAGAGAGAGAGAGAGAGAGAGAGAGAGAGAGAGAGAAAATTTAATTTTGGTTCTATAGCAACTTTTCAAACAACACAGTCCAAACATTATCCAAAAGTTTCAAAGCAGAAATAATGGATTACTCTCTGAAAATTTACATGTAAAATGATTGTTTTTCTGCATATAATTTTAATTTACTACTGGTTTAATTCCATAGTGAAAACCCCCAACAGTTTTAATTTCATAACTCAATAATTGAGTTTATTCCAATTGATCTTTATTTGTTATTGATCATTGATTGATGAGATTCCTGAGAACATTCTTAACCCTCAAGGTAACATATAAAAACAAAAGTTAGTTATACTTAGTGGGATACTATGTAAAATAACTTTAATGCAATGAGTGATTCTTTAAGAGTAATCACTGGTTTTTATTTTTGTTCTTCAGACCCTAGGAATGAATTATTCTTCCCACAGGTTGATTTGTAAATGTGTGTCTTTCCCCAACTTAAGTCAAGGATTGAGACCAAAATCAAACTACATCAAGAAAATAGTGCTAGTCTAGGACATTCTCATCACCTTAGGTATTGGTAGAAATCCAGAAGCCTTTACAGATTGCACCTTAACTTTGGGGAGTAGTACCACATCTGATAATGGATTGAAGAAGTTTTTATTGAGGACTAATGTCATGGGTTGTGCAAGAAGTACAAATTTTATTTCTGATCAGTAGCAAAACTCCAGAAAATTCAAAAGCACTCTAATTTTGCAGGCCCAGGCAAAAGCACTTTCTGACATACATAGCATTTAGCATCTTAAAGCAAAGATGGAGCCTGGGTGGTGTGGCTCAGTGGTTGAGCATTGACTTATTCAGGAGGTCGCAGTTCTATCCCTGGTCAGGGCACATGCCTGGGTTGCAGGCTCAATCCCCAGTATGAGAAGTTCAGGAGGCACCCAATCAATGACTCTCATCATTGATGTTTCTATTTCCCTCTCCCTTTTTCTCTCTGAAATCAATAGAAATATATTTAAAAATAATAATATAAGAAACAAAACAAACAAAAAACCAAAGCTACACAAATTGGATATTATGCTCCATGTCAAGATAAAGCCATTCCTAAGAACTTTCATATGACACAATAGATAGATATACACAATCAATTAATAAGTAATCACAACTTTTTACCTTCTATATTCATCATACTTGGTAAAAGGGAGAGAAGAAATGTGAAGAGAAAGAAGACTTGGAAAGATGGACAAAAAAACATTTGTAATTTCACTTTCTGGTTTTTCCTTCCTATCAATGGGTGGAGGAATGAGCCCCACAAAATCTAACACAAGCAATTTAACTGAGACCTGAGTTGGGTCTCAATTGTTAGAAATGAAATTAGCAATGTTTCTTGCCACTGTTATCTTCCCAACTGCTTAGAAAAATAAAATAGTAAATCATGTATTTAGTCATTTTGATTGCAATTTCATACACCTTTAAAAAACACATTTTTATTGGTTTCGGAGGGGAGAAAGAAGAGGGAGAGAGAGATAGAAACATTAATGATGAGAATCATTGATTGATTGCCTCCTACACACCCCAGATTGGGGATTGAGACCACAACCTGGGCATGTGTCCTTGACAGGAATCATGCCTGGAATCCTTTGTCTACAGGCTGACGATCTATCCACTGAGCCAAACTAGGCTAGGGCTCAATTCCTTTTATTCCAAAGGAATTTGGTTATTACTAGTAAAGTGTTGAATTGTGAAGGGTTACTGAAATTTGATATTTTAAAGCAAAATTCCCACGTTACTAGAACACAGAAGACCTCAGTTCCATGTCCTCCTAAGAGGTTTGGTTGCCACACAGCCCATAATAACCTGTAAATCTTCTATTCTGTACATGTACATGAGACTCCTGCTCTTCTGAAGGATGATTCATATTCAGGGCATCTTGATTTGGTGATTTGCAGTTGCTACTATTTTAGTAGCCATATAGTAGTTGAATTATTATTAGGCATGCCTTTTAAAACTTTTTCATTTTGCTGTTTTGCTAGCTATTTGATTTTTATTTTGTTCTCTGTAACTCTTCATTAAAACTGAGAACCTTTTATCTTCTCCAATTTCCAAAATTGGAATGTGGGAATGCAAAGAATACTATGAAAAGCACTGCTTTAAAACATCTTCTTTTTAATGTCAGAGAGAAGAAAGTGCTGCATTGTGGAATGACACAAACCAATCCCAATTAGAGGGATCTCTAGAGATCTAAGCCCTAATTAGATCTACTTAGAACAGATTATCCTTCTCTGCCAGTGGAGAGATTCTGGCCATGCCCTACTGGCCTCACTCATTAAATCACGTAAAAATCTGGCTAGGTTGGTATCAATCATATTTGATTGGAAAAATAATTGCAATTGGAATTCAGAAAACATGAACTTGATAATTCAGAAAAGCAGAAAAGGGCAGCAAACTATTTTTCACTAGAGCCTGGGATCATTGCTCTGTTTATCAGAAGTCAGAGAAAATAAGCCTAAGAGTTTGGGAACTATTTACATCTTGGTAAGCACTCCCAAATTCTTGCATAGATAAAACATGCTTATCAGAAATGGGTTCATTTGTTCAAGCTAGCCTAGACATGAGGACAAGGAAAATGGCTGAAGTCAATCCAAGGGAGGGAGGTATGATTAAGGAAGTGACAACGTTCCATTTGTACTTGTATTCTTAAGGGCAATGTGCTTTAAAAGGGTCTTTTGCTTTTTAAAATGCCATTCATGACTAAAAGTGCCCATTCAAAAACAAACATACTTTTATTTACAAGTGGTTAGTAATGGCATAAAAAAGGCAGATTAAAACCTTCTAAATTAGGAGAAGTCCTTAAAAGCATACTGGAGAAGTTTTATCTTGAGTAAGATAAAACTCAGTATCCATGGATTTGGATGTTTTAATTAAACATCTGTGAATCTGAGGTAATTTGCCTTTGTCTCTGACATAGCATGAACTGCTATACATCTGATAAAGGATAGATACAGTAATAGCATATTTTACATATACACATGAATATAGATCATACTGAAGTTACCTTTCTACTTTTTTTTTCAATTAAAGATGTAAGAAAAATCAAGATATTGGTGTTGTCTATTCATAAAACAATATTGGGGAAGTCTCTAGAATAAAACAACAGAAAAAGAAACATGCTGTTCTCTTGTTTTGAGAAATAGCAGGTTAAATTGCCATAAGAAAAGCTCTCTGGGCCAACCTGCTTGAAATTGATGTAAGCAGGTTAATTCGGACAATTCAAGATGCACAATCACAAAAATAGGAACACCCCAATGTGGTGTTTTCTTCAAATGTAATAAAGGATAACTCTCCCCTCCTCAACAACTGTTAAAAACATGATATTTAAAGAAACATAACCTTGTGGCAGATTGGTAAAACTAGCCAGTGAAATTCAAAGAGGTGAATGAAAAAAAGAAAAAGTAAGAAATGAGAGTAACAGAGAATTCTCCCAAGAAAACTGCCTTGTAGAGGATTCTGATATAATTTGGAGGTTCTCTTCTGAGTGTGGGGCTAATGATTGCCAATCCATTCAATCATACTTTAATCCGCCACTGCTGGGTTGAACCTAGAGAAGCATAGATTTTTCTGTACCCCCTGCCAAGAGTCTAATAGACCACTTCCTTTCTTTTGAAGGGCAGAAATCTCAGTAGGATTGGAAATGAGTCAGGGAAAAGGTGCCAGTGGGGGGCTTGTTTCATTATAATAACAAACCTCTGGTTCAAAGAGAAATCACATGGAATTCCTTGCTGTCTTGTCCTAGTTGATTCTTTTCTTATCCTAAATATTTACTTAATCCCTTTAAACCAAGGCCATCCCAAAGGAATAACTACACATCTTCCTGTATCTGTATCCAGAGACTATTTTTTTGTGTGGGATTCCTTTAGCTGCAGTTGCTATGGGTTTACTCTTCTCTCTAGAGAGGTTTTATTGTTGCTATTCTTTTTAGCTTTACATATAATTTTCATTCTAAACTGTTGCCTTGAATTTACTTTTCTTCTTCATGTGGGTCTTTTTAAAGACCTGGATATAGAACCCTTAAAGTAGACAATCTGAAAGAGCTAAGTAGGGTAAATACCTATATTATCTATAGAATTGGTCAAACATTCATACTGAGCTTTCTGCTTATAGCACCCTTGATTTAGCCACGGAGCCATTATGTCAATTAGGTAGCAACTGATTCTGGCAGCTCTGAAAATATAGCATTCCTTTGAGGACACTGCTTGGACCAAATTGCCCTTCTCCCAAGATAGAGTGGATTCTGGCTTTCCCAGATTGGCTCCAATTTATGGAGGTGCATTGACATCTGACCTGGGCTTGGACAACCAGATTTGATTGAGAGGTAGGACATTTAGAATTGGAGTTCAGAGATTCTAGTTAAGCTTTGGTAGTATTTGAATTGAGTGGGAAGGCTGCCATGTTCTGTGCCTGAGGAAGCAGTGGGAACTGAACTGAAGGGAAAGAAATAAAGCTAATATTCAGAGACTAGCAAGAATAAGAATGCAAGGACCGCTCAGAGACACAGAAGAAATCAATTATAAACTTGGGATAGTCACAGTTATAGTCTTAGTGTCACCAGCCCTAAAGGAGGTCTGCCTCATGCTGGCCTGTAATTGTTCTTGACATTGTGCAGGAAAGATTTCACAATATGAGTCCAGGTGATTTTGAGAGGGCATTTATTAAAACTGGGAACAGGGAAACAAAAGGAGGTCTTAGGGTAGGAGAAACAGCAGGAGAGAGCTTAGGCTTGCTCTGCTTTGGGCCCCTAGAAACATTATAGGAAAAAAGTAAGCCAAGGCGGGGCTGCTATTAGCTCACTGGGAAGAGAAAAGGGAGGCCTTGGGGTCAGGTTCAGGGGGCTAGCCCAGGACAAGCTGCTGCTGCCCACTGCGCCCTCGGTTGCAAGTCTCAGGGGAACCCTTATGGTTTAGGAGAAAGAAAGTAAAAACACAGAACTGAGAAAAGGCATGGATATGCTCCAGAGAAAGCCCACACCGGTGTCCTTTGTCTTGAGTGTTTTTATCTCTTTCCTGTGGGTGAGAATCTTAGGGGAGAATTTCATTTGAATATTCACCAACTTTCTAGATGCATTTTTAATAAGCTGATGCATCAAAATGAACATACAGGTGAGTTTGGATTATTCTCTGGTTAACTTGACTGCTGTACTTTTATCTTTGGTCTGTCTGGCTCTAATCAGGCTTTTGTTATTTATTCCCCTGACTTATTCATCCTTGGGTTTGGCTGGCATAGATGGCATTAATTGGGACTGTTCTCTATCTCCTTGACCAGGTTGGTTTACGCTACTTATTCTCTGGTTAGGGAGGAGAGTAGAAACCATTTGTTCTCAAGTGTCTTTGGTTAAGGAAGATAAGATCTTGTGATTCATTAGCTATGTGTGAGTTGTTCAAATTGTTTGGCCTTGTTAAATTATTTTGTCTCAGTTTCCCATTCTCCTTGTCAGGAATTTTCCCAGCTTCTTAATATCCTGCCTCATGACTTCCTGGTGAAGCCCTTTGCACTTATTAACCTTAGGATCTGTGAGGTCACCCTGAGTCCCACTAATAAAACTACCTTGTAGAATTACACTTTCTTGATTGGGTTTCTGTTATGGGAAGTCCACAGACCTATGAATAAGACTGTTGATTTCATGTGAGTTGTGGAGTTAGGTTATCTTTTAGCTAGACTATACTATAGTTACCTAATTCAAGTCCCTCATTTTACACATGACCAGCTGAAGCCTCATGGCTGAAACAGATAATTGATGGCAAAACCAAGATGAGAAATACAGATGAGTGGTAAGTAGGCCAGCAGTTTCCAATACCCACTGAAAAGCATGATTGGGGCAGAGCCTTGGAATGGAAGTCAGAACATGTGAACACTAGATCTTTTCGAGAGACTCGCTAGCTTTGTAACCTTGAGTTTGTTTTTGGAGCCTTGGGTTTTCATCTGTTAATGAGGAGGTTGGGACATATATTCTATCCAGTTCTTTCTAAGTCTAAAATCATGATCCTAATCAGAGTCTCCAAGCACAGAGTGAATTGGGTATCAGAAGTAATTATCTAGAAAATGTGAATATGGATATGGTTGCTTGGGGAGGAAATAAACCAGTTCACAACAGGGTGAGTATCCAAGTGTTAAAGTGGAAGCACTGTTTTATAGCTTAAAGCTTCCTACTGAAGTCAATCAGGGGGTCCCCAAAGTGGTAGTTTTACTTTGTGGGTTTTTCATATCAAATCAAGTAGTAAGCTGATTATGTGTGCAGACAGTGGGTTTGTATTGAGACGTTGTTTGGAAAGCATCCAGAATCAGCTATCAGGAGCATGCCAAAACGGCATTCCTCCTTCCAGATTGTAGGAAAATTGAAAGGTTAACTGTAAATTGATTTGGGTTCTCTTTGAAGAAATAGAGTGAACTGAAACAAACCAGTCCATCTCTCTTTCTCTCTTATTTGCTCTTGCTCTTACCCTTTCTTCTTTCCCTCCTTCCTTCCTTTTATTTCCCCTAGCAAATTATGTATTTGCAGAATAATGTGACTATGACAGCTTTTCTCATTTTTACTTATGAAAGAAAGAGAACAAAGAGATTACAACAGAATGGGAGTTTTCATATTCAAAATTTAAAACTCCCGATAACACATAAAATACACACTCATCAGCAAATACATGGGGCCTAGAATAGCATAAAATTCCTTCCATAATATGCACCACATACTAGCAAATTCCCTCTGCCGGCATATAATTCCCTGGTGGGTTAAGTCTCAGTCTGATTTCCTTTGCCTGGCCCTTCCTGAAACCCTTTCATCTGTCTCATGTTTTTCTTGTTCTATGAATTGTTTTAGTGTTTGTCAGTAGCAAATTTCTGAGTTACCATATTCAGTAACCTTTCCCCGGGTGGCGTTCTCCTCATCACTTTTTAAAAAATATATACTTTTTTTTTATTGATTTCAGAGAGGAAAGGAGAGGGAAAGAGAGAGAGAAACATCAATGATGAGAGAGAATCATTGATCAGCTTCCTCCTGCATGCCTCCTCCAGGGATGGAGGCTGCAACCTGGGCATGTGCCCTCATTGGGAAATCAAACCATGACCTCCTGATTCATAGGTCGATGCTCAACCACTGAGCCACGCTAGCGGGGCATAACTACCTTTAAATCATATTTCCTATTATCCTTTACTTTTTTCCTTTTTTAGAAATTGTATCTTAGTTTTTCATTTCTCTCATTTGTCTAGTGTTTTTACACACCTCCCTCTTTTTTGAAGTCCCCTTCCTGTTATCTTTACTTGTAGAAGTCCTACCCATTCCGGAAGAAACAAGAAAATAAATTTTCTATTCATTCTATAAACTTTTTAAAAATGCTTATCATGTTTTAGATTTTGTGCATAGTGCTGAGTAAACAATTTTATGACATTGTCTCTACTAAGACAGAAATATACTATATGATACAATACAAAATATTTAATATATTATTAGTATGTGATGGTTCTATACTGTAATATCTTAACTGATAAAATAGTAATATGCAAATTAACTGTATCTCCACTACACACAAGCCACACCCACAAGTCAATTAGAGCAACTATGCAAATTAACCCAACCAATATGGTGATTAATTTGCATATCTGGGCACAGAAGATGGCATAGAAGGTAGCCAAGCACTGCAAAGGGGAACAAAGCTGTGAAGAAGTAAGCTAGCAGGGCGAGGAAGAAGGGAAAGAACCAGTCAGGCTGTGGAGAAGGAAGGGAAGCAGGTGGGGTGGGGAGATGGGAGCGAGCAATGCAGCAGAGAAGGGAAGGAACGAGGCAGAGGAGACGGGAGAGAGTGCGGTAGTGGAGAAGAGAGGAAGAGAGGCAGCAGAGAAGGGAGGGAGCTTTGCTCAGGAAGCCCTATTTTTGCAGGAATCTTCCTGCAACGGGTGTCTAGTATATTATAATATGAAACTATGATAACCCTCATCCTAACCCAGCCTGGGGCCCCTTTGGAAGTGTTTCTCTTAAGCAACATCTGAAGTAAAAGAAGTCTACCAGGTAAAACAAAAGTAATTGGTGGTTTGGGATTTTTCCATGCAAAAAGACAGCAAGTCTATTAAAACACACAAATGTGTGAGAGAACACAGAACTCCCAGAGGAGGTTAACCAGTTGGTTCTGGGCAGAAATGATCTTTTCTTTCTCCAAAGTGCTATTCATACTTATACATAAGGCATTTTTAATGTGTTCCTTGTATTTTGGTTTTGTCTGTTTCTCTCTAATTCTCAAAAAAGGCAGGGATTATGTCACATGTCATTATGCATGTTTTTCTTTCCAGCATAGCAGCGTACACTTAGCAGATGTTCAATGTGTGGTAAACATTAGTTGGATGAATAAAAGGTGGCATAGACTGTGTTAGTTTTCATTCACAGGTTTGTTTTTTTTCCACCAGTCTCCATATATTGAGAAACAAAACAAAAGCAAAACAACAAAACAAAACAAAAACTCTCTAAGAATAGCATGTCACTCAAACAATAATGTGAACATATAGGCAAACTTCTATATATATATTAAAAAAAAAGTGAAGGCTTTTTTTTTGCTTTTTTTTTTTTTTTTTTTTTTTTTTTTACCTAAACATAAGGGCAGACCAGAATCCTTTTCTTTGGATTCTGTGTGGAGCTTTTTGTTCTTTCAGTATAGGAAATGTAAAAGTTATACAGAAATTCAAATGTTGCGAGGACTGGTGTCTTAAAAGGAAATGACAATGTTCAGGGTTTCTTAAATGTGGAAATGTTATAATAAAATTACTGAAATGTTAGAATTTTAAACTTCTGAAGTCTAAAGCTTAGGAAAGCCTAAGGAAGGCTTACCTAGCACCATCATTCTGTGTCCTTGGCCACTGTTTGGATTATTTATAGTCCACCTTTGGATAAGTCAATGCCTATAGAGCTTGCTCAGTGTGTTATGAAAGTGAACAGAGGTCCTCCTGATATTCTGTTTTGTTAGTGTCTGACATTTTCTCTTCAGACCAGAAGAACAAAAGTTGGTGAAAGCGGAACAAATGAACATTTTATTGGGTTCATATTTCTCTCCATTCTGCCACTGATCCTCCTCCCTCCCCCTACTGAAGCTGTGAACCCATTATTGAGTCTGCAAAGGGCAGACAATGTCACATTACTGCCATTATTCTGAATTATTCCTGCATTAGCTAAATTCTGATTCTTCACTTACTTCCACCTTTTTTGCAAACATGTCTTTCCAAACTAGCTCTCAACTTTTTACCAAATCTGTCTCAACATTTTTACCCCCCTATCTAACTTCTCAAATTTTTCTGTTATCTTCTAATGATACCACCATTTCCCTTGCTATCAAGGCTAAGAAATGTGAACTATGACTTGGACTATATACATGTTCTACATTTTCAATGTTAGGCAAGTTTTACCCCTTATTTTCATTTCTATTTTTCCTATTTTAGTTGAACTACTTAGCTTTTGAGAAACTGAGTGACCATAATACCTTCACCCGCCAACTGCTTTTCTATTTCTTCTTTTCTACATTTTCAATTTGTCATACTCTTTCCAGTCTATTCTATCAGGTGCAGAATGAGTTGAACATATCTACTATTTAACATCCTTTGATATCTTCCTATTTCTTCACAACTGTATTTTCCTAGACATTCAATGACTAGAAAAGGTATTCTGTAGCTTTTGTCCTGCTCCTTGAGGAGTTGTAGATATAAAGACATGGCCTCTGTAGAAAGGTACATTCAAATTCTGTCTCTTACTCATGAGTATATTAAAGACCTCAATATGACAGTGTTTAAATTCCTGCATATATAAAACAGGGCTAGTGGACATACACAGGGATTCGTTATGACAATTAAATTGATTAGCAATGTGAAGTGCATTGGAAGAGACCTGGGATATGGTAAGTGCTGAATACGTTTTAGAGATTATTAATAGTAGCTTCCATTATTACCTCTCCTGCAAGACTTAAAGAAGTGACAGAAACAAAAATCTATGAACTATAAGAAAAAACAAAACCTTTGAACTACAGAAAAGATCTTGAAGTTTTCATTTTACTACTAATAAAACGTCCAAAGAGGATGAGGACCACACCCCTCTCCTTTGACTAATGTTTTTAAGCCTTTCAATGATTCCAAAGACCTTAGTTACTAATAATTATTGTAGCTAACCTTGAAATCAGTGCCATAATTCATTTCACAAGGGAAATATGAGTTAAAAAGTTATAAAGCCATGGATTGATAGATGAACATTCAGTCAGAGTAGAATATAAATGGAAATAAAATTCTATAAATTATAATGTTAGGCTATTTTCCTCCTATACATATAGAATCTGAGCTACTAAAAATATGACTGCATCAGGTTTTAAGTCTGAGAGGGGAATGCATACGAATCTAAGGATGTATAATGCTATCTTAGAGTGTGCCTGAATTTCAACATCATATAGCAAAGTTATTGCTTTTTACTTTAAAAAAATCCACCTATTTCTTGTTCTCCATTTGCAGTTAATCAATAGTTCATTCTATTGAATTTTTGATTGTTTATTGAAAATCTCTGTTCAGTGGCATAAATTAAGAGTAGTGTGTGCAAGTTTGTCAATTTTACTTGTATCTTATTTATATTCCAAGTTTAGGTGTGCATTGATCAGCTACCATCACTATTTACCTTCTCTGCGAAGTTGTCAAGTTACTACCATCTGTTATTCTACATTCACATGCTCCAAAATGCTCTGATTATCCAAGACTTAAATTAAGGTACCGCGAATGACTGGAGGACCCTACCCTTTCCATTTGAGGTTGCTAACCATTGGGACCTTGACTGTTTAACTAAAGTTCAGCAAATGCTTGGCATATCACATTTTCCTTTGTTATTAAATATCCTCATTGATCCCATTGGAGTTTTTCTTACAATAGTATTATTCATAAGTGTGATTGGAGCGCAAAATAACATAATTATAATTCCTTTCTGTTTTTTAAACAAGTAATCAGCTACAAAAAAAAAGAGGAAAGCCTCCCAATGGGTAGATAAAATTTATAATAGTTTGATTTTTTAAAAGACAATAGACAAAAATAATATAACTTGCAAGTGTCTACTGTGCATCTACTACTTCACTTGTAATTCTATGACCAAACTGCAAATTCAAGGATTATTACCACTATTCTAGAGACAAGGAACTCAAGCTGAGGGGCCAGTGATTTGAAATGGATTAGGACTTAAAGCTGATATTTTGCCAGAATCTCTGTTTATTTTTAGGTGTGCCTGACTCTAAATTTTATTTTTTATCTATTGTGGCATACAGCCTCCACATATTTCATGTTATGTCAAAATATCTAAGAATAAGGTTTCACACCAAGTTGGGCTCTGGGTTATGTACATGTTGATATTATACATTTAATTCTACCATTTGAATCATTACCATCAACAAACACAAAGTATTTTTAAAACCTCTTTCTTATTTATTTAGTATTTTTCTTCTCTGTTTTCTAGTATTTAATACTTCCAAAATAAAAACAATAAATTTTGTAGAAATAAATTTGAAGTTGAAGTAATTTAGTGAGCATATGGCAATATAAACCCTTTCAGACTATAATAAGTTATTACAAAAAAGGAATAAATAATTTTTAAAAAATTATCAATACCAGGCATATTCCAGTGGGTAGCATAAAATATTTCATTAAGTAGATTTTAAAATATGAGGAAAGCTGAAAAATAATAGGCATTGGAATAATTCACAGAAAATGAAAATATCCATATACTAAAGCAAGGATAAATAGGCTTCAAAATTTATAATCTTGATTCTAGATGTTCAAAACCTAAATCCATATAATAATTATAAATAAGGTTTTGCAACTTTTAAAAATATAAATAAGTACCTTTAAATTTCTTAAATTAATTATTCCTCAATAAAAGAAAATAATGCCAAGAAGGAAGAAATAGGGGAGAATTAAAACTCTGTGTTTGACTTATTTTAGACTTAGTAAAGCATACTACAAAACTCTGTATAGTGGAATAAGGCTACCTTTGGTATGCTTAGAGATCAGGGTCAAGATTCTGACAACATAAAATTAGGAGGCAACAGCCCTAGGTGGTTTGGCTCAGTGGATGGAGCATTGGCCTGCGGTTGAAGGGTTCCAGGTTAGATTGCTCTCAAAGGCCGATGCCCAGGTTGTGGGGTTGATTCCCGGTAGGGGGCATGCAGAAGGTAGCCAGTCAATGATTCTCTCTCATCATTGATGTTTCTATCTCTCTTTCTTCTTTCCTCTCTGAATTCAATAAAAATATTTTTTAAAAAAATTAGGAGGTAACAATTCAGCATGTCTAAATCAGATTTTCTTTTTCATAATCAGATGTTTTCACCCATCTTTTGGAGGATCGGATAAGTTCATAGCACACTCAGGATATAACTTTACTCAGTCTCAAGAGGGCCTGAGCTAAAGAAAAAAAAAATTTAAATTATTCTGTCTTCTGAGTCTAGCACAGTGCCCAGTGACAGAGTAGGCACTCCACAATAGGGACTAAGTGAATTAATGATTAATGAACATCTATCATATGTATGTCACTCTTCTAGAAATTGAGACAAATTAGAAAGATGGTTACTAACTACAAAGAGCTAATAGTCAATTCTAGGTCTTATAAAGAAATATCTCCCCACTCCAGGGTAAGGGACTATAGATTAATGTCTATAGTTTGATATCAGGCAGTATGATTCTTCTAACTTTGTTCTTTTTCCAAATTGTGGCTCTTCAGGTTCTTTTGTGATTCCATATAAATGTTTGGGTTATTTGGTCTGTGAAATACACTATTAGTATATTGATAAGAATTGTGTTGTTCTCCAAAGTGGACATACAGAGGGCCAATAGACATGTGAAAAGAAACTCAACATCACGAGATCAGAGAATGCAAATTAAAACCACAATGAGATATGTCCTAACACATGTCAGAATGGCTATCATCAATTAGTCAACAAACAGCAAGTGTTGGCAAGGATGTGGAGAAAATGGAACCCTCCTACACTGTTGATGGGAAGGCAGATTGGTACAGTCACCATGGAAAGCAGTATGGAGTTACCTCAAAAAATTAAAAATGAACCTTTCTTATAATCCAGTGATTCACTTCTGGGAATATATCCAAAGAAACCTGAAATACTAATTTGAAAGAATATATGCACCCCTGAATAGCATTATTTATAATTAGAGGCCCGATGCATGAAGATTTGTGCAAGAAAGGGCCTTCCTTCCCCTGGCTGCTGGCATTGCCTTCACTCTGGTCAGAGCCACCTTCTCCCTCCAGCCTGGAGCCGCCTTCCCACCTTCCCATGCTGCCCAGAGCAGCTGGAGTAGTGCAGAATGCCTGTCTCCATGGCAATGATGTAAGCATCCTGCCTTGGCCCAGCCACTTGGTGCCCCAACCATCAAGTCTGTTCACTGATAAGAATACCCAATTTCAAGAAAATTGTATTTGGGGAATTCTTATTGTGAATTTGACCTAATGTGAAGTTGCTGGGTGAGTTTATGACCTATTTGTGACCTAAACCTAGATGGCCAGTCCAAATATTTGTGTTTCTGCCATAATTTGAAGGGCCCTGGACCATAATACAGAACCCATGTTCTAATACTGGCTCTGCTGGTATCACTCAGCAGTGGTTGACAAACCACGGCTCAGGAGCCACATGTGGCTCTTTGGCCCCTTGAGTGTGGCTCTTCCACAAAACACCAGGGATTGGGAAAGTCTATTTTGAAGAAGTGGTGTCAGAAGAAGTTTAAGTTTAAAAACTTTGGCTCTCAAAAGAAATTTCAATCATTGTACTATTGATATTTGGCTCTGTTGACTACTGAGTTTACCGACCACTACACTAGTGTATGCATTTGAACAAAACTTAAACCAGCCAGTATGCTAGGATACAATATGGACTCTTTCTTTCCTCTTAGTTCTTCCCTCATTTTTTCTAGTATATTTTGAGTAAGAGCTAAGAAAAAAGTGCTCCTGGCAGGGATTGGCATGGTGAAGATGAGCAAATAATCTTTGTCACTATTAAAGTCCTGTATTAGGCAAATATTTCCATATTGTTTTCTCCTTAGATTGACCTAACCAGTGATTAGCACCAGAGTAGTTTAAGGTACTGCATACATCTTTTTTTCTTCCAAGAAGTGCTGTCACTACAGAAGTTCAGGTCTTGCTGTCCCTTGCAGAGTTGCTGGCCTCATTATCACAGCACAGTGTAAAGATTACAAGTTCCTGTTCTGCTCCAAGCACGTGTGATTTAATCATCCACTTCAGGTAAAACAAAAACATAATCTCAGTGGCAGCCAGTGGTGGTGCAGGGAATGCATCCATTGACTTCCACTCAGAAAAATAGTTTTCTTTGGAGAGGGACTTCTTAATTACTCATTGCCTCTGTCTAATAGGCTAGCTTCCTCATGACAGATTAAATTTACCATGTTCTGTTTCCATACCAGGTGAAAATTTCTGAGTCACTCTGATTAGCTTTCTCCTTCTTTCTGCTGTGACCCTTCATTACCCCCTGTGGCCTTTCCTTCTGTTCCATTTACAGGTGCTTCAATTTGCTTTTTCTACAATTTTCAATTATACTCCCATTCTTCTCCTCCCCACTGACCTCCCCATCCCCCCGCAATGGAGAGATACAGATGTCCACTAATTTTGTTGAAAGTTTGAAAGGACAAAAATAAACAAGCCCATTGAAATAATTTCTTCAAAAACATTTAATGTTAACAAATCCAAACCACTCTATCCTAGTGCAACTTTTCAAATAGGAGAGAAATAAAAGTTGGGACTGACTGAGCTATTGGGTAGCTGAAGAGTTAGTTAATAACCACTTAATTGGAGAAAGAAGAGTTTTAGAAAATTGTGTTTTATGAATATTAAAAAAACTGCAGGCTGAGAGTCTAACAACTCTGTTTACTCTGTCTACCTCTTTCCCCATCTCTCTTTCCCATTTGAACTAACAGAACACAAAGCAACTGCATCTGGCTTCTGCTTCTGTCCCAAATGAGATATGGGGAGGTCATTAAACCTTTCAGAGCCTCATGTTCCTAGATTATAGAGTGAGAAAGTTGGGATAAACAAGTTCTCCCAGCAGAAGCATCTTACGAGTCTATGACATCTTTGAAGTTGAATATCCAGATCACAGACTATGACTTGTCCCAAGAAGCCCCCAGTAGGATATGACATGAAAGGTTTTTATATAGGTCATTCTTGAAGTAAAAGTAATTTGTTCTTTAACAACAGATCAACAGTAGTAGTAAAAGGTATGTGATGTTTTCATAATACTTTTTTCCTTCTTGCATTCAGTGAACTCTCTACTACATAATTCTTGGATTGTTTCTTGTTTTATTCCATTTTCATGCTACAATAGGCTCATAGTAAATTTCTCATTATTTTATTTGCTCTCACAGTAATTTATCACATTGGGGAAAACTGCATCTAGCCTCAACAAATTAAAGCCAATTTTGATTTAATAATTTCCATTTGAACAGAAGCCATTATCATGGCTGGATTAAGAATAAATTTGTTGTTTAGATTATTTGTGTTGAATAAATTTATTGGTTTTCTTACCAAATTAATCTTGCCACTTTGGCTCTGATTTGTTTATTAATGATTGAGGTCACTACCTGATTTATGAACAAAAGCATCTGTATTAATCACAATACCTCACATAAAAATTCCTGGTGTTTATTATTTTACAATAAAAGCAATTGATGGTGATGAGTGTCAAGCAAGCCTCTAAATATTTATAGATTTGATTCATAAAAGTAGCTGAAGTGTGGATTTTATAAAATTTGAGCTCTGGTAAGTATGCTCATTATGTTTTTTGCTACCCATAATGGTTATTGTCTTATGCCCAGAATTCAGTTAGGGTATATTGGATGTTGAAATGGACCTAGAGTAGATATAAATACTTACAGTAGATATAATGCATTCATTGAGCACTTATTATGTGCCATTTGTTATGCTAAATGCTATTGGTATATTACTGTATGGGATCATCACAGTAATCCTATGGTGTATGTATTTTTCTTATGCCCAATATATAAATGAGGATTGCATGAGGTCCATAGTCAGTAAATGAAGAGCCAGAATACACTGCCAGGCAACCTGGAAGTAGAGCACTCATTCTTAACACTACCACTCTGCTGACTCTGCCCTAGATAATAATCCTACCTGCATCATTATACCCCTTACTACATGCCATGAACTCTTCAAAGTTATCCTATCTAATACAAGAGTAATATGCAAATTAACCATCATTCCACTACACCCACACCCATAAGCCATACCCATAAGACACACCCACCAGTCAATCAGGAGCAAGTGTGCAAATTATCCGAACCAAGATGGCTGCAGCCACTGAGAGCTGGAGGGAGGCTTGGGTTTCCTCGGTGATGGAGGAAGCCAAGATTTCCACACACTTTGCCATGCCCAGACTTCCACAGTTTCAATTATAGGAGATAAATAAATCTCAACAAAAAGGGCATCAGCCATGGAGCCTGAGAGAGCAGGAGGCTAGGGTTGTCCCCGGCAATGGAGGAAGCCAAGCTTTTGCAGCCCAGGCCTGTATTGTCCTTCGCTTTAGGCTACAAAATTCAATTATAGAAGATAAATAGACAGAGGTGAACTAAGATGGCGGCAAAGGTAAAACACCTATCTTGCCATCATAATCAGCAATTTTAATACTACAACTTAATGAAAGAACAAACACCTTCCAGAATCACCAGAAAGCTCGCCAAGTGAAAATTCCACAAATAAAAGTGAAGATAAGACACTGTGACTCCGAGGAGCGGCGGCGAACAGCGTTGAAAGATTCACGCGGAGAGAGGTTTGGAGGAGCGCGCTCCGCGGAGTGGGCTGGTGGCTGAAAACCGGCCAGTTTTCTCGAACGGGGAGACAAAGACTTTCCACTGGACTAATTCTCCAGCTCTGGGCGAAGTCCAGAGAACCCACTATCATACGTGGTGAAAACTGGACAGTGGGAGGGCACGCCGAAGCTCGGGTGCTGCCAGGTCGGCTGGCTTGTGGAGAAGGCAGCTTGTGCGCGAACGGCTCAGCTGTGTGACGGCGCAGAGAGCGCTCTGCGACTTGTCTGTCATTCGGAAAACTGTCAGACTGCTTTGTTTTACGACCCTGGGTGAGACATTGCACATGCAAAGTCATTTGGGTAGAGTCTGAATTCCCCGGCAGCTGGTGGAGCTCAGCAGCGGCTCTCTCTCAGAGGTGCTGGCAGCCATTGCCCCCGGCACAGAGTCCCCGGGGCCGCATAGGGCGGAGCTAACGCTGTCTGCTTGGCCCGGAGACTCCGCCCATCCAACCTGAGCACAGCTGAGCTTCACAGACAATTGGCCTGGAGGTCAACCCTCCAAGTGCTAACAAGGATTAACTGAGCTTAACTTCAGCAAGACTGTGCAGCCCATATCCACCCCCGGTAACTGGGGAGGCTGAGCCACTGTCCCTAGTAGGAAGTCTACCACACAAAGCTAATTGACCAACTCAGGGAAGCAGCCACCATGCAGCGACATGGAGAGAAATCAGATGTGAAAGAAATGGAGGAAAAAAAACGACTGGACATGGAATTCAAAACCACAGTTATAGGGTTTTTCAAGAGGCTCCAACAAAAGGTCGAGGCCTATAAGGAAATAAGCAAGACCACAAAGGAAATGAATGAGTCCTACAAGGAAATGAACGAGACCCTCAAGGAAATAAAGGAGACTCTCAAGGATATGAAAAAGGACTAACCAGAAATTAAGCATACACTGACTGAAACAAAAAATATTATACAAAGACCTAAAAGTGCTCTGGAGCACCCCAAGAACCAAGTTAAAGATTTGAAATACAAAGAGGTAAAATCCACTCAGCTGAAAAAGCAAGAAACCAAAAGAATCCAAAAAATTGAAGATAGTGTAAGGGGCCTCTGGGACAACCTCAAGCATACCAACATCTGAATTATAGGTGTGCCAGAAAAAGAGAGAGGCCAAGACAATGAAAACCTATTTGAAGAAATAGTGACTGAAAACTTCCCACACCTGGTGAAAGAAATTGACTTAGGAGTCCAAGAAGCACACCGAACCCCAATATATAGGAACCCTAAGAGGACCACACCAAGGCACATCATAATTAAAATGCCAAGCTCAAAAGACAAAGAGAGAATAATAAAAGCAGCAAGAGAGAAACAGTTGGTTACTTATAAGGGAGCACCCATACGATTGTCAGTGGATTTCTCAACAGAAACGATGCAGGCCAGACGGGAGTGGCAAGAAATATTCAAAGTGATGAACAGCAAGAATCTACAACCAAGATTACTCTATCCAGCAAAGCTATCATGCAGAATTGAAGGCCAGATGAAGTGCTTCGCAGATAAGAAAAAGCTAAAGGAGTTCATCACCACCAAACCAATATTATATGAAATGCTGAAAGATATTCTTTAAGAAGAGGAAGAAGAAAAAGGTAAAGATGAAAATTATGAACAACAAATACACATCTATCAACAAATGAACATAAAAATCAAGTGAATTGATAGGCTGTTGAACAGGATAGACTGGTGAATTTAACAGAGATATGGACATAGAGAGGGAATGGACTGACAATTCTTGGGGACAAAAGGGTTTTGGGAAGTGCAGCAAGAGACTGGACAAAAATCTTGCAACAATGGGAGAGGACAGCGGGGAGGGGGAGGTACGGGTGGAGGGTGGGATAGATACAGGTTGGAGGGGAGCTATAGGGGGATAAAAAGGGGAAACAATGTAATTAATAAACTGAACAATAAAGATTAAAAAAAAAAGAGGATAAATAAATCCCAACAGAAATGGCTGCCGCCACTAAGCGAGCAGAAGGCTTGGCTCTGTTCCAGGCTACAAAGTTTCAATTGTAAAAAATAAATAAATCCCAGATACCAAGGCTTCTTCTTGGGTCACCATGGGGCTTGGCTAGCCTGCAAACCACCCAAGCCCCTTGCCCAGGCCTCCCAAACCCCAAGGGAATCCAGGACACCCTTGAGGGCAAACCAGCTGGTCCCCACCCATGCACCAGGCCCCTATGCTATCTAATACAAGAGTAATATGCAGATTGACCATCACTTCAGCACACAAGATGGCTGCCCCCATGTGGTTAAAGATCCTTCCCCCATGTGGACACAGATGGTCACCACAAGTTGGCCAGCAAGGGAGGGCAAACGGGAGGTACCAGGCCTGAAAGGGAGGGCAGTTGTGGGCAATCAGGCCAGCAGGGGAGGGCAATTGGGAGAAATCAGGCCTGCAAGGGAGGGCAGTTGGGGGTGACCAGGCTGGCAGAGGAGGGAATTTGGGGCTACCAGGCTTGCAGGGAAGGGCAGTTGTGGGGGACCCAGGCCTGCAGGGGAGCAGTTAGGCATCAATCAGGCTGGTAGGGGAGTGGTTAGGGGTTGATCAGGCTGGCAGGCAGAAGTGGTTAGGAGCAATCAGGAAGGCAGGCAGGTGAGCAGTTGGGAGCCAGCAGTACTGGATTGTGAGAGGAATGTCCAACTGTCTGGTGCGATGGGGCCTAAGTGAGCAGTCAGTCATCCCTTGAGGGGTCCCATATTGGAGAGTGCATGCTGGGCTGAGGGACAACCCCCCCCTCCTGTGGTGCACAAATTTCGTGCACCAGGCCTCTAGTAAATAATTAAAAACCAATTAATTATGGCAACATCCTTACAAGGGGATACTATTATTCTCTATTCTATAAATAAAAGAAGAGGCACATAAAGCTTCATTAACTTGTCCAAGGTCACATAGCAAGTAATGGAGCCAAAATTGGGTGCATGTAGTTCACCTTCTTAGCCTCTGTCTTTAAATTTAAAAATTTTCAATTTTTCATTGAATACAAGTATTTTATAATTTACTAGTTATGTGTATTTTATTACATGTAGATGATTATAAAATATTTTTCCACAAGGCTGCTATGTCAGTTATTAAATCAGCAATGCTACCTTAAAGGATTTAGGAAAGTATCGAATAAGAACATGAACTTAGAGATGTCTTGGTTCCAATCTTGGTACTTCCTCTTCCTACTTAGGTGACCACAATGAGGTGTTTAGTCAACCTTTTCAGGACTCAGCTTTTTCTAATGCTAAAGATTTATCCAAGTCTTCTCAAGTCCTGTGAATAAATACTATGTTCACATTGGTGAATCTTACTCTACTGTTTTTTGTCTGGACCATTCCCTCTGAACTCCAAAGCATATCTACAACTGCAACTCAACATCTCTGATTGAATGTCTAATGGTCATAACAAATGAAACATTTATATACTGAGCTCTTTACCAAATGTGCTTCTTCCCCATAACTTGCCCTCTTTACCACCATCTGACACTGGCTTCTTTCTCACCGTCCCTATTTAATAAATGGCTTTTATATACTCAGGCCAAAACATATAGAAAGCTTTTCTTGACTCTTTTCATTCCTTCACCTTAGGTAGTAATGAGCAAATTTTCTTCTACTCATCTTCAACATACATATTGCCTCCAAAGACCATCTCTAATATCACCATCCTTGTCCAAATGATACCAAGTTGCAGTGTTCAGGTCTGAGTTCATTGTCTCATAAAATTAAAGAATGAGTTCATGGACAAAGTTAATTGAAAATGAAAGCAATGTTTATTGAGAGAAAGACAGACTCCCTCTAGCAAGGAGACCCAAGTGAGTTGCCACCAAAGGGCTCTGACTAGGGATATAATAAAAGTGTAATATGCAAATTTGACTGTACCGTCACTATACCCACAAGCCACGCCCACCAGACAATCAAGAGCAGATTATGCAAATAAACTCCAACCAAAATGGCTGCCATTACTGAGAGCAAGAGGAAGGCTTTTGTTTCCCTGACAACAGAGGAAGCCAAGCTTTCCATCTGCCATTGCCAGCCTAGACCTTCACTCAGTGCTACAACGTTTCAATTATAAAAGAGACAGAAATGGTGACAGCCACTGAGCTGGAGAGAACAGAGGCTTGGATTTCCCTGGCAATGGAGGAAACCAAGCTTTCTACCTGCCTTTCCGGCCTAGGCCTCCGCTCTAGGCTACAATGTTTCAAACAGAAATGGCTGTCACCATGGAGTGAGCAGAAGGCTTGTCTCTGCTCCAGGCTACAAAGTTTCAATTGTAGACACAGATTAATCCCAGATACCAGGGCATCCGCTTGGGTTGCTGGGGGGGGGGGGGCAGGGGGGGCGTGGCTGGCCTGCAAACCTCCACAGGCCCCTTGCCCAGGCTGCCTCTCACCCCAAGGGAACCCCGACCCTGATCTGGGACACTCTTCAGGGCAAACCAGCTGGCCCCCACCCATGCACCAGGCTTCTATCTATCTAATAAAAGAGTAATTTGCGATTGACCATCACTCCAACACACAAGAGGGCTTCCCCCATGTGGTCAAAGATCCTGCCCCCATGTGGATACAAGATGGCCACCACAAGATGGCTAGCAGGGGAGGGCCATTGGGAGATTCCAGGCCTTGCAAGGCTCTCAACTGCTCACCTGCCAGCCTGATTGATGACTAACTCCTCCCCTGCCAGCCTGATTGCCCCTAACTGCTCTTTCCTGCAGGCCTGCCGCCCCCCCCACAGTCCTTCCCTGAAGGCCCAGTTGCCCAACTTCCCTCCTTTGCCCGTCTGGTTACTCCTAATTTCCCTCCCCTGCAGGCATGATTGTCTCCAATTGCCCCCCTTGTAGGCCTGGTCCTTCCCACCTGCCCTCCCCTGCTTGCCTGGTCCCTCCCATCTGTCCTACCCTGCTGGCCATCTTGTGTCCACATGGGGGAAGCCATCTTGTGTGTTGGAGTGATGGTCAATGTGCATACTATTCTTTTATTAGATAAGATGTCCTGTGGCTTCTGATTGTTTTTTCTGTGGAAGTTCTCTGAATAGGGTAGAGAAGCTCTTTGTATATAGGGGTAGAGGAAGCTCCCTGTCTAGAGGTGTTTGTTTTTCCCTGCCTGAGCAACTCCCACCTAGCTGGGTTGTCACTCAGCCAGGTTGCCTTAGTAACTAGTAAGGCCACTATACCTTATTACTCTTGAACTTTCTGATTTTCCTTTCATCCTGTGGTCCCATCTCTAACTATCTAACCCTTTTCTATCTCCTTACAAAAAGCCATTCTTCTAACTAGTCTTTTTCTTGTTACTATTAACCTTTTTAAAATGTCATTTTCTTTATCAGACTTGGACCAAATTCCTTATCTATACAGCCTTCCATGATTTGAACCCTGTGTCTCTATTCAACCTAATCTACCTTGCTCATTCTATTCTGATCAGATTGATCTTCATTTTACTGAGACACGAAGTTTGTTTATTTGTTTCATGGCTTTTTGCTTTCTGTTCTCTTTTCTTTGATATTTGCCAGGTTAGTTTCTTAAAGTCATTTCTGTCTATGTGAAGTGTTCTGATCTCAAAGAAATTCTTCCTGAAGTATTCACTATATTCAGGATTTCCAAAGTCCTAAGCTTCCCATCCCATCTTTTTCAATTTTTCTTCTTATCACTAACCATCTTTGATCATTATTATTTTTTTTATTTATCCTCAGTCAAGGATATTAAAAAATGATTTGAGAGAGAGAGAAAGAGCGAAACATTGACATGAGCAAGAAACATCGATGAGTTGCTGCTTGTACGCATCCCAATCAGTATCAAACCTGCAACCTAGGTATGTGCCCTGAGTGGGAATTGAACCTGCAACCGTTTGGTATACAGGATGATGCTCCAACCAACTGAGCCACCCAATTAGGGAATCTTATTTTATACATTTATTTTTCGTATATATATTTATAATCTATCTGAGTTCCAGGCCTTTGTCGTGTTCATTGATGTGTTTGTAGCAACTAGAACACAGGCAATCAGAATATATTAGTTAATTTGCATGAATTCCTTATAAGGTCTAATATAATAATTCAATGTTTTTGGTCCATGATAATTGCATAGTCTATAAGCTGTCAAAGGGAAAAGTATCATTCCGCATATCAGGTGCTCCTAGAGTACTCTTTTATTTGCCAACTTGCACATATTCTCTAGGCTCATTTGTGATTAGTAATTCTGGTTTCATTCATGGGTTGGCTATCTTCTGGACTTGAATTTCTGGCTGTGTTTTCTGGCTTCCACTCCCATTTATTCATGGCCTATCAAAGGCTGATGAAAACCAACCTTTTGGATGTGGCCCCAGACCTCCTACCTGGAGTACTGAGTACTCTCACAGGCAGTTCCTGCAAGTATTGCCAGATCTTCTGCATATTTTGAATTATTAATCCTTTGACTTTTAGTATAGAGAGGGTCAGATGAATCTTAGTCCTATTATTTTTTTTTCTTGATTAAGAAAAAATTTTAAATGTCTTTCTAAAAGGCGGATACAACTGCCAGTCTTTATCTGCTTTATGTCTGAAATCTCTTTTTGCATGGAGTCTCAACCCTAACCAATTTTTGCAGAGCAATCCTTGCATAGAGGATTAAATATTGTATTTTATTATGATCATCAATCCCAATAGCATGTGTGTTCTGAAATTAATTTGAAACTCTCCATTACTATCTGGGATTATTGTTTTTGTTACAATTTACTAGTTATGTGACCTTGGACAGGTGTCACATAATTTCAGCTTTCTTATCTATAAAACAAAATCCTATATAATAAAATGGTAATATGCACACTAACCATCACTTCATCACAAAAATGATGGCACCCATAGTCACAAGATGGTGGTACCAAGTCCTCTTAGCCCTGCCCTAGTCGCCTAGTCCCGGGGAGGGGGGGGGGCACGGCGGCCACTGAGAGTGGACAGCATGAGTGGCCTCACAGAGTGCTTGCTTCATCACTGCAGCTACGAGGCAAGAATTCCCCTCTGGCCACAGAGGGCCTCTAAGCAGCAGTCATCTAGCGGCAGGGGATGATGGGTGGGGGAGGGGGGAATGCTTGTGTCGTTGCCCTGTCTATGTGAAGTGTTCTCATCTCAAAGAAATTCTTTGAGGCAAGCATTCCACGCCTGGCCATGGATGGGCCTTTGGGCCATGGAGAGCCTCTGGGCAGTGGACACTGAGCAGCCAGGCCCCACAGAGAGCTGCTGGCACATGGATTCGTGCTCAGGGCTACTAGTATATTTATAAAGGTCAGAGGCTGTGAAGTCAGAAAGATTGGGGTTTTAATGGAGGTTTTGCCTCTTTCTAGGTAATATTTGGTTTTGTAAGGATACTACTGGCCATTACCTGGATATTTTAAGAATTAAATAAGAAAACATATAATGCCAACATGATAATCAAACTTTAGTTTTCACCTCATATATCCAAACTCTGGCTCAATTTTGTATTTTAACTCTGATCCCCTGGCAAACCCTCCATACAAATAGCCAGACCCTTGCCATTTCTTTTCTAGGTATTAAACCTTGTTCACGTATTTCCATCCAACTTTTTGTATTTTTTTTAAAATCAATCATAACTTAGCAAGAATTTTTATCTGACATTATATTCCCACTTTTGACTTCTTTCATAACACTGAACTCACATCATTATTCACTCAGCTCATTCTGAAGTTAGCTACATCTCCAGAATTTGGTGGTTTTGAATATTCCCCAACTTTCTCCCTAGCCACAGGAAAAAGGTCATATATCAAGTTCTTTCATGACAGCCGTGAAGCCCAGAGTGCCACATGGATGTATCTAGATCCTTCTAATATTCAGAAGATATGCAGGAGAGGAGCTATTTCAGTTTTGTGTTGGTTTAATTTATTGCTCCTTTTAGCATTGATCTATAACATGCTTTAAGTGTGCACACATACATTTGAGAATAGTTTTTGCCTGGAATTGTGAAGGGAAGCTATTGGGTAAATTTACCCTTTTGGGTAAGAGACTCAAGGCAATTATCTAGCTAATCACTTCGTTTTAAAAATCTAAGATTTCATTAATTGTATACTTCCCTTCACTGGAGCAAGAAGCCAAATTGCTGCCCCAGAAAATCAACCCCCTGGATGCCTGCTTTTCACACCTGGATTTTCAAAGTAATTCCTCTTTGTGGTTTTAAGTTTGGAACTGTTTTAAAATTATGTCACTGTTAATTACACACAAACCTTATTATGGTTAGTCTGTAGAAAAGGAATTGATGACTATGAAAATGTAATGTTTATACATAAACATTTTACTTAAAAGTTAGAACTCTTGGAAGATGCATGTAGTCCTTGGAGATGGCACAATTGAATGAGCTGCTTTGGGGCTTTTGAAGTACAGATAAAAACTTAAGCTTTCTTTGAAGACATTCTCTCTTTCTCTTTCTCTCTCTCTTAGTAGCCTTTATATTTGGTTAGTTTGCAAACACTATTGAACAACTGCCTTTAAAAGTCCGTAAAAGAGATTAAATATATTTTTTTAAAATAATTGTAGAGGTAAATTTTATTATTTTATTGTATTTATGTATTTAAATTACCACTTTAAAATATATGCTTTTATTGATTCTTTTATAAAGAGAGAGAGAAAGGGAGAGAGACAGAGAGAGAGAGAAGAGAGAGAGAGAGAGAGAGAGAGAGAGAGAGAGAGAGAGAGAGAGAGAGAGAGAGAGAGACATCAATGTGAGAGAGAACATCAATTGGTTGCCTCCTATATGTACTTTGACCTAACCCCTAACTTGGGCATGTGCCCTGAATGAAAATTGAATAGTCGATCTTTCTTTGCATGGGTTGACACTCAACCATCTGAGCCACACTGGCGTCAATTACAGGGCTAAATGATTTTGCTTTTATAATTTGTTCCAATCAGTCCTAAAATCAGAACCCAATTTGGGGGGGGGGTACGGCTGGAAAAAAATGACCCCTATAACTCACTTGCAAAGAATGCCTTAAAGTAATATTGTAATTGGATGAATTTGCTCAGAATCTATGATTTTTATATCATAATCTCATTGCTTTTGTTTACCAAAAGCAATTGAAGAGTCTAACTTGTGTAGAATATTTCTGACATGCTTCAATTGGATGTTTAGAAACTAAAGTGTATTTAACATAAAATAATTAGATGTACATTTTTATCTGTAGTTGATCTAAAAAGATAAACTAGTTCATGTTTGTTTCGTAGAGAGCATTTTAGGGCTTTGGAAAATATTGAGCAAGGTCTTTAAAATTCTCAGTATAAGTCATAGTGAATTGTCCATTTTGGACACTACTATCATTAAAGAATTGTGAAGACAGTATCTTCTCTCTTGCAGAAGAGATAATATACAGAATAAAGTGCATATCTATCTTAATGAGTAAGTTGGTCAAATTAGCTTCCTGTAATTATAAGCATCTCTTTAAATGTCTTTTTACTTAGACCATTGTTTTTCTACTACTCTCACTTTCATGAGTAGATAATCTTGTCTTTCTAATGATTAGATTATTTTGCATTTACATCATCCCTTTCATCTGAACATCTTAAAGTCTGTTTAATTATCCCATTTTAAAGATGGAAAATAAAAAACATTGAAAGTTTAAATGACTTACCAGGCTCACAATGACAGTCAGCTGAAGAATCAAGCCTGTCTCGAAATTTGTTGCATTGGTCCAAACACAGAATATCGCTGTCATTCTTGATAAGCTTGAATTTCATGCATTTCACTTAATAGGGCAAAATGACTCATTGTGTTTGATAAACTGCAGTGCATTTAGTTAGTATTCATTCACAAGAATTATTTGGTTGTCAATGGAATTCTGTTTTTGTTACATCTGCCAGAATCACAGCTGTAACATATGTGTGAAACAATTAAAACTTGAATCAAGCTATATCTCAGAGGACTACAGATCCAGTATCATTTAGGTGGACAGAAAATTAGAAAAAAAGGAACATATTTTTCAGGGCTGAAATACTCCCACTCTTCATTCTGGAAATTTCCTATGATCTCAAGTTAGTTAAAGTGGAGTTATGACATAATTGGTAATCATGTTGTTCTTTCTTACCTTAGGATTGTTTTCTATATGTTCATATCACCTTAGATCCATTGCTCTATTCCAGTTTTAAGGTATTATTTTGGGGAGAAGACAACATTTGTTTTAAAATTTATTGTCAAGTATTTTAATATTAATTTTTTTTAAAAAAGGTAATATGATTGAGTGGGTAAAAATAGTTATAATGAAAATAAAGGCCATGTATAAATATTCTGCAATTTTTATTGATCTAATTACAAAATTCAAAAATATTTCAGTAATAACTGCAGTGATAATGCCTCATGACTTCTATACCATATCTCAGTTTCTTTGTATTTCTGTGGAGGTGAGACAATTATTTTTCTCTTTCTTCACTCTTACTCATCCTTTGATAATGCTTTGTGATTTGGGGCCAAGAGTTCCAAAATTATAGTTCCCAAGATTCTTTGGTACTATTATTGAGACAAACATTTCTGATTAAAAAGCAAAAAGAAGGAGAACCCATTGTCCCCCAGCCCCTCTCAATTCTGACTGTATTTCTAGTAGTAGCTAAATTGCTTCTATGATTCTAATTTTTGAGGCAGGGACTCCTCCTCCCTGGGCCTTGCCCTGAGGGCTCTTATACAAAGTGGTCATAATGGCAGGAATTCAGGTTGGATGAAGGGTCAAAAACATAGACTTGCTGTCATTACTGTTGATGTGATTACCATCCCTCCTTAAAGATTAACTTGGCCAATAACTGGGCCTCTTTATAGTCCCAAGCCCAGGGGAGTCATTTTGTCTGATGCTTGTTTAATTAGTTCTCTTCTATCATGAACAGAAAAGCACTTTGGTGTAACTGGAATAAAAAAATTGGGGACATGGATTTTCCTTTGCTGCCTACAATCCTGTTGCCATCACTATCATCCATTTTTTTTTTCCGAGCTTTGGTTTTCTTTCTTTTTTTTTAATTTACCTTTATTGTTGAAAGTATTATAGATATCCGCCCCCCCCCCCCTCCGGAATTGACTCCTGCCATTCCACACTCACCTCATCCCAGGACTTCACCACACTGTCTGTGTCCATGGGCTATTCATATCCACAGATAGGTTCCCAGTTAATATCTCATTCCCCCCAGTTAATATCTCTTACACACCCGTTAGTCATACATCAGTACATATTTCTATCTCCTTTCAAGTAAAATTAACAAGCAGGTACATTACATGAAGTTCTGCTGATGGGTGGATTTATTTTCCTCACTGTTTTTGAAAGTTCCTCTTAAGTAAGGCTAGAGTGCTATAGTCATCCACTTTAAGGCAGTGCCAACATATTGTGCAGGATCATTTGTAACCAGGCCAATTTTTTCTTCTTTTCTCACTGGTTATAGGAAACTCTCCATGAAGTCATAGGTCTAGGTTGAAAGAGAAAAAGCAGTGTAGTAAGAAGGAACTATGGAAATCTGAGCCACTTGCTCATGTAATTTTATTTTGCAGTAGGGATATGCTCAAACTTAGCCTTTTATATAACACTTACATTTGGTGATGGGATCCTTGCCCAAACAGCTGGTTGGGTGAGACAAAACTTAGTTTGTAATGGGGAACTCAGATTGCACTATAACTTTGTGTGCCATGGCCAAGTGTTGAGTTTCTACTGGGTCTTAGTAGGAAACTAGATGGTGTTTCTCAAAAGAAAATAAGTATGTGCACAGCATAAATTTTCTCCCAAGTTCCCAATTTTTTGAACTATGATCCACCTATAGCGGGCATGCCAAAGGCTCAATACCATATTCCCATTTGCCACAGATACTTCATGCACCATCTTATCAGCTGGATATGTAGAATTAATAGATATGTTAAAAAGTCCATGCTAGTCATATCAAAAGAACCAAATGGAGATACACACACACACACACACACACACACACACACACACACACTGAGAGAGAGAGAGAGAGAGAGAGAGAGAGAGAGAGAGAGAGATCCATCTCAGTTTTTCATCCATTCCAAGGTACCAGACATGTAGTAAAGCTATCTATGATGTTTTATCCCCAAGTGCCAACTAACTGTAATCTCCTGAATGACCCCAGCTAAAACCATGTGGAATTACCCAGAGGAGCTTTGCCTGAATTCCTGACCTACAAAATTGTGAGAAAATAAAGGTTGCTGCTTTAAGCTACTAAGTGGTAGTGTAAAAATAAAGGCCTTTAGTTAAATTGCTTTTTGGCATATTGACGGATTCCATATCCATATAACAAACCCTCATAAACATTCTACTCATACGGTATCAAGCAAATCCTGGCTTTTTAATTTAGTCCTACTTCAAATAGTTTCACTTAATGTAAAATATGTCAGACTGACAGCCTGTCTTAATATTTATTTCAGAATATATACTCTCCCTCAAATACAGTTTTTAGTAACTTAATACAAGCAAAATGTGGTTTATTAGATAATAACTTTAATATGGAATTTATAGTTAAAATTTGTCTAAAGTAGTGTATATTTTTACTTGTTTTTAAAAAGCAAATACAATGATTCAAAATTCAATTTGTGATAACTTTTTAAGTATATAGGAAAAAAAATCATAAGAATTATTTCTGTCTTACTACATGTTTTTAGCAGAAGATCAAAGAAATCCTTATTTCCTCATTTTTACTGAGATATAGACGTTTCTCTACCCAATCAGATATCATAAGTGTTGTAAGTGTAGGTTATGTGTTTGTATGAAAGTGGCTAAAAGACACGTCAGGTATGCAGAGTACACTCAATGAAATTATCTTTATCAAAAATATTATTATGAGGAGGAAGAACCAAGATGGCAGCATAGGTAAACACCTATTGTGCTGCCCCACACAACAATTCCAAAACTACAACATAACAACAAAACAAACATCATCCAGAATCACCAGAAAGCTGGCTGAGTGAAAATTCCACAAATAAAAGTAAAGGTGGAACAATGAGACTCAGAGGAGCAGCGGAGCACAGCCTTGAAGATACGCCCGGAGAGAGGTTCGCAGCCATGCGCACGTGCTTGGGTTGTAGGGTGGGCAGCAGCAATCCCAATAGGGAGGGTGGAGGCGCCCCACTGCACTGATCTCCCAGTTCCAGGCGAGGTCCGGGGTATGCACGCTAAAAGCCGGGCGTGACATTGGTCTGCAAGTTTCAGGAGAGTGAGCTAAACTTGGAACAGCAGTTTGCGAGTAAACTTGGAGACGGAACTTAGTGACTGCGCAAAGAGGACTGGTGACTTGCTCCCTCATTCGGGAGACCAGCGGAATGCCTTGTTTTACAACCCTGGGCAAGACTTTGGGGGTGCAGACTCATTTGGGGAGAGGCAGAGTTGCCTGGCAATGGGTGGGGACCTCTGGCGGCTTTCTCTTGGAGGTGTGTAGCCGTTACCACCTGGCACAGAGACCCGCGCGCCGCATAGGGCAGAGCTGACACTGCGTGCTCAGCATGGAGACTCCACCCATCCAACCTGAACACAGCTCACCTTCACACCCAATTGGCCTGGAGGTCAAACCCTCCTAGTGCTAACAACAAATAGCTGGGCTTAATTCCAACAATACTGTACAACCCATAAAGGATTGCAGGAATAGTATTCACCTCAGGTAACTGGGGAGGCTGAGCCATTGTCCCTTAGAGGACATCTACCACACAAAGCTAATGGACTAACTCAGGAAAGCAGCCACAATGCAGAGAAATGGAAAGAAATCAGGTGTGAAGAAATGGAGGAAAAAAGACAACTAGCCATAGAGTTCAAAACCACAGTAATTAGGTTTATCAAGAGGCTCCTAGAAAAGGCAGATGAACTTAATGAGAACTATGAGGAAATGAACAAGACCTATGAGGATAAGAAAAAGTACCTACTAGAAATTAAGCATACACTGACTGAAATAAAAAAAATATTATACAAAGTCCTAAAAGCAGTCCAGAGGGCCGCAAGAACCAAGTCAAAGATTTGAAATACAAAGAAGCAAAATCCACTCAGCTGGAAAAGCAAGAAGCAAAAATAATCCAAAAAAATTGAAGATAGTGTAAGGGGCCTCTGGGACAACCTCAGGCATGCCAACATCTGAATTATAGGGGTGCCAGAAAAAGAGAGAGAGCAAGATAATGAAAACCTATTTGAAGAAATAGTGACTGAAAATTTCCCCCACCTAGTGAAAGAAATTGACTTAATAGCCCAAGAAGTGCACAGAACCCCAAAACATAGGAATCTAAGTAGGAGCACATCAAGACACATCATAATTAAAATGCCAAGGGCAAAAGATAAAGAGAGAATATTAAAAGCAGCAAGAGAAAAACAGTTCATTACCTGTAAGGGAGCACCCATATGATTGTCAGCGGATTTCTCAACAGAAACAATGCAGGCCAGATGGGAGTGGCAAGAAATATTCAAAGTGATGAATAGCAAGAATCTACAACCAAGATTACTCTATCCAGCAAAGCTATCATTCAGAATTGAAAGTGCTTCACAGATAAGAAAAAGCTAAAGGAGTTCATCACCACCTAACCAATATTATATGAAATGCTGAAAGATATTCTTTAAGAAGAGGAAGAAGAAAAAGGTAAAAATAAAAATTATGAACATCTATCAACAAATGAATCTAAAAATCAAGTGAATTAATAATCTGATGAACAGGATAAACTGGTGAATATAACAGAATCATGGGCATAGAGAGGGAATGGACTGACAATTCTTGGGGAGAAAAGGTGTGGGAAGTGCAGCAAGAGACTAGACAAAAATCATGCAACAATGGGAGAGGACAGTGGAGGGGGGAGGTGAGGATGGAGGGTGAATTGGGTACAGGGTGGAGGGGAGCTATAGGGGGTTAAAAAAGGGCTACAATGTAATTAGTAAACTGAACAATAAAGATTTAAAAATATTATTATAAGAATGTGACCTGCTCACATCAAACTTAGCTTAGATGGAATTTCTTCATGTTCAAGGCACACAGGTTCGAAAGATTTTGGCTATACCACATCCTGTACAATCTTTATTTTTTAAAAAATAAGAATGCTATAAAGCTTTCCTACTGAAAAGTTATGCATGCTTATGATAATTAACAAATTATTAGTTTTTAAAAATTACAAATTACCTTCATTATCTCTAGGGCAGTGGTCGGCAAACTCATTAGTCAACAGAGCCAAATATCACCAGTACAATGATTGAAATTTCTTTTGAGAGCCAAATTTTTTAAACTTAAACTTCTTCTAATGCCACTTCTTCAAAATAGACTTGCCCAGGCCACAGTATTTTGTGGAAGAGCCATACTCAAGGGGCCAAAGAGCTGCATGTGGCTTGCAAGCCACGGTTTGCTGACCACTACTCTAGGGAGAGGTAACTACTGTTATCATCTCCATAAACCTCTATTTTTATGTCTATTTTTGTGCACATGGAATGTGTGTGTGCACCCACATAATCATACAATTTTATATGCTATATATGCTATTCTATAATTGATATTCTTACTTGGAATTTATTAATAACCTGTTTCTTTGTCATTGATTAAAGTATACTTTTTAATTTTAATTTCTAATAGCATTCTATTGATTAGATATACTATTTTTCTTAATTGATTATTTATGAATGATATTTAGAATGCTTTCAAATTTTTCTGTAGTAATGCTTATTTCAGTGAACACTGATACAAATATTTACACATAAAGGTGTAAATATATGCATTTGTCCAATTGTAATTACAGGATATATTTAAGATAAGATATTGGTGTTTTATATATATTGAGTGGCCAAATATTTATGATCTCTGAACACATAATGATCTGGCCACTCAGTGTATTTTTATCTCAAATGGGCACCAAAAGTATTCTAGACTTTTACTGGAGATCAACCACCTATTTGCCCTGAGCTTTCTATCAGCCAGTGCAAAGGGAAAAACTGATCAGGTGCACAATTTATACTATCTTTGTTATCAAATAAATGAGTTACTGAAGAGAAGTACACTGAATGGCCAGATTATTATGTGTTCAGAAATCATAATAATCTGGCCATTCAGTATATATTTGCAGCCTGCATGAGTGAAGTCCAGCCTGCCTGGCCAGGGGGAGGAGACTTGGGTGGTTGGCCGGCCTGCCTGCTGGTCGAACTCTTGGTGGAAGGGACAATTTGCATATTAGCATTTTATTATATAGGATATACATTGAGTGGGCAGATTATTATGCATTATTCAATTTAAGTACCATGAAAATTTAATGAGAAGGGCATTTATTTAAATTTAAAGGATATTAAAATAAAAGATATTTCAAACCTTTTAAGAACTGAATTGTTGGCCCTAGCCAGTTGATTGGAGTGTCATCACATATACCAAAAGGTGGCAGGTTTGAGTCCTGGTGAAGGGCACAAATCCAGAAGCCAATTCAATCCCCAGTTGGGATGTGTGCAGAAGACAACTGATTGAGATTTCTCTCTCACTATCTTTTTCCTCCCACTCTGTCTATCCCTCTCTCCTTTTCTTTCTCTAAAATCAGTTAAAATTTTGAAAAGCTAAATTGTTTCCTCATTTTTCTTCTTACTTTTTAAAAAATTAATATTTTTTAAATATGGAAAGACAATAACTAATCTTATTCCCCAAATGGCTTTGATATGTAGCTACAGTGGAATAAATTCAATATGATTCAGGCATTTTATTTTATTTGTATACTTTTCTACTTTTTGGCACTCTATAGGGATTAACAAACTTTTATAAATATATAGTTGCCAAGTTTCTTTTCTTGAAAACAGAACTGTAATCCAATTTTATGGTAAATATCTGAAGGTTAGCCATCTATTCTACATCATTTAGTAACACTCAGAGGAATTCTAATCCACAGATATGATGGAATTGGATTTCTGATTCAGCAATAGGCAACTTTTGAGATAAATTTCTTTTCCTAGAGATGAAACATTAATAAATTCTTACAATTGTGAAGATGTACACATACTATGGAGGGAAGTAAGTATATATATAGAGAGTAGGATGATAAGTAGGAAATATCCCAAACTGTCAAAAATAAGTAACAAGAAAGATTAAGAAAAAAAATCACCTTTCATATCAATGTACAATGTTTACATAATAAAACGGTAAATTTACCTGAAGTTGTAATGAAGAAAGTGAACATATTTTCTTGGGCAAAGGTAAAGACTGCATGTTTTTCAAATTTGTGATCATCATACTCATTTATGACTAACTTCTATTATTACAATCTCCATTGTTTTTTTTTTTTTCTTTTCTTCCTGCTATGATTTTGTCAAAACAAAATGACATTCTCAAACCACTGATTGCTTAAATAAAAATATTTGTTACTTATAGCTTTTAAAAAATCTTTATTTTAACAGAAATACTTTCATTGGCAAAATGGGTCACATCTTTAAGTTGGTCCCCTTCTGTTAGATTGTCTAAGCCCTCCGACTTTCCTTAGCCTCTTCTCGTGGGGGCTCTGTCTCCTCAGAACCCAAGTGTCTTTTTGAATGCTGAAAAGAGGCCTCACTGGTGCTTGGTAGGAAGGTAGTATGTGCCTCTATAATCACCATTTTGAACAATTTTGTTTATTTTAGATCAGTGTATCATTTCTTGAAGGCTGCCATCTAAAATGGCACATTTTTGAAATACTTAAACCCAAGCATAGAAAATTGTGAAGTGCTTGGATGAGGAAACGGACAGAAATAGAAGCAAGACAACTCCAGCAAGGACTGTATGGCTTATTATTTCTGTTTCTCTCTGTCATTCTCTTTTTTGGTAATTTAGTTTCCTCTCCTTTTTCTCTTTCTCACTTCTCCTTCCCCCAACTTTATCCATGACTCCAGTTTTGACTCTATATGACCTTTTACCTCCAGAGCTCAGAAGAACAGAAAGAATACAGTCAGTATTTGCAACTCCGTATTCATTTTTCTCAAGAGATGATTATTATTAGGCTGACTTCCAAAGCAGAAACTTCCCTGTCGTTGAAAGAATTCCTGCAGAGACATGATGGTCATCAGTCAGTGTAGCGGAGAGTTCAAGTTTGGGCATGGAAGGTGAACCAGATGACCCCTCATTCCTTCCAGTTCTAGGATTCAAGTAATTTATCTTTACTTAAAACCCTCTCCCTAGAAAATATCTTCCAAAATAAACATCTACATCATTACTCTTTCTGCAACCTCTGTCAGAAAATTTGCTACTGTCATCATTGAAAAATGATGTAGAACATTCCAGCAATTTCAATTCCTCAAAATGCCAGATGTTATATTATTAATCATATATACAAATATATGCATAATATATGTATTTACACATGGGTAGTGTGAGACATGATTATGGTACTCCATAAATTTTTTCAAAGAAAGAACCTAGAGTGTGGACATTTCCATTATAAATTAGTAAAATCCTACATGTAGTGCGTAAGCAATAGTAGGCAATAGAGCACTCAGCCTTTGCGTGGTTAGTATCCTAACTTTGAGCTGGGTGCTTATCACATATGGATAGCATTGCTAAGGAAATCATTCCCCTGGTGTCCATGTATGTTTGTTTAGCAAGCTTTGTCTTTCTTTTGTGCCTGACTTAAGGCACAAAGGAACTATACATTTAAGATAAGGATTGTGTGTGTTTTTTTATTACATATAAAAAAAATCCAAACCCAAATACCTTTAATTTCCATAAACTCCCCTTTAAAATGTAGATCAATAAAAATTTAAACAAAAATTTTATGCGACTACTTCTGTGTGTCAAGCTCCTTTTCCTTCACCTACAATCAGCACAAATTGTTTAGACTTGATCTGTTTTGTCTCAGAGAAAAGAAATTCCATTATTTTATATTCTACTTTCTGTTTCTAGCAGTAAAAAGATGATGTCAAGCAGCATGCTGTTTTCTCTGGGGAAAATACCAGCACCTTTTTTTGAGTCTCCTTTTCTTTCTTATCTAAGACTTTTGAAACTGCCTCTATAAGACAGTTAAATAGTCTCTTCAATAAGCTGTTGTGCTCCTTTTGTATTTTCTCTTTTTTTCCATTGAGAAATTATTTACAAACAATAAAATATAGAGACCTTACAGGTTCAGGTTGATGCATTTTGACAATTGTAACTGGCACCCAAGCAAGATATAGAACGTTTTCTTCACCCTAGAAAGCTCCCTCGTGCCTCTTCTAGACAGTTCATTCCTATTACTTCTCCAAGGCAATCACCTTTTGGTTCATATTACCATAGGTTAGCTTTGCCTGTTTCTGAACTTCATATAAAATTTAATCATTTAGTACCTACTCTTCTATGTATGGTCCCATCCACTCAACATGCTTTTGATATTCAGTCATGTTGTTGTATCATTAGTATATTGATTTATATTATTTACTAATATTCCATATTGCTGAACATTATTCAAATTAGTACCCAGATTTTTATTTGTTCTCCTCTAGATTGTCAATTGGGCTTTCTGGCTAGTGGACTTTTTGTTTCATTTCATTTGGGCATAAATCCAGAAGTAGTATTGCTAGTTTGTAGATTAGCTACTTATTTTGATACAGAACAGTTCTTTAAAGTGTTTTTATAATTCTTCACTTCCATCAGCAATACAAGAGAGTTCCAATTGCTCCATATTCTCACCAACTTTTGGTATTATCAGCATTTTTAAATATATATATATATATATATATATATATATATATATATATATATATATTGATTTCAGAGAGGAAGTGAGAAGGAGAGAGAAATAGAAACATCAATGCCTCCTGCACACCCCGCAGGGGTGGAGCCCACAACGTGGGCATCTGCTCTTGACCAGAATTGAACCCCAAAACCCTTTAGTCCGCAGGCTGATGCTCTATCAACTGAGCCAAACCAACTAAGGTATTATTATCAGCCTTTTTAATGTTTGATTTTTGAATGGGTATCCAATGTTTTCTTATTGTAATTTTAATTTCTATTTCCCTTATAACAAATAATGTAGAGCACCATTTTATTTGTTTATTTTTAATGCATACATTCCTTTTATGAATTATCTAAGTTTCTAGGTTATTTTTATTGTGTTGCTTCTCTTATTTTTATTGTTGATTTAAAATTTTTAATATGAGTTATTTTTCAGAAAAATGTTTTATGAATTTTTTCCCCTAAGTTGTGGCTTGATTATTCATTTTCTTATTGGTGTCTATAGTGGTAAATTTTATGTATCAACTTAACCAGTACCCAGTTAGTTAATCAAACACTAATCTAGGTGTTAGTGTTTGTTAATACAAATACACATCTGTATATACCTGTATGATATTTTGTAGATGTGATCAGCATTTATAATCAGTTGACTTTAAGTAAGGAATATTTCCCTTCTTTCAAAATATTTAAAAATACCTCTATTTCACTTTCATAATTGATAAATTTTTATGGCTATATAATTTTATGATTTTTTTCTTTATTTCTTTTTCTTTCTTTTATTCTCTTTCTATTTTTCTTTCTTTCTCTCTTTCTCCTATCTTTTACTATGTTGCTCAGCTCCCTTCTGGCCTCATTATTTCTGATGTGAGATCAGCATTCACTATTCTTTTTGTTTCTCAGTATGTAATGTGTCCATTTTCTTTCTTTCTTTCTTTCTTTCTTTCTTTCTTTCTTTCTTTCTTTCTTTCTTTCTTTCTTTCATTTTTTGGTGGATTTTTTTTCTCTTTCTCTTTGATTTTCAGAATTTTGATAATAAAATGCCTAAGAGGGGTTTTCATTTAAATTTATCCTGCTTGGTTTTCACTTTGCTTTTTGGATCCTAGCATTAGTATCTCCAATCAACTTAGAAAAATGTTTTTATTGATTTGAGAAAGAGAGAAAGTGAGAGCGAGAGAGACAGAAACATAAATGAGAGAGAGAGACATCAATCAGCTGCCTCCTTCATGCCCTTACTGGAGCATTTGCCTTGACGAGAAATCGAAGTGGTGACCTTTTGGTGCAGGGACAGTATTCAACCAACTGAGCCACATGGGCCAGATTTGTAATTACTTTTGGAAAATCCTCAGATTTTTTTTCTCAGTCAAATATTATGTTTACTTTGTGTGTGTTTTTTCCCATCTTAGATTCCAATTAATTATATGTCATACCATTTAGTA
Source organism: Antrozous pallidus (assembly GCA_027563665.1). Classification (NCBI taxonomy): domain Eukaryota; kingdom Metazoa; phylum Chordata; class Mammalia; order Chiroptera; family Vespertilionidae; genus Antrozous; species Antrozous pallidus. The sequence continues at coordinate 149,703,594 of CM050508.1, read as the reverse complement.
TTTTAATATTGTCACATAGATCTTATAGTTCTGGTTTTCCATTTATATTTTTATTTTTGTACTATGGTTTGAATAAAGTTTTTTCTGACCTGTATTCAAATTCATTGATTATTCACACTGCTATTTCCAGTTAAGGCCACTGAACACACTGTTCAATTCTGATAATGTCTTTTATATTCCTATTTAATTTTGTTGTTTACTTCTCTCTGCTCAAATTTCCTAACTGTTCATGCATCATTTGTATCTTTCCTCCAAGGTTCTTTGACAAATTTAAATATAAGAGCATAGGATTTAAAATTATTATCTCATAATTCTAATATCTGTGCCATTTCTGGGTTTATTTTATTGTATCTCTAATTGTAAGCGGTATTTTCTTGATTCTTTATGTCTCAAAATTTTGAATGATATGCTTCACATTGTAAATAATATCTATTTACAAAAAAAAAAAAAAAGGCATGTTTCCTTCTATCAGGCTGCTGGAATGTCCAGACGTATCAATCTAATCATGTACTTGAGCTAGATTTTGGCTTTGTTGCAACTTTAGTTAGTTGCAGATCACTACTGGCTTCAAGTGTTTGAGGGACTCCAGAGATTTCTTTATGTTTTAGAGTCTTCCTACTAACCTTCCAAATTGTGGGGTGATTTCTCTGTTCTTTTTGTCAAGCTGATGGTTTTGTTAGTCACTGATGAATTTCCTCTTCACTACAGTTCCACACTTAGCTTTTTGTACCTCAGGAGTCCCTCTCTGCACTCTGCTTGCCTGCACTAACCTTTGGAAGACCTCTGCATTGCACTGAGTCAGAGCTCAGAGTGTCTTACAGGAGTATTTTCTCACTTCTCTGGCCCATTCTCCGATCTTTTGGAGCCAGGGATTTCAGTAGATGAAGGCTCTGAGTGTGCTCAGAGAGATTTCTCTCTACTCTCCTCACCGCCTTGCCACAGATTTATACTGGCCCTACAAACTGAGCGGGAAGCCTCCCCCAGCTTTTGGCATATTACATCAGTGTGTTTGGTGAAGTGTCATGACAAAATGTTGGCAAGTAGAGTCAGACTCACTGTATGGCTTTTAGTGATTCTAATCCATACCATTAGCCCACAGGTGGTCACTATGAGTTTGACTGGTTTACCCTTCCCAACTCCTCTGCCACTCTAATAACATTTAAAGCAGCTGTGATTGCCCTTACAGGTTTGACTTAGTGGATAGAGCGTGGGGCAATAGACTGAAGGGACCCAGGTTTGCTTCCAGTCAAGGGCATGCACCTTGGTTGTTGGTACATACCCAGTAGGGGGTGTGCTGAAGGCAGCTGATCGTCCTTTCTAACTCTCTATCTCTCTCCCTTCCTCTCTGTAAAAAAAAAAAAAAAAAATCAATAAAATATGTTGTTTTTAAAGCAGATCTGGTTTGATTTTTAGAAAATTCATCACTTTTTGGTATTTAGTTTATTTTTGTTTCCTCAGTTCTCATATTAGTTTAAAGTCTCTGCTTTGGAGTTTTTATATTTGCAGCATGTAAAAGTGTAAAAGTATGTTTCTAGATGGTAGCCCAAACCCAAAAACTTTCGAAACATAACATATACACCTAATGAGCCTGGAGTAATTCCTAAGAAAACAAAATAAGCTGTAAGCACAGGGTCTTCATCCCCATTAAGTCTTATACATAGTCAGATGTTGTCATCTATCCTATAATTGACAGCATAAGAAGTAAACCTTTCTTGCTTGAATAATAGCAACCACTTTCCTGGAAACAGTTTGTCTAGTAAAATAAAATGTCAAGACAACTTTAGCACATCTTCTCTTTGTGTGAATTAAAAAAAACAAACAAAAATCAAGATGATATAGGTTGAAGGTATATGAGTAATTATAGCACCTAAAATCTGTGATTTTTTTAAAAGGTAAACTAAAACCAACAACAACCACCAAGCACGAGAAACAGAAAGAAGGGGTAAATCACAAACAAGCACTGTGCTGACACTCAGGAATTGAAAGAAGTGATACTTTTTAAACTAACAGGAGATGACAGCTTTGCACATGTAGAAGAGTATATATGAGCAATTTCTCATAGGCATCACTTATAGGAGATTGGAGATTATCTACTTTTGAAGAAAAAGGGCTAAAATTTCCCATAACAAATGGCTTAAATCAGTAAGCAAAAGCAGTATATGGAACCCATCATATCAAGAGATGGTTTAAGTCTGAAATATGCTCGAATCAAATAAGATGCTTACAGACCTTTAGCTATAGCAGTGCTAGCAAGGCCTCTGTGATACTTAACAAATAAAACAAATTATAACAATAGCCTTAAGGTTATCACACAAGTAATAGTGCTGTATAAAAACTCATAAAAAAGAAATGTATGGTTACAATAACTGCATTAAAACAACTATAGTTTTCTTTTAAATAACCATATAACCCATTCTTAGAGGATATTATGCTATGCAGTGATTAAGCTCAAGAAGCAATGTCTTCTGGCCATTTGAGACTGAAGAAGGAAACACAAGGCCAATTTCTTCCTTTGCCCTGGGAATGGGGCAATAATGACTCAACTGGGGTGTGGAAGGAGCCCAAGAGAGCAGGGGCGTGATGGGAAAACAAACTTCTCTTTGATAATTTTTTGTAAAGATAAGAAAGAGCAATCCCTTTGATGAAAAAATAAACACACACAGTCATACACATATACACACACAAACCAAAACTAGGAGAGCCATTTAAAGGGCTGAGAAGGAAGTCTTCTATTTTTAAGAAAGTGTACAGTGAATGACTGCATAATTATAAAGCACAACATATTTATATCATTTGCTGAGTATTTAATCTCATTTCTTTTCTGACTTTTATTGATTTTCTGTTGGTGTAGAAAATTTGACCTATGAGATAAGATATCTCTGTGTTACTGGAAGAGAAAGTAAGCAAAAATAAACATGCATTTAATATAAATAATCACGGCTCAAAGATAATGCATAATAATTGCATTAATTTGTGTTTGTAGAGGATGTTGGAGTTTTGAGAGAAACCATTAATAGTATATCCCTTCCCTACCCAAGTTTGGACTCATATGAGAAATAAATACACAAGTCAATGATATGGAAAGAAAATTAAGAGTTTTGTTATTGATTCAAGCTGAATTGAGGACAGGACTATATGTGTGGCCACAATAGGTTTGCTATTACTTTACCTTCTAATTAGATAAACCTAATTTATGGTATGGCTGGATGGCTGCAGACTGCCCACTGGAGCCTGCTCCGCAAGCTTACAGCAGAATGTAGCTGAAAATATATGCATTCCTTTGTGGCTACTTTGAATCGGGAAACAAGAAGGATTGAGCACAACATGGTCATTTCTTTCTCTCAAACATACCACCAACATAAGTCATTCCTCCTTCCCAGGAGTAGATGAGAGAGTGGAAGAGAAATCAAGAGTGTTATCTTTACCAAAAGTCCTTTCTCATGTAAGTACGGAGGCTCTTAAGAACATACGTAATTTAACATTCAGACCAACTTTATAAGAAAAAAAATTCTCTAAATTATACATGAGGAAACAGAGACCAAGAGACTAATAATAAGAGTCATAAATGGCCAAATCAAAAGAGCTGGTAAAATATGGAATTTAGATGTGGGCTGAGATATCTTTCTTCTATACTCTCAAAAACAGTTGTTTCTATACAGAGAAACCAGTGTATCCTGATAGCCTTAACTACAGTTTCCAAAATATACCTAATTGCATTTTAAAAAGTAACATTTCATTTCTAACTTCAGAATACATCTTTTGTTTTTATGGATGGCATTTGATTTTATAACTTATATCAAATTGAGATAATATGAAAATCACAGACTGTGGGAAATTCACCTGATATTATCTGATGTCACTGAAGAAATGATCTTTGCCCATTTTGATGACTTCATCTAGTAATATCATGGTGCAACTGAGTAGAAAGCATGACCTCTTTTTAGTTTCTAAGGCTGTTCTTCTGACTCTTAGATCAGCTACACTTTCACAAGCAACTCTGAACACTGCAGGTGTCTCCTTGCAGGGGCCTGCCCCTCTTAAAATTAATGGTCTGGGAGAGCAAAGCAAATGACATCCTGTGAGCAGTCTCTCAAAAGAGATGAAAGGGGAAGAGTATAGACTGAGTTAGTCTAGTTTATTCCTTTATCACCCTCACCATGAAGTAAGTTCCATCTCTTCCGTTGGGAAAAATGAGTGAAGAACCAATGAAGGGCCAGGAAATGTACATTACTTGACTTCCTCAACAAGGAAAGAATCATCAAGTATGTATAACAAAGCATAGCTTTGATCACTCATTGTCCTTACATAAAATAAAGCTCTGTTATTTTAAATTTATTTTCAAATTGCTATCACTTTTATTTATTTATTTTTAAATTCTTTATTGACCACCCCCACTTCCTAGCACATGCCCTCCCTACCCCCTCACCCTCTGTGCCTGTATTCATTGGTTATGCTCATATGCATGCATACAAGTCCTTTGGTTGATCTCTTATCACCCCCACACCCTCCCCATCTCCACCCTCCCTCTGAAGTTAGATAGTCTGTTCAATGCTTCTATATCTCTGGCTCTATTTTTGTTCATCAGTTTATGTTGTTCATTAAATTCTACAAATGAATGAGATCATGTGATATTTATCTTTCTCTCAGTGGCTTATTTCACGTAGCATAATGCTGTCCATTCATCCGTGCTGATGCAAATGGTAAGAGTTCCTTCTTTTTTACAACAGCGCAGTATTGCATTGTGTAGATGTACCACCTTTTTTTAATCCATTCATATGCTGATGGGCACCTAGGCTGTTTCCAAATCTAAACTATTGTAAACTGTGCTGCTGTGAACATAGGGGTGCATATATCCTTTCTGATTGGTGTTTCTGATTTCTTGGGATATATTCCTAGAAGTGGAATCACTGGGTCAAATGGGAGTTCCATTTTTAATTTTTTGAGGAAGTTCCATACGCTTTTCCACAGTGAATTCACCACTTTGCATTCCCACTAGCAGTGCAAGAGGGTTCTATTTTCTCTAATCCTCTCCAGCACTTGTCGTTTGTTGATTTGTTGATGATAGCCATTCTGACAGGTGTGAGAAGGTACTGCATTGTTGTTTTGATTTTCATCTCTTGGATGATTAGTGACTTCGAAAATATTTTCATATGTCTCATGGCCTTCTTTATGTCTACTTTCAAAAAGTGTCTAAGTCCTTTGCCCATTTTTTTTTGAATTGTTTATCTTCCTTTTGTTAAGAAGTATGATTTCACTATAACTTCCAAAATAAACCTCTATTGATTCACAAGTTATATTGAATTCCTTGTCTTTTGTAATCCATATTTCTCCCAGTCTTAATTTTCAGGTTTATAAGAATACTTGGTTAACTCAAGACTGTAAATTTAGGTGTGCATTAAACATTCCTTGTGCTTTCCCACATTTGTGACTGTGCCCTCATTAACAAATATTTATTGAGTACCTAACATGTGCCATGTATTATTTTAGGAAGTTGGGATATATCTGTAAACAAAGTATATAAAATTTCTTGCCATTGTGTATTCTATATTTTAGTGGGAGAGAGATAATAAACAACATATATTGGAAAAAGTAAGCTCACAGTATTTTAGAAAGTGATATGTGCTATAAAAATAGAGTAGGTTAACAAAACCAGAAGTACCTAGGGCACTGTGGAGATGAGAAGACATTTTTAAAAGGATGGTCAAGATAAGGTTTATTAAAAACTTGACAAATATTATTAGTTTCCTAGGGCTTCTATGACAAATTACTACAAACCTTGTGACTTTCAACAGAAATGTATTCTTTCACAGTTCTGAAACATAGACATTCAAAATCAAGGTGGTGGCAGAACTTTACTCCTCTGCAGTGTTTGGGAGAAAATCCCAGTTTATCTCTTTCAGCTTCTGTAGCTCCTATTGTCATTGGCTTGTGAGTGCATGACTCCATTCTGTCTCCATTTCTATATGACTTTCACCTCTATGTGTTTTCCTTTTCTATATTATATATATATATATATATATATATATATATATATATATATATCCCTCCTTGAATGTATCTTATAAGTACACTTATTTCAGAAAGAACCAGATAATCCAGGATGTTCTTATCTCAAGTTCCCTAACTTAATTACATCTGTAAAGATGATTTTTCCAATAAGTGTGCATTGATAGGTTCTGTGGGTTAGGATGTGGGTATATGTTTTGGGGGCCACTATTCAACCACTATTTGGAGCAAGTGAGGAGTTAGCCATATGATCTTTTGGATGAAGAATGATCCAGGTAGAGGAACTCCCAGAGTAAAGTCGTTAAGGTGGGACTGTGCTTTCAAATGTCTGAACAACAGCAAGGGGACCAGTATGGCTGGCATACAGTAAGAACCAGCCAAATGCGAACAAAGAAAATAAAAGAAAACCAAGGTTGCAAAGTCTTGGAAGTCAAGTGAAGAAAAAGTCAGAAGTAATAGTCAACTATATCTATTTGTGCTGGTACATTAAGTAAGGCCAAATCTGATCAACTTGAAGGTTGTGAGTGACCTTCATAAAATCAGTCTGGTGGAGAGATGAGAAGCCCAATTCTAATCATACCCATTGTATAAAGCAAAACTCAATGAAAGATTCTCTGATCTTACTATTTGCATAGTAGTGAACTTAAATATCTTAATAGTTATCTTTCACATTTGTATTGGAATTCTTTGTGAGCTTATTTTATTTCCTTTACAAGATTTTAAACATATTGTAAATAGACCTTATTTATATTTTTATTCCCCATACAGCTTAATATAGTGCCATGTACATATTAAGTGCTTCTTAATAAAGATTCATTAAGTAAGTGAATGAACTCTAAATTTGACCATGTTATCCAAATTTCTACCTAAAAAGAGTTGTTATCGCCTTTTTAAAAATATATTTTTATTGATTTCAGAGAGGAAGGGAAAGGTAGAGATAGAAACATCAATGATGAGAGAGGATCATTGATTGTCTGCCTCTTGCACTCCCCCCACTGGGGATTGAACCCGCAACCCAGGCATGTGACTTGACCAAAATCGAACCCAGGACTCTTCAGCCCGTTGGCCAGTGCTCTATCCACTGAGCCAAATCAGCTAGGGTTGTATCGTCTTTAGGTACAAATAATTGGCAAACTAAAGCAAACTATTTTTCAATTTCTCATTTTCTCCATATGAAATTTTGTTGAGAACTTGGCTGCAACACTATATTCAACACAAATCTTGGGGGTGGGGGGGGAGGAAGATATTTAGTCATGTGAAAAAAAAAAAAGAAAATAGATTCTTCTTTTTTATTCTGTCCTTTGGGTTTTGCCATATTGAAGTCATAGCATCAAATCCATTCTTACCATTTTAGTTCCAGAAAGGAATAATGACACATTTCCTGACATAAAATTGCAACAGTTTTTGCAATTGTACTTATTCATAACAATCAAGAACTATTTGCTTTTGTACAATTATTAGCTTTTTTCTTTGTGTGAAGATAGACTGTGATCTAAATGAAGTGATTAGAAGAGGGTCCACGAGGAATGGTTCTGACACTATCACAGTGTAATCACTGTCTGCCAACCCAGAAAGGCAAGTCCCTTACAAGTTCTTGTTTCTCCCAAAGTTGCTGTAGCTTCTGGAACTCTTTATGTGAGCTTTGACATCTTCACCTACTGCAGTGCTTCTAGCAGAAGTCACGAGTGGCTGTTTCTCCACTCCTCGAGGTGCAGCCTTCTAGAACTTCATGTCCCTCCTCTATGCTATTCCACTTTGTATATTAACAGGAATGTGCCTTGGCACATCCTTTCTCTCCTTAATACCTGTAGTGTTTCTCTCTTTCTTTTACCCTGTTAAAAACACAGACTGATACACTCATTCCATAAATATTTTCTTAGTAGCTAAGGTACACCTTATGCTGGACTGTTCCCTGAGACTGCAGAGCTGAAGCCATGGTCTTGCTTGTAAACAGCTGAAAATCTGATTATAAGACTAAAAAGTGTACACAAGGCACAAATGAGAATACATAGGAAGCTTATCTGATGCAGACTGGAGAAGTCCAGAAGCACCACTTAGAAGAGGGAACATCTACACTAAAACTGATTAGACCCCTTACTATCCATTAATCTCATAGCAGAAGTTATCTAAATCTTCCTTTAAATTTTTAGAATAATCTCTCTGAATACAATTTATTTCATTGTAAATGTATTTGTCAACAATAACCAATTATAGCCCTTTATATAAACCTAGAGACCCATTGAAGGAAGATTCCTGCAAGAATAGGGCTTTCTACGGCCTGAGCAAACCTCCCTCCCATCTCCCTGCCCCATCTGCTTCCCTCCCTTCTCCCCCAACCCGCTTGCTTTCTTCTCCACAGCTTTTCTTCCTGCTGCAGTGCTTGGCTTCTTTCTATGCCATCTTCTGTGCCTGGATATGCAAATTAACCACCATCTTGGTTGTGTTAATTTGCATACTCACTCTGATTGGCTGGTGGGCATGGCTTGTGGCTGTAGCAGAGGTATGGTCAATTTGCATATTACTCTTTTATTAGATAGGATCATTCTGACCACATAATTACCTCGACATTTAACTTTTATCATAGCATGCACAGAGTTTTGGGGAGTTTCTACACAAAATGCTAAAGTGTTTCTTTGCCTAGTTGAAAACAATTCAATGTCCTTCTAAGGAATCCCTGAGCAGACCACTTCCAAGTTTACTCAGTGACTGAGCATCTTATTCAGGACTGTGTCATCAGCATAAAGATGTACACTACACTCAGAACACTGCCATTCAGCTTATTTATAAAGATCATAAATAACAATGGCCTAAGGATTAATCCCTAAGGAACTCCCATAATGACATCCATTTAAATATGACATGACACTGTTTAATAACACAAGTGGTATGTGCTCTGTTAAGTAGCTAGCATACCAATTAATTAAGGACGATGTCATACCTAGTTCATTCCATTTATCCAGCACAGAAATATATGCCACCAATTAGGAAATAAAACAACGTTTGAAGAAACACTGAGTTATTTATCTCAGAAGCGATCCCTTAACTTGATCTGTAGCTGAGATGACTGCACACACCCTCCCCTTCAGTGAGCTGTGACTATGTTGACATCTTCCTTTACTATGAAAAGAGATGCATGATTTTATCTTGGAAGTGACCCTTCAACATCACATCCAGAATCTTCTCAGTGAAGGCATATTAGACATAATTACAGCAGATGAAGCTTTGAAGTAGTAATCTTGCATGCTCACTTAAATAGTTAATAGGACAATCTAGTTCATTGCTACTTCACAGGAAGTCATTTACACATCTCTACACCACTGAGTGAAATCTAAAATGCTGTCCAATGCCAGCTTTCCTTGCCAATTTATTTTCAGTTGAGGAGCTGCAAATAATTGCTGGTAAAACAAATAATGTGAAGAACCAACAGAAATTACATTGGCAGTATATGGTACTAGGGGGAAAAGAGAAAATAACTTTTTCTTTTGTATTCAGAACCAGGGAGGTTGACATGAGAATAAAGGTCCTCTTATCTTGGAAGCTGTGGGAGCGAAGGGGAGAAACATGCTTTGGCGTCTCCAACAGCCCAAGATAATGATGATGATAATGCCACATGATTGTACTTAATGATGTTGAATCAATTTATGATGATGATGATGAGTTTTAACTTGAATCATGTAATGTCCCTTATTAGGAGGAAGATAGAAGGAAAGCATGAAGAGAAGGAAAAGGACGGTGGAAAAGGAGAGCAAAGAAAAAAGAGGAAGTAAAGAGGAAGGAGGACTAGATGACAGTATTTTCATGATCAATTCTAGTGAATTTAGTATTTTCATGATCAAATGAAGTATAGGTATTTCTTTTAAACCTATGTGATGCATTCGGTAAAGAAGTTATTTTCTAGAAATAATGAGATTTCATTGCAGTTATTAGAAAAAAATAAGTAATTCCTTTATTTACTTGCTTTTCTATAGCTAAGTGTCCAGAAATAGAGTCAAACTAGACTCTGTTTTTAAAAACTGGCAGAATTATGGAGAAAATGTCCTCCTTCGTGAAGAAAAGGCCAGATGAACAAATGACTCTTGGCCTCACAGGTCAATGCAAGCTGGTCAGAGTAAAGCTCTTTTCTAATATCAGAAACTCTCCTACCCTTAGACGCAGCTGCAGCAAGCTCTTAGTGCAAGAGGAGGCTCTGTTGAGTGCTTGACATTTGGAAACTGCTTATTTCCTCCAAAACTTCAGCCTTTACAAACAGAAAAGCCATAAGTTCTTTATAATTACTATCTGGGACAAGTGTGAATTGGCTATAGATTGCAGAACTGCTTCTGCTGGATTTGGTTGATATTACAGGGGCTTTAAAAATAATAATGAGGACACTTGTGTGAAAGCACTCTCCATATTAGGATTTCAAAAGGTTTTAAAACCTTAATTGCATAATTAGGTGCCTCACCCACTATTAAGAATGCACCTAATTATCAAACTGCTCTAGAAAATTAAGGATAGCTATCTTAATGCCACATAAAGGGAAACTGAGGTGCATAGAGATTGAGAGATTAGTTTTTGGATGTCTCAACAAACCACTCTGAAATTAGAGCCTCTGGTGACTGATTGCTTATGATAAATTTGAATTTACAGGAAACTGAAATGTCCATATGTGGTAGCATAATTTAAGTCTGTGCTACTTGAGGTGTGGTCTGTAGACCAGAAGCATTTCTGTCACCTAAAAGGTGATAGCCTCTTCCCAGACCTACTAAAATCATTCCCTTGGGAGTGGAGCCAAGAAATCTGTGTCAACAAGCCCATTCTCCCAGTGATGCTCAGACTCACTAAATTTTGAGAGCTTCCAGACCTATTTTAATATATTTTCACTTACTTCCCTCTTTCTTACTACATTTTTCTTTGTGTAGATTGCAAGTTTTAATAATAGTCTTTAAGTCCATTTAAGATTCCACTAAAGCCTGAATTATTTGTTAGTGTTTGGAAATTTCATGGAAAAATCATCAATATAACTCCTTTTATCAAGTAAATAGTATCTGTTTCTGATATGTTTTTCAGCTATATGTATGCATGTGTGCATTTGCCCTGTCTCACTGACCCCTTCACTTTTATTCATTCATGGCATATACCCTTGTATATCTTCAGAGGTAAGTTCAGTCTTGTCTACCTTGTCTCCCCCCACTCCCATCCCACCCCTCTATTGGAGAGTCCTAATGATAAGCCACATATTTAACAAAATCCAGTCTGCCAGTGGCTTCATTATCAAACTGTCAGTCCACTCTTCTTTTATTTGGAAGACTATGATGAACCATTCTCAAATATAGTTTCACTTCCTTTTCAGTGTGCTCAATTGAAATACTTACATGCAACATCTGACTTCCATATAGTCTCTGCCCTCACCAGAAGAAGGCAGTCTGCTACCACGGCATTAGATCTGTCTCTCTGGCAAAATGCCAGTAGCATTTTCTTCTTCATTTCTTTGTTACTCCTGATTTTCTAGTGTCTTTTTAAAAAATCATTGTTGCCAATAGCATTACTGATCTGATGGCCTCAGTGGTCAACAGAAGAAATGAAAATAATCACCACAAGACTTTAGTGGTGGGTTACCGTCCTGTGGGAGGCCTGTGATCTTTCTTTACCATTGTCAGGGTCACTTTGCTGTAGTAAGTCCCTTTTTAGAGATTTTATTTGGTAGGTTTTCAAAGATTCACTCAGGAGACTGACATTGTCCTTACTCAATAAAGATTGATTGTGAGCACTGATTCTGAGAAGTTAATACAGTTGAAAAACTGCCTGCTGGGAAAGTGATGCCCCAGTAAAGGAGGCATGTTGGCTGCCATGATATCTGATCGTTTCCTTTCTCTTTTCGAGTTCACACAGGCAAATCTGCAGACTTGTAAGGCTGCTTTTAAATTTCTCTGTCCATGGGACCTTTCTCAGTCATTTCACCTTTGTTAGTTTTACATGTATCAGAGTTAACATTTGTCTCTTCTATTTTCCATTAGTTTTTCATATGTCCACTATTCTTTTTCATTTATTCATTTGGTTTATACCCAAGGAAATATCAAATGAAAATATTTATATTCTATTTTTCTTGAACTCTTTAAGGAAATAAGATCTACAAGAAGACTTAATGCTTAGCTGAACTGATAGAAGAGAATTTATGTGAGAAAAGTAAAAAAAAAATTGAATTATGGTGTAGAAATAAGAACATATGAAGAGGGGATAGATAAACCTGGAGGAAGTCCAAGGGTACAAGGAGAAGAGTGGCAGTGAAGTGGACCTAGATGGACCAAGGGAGGGTGTTAGTGAGGAAGAGTGTTGAGAGAAGGGTTTTGGTGGGAGAATGAGACAGGATACTTGCAAATAGCACAGATAAACTGAGGAAAATGAGAAATGGTTTAAAGCGATATTGAGGAAATCTTGCAATTGAATTTAAAATGGATGTACTCTATGTCATTGTATAAAAAGTCATTAAATTTTAAGTTGCTCTCTAATGCTTTGGACTCAGGTAAATATATTTCTTGAAGAAAATATTCAGAATTTCCTCAGTTATATTTGAATTTAAAATGTCCTTTTTCATGGAAACATGTGTACTTAAAAAAAATATATGCTATGCAAATCAAATGAAGGATATAAGAAATTGGTTTCACATGTGCTATTTACAGTTCATTCTTTCTTGTTTTACCTTCCTTCCGGTTTTCCCCAGTATATATCTTATTCCTAGCACATGCATTAGTTTTATGTTGAGAATTTTATTATTAAAAAAAGCCTAATATTATAAAACTACACTAGCCAAATAATAGTCTTCATGATTGTTGGGCAATACAACATCCTTGGTGTCTATGTGAATGTTGAGACATTGGAGTTGTGTAACATTTGTTTCATAGAAGCCAATATACAAATGGGCAGTCTATGAAAATCTATTAATGTTGAAAGAAATTACAACTTTACAATTCATATGGCAATTGCCTGTGGACACAAAGGGAGTCATATACTAAACTTGACAAGCTTCAGGGAAGTCCTACATGGTGGGCCCTACAAACTCAAAGACTGAAAGTAACTACACAGTGCTATTGGAGAAATGCTAGTAGGGGTGCTGTGGGACTAAGCATTTCCAGAGGCCCCCATGGGAGGATGAGATGTGGTAGAAAGCCTTACTTTCATGGAATTACATCTTCCAGTTTGCAAAGCTAGAAGCAGTTAGTGTCCACAGTAGAACATTAGGCTAGTTATAGTCCATCAGTTCATTGTGTGAGGTTCACAAATGCAGGGCAGTCAAGAGAGTGCCTCCCCTAAAACAAGAGCCCCAGAAAACCAAGTGAGCAAAGTCCTTTGTTTAGGAGCTTAAGTATCTCAAATCTTCCCACACTTGCAGTGGCCACTTCTACTCTGTTCCCAATTGTGACTGACAAGAAAATACATTCCCTATGTCACCTAGACCAGTGGTTGGCAAATTCACTAGTCAACAGAGCCAAATATCAACAGTACAATGATTGAAATTTCTTTTGAGAGCCAAATTTTTTAAACTTAAACTTCTTTTAATGCCATTTATTCAAAATAGACTTGCCCAGGCCATGGTATTTTGTGGAAGAGCCACACTCAAGGGGCCAAAGAGCCCCATGTGGCTGGTGATCTGCATTTGTCGACCACTGACCTAGACTTTACTGGGCACGTCTATAATATTTAGCCTTCCCTTTGCTCTTTTCCAGTTATTAATAACTGGGTTTATTACAATGGTATCAATAGGGTGGTCTGAACATAAACATTTCTAACTAAAAGATAGTCATGGTAGGTAGTCACATCCTAGGCCTGTAACTTCCTTGGCAAAGATCAATCTTTACCATAAGTGAGCACACCCATTGTCTTTTTGCATCTAAGATAACATGCCTTTGAAATGTCAGAGTAATCTCCTTTTTCAGACCCCTCAGGGCAAAACATCCCACCAGAAACCCTCATCTTATTTCAATGCCCATATACCTAGGTGCTGTAAACGTTAACTATTCTGTACCCACAATTGTCAAAGAAGTGTGTGTCTCTTCATTTTACTTTTTGTCCAATCCCAGAGATTCCCTCTGTCCTTTCTCCCACCCTCTAATCTACCGCCAATGGATTTCATGTAACCCTCCTTATGTCACCTTCTTTGATTTTAATAAACAGCAAAACTGCCATTCTTCAGAGCATATTCTCAATCTATTGAGACTTTCTTTTCTGGCAATTGTCATTAATTTGGCTCAGATAACCTATTATAAGACTTTTTCTTAAGCTGAATGTTCTCTCATTGACATGCCAAAGTGAAAAAATGCTGCTGAAATCTTTCTAATAGTGCAGGGAACTCACTGAATTTTGGAATGAGTTCCACCACCTCACCCTCCTCCCCACTGCCCTCTCATAGCAGCTGCCCTGCCCCGTCCTGTAGCTCTCCACCCCCTGCTTGTAGCTTGTTGTCCCACCCTCCAGCTGATCCATGATTAGGTCCTTATGCAGTAGATCATTAAGCCTCAGGGTGTAATGGATAATTAGCATATTCCTCTCTTATTATATAGGATTATTTTGTTTAGAGATAGTAAATGTAAACAAACCCAATGATATTGGTAAACTTGCTTATTTTAATATCTGTACTATAGATTTTTATTTTTTAAAATTAATATTTAACCTTCAATTAGTTCCTAACTCGTCAATTATTTTGAAATGTGTGAAATCTACCATTCTTTATTGATTTGGGCAAATATTGAAGCAAATATTTCTAGACTATGTTTATTATTTTTTCCATTGCAGACTGACTGTTTTACAAAGATCACATAATTTAAAACAAGTCCTGATTTTTTTCTTAATGTTTTGATATATGCTTTGGTTGCCTTTCTAACACCTGAGAGTTATTTCTCTTATAGGGACATTAAGGTAACAAATTATTTTCACTTGAACTAAGTGTCAAAGTTACTCTCTTTGATACTTATTTTATTAATCCTGTTACGTTATTTACCCCCACCATTTGTAACCAGTTTAACATTGGTGGCAGCCAACAGCAACACATATTGGCCTATTAGTCACTACTCATCACTAAATAATAATTCAATGGACTAAATTTAAGGCTCCGAGTCATCTATATCAAAAGGAAAACAATTACATCATATGCATTGCTTAAATACATTAGTATGATATTTGCTTCACACTGAAGGAAAGAGCATGCTGTTTTTCTAGATCTGAAAGTTGCATCTTGTATCTGCCTCCCCAGCTCTCTAAATTTCCTCATCAAAGTCATTTAAGCTCTTTATGTTGTTTTCTCATCTGTAAAATGAGGATAATTATCCTTACCTATCTCAGAAGGATGGTGTTTAGATTAACTAATTAATGATTAGAAAGTGCTACAAAAAAAAATGCTTGGTATTATTAAGGAAAGCCTAAATGTTTTCAGTGCCTTTGGGTAAGAGTGCTCTTTAGCGGAAAGGAGTCCCAACAAGTGTTTGATAGCATGCTAACTTGCTAGCTCCTTCCCTGAGGAAAGAACACTGGCTCTGGGACCTTGCCCTTTATGGCTGTTTTATTAGCTGAAGGACACAAAGGTTGCCCTATGTAACAGAGAACACTGACATATTTGAAGAGCTGCAAAGTGATGACAAGATATGCTGCTTCAACCTGAAAAAAAAAAAACCATCTCTGATTACCTATTCAGAAAGCAAAAATCTCTGTGCAATGTAGTAATAATTGCAGCTTATAATATCCTGATACAAAATGAAATCAGCTCTGGATTTTCCTTACAGGTTAAGAGATATTTGGTTACATATTTAGATTCTCCCTTTTGCCAGGGACACTCATAGTTTCTGGCAGACTCTTCAAGCAATAGATATATAGGGTTTCTCTCATTAAACTTCTTACATAATAAGCATTTGCAACACAATAGACCTAATTGCCTCTTTCACATCTCCTTGGATTGCTTAGCCTTAAAGAATGAGAAAGATTCTTCAGGGTTTTACCTACTTAAAAAAATTATTTAGAATATTGTTGAATTCTATTCAGATCTTTATTCCCCCATCTTTATTGCTTTGCTCCAATTTTTCTTTTTCCCCATTGATTCACTGTGTTGTCACTAACTGCTTTCCCTGCCTCCTGTCCATTCTTTATACCTGCACTCATGTTGTCTCCTTAAAACACAAAGCCTATATTGTTTTACTCTTTTCCTTAAAGAATCAAGTACCTCCTAAGAAGCTTCCCTTATTTTTGGGGACAAAGCCCAATATACTCAAGATGACAGCTGACATCTCTTTCATATAGGCTATATAATCTACTTCCTAGCATCATTGCCCATAACTCCAGAATCTCTGATCCTAGAACCTTCAATTTGTGGGAGCAGGTCTACCCAAGGAATGTTTAAAAACAAAACAAAACAAAACCAACAGAAAACACATCACTTATTTAGTTATTTATAATCTTCACCTGAGGATAATTTTTCATTGCTTTTTTTTTTTTTTTTTTTTTTTTGTGAGAGAGAGAATAGAAGAGAGAGGAAAATAGAAAGAAATATCACATTGATTGGTTGCCTCCTGCACAAGCCTCACCTGCAACCTAGGTACGAGTTACATGCTCTTGATGGAATCAAACCCAGGACCATTGAGTTCATGGGCTGGTGCTCTCTATCCACTGAGTCAAACTGATTAGGTCTGCCCAAAGAATATTTACTTTGTCTGCAATGTTCTTTCCTCCTAAGTTGAATGTTATTAGTCCATGAAGAATTTGCTTTAATGTCAGTTTCTCTATAAAAACTTATCATTTTCACTTTTAAAAATTACTTTTTTATGCAAGATCTATTGTACTTTTTAGGATGTAGTGTCGAGCACTACCCTTATGTGTCTCTGCTTCCTGTTTTGTTAGTTGATGGTGTCAGAGATAATAACTTACCTACTAAACAAGCTTGTTATGAGGATTAAATGAAAGAATGCATGTGAAAATGATTTGCAGGCCATTTATAAATAAATAAATATATATATATATATACATATATATATACATATATATATAAATTCTACAGAGATGTAAGTTATTATTATAGTACATATCACTTTGTGTAAATGATTCTGATAATTGTATAAATGTCTGCTTCCCACATCCGGGCGTTCTATATTGGCCCTTCTTGCCCTTTCTGCCAAGAGGGACCTTCTTCTTACTATCCAAATACACACAGCTGATGCCTGAGTTTTCAGTTCAAGCTGTGGCTGAAGCCTCTGGGCAGCTGGCACCATGGATCTGTATCTCGACCAATGGTGTGAGCTGGGCCCTCTCTGGAGAAGAAACCTGGGACCCCCAAGATATGTGATCAGTACCGGGACCCCGCCAGCAGGCGAGGGGACCCCAAGGCAGGTACTGGACGTGGAGGCCACGGGGGCATAGACTACAAAGGAGACAGAACTGAACCTCACATCACCCTGTTTGGCCCCGGAGGATGGCTGGCTAGCCAGAGACGGGTAAGATTCCTCAGGGAAGGAACAACCTAAGACAGGCACAGTCGCAGAGGGGCCAACAGGAGAGAGGTAAAAGGTCAACAGAGGTGGGGCACAGAACCTCACCCACAAACCTTGCAGGGGCTTGAATTCTCCCTCCTGAGGGAGGTCTCCTACCCCCACAGCTGCTTCGCCTCCCACACACAACTCATACCGGGACCCAGGTGGCAAACAGAGACTCGGCCAGCAATAGCTGCTCTATATCTAAATTCAGTCTATTACCAGGAATGCTCAGGACCTACTCAAAATTGCAAATAATCCTTTCCACTAATATTTACAGGGTAAACTAAGATTTCTGCTTGAGTATTAAAATTGACAGGAAAATAGTAATCAAGTTTTCAGATTAATTTAAATTGGCCAAGTGAAATAAGTGGATACTCAAGAAAATTTTAGTGTACTGGAGAAAAAGCTTTTCCTAAAACATTAACTAAAAAATCTATTAGTAGTTCATCTCACTGTAAAATTGCCTAACATCCAAAGAACCTAAAGCAGTCATATTTGTGTGCAAAAATTAAAATTTAAAATTACTAAAACTGCAATATAAAATTTCCAAAAGCCCCCATTAATCAAAAAAGGGGAGGGGGCAGCGGGGTAATATCATGTAAGGAAAAAAATATCGAGTAAGTAAAATATATCTAGAAAATTCTTACTCCAGTAAAGTAAATTCCATTTGTAAAACCAACTGCAGGACACCCATGAAAAAACACACATGGTGTCAAAATAAGCCAAAGGAAAATCATTTAGGCAAAAATTAAAAAGAATCCCAAGTTTATTTTGCAGAGAGGATCCCTTTGTTAACTTTTGGTCGAGAATGTGTTTGTGTGTTTTCAGAGAACAACTCCAAGACCATGTGGGTTACTGCATCTGTGAGGAACTGACAGGTCTGTTCCAGTCATGAGGATGGTCCAGAGATGGGGGACACTGACGACACCTTGCCATGCTAGCAGTCGGCAGCTGTGCATGGCTGCAGGCAGCCCAGGACCAAACCAGAGAGGATGGATCTTGCATTGCCACGATGTGTCCACCATCTGGATACCATTGCTGACATGTACACATAAAGAATTATTTGACACTGAAACTGGGACTCAGAACAGTTGGACATTGAAACTGACACTCAAACTTTTTTTTGTTCTTATACATTTATTTCTAGTATGCAGAGGCAAGATATTTTTGAAGAAAAGAAACAGAGGAGAGTGATTGATATAGAGGCAGGGTGGCCTTGAACAGGCTGTCAAGCTACAGGGGGAAGGCTTGGGTGGATGGGAGGTGGATGCTGGGGGAGATCAACTGAAGGACTTGTATGCATGCATATGAGCATAACCAATGAATGAAAGACACTGGGGCGAGGAGGGGGGAGGGTGGGAATATGTGCTGGGGGGTAGGGGAGGCTGGGGGGAGGATAAAGGGGAGGGGGAAAGGAAAACATGTACTACTATTAATTATAAGTTATACTGCAAAAAAATCAATAAAAATATATTTAAAAAATAAATAAATAAATGTCTGCTTCCCCTGATGGAATTCTATCTAATAAAAGAGTAATATGCAAATTTGACTGTATCTTCACCATACCCACAAGCCATGCCCACCAGCCAATCTGGAGCAAATTATGCAAATAAACCCCAAACAAGATAGCTGCTGCCACTGAGAGAAGGAGGGAGGCTTGGGTTTCCTCAGCAACAGAGGAAGCCAAGCTTTCCACCTGCCTTTGCCAGCCTAGGCTCAATGGTACAAAGTTTCAATTATAAAAGATACATAATCTAAAAGCAGCCACAGAACTGGAGAGAAAAAAGGCTAGAGTTGCCAGGGCGATGGAAAAAGCTAAACTTCTGCACCCCTAGTGTCTAGCCCTCCACTGTAGGTTACAAAGTTTCAAACAGAAATGGCTGTCGCCATGGAGTGAGCAGAAGGCTTGGCTGCGCTCTAGGCTAAAAGTTTCAATTGTAGAACATAAATTAATTTTAGATCCCAAGGCCTCTGTTTGGGTCACTGGGGATGTGGACAGCCTGCAAATAACCATAGACCCCTCACCCAGGCCCCCCCCCACACCCTAAGGGAACCTCCACCCTGATCCAGGACACCCTTCAGGGCGAACCAGCTTGCACCCACCCATGCACCAGGCCTCTGTCCTACCTAATAAAAGAGTAATACAGAGATTGACCATCAGCTCAACACAAAAGAGGGCTGCCCACATGTGGTCAAAGATCCTGCCCCCATGTGGACATAAGATGGCCACCACAAGATGGCCAGCAAGGGGCGGGGGGCGTTTGCAGGTTCCAGGCCTGCAAGGAAGGGCAGTTTTGGGCCATCAGGCCATCAGGAGAGGGCAGTTGAGAGGGACCAGGCCTGCAGGGGAGGGCAGTTGGGGGCAGTCAAGCCTGCAGGAAAGGGCAGTTAGGGGTGACCAGGCCGGCAAGGAGGGAAGTTGGGGGCAAACAGGCTGGCAGGGAGCAGTTAGACATCAATCATGCTGGCAGGGTAGTGGTTAGGGGGTGAGCAGGCTGACAAGCAGAAGCAATTAGGGGCAATCAGGGAGGCAGGCAGGCAAGCAGTTTGGAGGCAGCAGTCCAGCATTGTGAGAAGGATGTCCAACTGCCCGTTTAGGCCCAATCCCAATTGGGCCTAAATGGGCAGTTGGACATCCCTTGAGTGGTCCCAGATTGGAGAGGGTGCAAGCTGAGCTAAGGAACACCCCCTCGTACCCCCCACCCCGTGCACGAATTTTGTGCACAAGGCCTCTAGTATATATATAATCACTTTGAAAGAGAAAATTGTTTTATAATTAAGCTTTGTATTTCCAGCATCTATAACCATGTAAAGGACAAAATAATTGTTTAGTAAATATTGGTTGAAAAATGAAAGGAAGCAAGCAAGAAAGCAAGATAAAAATTCCATGCTTATTTCTAGTTACATGGGGTTCCTTTCTTTCCCTTTTATTATTATTTTTTCATTTCTCTATTCACCAAACACAATGTGCAAGGCTATTTGTTAGGAAAGGAGCTTTGTGGCATATCTTTACAAGATTTTCATCTTACCTTGCTACATATCCAGAAGAGTTTTTTGTTTGCTTTGTTTTGTTTGTACACAGACTCACTCTTGGAATTGTGATGAGAACTGCTTTTGTAATTTCTTTATTTTTAGGATATAATTAACTTATAAAAATTACTTGATCAATAAAACTACACATTAATGGAGAGAATAAAAATTTACTCATCATAAACTATAATAGACTGAACAAGTCTTAGCAATGTAGTGAATAAGACCGCGTAGATCTTATGAGAATTGTTGGTCTTGTTCCCATTTCTAGTAGGCAGTAAAAATAAAATCTTGGCAATTGTACTTTTCAACTTATTAGAAAGTCGAAGGGAGAAAATGCATCAAAATAGAAACTTTTTTTTTTCTCTCTAGGTCTGGTTTACAAGTTTAGCCTTAATCATAGCATAGAGTGCTTTAAAGTTTAGTTATTAGCAAACTAAGACACAGACAATTCCATGTGTGTTATTGATTTCTTTTGTCTGTATTATTATTTTTTTTAAATTTATAGTACTATTTTTTTATTGTCCATAAATGTGATTAATTTTGTTAACATCACTTTATACAAAATATTATTGGCTCTAGATAATGATGGTATATTCCACCATGGAACTAATACAAAATTTCAGAAAACAGGTTTGGCGCAAGAGGAAAAGTTACTTCAAAATATTTCCTAAAAGTTAAAGAATTATATTTTACATAATGCAAAGCACTACTGAGTTCACACCATTTGTAGGGCTACTGACAAAGCATTTTTTTCAAAGATGGAATAGCAATTTAAACTTTTCATTAAAAGCCTTTTCAGTCTGAATTGAATAAAGCCAGCTGTTCTTTTCACTTCCTCTTCTATAGCAGCACATCATAAACATGTAGACCAGAGCTCAGGATGACACCAAAACTGCTTATCCACAATTGCCTCCTTCCCACAACTGATTGAGGATAGAAGCTGGCAAAAGATAAAGAGAGGATATCTTAATCAGAGCTCTGCCAATTCCTTCATCTGGAGGAGTTAACCACCTGCAGGTAACA
The DNA here is from genome assembly GCA_027563665.1 of Antrozous pallidus. Lineage (NCBI taxonomy): Eukaryota > Metazoa > Chordata > Mammalia > Chiroptera > Vespertilionidae > Antrozous > Antrozous pallidus. The sequence goes on along the minus strand of CM050508.1, from coordinate 149,682,043 downwards.
AAGCAGTACTGTTCTAAAAGCAAAGTTTACAGGGTGGAGAAATAAACACCGGTCCTGTGTAGGGTCCTGTGCAGTGGTGGCTGTGGGAGCTCCTCTGCTCCCCTAGAGCCCCTGTAAGTACCAAAAACTAAATCTGGAATCCACACTACAGTTCTGAAGAGGACAGAAAAGTCCACTTACTATCCTCTCTTATCACTCCTCTTTTGGATGTTCTTCCTTCTTTTCTTCACCCATTAGTCTTTCAAATGAACATTTCCTTTAAGAATCCACCTATTCTCTTTAGTGAGCTCATCCTTTCCAAATCTTCAACTATGTTTGCTAATGATGCTATTTCCAAATTTTTTATTCTCTCAATCTTGGTTTTTCTTCTGGGCATAAGCCTTGTGCATGTCACTGTCTCCTGGATCTTTCTTCAGTGTCTCCTCTGGGCTAATCCATCTAACACCCTGCTGTTTGATGTAATCACCTTGAAACACATCTCTGATAATGTCACTTCCCTGCTCAAATCTTCAAGGTGTCTGTTGCTTAGAGAAGAGGATCTAAATGCTTTAAGAGGAGATTCACAATTTGTCTTCTGCTTTTTTCCTCCAGTCTTATTTTTGCTTATTTTATGTATTCTCAAAGGCATTGCTGTCCAGTAGAAATATAATATGAGCCAGATATATAATTGTGAATTAGTTAGTAGCTACGTTAAGATAAAAATAAAAAGAAGTAGTGATATGTTTAGTGATCTGTTAGATTTATATACTTTACATATATTGGTATCTTTGTGTAACTTTTAACGTTCATATTATCTACTTATATTTGTTTATGTTTATATGTAAACTATTTTTTGTTAAATAAGTCAATGAGACAAATGGTGTACATCATATAATCAATATAAAAATTAATGATGAGACATTTATGTGATAGCTAGCATGGAGATGACTCTTATTGATTTCTGCCAAGATCAAGGCTTCTTGATTACCCTTATGTGATCCCTTTCCACACTGTGTCAGAGTTAGTTGGTATAACCAATAGGATGTGGCAGATGTATGTCACTTCTCAGGCTAGTCTATAAAAGGCCTTATAGCTTCTTGTTGTCTTGCTCTCTCTTGACTCATTTATTCTAAGGGAAGCCAGCTGCCACGTATCGAGGGCACTCAGGTAGAGGTCTATATAGAGAGGAATTGAGATTTTCTGTCAATAACCAAAGAGGAACTGAAATATCCTGCCAGAGGTCACAGAGATGATACATCATGGAGCAGATTGTCCAACCATTGTCAAACTTTCAGATGACAACAACCCCACCTGACATCATTACTGCAAACTCATGAGAGACCCTGAGTCAGAACAATCCAGCTAATCCACTTTTATATTCCTGGCCCTCAGAAATTGACTGAGATAACACATGTTTGTTGTTTTAAGATCAAAATTTTGAGGTAATTTGTTGTGCAACAATTTTAAACGAATACAGATTTGGGTACTTGCCAGACTGGTGTAGTTGTAACAAAACCCAAAAATGTAGGAGTGGCTTTGGAACAAGGCAGTCGGTAGAACTTTAAGAAGATTGTTACTGAAAATTAAGAGAACCTGTAAAACCTGTTTTTAGAAACATGATAGCCTTTGAGGAGCTGTGAATGAAGACTCAAAGTCTTATGTAGTGTCAAAAAGTTTCCCAGCATTGTTGCCTATAATAACTTGGAATGTAGAAAATGTGCTCAATGAACTGGATGAGCTAACGAAGGAAAATTTTAGGCAAAGTGGTGAAGATGCCAACTGGATTCTTCTTGCTTCTTATAGTAAAACTAGTGAACCAGTGCATGAAAATTTGTGCACATTAAAAGGGAATTAATTAGAGGAAATATTTTAATATTGCTATTTCCCCTTTCTCTATAATAGAAGTGTCAGAGATGAAAGAAAATTAGTAAAATGTATATGAAAATCTTCCTCCTGTCAGAGTCTGGGGCACTCTGCATGACCCAGAGTCAAGTCCCCACCTACCCATGCACTCCTCGAAATTGTGTGAGACCCATATCCGGCCAGCCCCACCCCCATTAGGCAAGATCCAGACCAGGCTGGCCCCACCCCTGTCAAGCCCCCTTGGGTGAGGAGTGCAGCCTCAGGTCCTCTGGCCTGGTGCTAGGTGGGGGGGCATGGCCTCAGGTCCCCTGTCAAGCCCCACTGGGTGGGATACACAGCCTCAGGTCTCTCAGGGAGCTCTCAGGTCCTCTGGCATGGCGCCCAGGCAGGGGGTGTGCCTTGAAGTCCCCTGTCAAGCCCTCCTGGGTTGGGAGCACAGCCTGAGGTCAACTGTCAAGCCCCACCAGGTAGGAGGCACAGCCTGAAGTCCCCTGGCCCAGCACCACAGTGGGGGGTGTGGCCTAAGGTCCCCTGGCTGGGGTGAAGGGTGCAGCCTGAGGTTCCGCGGCCCATCACTGCACTGGGGGTGCACCTTGAGATTCCCAGTAAAGCCTCGCTGGGTGGGGGGGTGCAGCCTCAGGTCCCCCATCCTGGCCTGCTGCCACATAGCCTCAGGTATCTGCTGATCTCTTATTATGGAAACCCCACCTCTGCTGTGGGCACAGCCATCTTGTGATAGATTGAGGGTTAATTTGCATATTCCTCTTCGTTATATAGGACTAGAGACCCTGTGCATGAAATTCATGCACGAGGGAAGGGGATATCCCTTAGCCCAGCCTGCACGCTCTCCAATCTGGGACCACTCGAGGGATGTCCAATTGCCTGCTTAGGCCCGATCCTATCCGGCCTAAATGGGCAGTCAGACATCCTTCTCACAATCCAGGACTGCTGGCTCCAAACTGCTGAGCTACCTGCTTCCCTGATTGCCCCTTACCACTTCTGCCTGCCAGCCTGATCACTCCCTAACCACTACCCTGCCAGCATGATTGATGTCTAACTGCTTCCCTGCCAGCCTGTTTGCCCCCAACTTCCCTCCACTGCTAGACTGGTCACCCCTAAATGCCCTTTCCTGCAGACTTGACCACTCCCAACTGCCCTCCCTTACAGGCCTGGTCCCTCCCAATTGCCCTCCCCTGCTGGCCTGATCACCCACAAATGCCCTCTCTTGCAGGCCTGGAACCTCCCAAAGGCCTTCCCATGCTGGCCAACTTGTGGTAGCCATCTTGTGTCCACATGGAGGCAGGATCTTTGACCACATGGGGGCAACCATCTTGTGTGTTGGAGTGATGGTCAAACTGCATATTACTCTTTTATTAGATAGAATAGAGGCCTGGTGCATGGGTGGGGGCCAGCTGGTTTGCCCTGAAGGGTGTCCGGGATCAGGGTGGAGGTTCCCTTGGGGTGAAGGGCAGCCTGGGCGAGGGGCCTGTGGAGGTTTGCAGGCCGGCCACACCCTCCAGTGACCCAAGTGAAGGCCCTGTTATCTGGGATTAATCTATGTCTACAATTGAAACTTTGTAGCCTGGAGCGGAGCCAAGCCTTCTGCTCACTCCACTCAGTGGCGGCAGCCATTTCGGTTTGAATCATTGTAGCCTAGAGTGGAGGCTTAGGCCAGCACTGGCAGGCAGAAAGCTTGGCTTCCTCTGTTGCCAGGGAAATCCAAGCCTTCCTCCTGCTTTGAGTGTCAGCAGCCATCTTGGTTGGGGTTTACTTGCATAATCTGCTCCTGATTGGCTGGCAGGCATGGCTTGTGGGTGTGGCAAAGGTATGGTAAAATTTGCATATTACTCTTTTACTAGATAGGGTGAGAGAGGAGAGAAATAAACTAAAGGAATGACTGTGAAACAGGGAAGAATAAGAACTTGATGCTTTTGAAAATTTCTAGCCAACTCAGATGGTAAATGATGTTAAAATTAAATGTTTTATGAGCAAAAATAAAATCTGTGGCACTGTCAAGGAAACATGATTCAGAGATGCATGGCCAGCAAAGCTTAGTGGTTAATTGTCAACCTTTGAACTAGGAGGTCATTGTTTGATTCCTGGACAGGGCACATGCCTGGGTTGTGGGCTCAATCCCCAGCGTGGGGCATTCTAAAAGCAGCCAATCAATGGTTCTTTCTCATCATTGATGTTTCCATCTCTCTCTCCCTCTACCTTCCTCTCTGAAATCAATAAAAATATATTTTTTTAAGACAAAAGAAAACATGATTCAAAGATGAAGATGAAGATGGGACTGGACAATTTTTTAAGACTTCAGAAACATCATAGGCAATACTTCAAAATTCAGTCGAGTTCAATCAGGCAAAACCTAAAACCTTTCCAAAAGGCTTCTAAATGCTTAAGGGTCTGGTTCCTCACCTTCTCAGGAGAAAATCAGTATAGATTAGGACTCCTATCAAAGGGAATTCATTCTAGAATTCTGTCTAGAATGAATGCTAATAAGAATCACAAGAGATCCAGAAAATATTAAGATTATACTCACAGAAACAGTGCCATCTTGGGCAGAAAAGTATAAGAGAATACAAAATGAAAAGAAACCTTTCATTCATCAGAATTCCATAGGCAGGAAGGAGACTGAGAAAACTACAGCTGCAAACTCAGGCTCTTTCATTAGAAAAGGAAGGATGAGTCAGAGGGTAGAACCAAGAGTCTGGAGAGTGGGACTCAAAGTCATGGACAATGAGTCCTGGGAAGGAAAGGGACTGACTCAAGAGATACCCAACTTTGGCTGGTTTAATTTCAGAAATGTTTGGACTAATAAATTCTTTGTGCTTCTTCTCTTTCCCCCTTTGGAAACAGAAATATCTATAATGGTTAAATTATGTCTGTAGCATCATTGTATGTTATGTGTGTGTGTAAGGTCTTCTGATAAAAAGGAACTGTTACCAGTGAAAGTGGAGTTCTTGGGGTGCTGTGAGGAAAATAATTTCCTGAGGCTCCCATGAATGGATGGGTTTCATGGAAAGCTTTATTGATAATGTCAAATTAAGGGGTTCCCTTCCAAGGCCCATCTCTGTCTCACCATGGAAGAAGTCCAATATTGTCCTCAACAAGGTCAGAATTAAGGCTACTGACTAGAATTTCTGTTCCATAGTAAAGTACAGTCCAGTCTAGCATAGAGTCAGTTTAGCTTGTGCTTCAAGCGGCAATATATTGTGTGTAAGGTTTGCATGACCAACTGCTTAAGACCCAATGGCTATGGTGAGAAAGCAATATGAGCACAGTGGTAAATATAACACACTGAGCAAAAGAGACAAGGAGGCTAGGAAACTCTTTGGGGGTTTTAACTTTCCAAGATTCTGTGTGCTTGCAGTAGTTTCAGCCTCCTAGCCAGTCCAGGCTAGACTAAAAGGAAAGCACCTTTCTATGTCATCCCAATTTTCACCATCCAACATCTCATCCACCATCTCCCCTTTGTTTGAACCCTTTCCCTAGTGATCTGCAGGAATGGGTCAGTGGTTTCCTGGGGAGTGTGAAGCCATAACTTTCTGGTGAAGCTGCCCCAGATAATTATTCTTATAGTGTCTGCCCCCCTTGCTCTCTCCCTATTATTAATATTCATAAATATCTAATTATAATGATAATATAACTATACTTGAGAACAATATATAAAGAACTATACCCACATGTACCTATGTTGCTGGTGGAAATTAGGCTCTCTCACAGAGTCTCAGGGAAAGCATTCCAAGGACCCCCATATGGGAGGTCGTGGGTCTAGTTGTAAGATTTATTTGGATGGAAATAGAAGCTTGTTTCTAGTCCCCAGTGTCTCATCTTTGTATGTATCACCATGGGAAAAATCCAATCTTGTCTTCATCAGGCCTAGAAACAGGGCCAGTGTCCAGATGTTTTGTGCCATTCGTCAGTCCATGTATTTCTTCATTCAACTAACTTAATTTCTGTCCTGGGTGTGCTCTGGCTAGTACTATGCCCAGGCCTATGCTTGGAGTACAGGCCCACAGGGCTTCTAGTCCCCCGTGGCTGGTATGGAAAGATAAATTGTGGCAACAACTAGGGTGAGAGGGAATGAGAGATAGAGAACCCTTTGTTAGTTTGGTTTATATTATCTCTGCCTTGGGGAGAACCAGGAATGCTTTCACACTAACCATTCAATTTCCCAATCTTTTGTGGTCTTCTAATAGTTCCTTCTCCTAACCAATCTGGGATTTATCCAATCCAATCATTTTCTCAGCTAAATAGACGAGCATTCTTTTCATTATCTTAATTCCTACTGATCGTGTGTCATGGTAAAAGCACCTCCCCTGTGCCATCTTGGCTTCTACTGGGTATGTCCCTGTCAACAAAATTTCCCTTTTACTATTTATTCCTTCCCTCCTTTTGCTCCCACAGTCTGGACAAGTACCCTGGGGAGTGTATGAAACTCCAGTGAATTAAGTAGGCTTATTATTCAGTTTAACTCCCTGGTTTATTAGGCTTCTTAATGTCTGATATATTTTGCACCCTTTCTTTATTAATATCTAGCTACCTACACCTGATCTATATAAAGTTCTGCACTTCAAACCAATATTGTGATGGGATAAAACTTTGGGGAGTTTTGGGAAAGGGTACAATGTTTTGCATGTGCAAAGATAGAAACTATTAGTAACCAAAAGGTGAACTATATTTAACATATCTCTCTTCCCTTCAAGAGGTAAAGCCAAATTCCTCTTTCCTTGAGTGTGATTTAGACCTAACGAATAGTTTCTAATGAATAAAGTAAAGATAATATTGTTTGACTTTGGAGACTAAATCATTAAAATGCATTACAGCTTTCTCCTTGACTTTTCTTTCTTCCATCACTCACCCTATGGGAAGTCAGCAATCATATAATGAAGACCCTTTATTTATGGTGATGGTTGATGTGGCAAGAAATTAAGGCCTCTGACCAACAAGAGCCAACAAGGAACTGAGGTCTCCTTCCAACAGGAATGTGAGTGGTACACTGCAGAGTGAATCCTTCAACCCCACTCAAACATTCAAATGTCTGCAGCTCTGACTGACATCCCTACTGTAAACTCAGGAGAGCGCCTGAGCAAGACTTACTCTGACATTTCTGACCTACCAAAACTTGAGATAATTATTAGTGCTTTAAACTACCAAATTTTTAGTGTAAATCGTTTTTGGAGCAATATATTAATAACACATTTTATAATCTTTTAAATCTAGTGTCTATCTTACACTTAAAACACATTTTAATTGGAATTGCCTTCAAGTGTTTAACAGCCATGTTACAGTGGCTATCACAGTAGGCAGTGTAGCTCTAGAAGTAAGAAACGTTCCTCCATGAATTTAATATACCCAAAATTTCACATTTCTCTCTCTTTTTTTTTTTTTTCTTAGAGTGTCCTTTCATCTCATCCGTTTATTAACTTTTTCGGTGATTTTTTTCTACCATCCAATCACTCAGCATTACCTTTCACTTTTTTTCTTAGCACTATTGTTATTATTGATTACATGTATCTCTTTTTATCTAGACTGTGAGAATATTGAGGGCAAGATTTATGTATTTGTTTTATATTTTTAATCGTGGCATGTACTTAGCGTATTGCTTACTTTAGTTTTTAGTAAGGTTTTGTTAACATATAAAGGCCGACACCAGACAACTACTTGGCAATGATGTTGTGAAAGGGGTTCTCGAGTTGAATGAAAAGTTGACTTTAAATTGTCAGTATCCTATAAAATGCATCATAAAGAGATGTAGTCCCTACCTGAGGGCATTTAAAAACATGACATATTTCTGTCTCTCAAATAATTACATGCAGGTTTGTTATGCAGAGCATAAATAATTGAGTGAAAAAGATTGTCCATTACTCAGTGCATACTGCCTCAGTGAAGAAAGCCCTATTTCACAATTCCTTTCCTTTGTCCCTAGGAAATAGTTCTTGTGCCAGAATGAGAATTGTGCTTCAGGTCTTCCTATGAGCTAAAACCTCTACTAAGCATTTTCAATATTTTATTGTAGATGCCTGAGGCAGAAATATCACAACACAAGTCCTAGGTCCATAGAGATTTACTTCTTTTATTTGACTTATGAGAAAAAAATCTAATTTTTGTTTCCTGTGGGTGGATATTCTTCAAATGCAGGGATATAACATGACTAAGCAGGATGTAGAAATTATAAGAACGTTACCAGGGAATCTGTAAATAAATACCTTTCCTTTTTTAATTTTGCAGAAACAGGAAAGCAGATGGAGGCAGAGATATGAGTCTGGATCCTGGTAAGTTATTGTTCCAAATAGTAGCATGAGAGTTTTATCTCACCACTTGAGCTGTGAGCTTCCGCTCAACATCATGTGATGACTCAGATACTAACTTTTGTGTCTTGCTTCTTACCCCTTCTTGGACAGATAATGCATGGCGATACCAGGATGATCGTGTAGCCTTGGGGTGGGGTGGGGAAGAGAATCATCTAATTGATTGATTTTGTTGGCAATATTTACTAATAAAACACAGCTTTCAGGTTTTCTTTTTTTCCTTCCCCCACAGGAAGGATGCCAGAAGGAGAATATCTTGTTCTTGTCATGTTAGTTAGTGAATTGTAGAAACATCAGCATCCTGGATGACAAAGCTGTGGAAGCCAGGGGTTGAAAGCTTAGTGATCCATTTAGTTTACAATATAACACCAGTAGGCAGAGCTCATTTTTGTGCTTTTTTAAAAGAAAAAAAAAAAGGGTGGTGGTGGCAGGAACCTGAGAGAAGCTTATGAAAAGTGACTTTCTTATGTAGGTCTTCAGCGTGGGGGAGTCTGTTCTTTAAAGGTGATTTCCTTTGTCTACGGTGCCACTAAGGTTGTCACCCATTACTAATGGAGTGATTCTGCACAGACACACCCCTGCAGGAAGACAGCTAATAGCTATTTCCATGCCCTCCTTGTCTTAATCTGTAAAAGGAAATTACTGTGGACTTTCCATTTGTGGCTTCTCCATTAATTTTCAGCAGGGAGAGTGTAAGACAAGAAATTGGCTTTATGAAAACCACCTAAAACTTTTTGAAGTACTCTTGACTCCTAGTGTTTAGAAAATTAAAATGTCCTTCCCCTAAAAGACTTACTTTCAAAGTTCTGGGTTCTGTTATTTTCTCACCAAAATCAAATATCAAGGTAATGATAGACTTGCTGTCAAAGTTAAACTGTGATATAAGTAATGATAATCTTATAAAGATGATTATGATTTCAACAATGAAACCATTTAAGTTTTATATCATTAATGTATGCATTTATAACTCTACACATATCATTACTGTTTAAATTTATGTGAGACAGGAAAAATTAAGACATTCTTAGATATTGTATAAAGTAATAGACAACTAAGAATAGCTAATTTCAATTATTTAGTGATATGAGTATGACTGATTTATCTAAATCTATTTATAAAACTCATCTATATATTAGAGATATTTATTCTTACTCAGCTTATTTATGAAGATTCATTTTATATCATAAATCCTTATAAACATGAAAATAATAGTAAAATAAAGATTATTTGTGCTATTTTTTCCAGATCTTTTAAATTATCAGCATTACATAAACTTGAAGGCAGATTCATAGGTATCTTAATAGTGCTCTCTTTTTCTCTTTTTCACTGTTGTTTTTTCTTTAGAAAGATCAATGCCATTGTCCCCAAGAGCACTTGGCTTTTCCTAATCAGAGGGAGGACTGAAAGGAATTCTAGGAACAAAATAGGCAGATTTAGGGAATAAAGAGGATCCATGGAGGAAGAATGCATAGGTGAAGGCCACAGGTATCCCTGGCCTGAACAATTAAAGCAATTATAAGGTAAAGCAACAGTCCTAACTTGAGCAAGTTGGAGAGACATAAAGGGTAATAAAACATCTCTGGCCAGGAAAACTGAAAGAGCCATGGTGATCAAAAGAAACTCCAACCTGAACAGATAAGATGGATATGTGAAGTGTAGAGAAATGCCACAGGATAAGGAGAGAGGAAGGCATACATTCATAGAAGATACAGAAAAGTCACAGAGAACCAGGAAGAAGGAAACATACTTTCACAGAGGATAGAGAAATTATTCTCTGGATAATGGACAGATACTAGAAAGAGGGAAACTTATTTTCATAGGAGATAAAGGAATGTTGCAAGATAAAGGGGAAAGGAAAAGGAGGGTACCACTTGGGTTTTGGACTTTGAAACTGACATTCTACAAAAGAGTGGCCAATTAGAAAAGCACAGGGTCATAAAACGGGGAAGAGGTCCAATTAGAAGGGAGCATGAAGAGACAAAAAAAACTACAGCATATATGAACTGGAGACAGAGGGACACAAGATAGATTATGGATTTTCAGATTTTAGATTTTTTTTTTCCCATTAGAGAGAGAAAGAGAGCAAAGTTTTCCATTTGGGGGACCACCCCCTTTTCCCACTCCCCGCCCACCTCCTGCTCAGATAGAGTTTGTCTATGCTTCCAATAAACTTACATATTTTTTTTAAATTAAAGAAGCCTTTTGACCATTAGTTTATTCTTCAATCTTTGTGGGATAAGGACCCACAAGAAGTCTGTACCCTGAAACCCACATTTCACTTTCATATATAATCTTGTTTATCTAGAGTGAGAAGTAGTTTTTGAAGGAAAAAAAAAATCATTGGAAGACAACCAATTAATACATTAGGGAATAATTATCAGTTACTCTTGAGATTAGGGAGGCTCTTTGCTAATATAAGTCTAAAATGATTAAATCAAACTAGAGAGCTCATCAGGTTTTTCCAGGTTCTCTGGTAAATTTATTTTAGGGTAATTTAAGCTACCAGATGGCTGTGGCCTTACATGTCTTCTAGCACCTAATAGGGTGATCATAAGGTTAATGAGAATGATAGGAACTGAATATGCCAAAGAGGAGGCCAAGTTTAATACACAATATATCTGGTTTTAAAGACCTTAAAGAAGTTACTGTAAGGACCTGAAGAAACTGGGGATATCATCTAAAGGCCCATAACTAATGGCACAAAATACTGGCTAGTTATTTCATCTTCAGAAAGAATGATTGGATATAGCAATATTCTTTTTGAAAGTATATAAAATCATACATATATGCAAGCTAGATGCATGTGAATGAGAACCAGAGGGAAAGTGCACTGTCATGACTATAAAATTAAATCTGAGTCCTGGAAATGATGTTTTAATATGCATTGAGTCTTATTTGTCTTAAAAAAATCATCATTGTGCCTTGATTTTCTAACCTAAATTGAGGAATAGCCTGATTTATTTTTTAAAAGCAAAATAATTTTATGCCCTTTTCTGTTTTCAATTATCTTGATCCCTCAATGCAGCATAAATATGAATTCCTCCCATTTCCCTCTCCATAATCTAATGATGCCATTACCATTCTCCCTCACCTTTCCACACATACCTAAAATGTAGAGAAAAGTCACATTTGAACCAGTTGGTTAGGAGTCAATTCCAGGCTCTGCAGTGGGCTTTCCCTAGTAGTGTGGAGAGAGATGCTGTAACTACTACAGAGGGGTTGAACTATGAGTGGGCAGTAGCACTGCTCAACCCTGGTAATTTTATCAGCTGGCTGATCTCTGGACAATGAAAACCAAGGATTGACAGCTTATATTTGAAAGAATTGAAAAATCTGTGAGAGCTAAGAGTTTTCTGCAAAGTTTATGAAAAAGAAATCTGATGTATATATCCTATCTAATAAAAGAGTAATATGCAAATTTGACCATGCCTTTGCCACACCCACAAGCCACGCCTACCAGCCAATCAAGAGCAGATTATGCAAGTAAACCCCAACCAAGATGGCTGCCGACACTGAGAGCAGGAGGAAGGCTCGGGTTTCCCTGGCAACAGAGGAAGCCAAACTTTCTGCCTTCCTTTGCCTGCCTAAGCCTCCACTCAATGTTACAAAGTTTCAATTATAAAAGATACAGAAATGGCAGCAGCCACTGAGCTGGAGAGAACAGAGGCTTGGATTTCTCTAGCAACTGAGGAAACCAAGCTTTCTGCCTACCATTGCCAGCCCAGGCCTCCTCTCTAGGATATAATGTTTCAAACAGAAATGGCTGCCTCCATGAAGCAAGCAAAAGACTTGGCTCTGCTCCAGGCTACAAAGTTTCAACTGTAGACATAGATTAATCCCAGATAACAGGGCCTCAGCTTAGGTTGCTGGGGGGCATGGCCAGGCTGCAAACCTTCACAGGCCCCCGCCCAGGCTGCCCCTCACCCCAAGGGAACCCCCGATCAGGGACACTCTTCAGGGCAAACCAGCTGGCCCCCACTCATGCACCAGGCCTCTATTCTATCTAATAAAAGAGTAATTTGCAGATTGACCATCACTCCAACACACAAGAGGGCTTGCCACCATGTGGTCAAAGATCCTGCCTCCATGTGGACACAAGATGGCTACCATGAGATAGCCAGCAGGGGAGGTCCATTGAGAGGTTCCAGGCCCTGCAAGGGAGGGCAGTTGTGGGTGATCAGGCCAGCAGAGGAGGGCAGTTGGGAGGGACCAGGCCTGCAAGGAAGGGCAGTTGGGGGCGATCAAGCCTTCAGGGGAGGGCAGTTAGGGGTGACCAGGCTTGCATGGGAGGGCAGTTGGGGGCAAACATGCTGGCAGGGGAGCAGTTAGACATCAATCAGGCTGGCAGGCAGAAGCGGTTAGGGGCAATCAGGGAGGCAGGCAGGTGTGCAGTTTGGAGCCAGCAGTCCTGGATTGTGAGAAGGATGTCTGATTGATCCTACCAGGATTGGGCCTAAACAGACAATCAGACATCCCTTGAGAGGTCCCAGATTGGAGAGAGTGCAGGCTGGGTAAGGGACATCCCCCACCCCCTGTGCACGAATTTCGTGCACCAGGCCTCTAGTCTACATATAATAAACTAGAGGCCCAGTGCATGAAATTTGTGCATAAGGTGGTGTGGGTATCCCTCAGCCCAGCCTGCATTTCTCCTATCTGGGACCCCTCGAGGAATATTTGACTGCCTGTTGTAGCCTGAGCAAAGTTCCCTCCCTTCTCTGCTGCCTCACTCCCTTTTCCACTACCTCACTCTCTCCCATCTCTGTTACTTTGCTCACTCCCATCTCCTCTGCCTATTTCTCTCCCTTCTTCTCCACCCCGCTTGCTTACTTCTCGGCAACTTTGCTCCTTTCTGCACTGCTTGGCTTCCTTCTACGCCATATTCTGCAGATGGATATGCAAATTAACCACCATCTTGGTTGGGTTTATTTGCATACTAGCTCTGATTGGCTTGTGGGAGTGGCTTTTGGGTGTGGTTTGTGGGTGTAGTGAAGGTACAGTGAATTTGCATATTACTCTTTTATTAGATAGGCTAGTATTCAATTCTATATGCTTTTAAAAGGTTGAGGAAACCTCCTCCTTCTCTTTATTGTTCTCTTCTTTCTGACTATCCTATTTTCCAAATTGCTTCCTGCAACATTTATTGCATATATCTGATCTGTGATTTGGGCTCTTAACAATGAGGTTGGCTTCTGGATTTTATAAATGTCTTTTCATTATTTTCACCTCGTATCTTTACAACCATTTTAAAGTTCTTGTTCGTGGGTAAGTAATGATGAAAGGTACCAGGCAAGCGACCTCTTGTATATTTCTAGAGAAGTAATTAGTGAGTTAAATCCCCCAGAGACATGGGTGATATATTACAGTGTGTAGGTGGTTTGGCACTGCCAATATTACTCCACCCACACAACTCGAATCAACTTATCTATTTTAAAGGAGAGGTAAGACAACAACATTCAATGAGAGAAAATGTATTTATAAACATTGTATGTGTGCTTTTAAGGTTGACACAGAGAATCTGGAGAAGTACATTATATACTTATGTCACACTGGCAATGATGGTTGAAGTAGATTTCAGTAAACCCTTTATGTATATTTTAACAAACACTGAAAAGAAGCTCTGGTTTCACAATAAGAAAAAATAAACAATGCAAACTAAGTATACTCACATCTCACCTTCCCCTGAGGGTAGCCAGGCTTGATATTATCTCTAGAGACATTTACTGTGGCATAAGTGTGACCAGAAAACTGAACTGCAGAGTAGTGTATTACGTAAAATAGTCAAGTTAGTGGTACTTATTTCCATGCAAATATTCCATTTCCTGTTGACAATGTCAAGCTAAATATCTAATTGATCTCATCCTATATAATAAAAGAGAAACATGCAAATTTGACCATATCTTTGCTCCTGATTGGCTATGCTACCAGCCAATCAGGAGCAGGGGAGGGGCCAAGTGGTGTGAACACTGGGCTTGGTGTCGGCCAGCGCCCAGCCCCCAGGGCGCTGTGAGGACAAGTGGTGACAGCAGCAGGGGTGGTGATAGTGGTGATGGTATCGGCAGCAGGGAGTGCCTGGCCCCTGGGCACTGTGAGCAGAAGTGGTGGTGAGCACCCAGCCCCTGGGGCCTGGTAGTCACAAGCAGCCTGAGCTGAGCAGGGCGATGGCTGGGTGCCCAAGGCCTAAAGCCTCATTACAGGCTTTAGGCCTTGGGCAGGCTGGGGGTGAGCCATCAGCTGGACATCCTCTGAAGGCACCCAGTATGTGAGAGGGGGTAGGTTGGGTTGAGGGACCACCCACCCCCAGTGCACAAATTTCATGCACTGGGCCCCTAGTTAAATATATTGGGGTATTTTTACATCAGAGATTGTGAATTTAAAATGAGACTATATTGATTAAAATAAGACAGTGAAATGAAAATTCTTTTAGCCCTCTCATGAGCTCTCATAACTATCTTGGTTGAAACCACTTAGCATTTCTATATCTACACTTCTCAGGCCAATTTGCTAATTGTTAATCAGGAATGATGAACAAAATGTTTGACCTGGATAGGGAAGATATATTAAGCTCCTATTCTAAAGGAATGTCTTTTTTAATCCTTTAATGGGAATGAATGGAATGTTAATCCAATCCCCACTCCATCTTCCTATCCACTTTCTGGTCTCTGAAGAGTGAATGCAAATAGCTAGCTCGCATTCCACCAGTAGCCATTCAGAGCCTGACTGACATCACTAATTGCTCATGTCATTCTTGGCTGGGGCTTAGATGTGGTGTCAGAATCACTGCAACATATGGTAAATCTCTTAGGAAGCAATGTTTAATAGTTCAGATCAGGTCCTGAGATGAAACCTATCTCAATATTGTCATTTCAACTCTAAACAGACATACAGCCTTCTCAGCTTCATATAGACTGATTTTTAAATTCATATGGACCCTTTCTTGATTTCCAGACTATAGAAAGCAAATTCTTGTCTTTTTCTCTAGTAGAGGGATAGAGTTCAGGTATATGTAGCATATGTAAAATAGAAAAGCAGAGAAAAGTTAGTGTTAAAGGCCAAAACAGATTCTTGTTTTAATCTGTTTGCCCTGATATCTATCATTATTACAAATGCCTATAGATCTCACTTTAGCAAAAAATTTCCACTGTGCACCATATGCTCATTTCTCCAATGTTCTGCTTTCATTTCTCTTCTCTTGAAAACAAATATCAAATAAGCAACCATCACCCATGTTTTGTTGGACTGGGAAAGAGGAGATGGGGAATGGATGGTTGAGAACTATTGATGGCTTCTGCTTAGTTTATATTCATTCATCCATTATTTTATTCAGTAGCTATTTAACATCTGTGATATGCCAGCTGCAGTGAGCATTACAGGAATGCAGCAGTGAGCCAAATAGAATTAAAGAGATTATGGTCTGAAATTGAAGGAAAAAATTAATCAATTGATGTGAAAATATGTAAATATAAATTGTGATAAGCCCTATCCAAAAAAAGTAAAGAGATTCTAAAAGACAGAGCCAGAGAACTGGGATGTAAGGTTTAGATTAAACTCTGAAAATTGAGGAGGATTTAATCAGGTGGAGAGTAGATGTGGGAAAAATGAGAGGAACCTTCCAGGAGGAGGGAATAATGTGTCAAGTCCTTCAGGCAAGAAGGTATATTATATCTTTGAAAATTTGAGTGTAGGTAGAGAGCATAGTGAGAGTGATATGCCAGTAAGTGGTGGAAGATGATGGTAGAGGGGATAACTAGAGAGGTAGAGGTTAATGATGATTTTTAAATATTAGTTTTCACCCTTTGAATGAGTATCTTGCTGTTTACTAAGACTAGACAGATTGGGAAAAGGCTAGCTATTGAGGATCTAAGGCGTGAATTTTGTGTAATTCCTACACCAGTGGGTTTTCCATATAGAGTAGAGTTGGCAAATATACAATGGAGTATACTTATCTGGATCTCTAAGTAGAAGAAATGTAATTATGAGGGTCATTAACATATACCCACACTTTCTGATTATGTTCATGAAAGATTCATTCAATTCAATTGAGACCTTCCTATCTACCTTCTCAGAAATAGGCCCAGTATCTTATTACAGATAGCTTTTATATTTTGTGGTGATGGTTGGTTTCTAAATTATAAGACAAGTATGAAAGTAATGAGAGTGGTTGTAGTTTACTAACCTGAATGGAGCAAATCTTATGTACCAAGTATGAGATTATTATTTTACTAGAGGCCCGGTACACGAAATTTGTACACAGAGTGCAGGGAATGTCCCTTAGCCCAGCCTGCACTTCTCCAATCTGGGACCCCCTCGAGGGATGTCCAACTGCCCGTTGGGCAATCGGACATCTTTCTCACAACCCAGGACTGCTGGCTCCAAACTGCTCACCTGCCTGCTTCCCTGATTGCCCCCAACCGCTTCTGCCTGCCAGCCTGATCACCTACTAACCACTACCCTGCCAGCCTAATTAATGTATAACTGCTCCCCTGCCAGCATGTTTGGCCCCAACTTCCCTCCTCTGCCAGGCTGGTCACCCTTAACTACCCTCCCCTGAAGGCTTGATTGTCCCCAACTACCCTCCCTTGCAGGCCTGGTTCCTCCCAACTGCCCTGCCCTGCTGGCCTGATTGCCCACAACTGCCCTCCCTTGCAGGACCTGGGACCTCTCAATGGCCCTCCCCTGCTGGCCATCTTGTGGTGACCATCTTGTGTCCGTCCACCTGGGGGAAGGATCTTTGACCACATGGGATCAGCCGTCTTGTGTGGTAGAGTGATGGCCAATCTGCATATTTCTCTTTTATTAGATAGGATAGAGGCCTGGTGCATGGGTGGGGACCAGCTGGTTTGCCCTGAAGAGTGTCCCATATCAGGGTGGAGGTTCCCTTGGGGTGAGGGGCGGCTTGGCGAGGAGTCTGTGGAGGTTTGCAGGCCAGCCATGTCTGCCCCCCCCCCCCCCCCCCCCCCCCGCAGCAACCCAAGTGGAGGCCCTGGTATCTGGGATTAATCTGTGTCTACAATGAAACTTTGTAGCCTGGAGCGGAGCCAAGCCTTTTGCTCGCTCAGTGGCAGCCATTTCTGTTTGAAACTTTGTAGCCTAAAGTGGAGGCTTATGCTGGCAATGGCAGGCTAAAGGTTGTCTTCCTCCTTTGCCGTTGCCAGGGAACCCCAAGCCTCTGTTCTCTCCAGCTCAGTGGCTGCTGCCATTTCTGTATCTTTTATAATTGAAACTTTGTAACATTGAGTGGAGGCCTAGACAGGAGGAAAGCTTGGATTCCTCTGTTGCTGGGGATACCCAAGCCTTCCTCCTGCTCTCAGTGGTGGCAGCCATCTTAGATGGGGTTTATTTGCATAACCTGCTTCTGATTGACTAGTGAGCGTGGCTGGTGGGTGTGGCAAAGGTATGGTCAAATTTGTATATTACTCTTTTATTAGATAGGATACACACTATCTCATTAATGAATCCCATGCCCTGGGAAATATGCATCATTACATGGGATGGTGGCAGGAAATGGAGACTCAGAGAAATAGAAGAACTATTCAAGATCCTTTAGCAATTAATGATTCTGAAGACTCTTGACTTTTTCACTGTGATAAGTTTTTCTCAAAGCTTTCAAATAGTAATGATTATATGAAAGTATATAAGATATCCAAATGTGATGTTTCCGATGTTATATTTATTCTTCCACTTAGAATACCAATTAATTTAATTTTTAAAAGAATATGATTTATGATTAAATCATATTTTAAATAAATATGTTACTGGATAATAATGAATTTAGATATATTTAATCACCAACCTTCTACTGAACACTGATTATACGCTAAGGAACTATATTAAGAATGCTGTGAAAATACAAATACAAACAACTGACATTCCATACCCTCAATGTACTTCTCATCTAGTAGGAAGGACAGAGAAATATGGTGTGATATTTATTAGTGGATACCTATGTCTAAGCATTGTGCTACAATTTATAGGCTTTGTGCTATGTTCTATTTTAATTCACTGTTATGGTTTTGAGAACTATTCCATATTTATTTTCTCCTAAAATTAGATATTGTCAAAACATATATAAAATTTTTAAATGCTTTACCTTTTACTTGGGAGGGGGATAAATTTCACTGAGCCAGACCGGTCTCGGCTAGAGGGGGATAAATTTCAAACAAAAGATATTTCAATTAAAGTAATGTTTATTCTAGAATTTAACTATCACTTTCTTTGAGCTGTACATGAAAAATAACAACAATCACCTTTCTTCAGATATATGTTGATCACCATCTAAGTTGAATTTCTATTTTTTAAATAGAAAAGATAATGTTAGTAAAAGAGGCCAAGGTTCTTATAATATCTTACAGATAATGTGTTTCATATTTTGAAAGTTCAAAATTAGTGCTTCATGAAACCAAGAATGTTTATACTATTTAACCAAAGCTGAGATTAAGGGGTGCTTCTGGTTCTCCTTGACTGTCTTTAGAACACAAACAACATATATTTGAAAATAAAACTTTTCACAGATAAAACTTTCTAATACTTTGAATCACATGGATACATGTATTTGTATGTCACATTATTGAAAAATGATTTAATAATACACAGAGAAATTTTGTATGTTTGTACATTGTAAATTTGTTCATTGGTACTCTACTAGGTACCAGACACCATACTTGCACAATGTTTGCACAAAGATGATGTATTTCAACCTGGTTTTAATAAGCTCACATTGAGGGAGGGAAGCAGATAAAACAAATACTCTAATGCTGAAAGCTGAACAAGTGTTCAGACCGAATGACCTAGATCTGTGTGATGTAAGGAAAAGGAAATAGAAACTGTAGGAATAAAGGGAAGGAGAGTGGAAAAGAGGAAAAGGAGAGAAAGAAGGAAGTGAGATAAGAAGAGGGGAAGAAAGAGGAAAGAAGAATGTAGAAAAGAAGGAAAAAGAGATCTACAGGAAAACAAAGTATTACACTTTACTTACAAAAAATTACTTATTAAGCTCATTCATACTCATGCCTGTTTGTGTACCTAAGTATGGGCATCTTTTGGGTATGAAAACAGATGTTAGATTAATGGGTTTTAATATATTTGCATTCTTAATTTAACTACCACCAGATTGTTTTCCAAAATGGCTGGATCAGTTTACAACCCAAACAGCAGCAAACATAGTAGCAAAAAGTTTATATTTCCCATTCTCACCAGTGCTTGCTATTTTTATTATTTTAATTTTATTTCTCTTATTTTTTGTGTGCAGTTGAGTAGCTTTCAAATACATATTAATCTTTTTTTATTTTCTTATAATTAAGAGCCTATTCACATCTTTTGCTGAGTTATCTATTTTATAGAGTGCAGTATATGAATTTTTGGTCACGTATTTTTTTTTTTACTTATGATTTTTAAAATAATTTTTTCTTTTTTGTATTGTATTTTTAGAGAGTTGGAAGGAAAGAGGAGAGAGAGAGAGAGAGAAAGAGAGAGCGAGAGAACAATTTAACATCCATCAGGAGTCTCCTGCATACAACCTGAATCAGGCTCAAAACTGAAACCTGGATATGTTCTCTGACTGGGCCTCAAAACCCCCAACTTTTGGGGTATGGGATGACATTTCAACCAATTGAGCCACATCAGCCAGGGCCAGTTATGTATTTTTAATTTTCTTTCCTATGTATCCAAGCCTTTTTAAAACTACATCTAGGGTATATTTTGCTTTATAATTTTGATTATATATTTCATTCCTAAAATTGTAGTTATTTTTACAGCTTCTACTTCCTTGCTCTTAAGAATTACATCTCATGTCTCTTTATTTGTGTCTAACAATTGTAATATCTGATGTGCTTGGTGGGATCTAAACCCATTGCTGTTTTGTATTCTGGGTAGCTTGTTTCCTCATGTTCTTGGTAGTCTTTGGTGCTGAGTTCATTATGACATCTTAATCTGTAGGTATCCTGTAGATCTATGCAGACACTTTGCTCCACTGAGGATTTCTCTTTTCCATGATGATTATGCTGTTAATACAGAATGAAAAATGTGAGACTGTACATGATAATTAATTTACATTTTAAATTTTTTCACAAAAGTTGATTTACTCTGATCAATTTCAGTGGAAATTAAATTTCTGGAGGCTATCCAAAAATTTCTGGGAAATACTTGAAGGGATATTATTGAGAGTTACCTGAAAGGGATGAATATAGAACTTCAACTAAAATATGCTATAATTAAGGATTTTAGGATTTTTAAAGAATTGGTTCTACAGGGAGAGAGTGTGAGTGAGTGAGAGAAAGGGGAGTGTGGATGTGTGGTATATGTATGTATCTGAGTGAGGGACAGCTAGATCTTGCAGGACCTTCAGGAGACAGTGGTTTGGGCTTGCCTAGCTGGGGAGCCTCTGCTACCACAGTAATTTCTCCCAGACCACCAGCTCTGCTGCAGAGGCCATGCCATCTTAAAGGAGAGAGTAGCAGTGACTGGGATCTTAGCCTCACCTCTACCCAGGGTGTCCTCAGATACCACCTGGGACCACACAGCCACACCAGCCAAGGAATGGATGCCTCAGCTGCAAACCCATGGACACCCAGACTCTAGCCTCCTAAACTGAGGACTACTGTGAGTTCTGGAATATGTTCCCCTCCTTTAGCCCCGGCCACCACAACTGCATGGAAAGCTTCCATCCAACAATGCACAGGGAGCAAGCAGCTGCCACCTGGCATCCTTGTGGGGATAAGCCTTCATGACCCCGTGAGGAGCAGCTGCTACGTAGACTTGGTGGGGAGCAGCCTCCATGACCCTCTTGGGAGCAGCCGTGTCCAAGATGGGGTGGGGAGCAGCCACCACCAAGTGACCGCACAGGGAGAAGCTGTCACATAATGTCCAAAGAGCAGCTTCTCTATGATCCCTTGGGAGCAGCCGCTGTCCTATGACCATCCAAGGAGCAGTCACTGCCCTGTGACCACAAGAGAAGCAGCTGCCACCCACGACCAAGCAGCCTGTTACTAAGCCCTCATCTGCAGCCATAGGCCCAATGTGATTAACACCTAAATCATTCAGTGACTGCAAAATTGGGGAGACAGAATAACAACCCCCAAAGGAAAGAAAAGGAGGAATAGCCAGAAAAAGAACTAAATGAAACAAAGGCATGCAATATGTCAGAAAAAGAATTCAGAATTAGGGCCATCCTATCTAATGAAAGAGTAATAATCAAATTTGACTGTACCTTCACTACACCCACAAGCTACACCCACAGCCACACCACCAGCAAATCAGGAGCAGATTATGCAAATAAACCCCAACCAAGATGGCTGCTGCCACTGAGAGCAGGAGGAAGGCTTGGATTTCCCTGACAACAGAGGAAGCCAAGCTTTCCACGGTTGCCAGCCTAGGTCTCCACTCAATACTACAAAGTTTCAATTATAAAAGATACAGAAGGCAGCCACTGAGCTGGAGAGAACAGAGGCTTGGGTTTCCCTGGCAACAGAGGAAGCCAAGCTTAGGCCTCCACTATAGGCTACAAAGTTTCAAACAGAAATGGCTGCTGTTACAGAGCGAGCAGAAGGCTTGGCTCCACTCCAGGCTATAAAGTTTCAATTGTAGACATAAATTAATCCCAGACCCCAGGGCCTCTGCTTGGGTTGCTAGGGGGCATGACCAACCTGCAAACCTCCACAGACCCCTCACTCAGACCGCCCCTCACCCCAAGGGAACCCCCACTCTGATCTGGGACACTCTTTAGGGCAAACCAGCTGGCCCCCACCCATGCACCAAGCCTCTATCCTATCTAATAAAAGAGTAATTTGCAGATTGATCACTGCTCCAACACACAAGATGGCTGCCCCCATGTGGTCAAAGATCCTGCCCCTATGTGGACACAAGATGGCCACCACATGATGGGCAGCAGGGGAGGGCCATTGGGAGGTTCCAGGTCCTGCAAGGGAGGACAATTATGGGCGATCAGGCCAGCCGAGGAGGGCAGTTGGGAGAGACCAGGCCTGCAAGGGAGGGTAGTTGGGGGCAATCAAGCATGCAGGGGAGGGCAGTTAGGGCTGACCAAGCTGGCAGAGGAGCTAATTTGAGGGCAAACTGGCTGTCAGGGGAGCAGTTAGACATCAATTAGGCTGGCAGAACAGTGCTTAGCAGGTAATCAGGCTGGCAGGCAGGAGCGGTTAGGAGCAATCAGGAGGCAGGCAGGCGAGCAGTTTGGAGCTAGCATTCCTGGATTGTGAGAAGTATGTCCAACTGCCCATTTAGGCCCGATCCTAAATGCTCCAATAAAAATACATAAAGTGGTTAAATGGAGAAGAAAACATAACCCATATATTTGCTGTCTACAAGAGACCCACTGAAGATCCAGAGACTCACACAGACTGAAAGTGAAGGGATTGAAAAATATCTTTCAAGCAAATGGAAATGAAAGAATCCCAGGTAGTAATAATTATATCTGACAAAATAGATCTCAAAGAGAAGGCTATAACAACAGATAAGGAAAGCCACTTCATAATACTAAAGGGATTGATACAATAAGAGGATACAACTCTTGTAAACATATATGCACCCAATGCAGGAACATCCAAATACATAACAAATTTCTGGAAGATATCAAAGAGAGATAGACAGAAATATGATCATAGTAGGGGACTGCAATACTGAACTGACATCACTGGATAAATCCTCTAGACAAAAAAATTAGCAAAGAAACAGGTATCCTAAATGACTCACTAGATCAGAAGAACTTAATTGACATCTTCAGAACATTTCACCCCAAAGCTACAGACTACATTCTTCTCAAGTGCTCATGGGACATTTTCAAAGATAGACTACATATTGGGTCACAGGCAAAGTCTCTCCAAATTCAAAAAGATTGAGATCATATCAAGCATTTTCTCAGACAACAATGGCATAATATTGGTAATCAACTACAATAAAAGCAATAAAATATTTAAACACTGGGAGATTGAATAATGCTATTAAATAATGATTAGCTTACCAAAGAGATCAAAGAAGAAATTAAAAACATCCTGGAAATGAATGACAATGAAAACACAACAATCTAAAACCTATGGGATACAGTGAAAGTAGTACTGAGAGGGAATTTCATAGCATTACAGGTCTACCTCAAAAAAAAAAAAAAAAAAAAAAGGAAAGAAAGAAAAGAAAAAGAAAAGAAAAACTGGTAATTAATTATCTAACTCTACAACTTAAATAATTAGAAAGAGAGCAACTAGAAACTCCAGAGTGAGCAGAAGGAAGGACATAATATAGACCAGAGTGGAAATAAATGACATAGAGATAAAAAAAAAAAAAAAATTTCTAAAGATGATGAAATTAAACAAAGAGTTGGTTCTTTGAAAGGATTAAAAAGATTGATGAATCTCTAGCCAGGCTCACCAAGAAGCAAAGAAAGAGGACCCAAATAAATAAAATTAGAAATGAAAGAGGCAGAATAACAATAGACCCTACACAAATATAAAGGATTATTAAAAATATATGTACTATGAACAAGTCTATTCCAATAAACTAAATAACCTAGAGGAAACAGAGATATTTCTAGAAAAATAAGACCTTACAAAACTCAATTAAGAAGAATAAAAAAAAATCTCAACAGTCCAATAACTAAGGAGGAAACTGAAGCAGTAATAAAAAAATGTCCAGCAAACAAATAACTGAGCCAGATGACTTCACAGGGGAGTTTTATCAAACATTCAAAGAAGAAATAAAACCTATTTCAAAGAACTCAGACTGTTCCAAAAAATTCAAGAGGAAGGCCCACTTCGTAGCTCACTTTATGAAGCCAGCATTACCTTAATAATAAAACCATATAAAGACACTACAAAGAAAGAGAGTTACAGGCCAATATACCTAATGAACATAGATGCTAAAATGCTCAACAAAATCCTAGCAAATAAGATCTAGCATTATATTAGAAAGATCATACACCAAGACCAAATGAGATTTATTCCAGGGATGCATGGCTGGTACAATATCCACAAATCAATAAACGTGATACATCACATAAACAAATTGAAAGACAACAATCACATAATCATATCAATTAAAGCAGAAAATGCATTTGATAAAATTCAAAACCCTTTCTGATAAAAACTCTTAGTAAAGTAGAATACAGGGATCATACCTCAATATAATAAAAGCCTTATATGACAAATCTACAGCCAACATCATACTCAGTGGGCAAAAGCTAAAACCATTTCCCCTAAGAACAGGAACAAGACAGGTATTCCCATTTTCATTACTGTTTGATATAGTACTGGAAGTGCTAGCTATAGCAATCAGATAAGAAGAAGAAATAAAAGGCATCCAAATTGGAAAGAAGAAGTAAAATTGTCATTATTAGCAGATGACACGATATTGAACTTAGAAAATGCTAAAACTCCATAAAACATATTAGACTTAATAAATGAATTCAGCAATGTAGCAGGATACAAAATCAACACCCAGAAATTTATTTATTTTTTTATACATGAATAATGAACTCATAGAAAGGAGCTAAAAAACAATCCTATATACCATTGAAACACAAAAATTAAGGTACATAGGAATAAATTTGACCAAGGAGGTAAAGGACCTGCATTCATAAAATTATGGGATAAAAAAAAAGAGATAGAGGAAGACATACTCAAAAGGAAGAATATACCATATTTATGGATGGGTAGAATCAAAATAATTAAAATACCCATATTGCCCAAAGCAATCTATAGATTCAATACAATTCCCATTAAAATACCAATAGCATATTTCAAAGACCTAGAATAAACTCTCTAAAAATTCATCTGGAGTAAAAAAAGACCCCAAATAATTGCAGCAATCTCAAGAAAGGAGACCAAAGTTGGAGGGATCACAATACCAGATATCAAGCTATACTAAAAAGCCACTCTTCTCAAAACTGCCTGGTACTAGTACAAGAACAGACATACAGAACAATGGAACAGAACAGAGAGCCCACAGATCGATCCAAGCTATTATGCTCAATTAATATTTGACAAAGGAGGCAAGAGTATACAATGAAGTCAAGACAGTCTCTTCAATAAATGGTGTGAAAATTGAACAGGTACATGCCAAAAAATGAAACTACATCATCAACTTACACCACTCACAAAAATAAATTCAAAATGGATAAAAGACTTAAACATAAGATGGGAAACCATAAAAATCTTAGAAGAAGCCATAGGCAGCAAAATAGAAGACATTTGTCAAAGCAATATCTTTACTGTTACAAATCCTAGGGCAATGGAAACTAAGGAGAAAAGAAACAAATGGACTCCATCAACATAAAAGGCTTTTTGCACAGTAAAAGAAACCGCCAACAAAACAACAAGAAAGCCCACTGTATGGGAGAACATAATTGCCAATGTTATTTCTGATATGGGTTTAATCTCTAAAATTTATAGGGCACTCATATAACTTTAACAAAAAGTAGACAAACAACTCATTCAAAAAAATGGCAAAGGACATAAATAGACACTTTTCGAAAGAAGACATAAAGAAGACCAAGAGACATATTAAAACTTGCTCAAAGTCACTATGCATGTCAGAGATGCAAATCAAAACAACAGTGAGGTACTATCTCACATCTGTCAGAATGGCTATCATCAACAAATCAACAAACGACAAGTGCTAGAAAGGATGAGGAGAAAAAGAAACCTTCGTGCACTGCTGGTGGCAATGCTGACTGGTGCAGCCACTGTGGTGAACAGTATGGAGTTTCCTATAAATTCAAAATTGAGCTTCCATTTGACTGAGTAATTCCATTTTTAGGAAAATATCCCAAGAAAACAGAAATACCAATCAGAAAGGATATATAAACCTCTATATTCATAGCAGCACAATTTACAATAGCTAAGATTTGGAAACAGCTTAAGTCCCCATCAGTAGATAAATGTATAGATGTACTGTGGTATATCTACATAATGGAATACTACACTGCTGTAAAAAAGAAATTCTTACCATTTGCAACAGCATGGATGAAACTGAAGAGCATTGTGCTAAGTGAAATATATCACTTAGAGAAAGATAAATATCACATGATCTCACTCATTTGTAGCATTTAATGAACAACATAAACTGATAAACAAAAATAGAACCAGAGTCATAGAAGCATCAAACAGACTGTCTAACCAATGAAGGAAGGCAAGGAATGAAGGGGTAAGAGATCAACAAAAGTACTTGTATGCATGCAAAAGAGCATAACCAATGGACACAGTAGGGGGGATGGAGGGTGAGGGCATGTGCTGGGGGTTGGAGCTGTCCAGAGAGAGGTCAATGGGGGTTTATGTAATATACTAAACAGTAAAGAATTTAAATAAAAAATAAAATAAATTGGTTCTGATCTGACCAGTAGCTCAATTAGAAGTGTTGCCCCATACACCAAAAAGTCAAAGATTTTATCTCTATTTGGGGCACTTGCTGGAAGGAACTGATCAATATTTCTCTCTCAAATCAATGCATCAATGTTTCTCTCTCTCTTTCTTCCTACTCTTCCTTCCTCTTTCTTTTAATTATAAAAATCCTATATAGTAAAGAAATAATAGGCAAATTGACCCTCACACCCTCATGTCACAAGATGGCCACCCCATGTTGTCACAAGATGGCTGTCCCCATATTGTCACAAGATGACCGGCAGGGGAGGGCAGTTGTGGGGGGACCAGGCTTGCAGGAGAGGACAGTTGGGAACAACCAGGCCTGCAAGGGAGGGCAGCTGGGGGTGATTAGACTAGTAGAGGAGCAAGTAGGTATCAATCAGGCTGACAAGGGAGTGGTTAGGGGCAATCAGGCAACCAGGAAGACAAGTGGTTAGGAGCCAGTGGTCCTGGATTGTGAGAGGGATGCCTGACTGCCAGTTAGGACTGATCCCACAGGCAGTCGGATATCCCCTGAGGGTTCCCAGATTGGAAAGGGTGCAGGCTGGGCTGAGGGACACCCCTCCAGTTCATGAATTTCCTGCACCAGGATTCTAGTAGTAGTAGTAGTAGTAGTAATAATAATAATAATAATAATTGATTCTTATGGAAATCAGGCAATATTGTGAAAAATGCTACCTATCAAAAACGGTTTTCTTGATATTTGAGAAAAGGTTTTCTAAATTCTATGCTAATATTTTATGTTATTTTTGTGGCATTTTCTGTCATTTGAGTGTTTTGTTTTGTTTTGTTTTCTGAAAAAGAGAGACTTGTCTCCATAAGAAATATCCAAACCTGTAGAGAATTTTTATGAGTTTATTTGAGTCAAACTGATGACAATTTCAGGGAATGGATTGAGAAAATGTTCAAGCAAATGGCAGTTTTACCATTGATTGTATAAATTAAAATCAAAGAAGATGACTTAAGGGATTACATGAAATCCATTGCTGATAAATACAGAGGTGTTATCTCAGGGTTGGATAAAAAGTAAAATGGAAAGACACACCCTTCTTTTGCATAGGTGGGTATAGGATAGTTAACAGTTAACAATTTACAGATAACATAACAATGAGGGTTCTGTGGTCTGTGTTCTGGTGCAC
The DNA here is from genome assembly GCA_027563665.1 of Antrozous pallidus. NCBI lineage: Eukaryota > Metazoa > Chordata > Mammalia > Chiroptera > Vespertilionidae > Antrozous > Antrozous pallidus. Next base: position 149,654,395 of record CM050508.1, on the reverse strand, counting down.
TGATTGTGCCCTGAGGGGTCTGGAAAAGGAAATTGCCCCAACATTCCAACTGTTTGTTATCATAGATGCAAAAAGACAACAGACAGGCTCAGTTAAGGTAAAGACCTTTGTCAGGGAAAATAATAGCCTAGGACATGACTAACCACCAATACTTACTTTTATTGTTTGTTTGTTTGTTTTTTGTTTAGGAAGTTTTCATTTCAGACCAATCTATGTGATTACTTTTGGACTCTGACACCTGAACTTGTCAAGTTTAGTATGTGGCCCATTGTTTGCGCATAGAGTGTTTCAATACAAATATATTAAACTCTTACATTTATTTTAAATTATTTCAGAAATTAAAACAGAATTAAAAGAGACTGATACTGATACAAGTGTCCATAGAAATCAAAAGCCAAAGGAGGACTTTTCTCTATTGTGTCATTTGTGACTCTTGCGAAGTTAAATGTCTTATGTACATTTTGAGAGGTTTGCTTGGATTAGGTTGAAATACCTTCTCCTTTTCAGGTTATTGATATTCAAATGACAATAAGGGGAAATCACAAAAAAGTTTGCTGCCAATTCCTAGTCCTTGAGCATAAAGTAAAAAATCAGAAACTACAATAATATTGTTAAGTGTGACAGTATGACATAATGGTTGCTGATTAGTAGAAAGAAGGAAAAAGTGAATTAAAAATCTCCTGTTGTAGCCTAGCCAGCATGGCCCAGTGCTTGAGCTTTTACCTATGAACCAGGAAGTCAGGGTTGGATTCCTAGTCAGAGCACATGCCTGGATTGCAGGCTCCATTCCCAGTGTGAGATATACAGGAGGCAGCTGATTAATGATTCTCTCTCATCATTGATGTTTTTGTCTCTCTCCTCCTCTCTTCCTCTCTGAAATCAATAAATATATATATATTTTAAAAATCTCCCATTGTAGAACAAGGTAGAAGAAACATGTTAAATTAAAAATAACAGAATTCATGACTGTTGAAGAGAAAATTAAGTTTTTGCTCAATTGCTACAATGATTTAAATATCATCTTCTCTTTGTATCATTCTATTTATCTCCAATAGATTGTTGCATGAATTATTACCTACCCAAACCTCCAGATTGGGTTCTTGAATATAATAATATCCTTCACTGAAAGGAATCAGGGCTCCTTGTAGAAGAGATCATTCAATGATTGGGGCAAAAGTTTTCAAGATGAATATTTAAGTTTGGTAGATCAAAGTCTTGCCTATCAATATGATCAGTCCTTTAAAACTCAGCAATGCCCACACATACAGACACATACAGACTCAGATCAAGGATGGGTGGTCAAATCATTCAGTAAATAAAAGGAAGTGAAGGATTTTATTTATTTCAGTGATAAAAATACCTTCCCAATTGGTTGGTTTGAATTGATGTTGCAATCCACCTAAGATGTAAAAGATATTTCACTTGCAGAATTGAAACTTTAAAAACATAAAATTGAGGAGAGGATTTTAAAGTTGTCTGAAGTTTAAGCCAGTTGAGCAGTGAATGTTCAGGAATGTTTTGGGCTTCTTTCACACCAGTGACTGTGCTTGGTGATTGGTTGGTCTGTTAGAGTGTACTACATTCCCATGGAGAATTTTGGATTACCTGGGAAGCTTTACTCCGTAACTAGGCACACTCTTTGTTATTTCTAGGTTTATAGATTTATCTCTGCAATTTTTTTTTGCACCCTTTATTAAAGAGACACTGTGCATCTGTTATTGGGAGGGAGCGCTCCTTATCTTCCACCTTTTGCTGGAGGATATAAGTTTCTTGAAATATCCAGAGTAAAGGAATTTCCAGAGACTCAGTTGAGGGGTGGGGGGTGAGGGGGAATGAGATATTGTAGAGAGCTTTATTTCAGTGGAATTAAACCCTGGAGTTTTCAATATCCCATTTCCCTTCATCCAGCAAAGGAAAAAGTCCAGTTGTGCCTTTAAGAGGGTTAAAGTTAAAGCGGTTGCCCAGAGTTTCCATTTCACATTGGAGCATATGTTTAGTTAAGCACATGACTATGGAAGACACTGGCGAACAAGAGAGCCACAAGAGCCAAGAGTCAAGAGCAAAGAGAGAGAACCCCTTTGTTTGGGGAATTATGTGTCCCCAAATTTTCACAGGCTTGCAGTGACTCTGTCCCCTCTAGCCAATGACCTCTGTTCTCGGGTTTTACTTTCAGGCACCTCCTCTACATCACCTCGACTTTACTTCCCATGGATCCATCCTCCCCTCTGTCCTGTCCCTTCTGCAGGGAATGGACTGGTGGTTCCCTGGGGAGTGTGAAATTGCAGCTTCCTGGTGAAGCTGCCCAAATGATCATGCTAATAAGGTCTGGCCACCCCTTTGCTTCTTTCCTATTACTAATGATTAGCTAATTACAATGGTATAGCATCCTCTGTGCAGGTTGGCGTCTTTGTCTATCAATCACATCTTTTTTTTACAGCATCTATCACACTGGATACGCAAATTGACTAGATTTTTAAAGCCAAGTTTGGGGGTACAGCTTTAAGGTCAGAGGTGAGAAATAAAATCCTGAGAATGTACTTTTTGTGTTATAGTTATGTACTGAGCTAAAATTTTATAAAAATCAAAACAAGCAAATAAAAATTAACACAGCCCTAACTAGTTTGGCTCAGTGGATAGAGTGTCTGTCAGTCTGCAGACTGAAGGGGTCCCAGGTTCAATTCTGGTCAAGGGCATGTATGTTGGCTGTGGGCACATCCCCAGTAGGAGGTGTGCAGGAGACAGCTGATTGATGTTGTTAAATCTCTATCCCTCTCCCTACCTCTCTATAAAAAATCAATATAATCCTATATAATAAAAAAGAAACATGCAAATTTGACTGTACCTTTACTCCTGATTGGTTATGCTACCAGCCAATCAGGAGTGGGGGTGGGGCCAAGTGGTGTGAGCGCCCAGCCCGGGGTGGAGATGAAACAGCAGTGGCGGCGAGCGCCCAGCCCCCGGGGCTGAGCTGAGCAGGCATTGGGTAGGCTGGGGGTGAGCCATCAGTTGGGCATCACCTGAGGGCTCCCAGTATGTGAGAGGGGGCAGGTTGGGTTGAGGGACCACCCACGCCCAGTACATGAATTTCATGCACCGGGCCCCTAGTATATATATAAAAATTAACTCAAACAAAATTAATTCATTTTAGTGCTCAAGTCATCTGGTCATGAATGCTAATTAACTATATTGTATGAAGTGATTTAATCCTTAGAAGTTGCATAAGGAGATTATTAATTATTATAAAAATGAAATATATATTTCTAGACATATAATATGCAAGAAGGTAAATATAAAAAAGGCCCTTTGGACAGGAATGTCATAAAATTAATTGACAAGGACAAAAAACAAATGTAAATGCTAATCCATTTAAAAACATTTTGTATAACCGAGACTCAAGAAGATAGGCAAAGAGAATGAAATAAAAAAAAATACACACAAAATAAACAGAAGGGCAACAACAACAAAAATAGCTATTGAGGATGGGGAAAAGGTTTACTTAGCTGAGAGCAAAATGAATCATTTGCTTGAGTATTCCCCAAAGAAGAGGAATGTAGCATTCAATAAACTTGCAACACATTCTCCTTGGAGGGAAGTGAAATGTTAAAAGGCTTTATCATCAGAGTAGAGCAGATAATTAGGCAATTACAACTATTAAATTTGACAGAGCATTAGTTTAAATGCATTACTCACCAGAATTCTGAAGGAAGTAACAAATAATACAATTTTTAGTAAATTCTTTTGATAACTCATTGAGGTCACACCCCATCAGATGGCTGAAAGGTCCTAATATATTGTTATTCGAAAAAAGCACGTACATACACATACACACACATACAGTCCTGGAAAAAACTCCCCAGGAAAGACTAAATCTTTTGAAGTCCCTTTCCTACTTTTATATGCAATATTATACTATGCTTATAGATATTAACCTAACAGTTATCAAAAGACCTTTCAAAAGTAGGCAGCAAATATCATTTCAGAATCTTTTACCTTGATTTATAGGTGTTAAGGCAGAAACAAAAAAGAAGTCACCTTGAAAGCTGGTGGAAAGACCCAGTCTAGGATTTAAGTAATTGACAATTACCAAACATTTGGTAATGCATAATTTAGAAACACCAGTCTCAACTTCGAACACTTCCCTTATCACCTTGTTATAAAATCTTTAAATGGATTACTGCTGTATTTTTAAAATGCATGAAATAGTGCTACACTGAATAATAATTTAATATAATAATCACATTGTTTTCTGTAAGTATCCCTGTGATTTTTGATATCAGCTTTATTACTCACTTTCCAAATTCCACATGTTTTACAGGTTTCACTAAATCCTCCTTGTAGCCATATGAATTATTGCTGCTTGGAATAAAGAACTTTAAAAACAATCATCTTGTTCACTGCACCAGAATCCCATTTTATTTCTAAAGATTCACAGTGAGTGACAACAATAGCACATCTTTTTTTTTTATGTCTGTTTATTTTTGTTAATCCTCACAAAGGATATTTTTCCTTTGATTTTTAGAGAGAGTAAAAGGGAGGGATGTGGAGAGAGAGAAACATTGATATGAGAGAGACATTGAAATAATTGCCTCCTGCACATATCCCAACTGATGGCTGGGGATTGAACCTGCAACCCAGGTGCATGCTCTTGATCAAGAGTAGAACTTGTGATCCTTTGGTGCTGGCCAATACTCTAACCACTGAGTAACACTGGCCAGAACAATAGCACACCTGTTTTAATCAACTGCTCTTGTTGCATAGTCATGTGACAGAAAAATAATGGCAGCACTGCGTCTTATTATAAGATCTTAGTAGATCTTAGACCTCCTAAGGTGCTTTACTCTTTTTGACACTGTATTATAAAAAGTGGGCTGGTAGCCTGGATTGAGAATTCAGTTAGACAGAGTCCTGGCTTCTTTATATCTGTGTTCTCTCACAATATTAGTGCACTCACTCTTTGTTAATTCATTATTGCTTGAAGGGATGGATGCATACAGAATCATTTCAATAAGCTTTTTTATTGAACATTCTCTTATGGACAGTCTCCATGGAGGAATTTTTGGCCGCCTTTTTCATAATTCCACATTGGCCTCTATTGCAGTATTTACAGCTCTCTTTGTTATCTGCTACTTATAAGTCTGCTGTTCCCATAGTATGGTAATGCTAGTTCTGGCCTAGCCACATGCTTTGTTAATTATTATATATTCAGTGCCAAACACATAGTAAGTACTCAGTAAATGTTAGCTGAATGAATAAATGCATATGTTCCCCTCTTATCTCTGTCTGCTAATATATACCTCTTAATAAACAACAACAATAATGAACATATTCACACACATTGCAATTTTAATACCATTTTAAATATGCAGCCATTATATAGTAAGTGATTAATGGTTGCATCACGGTGATGATTGTGATTTTATTTTAATTTTATTTCTCATACATGCTATCACAGTTTTTTCTGTGAGTATCTCTGTAATTTCTGATATCAGCCTGAGTTTACAGATAGTTCATGAGCTCATAAGGACCTCAGTGTAAATTAGTAAAAAGAGCACTGTTGTTTGGTCTTTAGAAGACCATTGTTATCTTGGCTTTACTTTGAAGAAATCAATTTATCTCTCTGAGCTGAACACCATCATCTATAAAGTGATGGTATTAAAGTGGGAAATATTTAAAATCCAACCCTACTAACTCTAAATATCAATTATGCTAGAAAAAATAAATTTAATAAATATTTATTGATTGCTGTATAATAGCAGAGTACTTAGAGAGACATAACATTCAGAAAGACAGTCCCTGCCGGGGTCTATATACTCTTGGAAATCTCTGTGATGATGAAAATGTTCTATAATCTTCACTGTCTGATAAAACAGACAGTGAGCACATGCAACCATGGAGCACTTGAAAGGTGGCTAGTAAAATAAAATAATTTAATTTTAATCCATTTGAATTTAATAGTCACATGTGGCTGGCAGATACTGTACTGTGCAGTGCAGGTTTAGAGAGACTGATATATGAATAAGTAACTGAGACTGTAGTAAGTTAGAAAACAAGTATAATAAGGGAAATAATTCAATTTAAAGAAATATTTCTATGTTTAAAAATGTATATAAATTTTTTTTAAAAAATGGATTTAAAACAATAAATAATAAACATTGAAATTAGCTGAGTACTCAAGTATTTATGTAAGAATCTCTTAGCAGTGTCTAAATGACCTTAGGTAAGGCATTCTTTCAGGATATCTAAATCTGGTTAGAAGACATATTTTTAGCTAAGAATTAGAATATATTGAGGAGCAGAACAAACACAATCATGTTTTGTATAATCAGTTTATAGAATTCCAAATGGCTGTTATGATTCCATATAATTGTAATGAGTACAGGGATAGAAAATCATAAAGGCCAGAATAAAATCAAAGTACAGTATAGATTCTGGCTTAAGCAGATGACAAAGGGAAATGGTTGTACAAGTGCAATAATATATTAAAATTCTCACTATAAAATACTTTGGCAAAAATAGAGTGACAAAATCCATGTTCCCAAACATTTTAGAAAGAAAGGAGATGGCTAGTCAGAGCATGGATTCTCAATACAAGTTATTTTATCAAACCATATGAAAGCAAAACCATGGAATAGCATGCTATGTACACTAAATATCACCATATTATTCTGTTGAAAGGATGTAACTAAAATTAAAGAGGTAGAATGGAGGGCAACCAAAAAAACTTAATATTTAAAAAGATAGAATATCCTGTAAAAAGAATGCTATCTGGCTTTAGCAAATATGATCTTAAGAAAGATGACTAAAAAGAGAACTGTGAATGAATTTTTAGGGTCTGAGTGGAAAGGCTTTATTGATGATGACTTCAAATTGAAAAGGGGAAAATGTAAATTAGGCAACACATCCTAGTAGTGAGTCTATCAGACAAATGGAAGAAAGGTTGCTAAAGAAGGTTGTTGAAGTACCATTACTAAAGATATTAAAAAATGCATTAAATTATAAATTTAACCCTTCTGTTGGTAAAACTTTACAAAAGATTCTAGCACCATAAAATTGATAACTGCAAACTGAGTAGCTAGGACATAGGTTAAAGATTTCAAATGACTAAAGTTTAAGTTGAGTTTTGTCCTAAACATTTGAAGGGCAAATACAGAGGAAACAAAATATAGTAGGTGAGGCATTGACATTGGAATTGGAAAGACTTATATTTCAATTCTCATTCTGTCTCTACTAACACTCACAACTGGAATCAAATTGCTTTACCTCTCTGAACTTAAGTTTCCAAAACTGAAATGAATTTAATAAAACTTACTAAAAGAAATTATATTTAATGAAATTATAAGTGGAAAATGCTTAGCTCTGTGTCTGGACATTCTTTTGTTCCTTATAAGCATGGGCCTCAATACAGTCAACTGTAATGTATATGTACACACTATCAAAAAAACACCCTTCTAATATTTATTGAGCACTACCATGTAAGAGGCATTCTCTTAGGTACTAGCTATATAAATAAAGGAAGGATGCTGCATTCTTTGCCCTTAAGGAATCACTGTCTAATCCGGGAAATAGATTCATAAATAATACCTATGTAAGTCAAACCATAAGAATGGTTCTAAAAAGTCATGAACAAGTGCTTTTGGAAAAGAGGAAGGTAAGATTGGAAGAAGCAGGACAGAAGTCTGTGTGAAATAGGATAAAGTCTTTATTATATAATAGTGGCCTGGTGCACGAAATTCGTGCACATTAAAAGGGTATTAATTAGAGGAAATAATTTAATATTGCTATTTTCTCTTTCTCTATAATAGAAGTATCAGAGACTAAAGAAAATTAGTAAAATGTACATGAAAACCTTCCTCCTGTCAGAGTCTGGGGCACACCATGGAGCCCAGAGTCAAGTCCCCACTCACTCACATGTGCCTCAAAATCACGTGAGACCCAAAACAAGCCGCACACCCTCCCCTGCATTGGGATAGATCCTGGCCCTGCCAGTCCCACTCTTGTCAAGCCACCCAGGGTAGGGTGTGTCCTCAGGTCCAGCACCAGAATAGGGGGCATGGCCTGAGGTCCCCCATCAAGTCCCACCAGGTAGGAGACATGACCTGAGATTCCCTGTTAAGCCCCGCTGGGTAGGGGGCATGGCCTGAGGTCCCCTGTCAAGCCCCACCAGGAGGAGGAGCACAGCCTCAAGTCCCCCAGCCCAGCACCGGGAGGGAGGCACAGCCTCAGGTCCCTTGTCAATCCTCACTGGCATGGGGACGCAGGCTCTGGTCCCCTGTGAAGCCCTGCTTGGGGCGGGGGGGGGGGGGGCACAGCCTGAGATCCCCTGTCAAACCCAGCCAGGCAAGAGGGGCACAGCCTCAGGACCCCTGGCCTGGTGCTGGGGCAGAGGGTATGGTCTGAGGTCCCCTATCCTGGTGCCGGGATGGGGGTGCAGCTTGAGGTCCCCTGTCAAGCCTTGGCTGGTGGAGAGAACAGTGAGGTCCGCTAATCCAGCAACAGGATGGGAAGCGCACCTTGAGGTCCCCTGTCAAGCCCTGCCAGGTTGGGAGTGTGGCCTGTAGACCCCTGTCAAGCCGCACCAGGTGGGAGGCACAGCCTGAGGTCCCCCAGCCTGGAGCTGGGGTGGGGGGAGCAGCCTGAGATACCTTAGCCCAGAGCCAGGGTGGGAAGCACACCTTGGGGTTCCCTGTCAAGCCCTGCCGGGTGAGGGGCATTGCCTGTGGTCCCCTGTCAAGCCCCTGTGGATTGGGGGAGGGTGTAGGCCTCCCTTCCCTCGTGCTGTGGCCACATCCCCTCTGCCAGCCTCCCATCCAGCTGTCACGACCACCTCATGCTCTCCATGAGCAGGTATACATAGGGAAGGCTTGGCCAGGATCATTGGGAGGGGGTGATGGGAGCCAGCATCTTGGGTGGGCTGGGCCTCACAGCCTCTCTGCTTCAGCTCCCAGCACCCCGGACCTAAGGAGTAGTGCTTTCACAGGAGTCTGGCAGGCACTGGATATGGCGATGCCTTAAAAACAGAAAAGCCCCCTTTAACTCTGGCTGGAAGTGTGTTGGGAACTTATGGTCGGGGAAAGCAGCCCAACATCAGGGCTGAAATAAGACATTGTGTAGCCTCTGGAGGGGGCAAACCAACAGTAAAAGGCATCTTTAAAACAAAGACATTTAAACATACAGTGGATATTAGGTGATATTAAGGAATTACCTTCACTTTTGAAGGTGTGACAACGGCTGAATATTTACTTCTTTTTTAAAGATACTCATCAGAGGATATTTAAGTGGGAAACAACTTTCTTTGAAAGTATGGTGGTGTCCTGGCCCAGCCCTCCCCACACCACAGACGCCTCAAGGACCTAGCCTCTCATGCTGGCTCGCTAGGCCCTCAAAAACACCCTGTGCAGAGGAGTGGTCCCTGCTTCATTCCCCGCCCCCGCCAGCTTGAAGCAAAGCGTTCCCAGCTGGTGCTGGTGTGAAGCGCTTTGTTCCCACCTGCACAGGTGTGAGGTGAAGTGTTCCCCACAGGCGTGAAGCACTGGAGGTGCCTGCGAGAAGTGAACCATTTGTGAAGGGAAGTGTTCACTGGCGTCCTGGCAAGCCGTGGCCACGCCCCTAATCACACCCCCTGCTCCTGATTAGCTGGTAGCATAGCCAATCAGGATCCAAGGTATGGTCACATTTGCATGTTACTCTTTTATTAGATAGGACTAGGGGCTCAGTGCATGAAATTTGTGCACTGAGGGGGGATGTCCACCTGCCAGCTTAGGCCTGTTCCCAGGGACTGGGCCTAAATCGGTAGTTGGTCATCCCTCTTGCAGTCCAGGACCCCTTGCTCCTTACTTATCACTTGCTTGCTTCTCTTTACCACTCAGCTCACTGCTCCTTAGGACTGCTGCAGAGGCTGGAGATGCTCCCACCACCACCACTGCTCTCACCAACCATGAGCCCAGCTTCTAGCTGAGTGGTGCTCTCTCTGTGGAAGTGCACTAACCAACAGGAGGCAGCTCCTGCATTGAGCGTCTGCCCCCTGGTGGTGAGTGTGCATCATATCAACCAGTCCTTCTGGTTGTTCTGCCATAACAGTTGCTTAGGCTTTTATTGCATAGATTGGTGTTAGAGTGTACCTTTCACGTTTTTAGTTTTAAGAGTGTATTCATTTATGTCTTTAGCATATATTTATTTAGCACTTACTATATTCCAAGCTCTGGAACACAATGATGAAGGAGGTACAGTGGTGTCTGTCCTCACTGAGTTTATAATTTGGTTTAAATTGAATCGTAGAGCTGTGCCACCCTTTCTTACAAGGTTGTCCATGGAATCACATAAATTTCATGGCATGGGCCCCTTGTCTCACAATTTTTATATTCAAAGAAGCATTAAGAACAAATCAGAAGAGAGAAAAAACTTTAATCAAAAGGGACTATACAGACTGAAAGGTATAGTATATGTGGAATTTCCCCCAGTCTTTTCTGTTTGGGCTTACTGACAGAGTATAAGAAATTCTGAGCATAAGGAAGTGTATTAAGCTTTAGAATATAAATGTCTCACTTTTCTTTTAATACCAGTGGACAGAGCCAGCTTTTTCTCTCTTCTGTTGCCCTCCTGGTTCAGGACTAATCTTTTAAAACTTCATTGCCATTTGTTTAAGAAATTAATAAATTAATACATACATACATACCTTTCAATTAAAAGGCTCATCTTTTTATTCTCAAATGTTCATTTCTAGTCATTGATGCTTTTATAATTGTTCTTTTGGTTCAGGCTGACATTTCAGTTGCCCTCTTCAAAGAAATGGTATTTATGAAGAAATTCAGTCATATTGTTGCAAAATTAACTAAGCATTGAGCTTACTTTGTATTTCTTTTTCCTTTAGACATCCTCTTCTTAACCTCTTCCATTGCCAGACTGAACCACTTATGTTGAAAGATGGTATTTCATGGATCTGAGGAAACACTTTCTTTAAAAAGTAAAATGCTTTGCCATTTGAAAATTGGAGACCATCCTTTGTCTTTTTGCCCAGAAATCCATAAAAAGAAGATAGTGCCAATAGCCATTAGAATTACCTACTGCAGTGAAGGCCATATAAACACTTAGCTAGATGTATTTGAATATAGCTGCATTTAATAAACCACCCAAAATTTTGTTAAATGATCTATGGACCAAAACTGTAAATAGCCTAATAAATTGCTGGTGCTTAAAAATATATTGGTGATGGATAAGAAGAATCCTGTCACACTCAGCAAAATGATCGAAGCAATTGGCATTACATTTGAAGAGAACCAGAAATCAGATACAGAAATATTAATGTTCATGTTCAGGTACACTTCTGATCCTGGGTGTATTCATTTAAAATAATCTGATTTTTAAATTGCTAATTGATTTGCTGGGTACTGGGGAACCTCCATAATCTATATAAATTTTTCTCCTTGTTTTCAGGAAAGTCAGCACAGTGTTCTTAGAATTTTACCCAGCACAGATCTTATAGCACTTTCTCTCTCTCTCTCTCTCTCTCTCTCTCTCTCTCTCTCTCTCTCTCTCTCTCTCTTCTCTCTCTCTCTCTCTCTCTCTCTCTCTCTCTCTCTCTCTCTCTTCTCTCTCTCTCTGTCCACATCTCTTTTTCTGATACTTTTAAAATAATTTTTAAATAAAATTAAGAGTTTTACCTGTCTTTTTGGTCTCCTAAGAGAAAGAAAATAATATTTGAAGTCAAGTTTTGTTTATTTAGCCTCAGATTGGTAAGAATGCAATTCGAAATTTTAAACACTGTGATTTGTTTGCTATCATTGGTTCAATATTTTTGAAAAGACAATCACAGACAATGCTGTGGGAGACAATGAAGGACTAGAGGTAATGGAAATAATTTCTAGGTTTTACATAATGTTTTTCTCATTAACTACGTTAGTTGTTAAGTCTTCAAAAACTCTTTTAAACAATGAGATTTTAATGATAATTCAATAGCTCGAATTCAAAATGTGCTTAAATAATGGCTGTTTTACCATGGGTTTGAGCAGAATACAAATTTTGTTTTAAGACCCAGGTCTGAGCCCATGCTTTTGCTAATAAGCTGTCTCTTTGGAAGAGTCACTAAATTCTCTGATTCTTTTGTTGTCCATCTGTCACAGGGTGAATGACCTTCCTTATTCTTGGGCAAAAGGAATAAATAAACATTTCCTAGGTTTTTCAAGTGTCAATTTAATCCAAGCATTGAATGCAACTGAAAACAGATGCAAAAGACAAAGAGGAAGGCTTTGTTTAAATGATGACTGGAAAATACACAACATTGAAATACAGTTTGTTCTACACAGAGTGCTACATATTGTAGTTGATATGCATTCATTGAATAGATGCTTTTGCTGGCATTTTATAGATAAAAAAAATTTTTAAAAAATAAGTGATGTTTTTTGTGTGCATTAAAATTGTTAACAGATAATCAGTGGAGGGTTGACTTTAGATCTCTCTTACCTGTAATGGTGATATATTTACACTGAACCAATGAACTATCTCCACAGTTTCAACTGGTCTCTGTTGTGATTGAAATGTTTGAGACAGCTGTCCAGGATTATTGGAGAAACAATATGTGACGAAGAACAGATGTCTTCTTCATTTGAAGTTTACTCGTCTGTTTAGGATTCAACCTCTGACCTTATCTTTATGAATACACAGAGCTAGACAAATTAACTGGCCACATTTTTCTGTTCTCATAGCCACCAGATAATATTCTTAGAGAAAGAATATGATGTAACAGGTGTTATGATCTTGGCCTAGGGACCTTTGATTGCCTCAAGTTCACTTTCTCTAAGGGGCAAGAACATAAAATCTAGCAAATATTTAGTACTGGATATCAGTTATCTTGCTTTATGGTTTGGCTAGGTAGGATTATTATCTTTCAAACTTGTTATGTAACTGGGAGATAAATTACCAAAATTTGATTTGTCTTCTATAAATTTAGATATCATTTTTGTGAGACAGATACAATGAAAATGGCAAAAGTCCTTAATATACCTATCCTATCTAATAAAAGAGTAATATACAAATTGACCATTACTCCAACACACAAGATGTTTGCCTTTATGTGGTAAAAGATGGCTACCACAAGATGGCTAGCAGAGGAGGGCAATTGGGAGGGACCAGGACTGCAAGGGAGGGCAGTTGGGGGCAAACAGGCTGGCAGGGGAGCAGTTAGATATCAATCAGGCTGGCAGGGGAGTGATTAGGGGGTGATCACACTGGTAGGCAGAAGCAGTTAGGGGCAATCAGAAAGGCAGACAGGTGAGCAGTTGGGAGCCAGCAGTCCTGGATTGTGAGAGGGATGTCTGAGTGCCCATTTAGGCCCGATCCCGGTAGGATTGGGCCTAAATGGTCAGTTGGACATTCCTCGAGGGACTGCAGATTAGAGAGGGTGCAGGCTAGGCTGAGGGACACCCCTCCTCCCCTTCCCTATGCACAAATTTTGTGCACCAGGCCTCTAGTGGGATAATAAGATGATTTAGCTATGGGAAAATAAAGTCCCCCTTAACCTCCAACCTATCAAAATGCAGGAGGAAACAAGTGCCTTTGTTCCACTTCTGAATTGGGATAATGAATGATAGGAAAGTTACTTGATAAAGCTCAATTACACACATATTATTTTCTGATTTTAGGTTTCTTATTAGAATGTTCTCTTTTAAGTATGATGTTATGAAAGAAGAATTTAAGTACCATACTCTAGGCTGTAAATCAAATATCTGTGTCCACCTTAAGTTAAAATATTTGTGTCCTTCTTAAATCCTTAAAATGATGAGATCTGAAGGTAAGACATTTGGGAGAGTGGAGCCCTCTTTAATAAGATTGATACCTTTCTAAAAGAGACTCCAGAGAGTTCCTTTCTTACCTGTTGCTCTGCAATGACACGGCACATAGATCACTGCCTATGAACCAGAAGAAAGCACTCATGAGACACTTAATCTGCTAGTGTCTTGATCTTGGACTTCCCAGACTCCAGAGCTATGAGGAAGAAATGTTTGCTACTTAAGCCACCCATCCTAAGGCATTTTTGTTATAGCAGCCCAAACAGGCTCTCTCTCTCTCATATATATATATATATATATATATATATATATATATATATATACTTATATATATAAATCTCCTACATAATAAAAGGGTAGTATGTAAATTGACCAAATGGTGGAACGACTGGTCACTATGATGCATACTGACCACCAGAAGGCAGATGCTCAATGCAGGAGTTACCCCCTGGTGGTAAGTGCGCTCCCACACGGGGAGCAACACTCAGCCAGAAGCCGGGCTTAGGCCTGTGAATGCAACAGCGGTGGTAGGAACCTCTCCCACCTCTGTGGCAGCACTAAGGATGTTTGTGGCTTAGATGGGTCACAGTTGAACATCCTTAGTGCTGCCATGGCGGTCATCCCACAATTAGGTCAATTAGCATATTACTCTTCACCTTCTCAAGTACAATTAAGGTCAGGTAAGGATAAAAGAATAAGAATTTTTAACAGTGCTGGTTTCTTTCACCTGAAGGTCTCTTGCTTTTATCTGCAACAAAAGAAAAACATAGTTTATCTACTGTGTGATGCACTTAGTAAATAAATATTCCTAAAATGTGTTCCAAGATAGATTCATTAACCTGCTCTATTTTTTAGTATTCTCAGATAAAGAGTATGCAACTTTATTAGTTATAGCAGATATTTAACTTTAATAGGAAAAAACAAAAACCTGTAACCAATATTAGATATTGCTTCTGGGTGGCACTTATACAAACTGTATACTTCATTTTTCTTAAAAGTTAACAGTTTATAGAAGTCATTAAATGCTTTTCTAACTAGATATAAATAGAAATAAGTATTTCTTTTTGTAAATGTGTTATCTACACTTTTGGTGTCTTTAAGTGTCTTAGAATCCTATGGTCTATTTCAAGGTAATACTACTGACTTGAAATAACCATCAATAATCTTGATGTATTTATTTAATTTCTTAGTTAGACTTACTTAAATTAGCTTAGATTTCAAAGTCTGAGAGAATAATTTATCAGATTCATAATTGGTTATTGTGAAAGACTAAAATTTTCTTTATCACATATATTTTTATCAATGACTAAACTTATAAATACAATAATAAAAACATCCAATACAAAAATAAAATAAAGAATTTAATAACTTCTGCTCAAATCATCATTCTTCATTTAATCATGTTTTATGAGTGTACAACTTTGCACATATTCATTTTTCATTCATTTGAATAAAGATACTGTAAAACATTTAAAAAATAAAAAAATAAAGAATGAAAGCGATTGAACTATTGAACTAATCATTTGTATAAGTGGCACTGAAAGGAATCAAAGACCAAAACTTAGGCAAAAAAAAAAAAAATTTGAGCTCTAGCACTTCTAACTCCTAAAGATGTAATGTTGAACAAGTCACCTAGCTTCTGTACATGTGGATAATGTCATCTCACCAGTAGGGTTGTTGTAGGATTAAATAAAATCACAATGTCAAGTTCTTAATGGAACCTCTATCACATCATCACTTCTGCCAACTTTCATGTAGGTGATCCTTCCATTTAAATGTGCTCTGAATAGATATTAAACTATCTCTTTACATGTGGTTGATTATGTTTGAAACTGATTAACTTACTGGAAGGACACAATTAGGAATGTAGATATGTTGAGTTAATCTAGAAAGTTCTCACAGTTATGGAAAATACCAGAAAACTTGGCAGCCCTTTCAGAAAATGTGCCATTCAAAGATTTTTAGTCATGGAGAGACTGAGAAGCACTATCATCCATGTAGAGCTACAAATCTCTCTGTGTGTGCGTGTGTGTGTGTGTGTGTGTGTGTGTGTGTGTGTGTGCTTGCGCTCACACGCAAGTAAAAGAGAGAAGAAAAGGAGGTGACTAGAGAATAGAGAATAATTTCTCTAACTCTGTCTTTGTCACTTTTTCTTTTCTCCCATGGGGAAATTAGGCAAAATAGAGAAAAACAAGCTTAGATAAAAGCCAAAAGGCTGGAGTATTAGTAATTAGGTAAATAAACAGTATGCTGTGAAACAATTTTTATTTATTATCAGGATCATTCTGTATAGCACAAAATTTGAAATTACTGCTATTCCTCAGCCTATTAGATAAGATTTCCTCATTAAAATTAGTCATTTAATTCAAAGTATGAAAATACATATAATTTGAGGTGGAAATTGGGTCCCAAGGGTACCGTGGATTGCTAAATTGGCTAGATAACTTGCAGCGAATGCTGCTAAATAGCCATGAGTTAGCCATAAGTGAAAGAATGATCTGTGAACCACTCTGATTACTTGTCAACAGCAGAAGGGGGAGAGGGCCACAGCTTAGCCTATAAAGGAAGTAACCTTTGCAGATGACTTCCTCATATTGACAAGTAATCTAGATAATTTACAGCTTTTCTTTGAAGGTTCATACATGCTTAGCTCTACTGCGGATTTAATGAGATACAGACATCTTATCTCAAACCTCTTCGCCTCAGAATTGCTCTTCTATTCAAATTAACTAAGTTTTATGGTATTTTTTATTTGTTTTCTAGCCTCCTTTTTTGGCCTTAATTAAAAGAGACAGTATGATAAAAATGGCCATTTCCTCTATGCACATGCACTCACTGGTGTTTGCAAGTTTCACGTGAGCTTCTGGAGGAGAGCATGGCACATGGTTGGAACATGCTTTAGGTTCCAGATATCAAAGTTAGCTGTAGTTTGACTTTGTGAGATTCTAAAAGCAGCTGTGCTTTGTTACACTTGCTTAGATCCCAGCAGTGATTTAGTTCTGAGGATTATATATTTGTCTCTTATGTGTCAAAAGTCCTATCCCTTGTGACTTTACAACTCTGTTTTTGTATTTAATGTAAAAGCCTGATAGCTTCACATTGATGATTGTCAGCAGTTGCTATTTATCATCTGTCAAAGTTTTTCTCCTGGGAAGGCAGAAAATCAAATGGATTATGGCTGTTTTTTTAGTTGCTTCAAGGAATCTTACAAGTAACTTAGCATTCAGATAAATCTGTGATTTTATGCACATAACAGAACTGTCATTCACCTGACAAAACAGCATATTTTAAAGTGTGATGTCAATTTGGTTGTTTGACCTCTAGGTTGCTTTACCACCTGGCCTAATGGTTACATAGTTTTGTAGTTACTTGTTTCTCGTGAAACAATGAACTGAGCTCTTTGATGGCACCTCTGAGGAGTGTGAAAAGGATATAGTTTATTGGCGCATTCTCCTTTCAGATTTTCCCTCTGATTGTTGAAATTTTCATCAAATTTCGGTGACTTGTCAAAATTTCGGGACACCAATCTCATTCAAAAGAGATCAGTGAATTTTAGTAATTAATTATTATTGACCTTAAACAGGAATACATACTAGCTAGGTTACATTTGGAAATATATGAATGATAATGTTGGAAGCAAAATTAACTATATAAAAATTTGGATTAAGAAACATGCAGCACTTTCAAAACCCTATAGAAGAACTCATTGTGTTTTAGAAATAATAATTTTCAACAAAAAAACGTGGAATTTATAGGACTACCAGATTCCCATTAAATATCTATTGTTAACTTCAGATTTTACTTTAGACATGAATGGAGAGGTATGCTTTAGACCAAAATTTTTTAACCTCTGCAATACTGATCCTAGAGCTAAATAAGTCATTGTGGGGGCTCTCCTGTGCATTATATAATGGTTAGCAATAGTGTTGGTCTCTCCTCACTAGATGCCAGTAGTACCCTTGAAGTTATGTCAGCCAAACATATTACCAGTGATATTCAAATGTCCACTGAAGGCAAAATTGCTCTAAGTTGAGAACCACTCTTATGAAGGAATTTATTCATTTCTTTCTAACAGTTTTTTAAAAACAAATCTTTACTGTTGAAAGTATTATATATGTTATTTTCCCCCCATTGCTTTCCCCCACTTACTTGCACCCCCTTCATCACACTATTGTCTATGGCTATGGATTGTGCATATATTTATATGAATCTATCTAACATGTTTTTGAGTGAAACATTTCCTGTCCTAGAATGTAGCCAGCACTCTACATAAAATAAATGACTCAAAAAAAAATACTCTGAATTCTAAGTTGAAAGAGTTATCATGAATTGGGAAAAACCATTGTCCTACTGAAACTGATTCTACCATAAATCCATTCCCAATCTATCCCTCTACCTTCAACAGCCAACACTCAATAAACCAATATAAACAGAACTGAGAGAGAAATTATTTTTTAGGAGTTTAGTAGTTATGGCAAAATGTTAGAACCTCGCCTCTTCTCGGTAAGCAAAGATTGTTTATTCTCCTTCAAGTTAAAGGTAAATTTTCCAAGAGAATAATTCCTACATGTTGAGGATGGCTGCAAATACTGGAGACTAATTTTTCACTCCTCAATTCTGTTTGTTTAGCCGCAAACCCTTAACCCCAACACAGGGGAGTGGATATGTTGCCGTGTTCTGGCTGTGCATTCTGAAAACTTGGACACATAATTTTGCATATATGCACAAGAATATGATGACTGGCAAGTCCAAAATTGGTAAAGTAGGCCAGTAGGCTGTAAACTAGGAAAGAGTCAGTGTTTCAATTCAAGCCCAAAGACTATTTACTGGCAGAATTCCTTCTTGCTCAGGGGAGGTCAGTCTTTGTTCTATGAAGGCCTTCAACTTACTGGAAGAGGACCACCCACATTATGGAGAATGATCTGTACTCAAAGTTCACTGATTTAAATGGTAATCTCATCCAAAAAACAGCTTCACAGAAACATCCAGAATTCTGTTTGACCAGATATGTAGGCACTATTGCCCAACCAAATTGATATATAATATTAAACAGCATAAAGAGTAAACATAAATCACATGTTAAGACATTCACAAGTATAATAAGAAATAAAAACACCTGCAGTTTCACTGTTAATAATACACCAGATAATACTAATACCAATGTGGTTTTGGCTCATATTTATAATTTCATAAAATGCTAAATTTTAGCTTAAGGTGAGTGAAAAATAATAGCATAATGATTTTTCCCATTTATGTTCACCAACTTTATAAATTCTCTCAATGAATCCCACATTAAAAAAACATTGTAATTTTTAAAAACTTTACATGTTTGGTTTAGTTTTTCCTGTTAAAATCATTGATATGCTACAAGCTATTCCACCATAGAATTAACTAATTTAATCCTTGCAATAAAACCCGTAGGTTAATTTTGTCATTATTCCTAATTTACATGTTAGAAAACTGAGGTATAGGGAGAATAACTGGTCAGACACACAGTCAAAACTGAGAAGAGAAAGATTCAAATTGGGATTGTCTCTAAAGTTTGTCCTCTTTCTCTAGATAAATCTTATAGCATTCATATATCTTTAGGGTATAGGGCAAAGATTTTGAAGTAATGTGAGTATTTGCATTATCTACTGTTATTCTTCTCAAAAGAAACATAGTTAAAAATAACTAAATAAAATAAAACAAAATAATCATAAGCTGAGTGCCTGTTGATCGAAAAATTTAATGTTCTGCTTCCTAAAAATGGGTAATCTTATATTTTCTTTATTAACTAAATAGTACTAGCACTTCATGTATTGTTTGCATTGTTGCTAGTTGCAAATCTATACACTGAGTAGCCAGATTATTATGATCTCTGAACGCATAATAATCTGGCCCCTCAGTGTATATCCTATATTATAAGAGGCTAATATGCAAATTGTCCCCTCAACTAGGAGTTCGACCAGCAAGCAGGCCGGCATGTCCCCTCCCCCTGGCCAGGCTGGCCAGACCCCACCCAGGCATGAAATCATGCACTGGGCCTCTAATATGTATATACTGAGTGACCAGATTATTATGCTTTCAGAGATCATAATAATCTGGCCACTCAGTGTATAAGGCATTCTCTGATAATTTTTAACTCTGGCTTCACTATTTGTCCCTATGGCATTTCTGACTTTATGATATTAGTTCAAGATCTACCAACATCTGGATTAACTCTGTAATTTTGTTATCAAAGGCTTTTACTTATAGTAAACTTGTGTTTGACTTCAGTTTACATATTAATTTGAATTACATATATAGCATAGCATTGTATCTAAAGTCCAATGGCAAAACCTCACTGTCGATGTAACCCTATTATAGACTAGATCCATTAGGCCCAGTATTGGAGTGATATGCTTTACAAAACATGTATAATGTTAAAATAGCTATAGTTTTTCTTGCATTTCTTAAATAATTTGATAATCACATGTAGTACACAGCAATCATTGGTTATTTTCCTTTACACTAGTACTTTCCAGCTTCTGCAACAGATATCTTGATATGTTCTCTCCCTTCCAATTTCCATCCCTGCATTTTTCTTAAGTGCTATATGAAAGTAGATGAAAGTGAAAAAAGACTGAACAAGCAGAACCAGCTTTCTCTGTAAGAACAGGGGCAGTGAAAGGATGAGAATTCTCAAATATTAGTTATCTTTATCCATTTACATTTACTATTTCTTGATTTATAACAAACCATAGAAATTAGAATGAACCTCCTAATAAGTATTTTTTTCCCTAAGGCATACTGGTATCTATTAAAAAGTTTTTCTAAAATTTTATTTCTGAAAATATTTTTATAAAGTATTGCCTATGTAAAAAAAAGTATGTTTAGAAGAAACCAAGATGGAGGCATAGGTAAACACCTAAACTGCTGCCTTTCAAAACTGCAACTAAAAGACAAAATGTCTATCACCCAGAACCATGAGAAAGCTGGCCAAGTAGAAGTTCTTCAACTAGACAGAAAGAGAAAAGAGCATTGAGAGGTGCACAAGGGCTGAAAAGCTAAGGTATGAAGTTGCATTAACCCGGCTGGTGGCAGGCAGTAGGATGCTGCTGTTTTCAGCCCAAAGGGAAACAAGCTCCTGATTACTCTGAACTCGTTTCTGGGGAGACACTAGCAACCCAGACTCCTACTGGGAGATGCTGGATAGTTTGCCACCAGGTCAGAAAGTGAGGGTGGCTCCCTTGCAGAGGTGCCTACAGTAATCACTGTTCACTGGGCGGCATGGGATTTGGAAACGTGGAAATGGAGAAAAGGCTGAGTGTCAGCCATCAGTGTTTGCCACGCCCTAGCCTAGTGACTCCCTGAGACCCCACCCCGCACAATCTGCAAACCTGCCCTATCTGCGTGCAACAGCATTTGTATATAAATGGCCTGCCTTTTGCAGCTTAAGCTAACAAACTGCAGCTCTAGTCAGACCAGGAGAAATCTGCAGACCTTGCTGTAGCTCCTGCTGGGCCACCTCAGACAGTAGCTGACCTGTCTCATTGGAGATCCAGAAGCTAGTGTATCTAGAGTCAGTGTGAGACAACACCAGAATTCAACTAGTCACATCAGTAAACGACACATTCAAGGGGCAGACTTGGTGAGCACCAAAGCCCCACTGAAGTAAGTCCAGCCCCATAGGCATGTCTCCAGTATAGTAGTTCTTCTTCTCCATCAGCACAGGGAAGCAACAAAACGCATAGACAAGGAAACATGTCAGGAATGAAAGAAATGGAGGACATAGAGTTCAGGACCACATTTATAAGGTTACTCAAGAATCTTCTAAAAACCACTGAAAAACTTGTTGAGACCTTCAAGGACCTTAATGAGAATGCCAAGAAAATGGAAAAGAACCAGTCAGAAATTAAGCATACACTGACTGAAATAAAGAACATACAGAAATTCAACAGTAGATCAAAAGACTCCAAGAATCAAACCAAAGATCTGAAATACGAGGAGAAAAAAAAAAAAGAAAAAAGAAAAAGAAAAGAATCCAAAAATATGAAGATAGTGTAAGGAGCATCTGGGACAACTTTAAGCATACCAACGTCCAAATTGTTGGGATGCCAGAAGAAGAGAGAGAGAAAAAAAAATTGAAAACCTATTAGAAGAAATAATGACAGAAAAATTTCCCTACCTGGTTAAAGAAATAGACTTACAAGTCCAGGAGGTGCAGAGAACCTCAAACAAGAGGAATCCAAAGAGGACCATACCAATACACATCATAATTAAAATGCCAAGAGCAAAAGACAAAGAGAGAATCTTGAAAACAGTAAGAGAAAAACAATTGGTTACCTACAAGGGAGTACGCATACCACTGTCAGCTGATTTCTCACCAGAAACTGCAGGCCAGATGGGAGTGGCAAGAAATATTCAAAGTGATGAACAGCAAGAACCTACAAGCAAGATTACTCTACCCAGCAAAGCTATCATTCAGAATTGAAAGTCAGATAAAGAACTTCACAGACCAAAAAAAAGTTAAAGGACTTCATTACCACCAAATCAGGATAATATGAAATGCTGAAGGGTATTCTAGAAGAAGAAGAAGAAGAAGAAGGAGAAGGAGAAGGAGAAGGAGAAGGAGAGGAGAAGGAGAAGGAGAAGGAGAAGGAGAAGGAGAAGGAGAAGGAGAAGGAGAAGAAGAAGAAAAAGGAAAAGATAAAGACTATGAACAACAAAATGACAACAAATACATACCTACCAACAAGTGAATCTAAAAATCAAGTGAATGAAAAATCTGATGAACAGAATGGACTTATGAGTATAATAGAATCAGGGACATAGAAAGGGAGTGGACTGACAATTCTCAGGGGGAAGAGGGTGTGAGGGGTGCGGGAAGTGATAGGACAAAAATCTTACACCTAGAGATGAAGTCAGGGTAAGAACATGGGGTGGGGTGGGCGTTCAGGTGAAGGGGAGCTATTGGGGGAAAAAAAAGAGAAACACCTGTAATAATCTGAGCAATGAAGATTTATTTAAAAATAATATTTTAACACAATATAATGCAAGCTTATTTATTACTATAGTATGCAAAATAGCATATTATTGGAATGAATTAATGACCAGGAGTAAGTGGATATTGGATATTAGACATCTGTATTTTAAAAATGGTGGACTGTATGTGTGTATACATATATATATATTTTTTTCTGGACTGAGAGTATTTGGGAGTTTGCAAGAAACTGATGATACTGATTGTTTCAGATGAATGAATGCACAGAGGACAAAGTAAGAGCAAACTCATCTTTGAATATCATTCTTTTTAAAGATTTGAATCTTGAAAATTAATTGTCAATTAAAAATTAAACTTATTTTAAAATCTTGCTTGGTTTACAGTTCTTGTGCAGTCTTCATTATCATCCAGGGCTATGAAGAATCATAGAAGAATCATGTGCTTCTTCTGTGATTTGTGCTTAGGAGTAATTTCTCTCCTTAGGATCCTTTTTGTTAGCCAATGAGAGCACTGAGTCAATTATTCAAAAAACAACATGCTACCAGATATCTTAACCTGTCACTTCCAAAACAAACCAATTTGCCTTTAACAGTCAAACTGTGATTTGAGAACTTCATCCTTCAAATTGGGATAGTTCATAAGTCTTCTAAGCCCCTCTTTTTAAGTCTCTTAGAAATGTTTATATGTTCTTCAAATCAAACTTGTGGTTCACTTGTCATCTTCACCAGCCATTTAAAAAAATATATTAATTATTAATTTTTTTATAGAAATCAAGGGAGAGGGATGGAGCGTTAGAAACATCGATGAGAGAGAAACATCAATCAGCTGCCTCCTACACACTCCCTACTGGGTATGTGCCCACAACCAAGGTACATGCCCTTGACTGAAATCGAATCTGGGATTCTTGAGTCCATAGGCTGATGTTTTATCCACTGAGCCAAACCAATTAGGACCCCATCAGCCATTTTTGTTCTGAAGTTTGCTCAGAGCATTTCAGATGATCATCATTTAATTATTGTCTTTTCCCAGTTTTTTGTTTTTTTTTCAATCTCTATAAAAATTTACTCTAAGTGTGAATTTAGGCCCCATTTTTAGTTTCTGAAATCTGAAGTATGGTTCAAGTTACAGGGTTGTGTTTAGAAAATATGGCCTAAATTCTTAAACAGAAGTACAAGCAGAGTGGAATTGAACTACTACTGGAAGCAGTTATTCTTAGGCCTCAAACAAATCTCTGGATAAGGACCTAATTCTTGGAAGATTTTCACAAGCTACAGCTGAACCTAACTCTCATTATGGGATATCCAAGTGTCTGCACATTTCTGAGTGCATATTTCCAACCATGCAGACCCAAATGAAGTCTACTTCCCACCCCTCACCCCCTTTAATACCCAGTTATCTGAGACCCGGCACAGTGCCTTTGCAGGATTGAAGCATAGTTTCAGATTAGACAGAGATCTGTGTCTTCCTCCAAGTATTTCTTCACCTGGGATTGCAGGGTGGACACAATGCCAAGAGATACTCATGGGGCAGTTCTTCGTGAAAAAGAGAGTTCGAAAATGCTTAGATGTGCTGCACCCATGAATTTAAGTAAATGTTTGGCTGTATCTTATGAATGGAATGAAGGGATATTACTGGTATTATCCCTAGTAATAATGGTGCATATCTCTCCAAAAATGTTCTTATCATATCACTTAACACTGAAATCTATAATATCTATGTTTTGATTTTAGTGCCATCACAGTTTTCTCCAAAAATAATGGGTGGATGTTTGCCCTTTATGTGTAAGACTTAAAAAGGTCCACTTACTAATTTCTCTAAAGCAAAAAAACAAAAACAAAGCAAAACAAAAAAGCTGTAAAGGTCAATTTATGCCTTCTTCATCAGAAACCAAATACTGCTAGCAAAGTTTAAATAGCCAGTTCCCACAAAACCAAAACCAAACCAAACAAACACAGGTTCAAAATCAATCAATCCATCAATGCAATTCTTCTGTTTTACTCATTGCACTTGTTAAGCTTTGGATGAACAACTTTCCTGCTCTGCAATATGAAGCACAGAGGCTGCCTTTTCTCTGCAGGGGTCTTTTCTCACAGGTCACGCTCTTTCCCTCCTTTAAGGTCAAAATCATGTGCCCCTGGAGACGGAACAGTAGAGGAAGCAGGTCTTTCAAAACCATATCACAAGAAGACCTTCTCTAGGATAGAGTTCAAATTTTTTAAAAAATATAGAGAACATGGACGACTCGATACTTGCTGTGCAAGATTGTTGTGTGCTTACTTCTCTCCATATGTGGCCAACCAGGGGACATAGTTCACTGATCTCTCTATAAAGAGGTATGATTCTCTCATAATAGCACTCATATACTGACTTGTATTTGTTCTTTATTTGTGGTGACTCTGGAATATGTTTAGTATAGTCTCTACTCCATAGTAGGCACATTCTAAATGTTTTATGTGAAAAAAGAATGCTAATGGTACATAAAGTACCATGAGGGTTATTTAGCACTAACTTTGGAAATTCTCATCTATTGATATGTTTGTTTATAGAAAAAAAAAGCAATATAGACCAAAATGTTAAAGTTCATGGCATAGGTGAAAATTACTAGTTGGAGAGTTGTGAACTAGTTGGAACATTTTTCATGTTCCAAATGTATTTTATTTTTTAATATATTTTTATTGATTTTTTTGCAGTATAACTTATATTTAATAGTAGTACATAAGTTTTCCTTTTTCTACCCCAATATCCTCCCCCCAGCCTCCCCCACCCCCTAGCACATGTCCCCACCTGCCCCCCTACCCGCCCCAGTATCTTTCACTCATTGGTTATGCTCATATGCATGCATACAAGTCCTTTGGTTGATCTCCCCCAGCATCCGCCTCCCATCCACCCCAGCCTTCCCCCTGTAGCTTGACAGCCTGTCCAATGCATCCCTGCCTCTATGTCAATCACTCTCCCCTGTTTATTTTCTTCAAAAATATCTTGCCTCTGCATACTAGAAATAAATGCATAAGAACAAAAAATGTTTGAGTCTCAGTTTCGATGTCCAACTGTTCTGAGTCCCAGTTGCAATGTCATATAGTCCTTTATGTGTACATGTCAGCAATGGTATCCAGATGGTGGACACATCGTGGCAATGCAAGATCCATCCTCTCTGGTTTGGTCCTGGGCTGCCTGCAGCCATGCACAGCTGCCGACTGCTAGTATGGCAAGGTGTCGTCAGTGTCCCCTATCTCTGGACCATCCTCGTGACTGGAACAGACCCGTCAGTTCCTCACAGTCACAGGAACCCACATGGTCTTGGAGTTGTTCTCTGAAAACACACAAACACATTCTCGACCAAAAGTTAACAAAGGGATCCTATCTGCAAAACAGACTTGGGATTCTTTTTATTTTTGCCTAAATGATTTTCCTTTGGCTTATTTTGACATCATGTGTGTTTTTTCATGGATGTCCTGCAGTTGATTTTACAAATGGAATTTTCTTTTCTGGAGTAAGAATTTTCTAGATGTATTTTACTTACAGGCTATTTTTCCTTACATGATATTACCCCACTATCCTCCCCCCCCCCTTTTTGATTAATGAGGGCTTTTGGAAATTTTATATTGCAGTCTTGGTAATTTTAAATTTTAATTTTTGCACACAAATATGACTGCTTTAGGTTCTTTGGATGTTAGGCAATTTTACAGTGAGATGAACTACTAATAGATATTTTAGTTAATGTTTTAGGAGAATCTTTTTGTCCAGTGCACTTAGATTTTCTTGAGTATTCACTTATTTCACTTGGCCAATTTAAATTAATCTGAAAACTTAATTACTATTTTCCTGTCAATTTTAATACTCAAGCAGAAATCTTAGTTTACCCTGTAAATATTAGTGGAAAGGAATATTTGCATTTTTGAGTAGTTCCTGAGCATTCCTGGTAATAGACTGAATTTAGATATAGAGCAGCTATTGCTGGCCGAGTCTCTGTCAGCCACCTGGGTCCCGGTCTGAGTTGTGCGTGGGAGGTGAAGCAGCTGTGAGGGCAGGAGACCTCCCTCAGGAGGGGTGAGAATTCAAGCCCCTGCAAGGTTTGTGGGTCAGGGTTCCAAATGTATTTTAGATGGGTTACAGGGCACATAAAATACAAGATGATAACACATTATTTTAAAATATAAAAAGGAGAAATATAAAATAATAGTGTCAGAAGGTTTTAGTAACTTTGAGATACTTCTGGGATGAAACAGGTATTGATTTAAGCCTTTAAGAAGAGGATTAGGGGATTTCAAGATGGTGGCCGGGAGGACAGTAGTGAGGAGGAGACTGTGAGTGAGTGAGGGACTAAAAGGGGAGACTGTGGATATGTGGTGTGCATGTATCTGAGTGAGGGCGGCTGGATCTCACAAGACTTTGGGGTCTGCCTGACCAGGCTCGCCTGCCTGGGTAGCCTCTGCTACTGCTGTAATCTCTCCTGGAGTGCTGGCTCTGCTGTAGAGGTCATGGCATATTGAAGGGGAGAGCTGTTCTGATTGGGAGCCCACCCACATCTCTACCCAGGGTGCTCTCAGATACCACCCAGGATCCCACAGTCACACCAGCCAGGGACCTGTTGCCTTGGCTGATGACTCACAGACACAGGACTCCAAACTCCCCAGCTGAAGGCTCTTGTGAGTTCTGGGAGATGTTCCCCTTCTGCCAGTCAGATAATTTAACCCCAAGAATTATGCAGGGGTGTGTGAACAGCCAAGCCTTAGGCAGAAGCTACATGAGCAGCTACCACCTGTGACCACCAGAGGAGCAACTACTACCCATAACCACACAAGGAACAGCCACCACAGGAGTGCCCTCTGAGGAGCAGTTGACCCATGACCACATGAGGAGCAGTTTCCAACTGCAACTACCTGAGGAGCAGCTGTCCTGCAGCAGTTGTCACCATGATGGTGTGAGGAGCAAGCAATCTGCCACCAAGCCCAATTTGGCAGCCACAGGCCCTGCATGACTCAACACCTAGATCCTTTGTGAGAGCAAAAATGGGGATACAGAAGATCAACTGCCAAAGGAAAGAAAAGGAGGAAGTGACAGAAAAAGAACTAAATGAAACAAGGATTGTCAGAAAAAGAATTCAGAATAAGGATCATACAGTTCAAAAACTGGATGAATGAGAAAATCAACAACCTACATAATAATCAGGAGAAAATAAAGGGGGATATACCTACAATTAAAAAAAACAAAACATGGAAGTTTTCACAAAAGACTAGGCGAAGAGGAGGACTGAATTAACAAATTAGAAGACAGGGAAGAAAAACACATCCCATATGGACTGTAATTGAAGAAAAAAAATCAAAAGACAGGAGGAGAGCCTGCAGGAGCTTTGGGACAGGAAATGAACCAACATACGTATAATAGGTGGGTCAGAGGACAAGAAAAGGAGCAAGGGTTAGAAAACTTATTTCAAGAAATAATGTCATAAAACTTCCCTGATTAGAGGAAGAAAAAAATCACACAAGCACTGAGAGTCCCAAACAAGATGAACCCAAAAAGACCCACAGCAAGATACATTGTAATTACAATGGCAAACATTAATAACAAAGAGAGAATCTTAAAGGCTGCTAGAGAGAGATATAAAATTATCTCCGAGGGATCTCCCATTAGATTATCAGGTGATTTCTTAATAGAAACACATAAGGCTAGAAAGAAATGGAAGAAAGTATGTGAAATGATGAAAAGCAAGGGAATGAATAAAAAAATACTCTCTCCAGCAAGGCTATTATTCAAAATTGAAGGGGAATTCAGGAGCTTCACAGACAAAAACAAAACAAAACAAACAAAAAAAACTAAGAGAGTTTATCACTATCAAGTCAGCAATGCAAGAAATGCTAAAGAAACTGTTGTAAAAAGAAGAAAACAAAAAATGGAAGGCACAAAAAATAGAAATGGCTAAACCAAGTACCTATCAATAATAATTTTAAAGTAAATGGGATAAATGCTCCAATCAAAA
This sequence comes from Antrozous pallidus, assembly GCA_027563665.1. Lineage (NCBI taxonomy): Eukaryota > Metazoa > Chordata > Mammalia > Chiroptera > Vespertilionidae > Antrozous > Antrozous pallidus. The sequence continues at coordinate 149,625,672 of CM050508.1, read as the reverse complement.
GACATTGAATGGCTGAAGAAAACATGAGTGGATAAGAAGACATGATCCATATGTATGCTGTCTACAAGTACTCAACTCAGACCAAGAGACTCACACAGACTGAAAATGAAGAGAAGGAAAAATATCTTTCAGGCAAATAGAAATGAAAAAATATCTGGATAGCAATACTTATATCTGATAAAATAGACTTCAGAGTGAAGGTCATAATTAGAGATAAGGAAGGCCACTTCATGATACTAAAGGGATTGATACAACAAGAGAATATAACTCTGGTAAACATATGTGCACCCAATGCAGGAACACCCCAATACATAACAAACTTATGGAAGATATCAAGAGAGAGATAGATAGAAATATTGTCATAATAGGGGTCTTTAATATCCAACTGAAATCACTGTATAAATCCTTTAGACAAAAAAAAAATCAGCAAAGAAACAGGTATCTTAAATGACTCACTAGATCAGAAGAACTTAATTGACATCTTCAGAACATTTCACCCCAAAGCTACAGACTATACATTCTTCTCAAGTGCACATGGGACATTTTCAAAGATAGACCACATATTGGGTCACAGGCAAAGTCTCTCCAAATTCAAAAAGATTAAAATCATATCAGGCATCTTCTCAGACCACAATGGCATAATATGAGAAATCAACTACAATTAAAAAATTCAAACACTTGGAGGCTAAATAGCATGCTATTAAACAACAATTGGGTTATCAAAGAGATCAAAGAAGAAATTAAAAAATTACTAGAAATGAATGACGGAACAATCCAAAATCTATGGGACACAGTGAAAGCAATCTTGAGAGGGAAGTTCATAGCATTACAGATCTAACTACATGACAGCAACAACAACAAAACACAAGAAAAACTGGTGATAAATTATCTAGCTCTACAACTTAAAGATTTGGAAAGAGAACAAGAAGAACAGCCCAGAGTGAGCAGAAGGAAGATCAGAGCAGAAATAAATGACATAGATCAGCATCTTTGCCAACACAATTCCTAGAACAATGGAAACTAAGAAGAAAATAAACAAATGAAACTCCATCAAAATAAAAAGCTTTTTCACAGCAAAAGAAACCATCAACAAAACAACAAGAAAGTCCACTGCATGGGAGAACATATTTGCTAATGTTATCTCTGATAAGGCTTTAATCTCCAAAATTTATAGGGAACTCATACAACTTAACAAAAAGAAGACAAACAACCCAATCAAAAAATGAGCAAAGGACCTAAATAGTCCCTTTTTGAAAGAAGGCATACAGAAGGCCAAGAGACATATGAAAATATTCTCAGTCACTAATCATCCTGGAGATGCAAATCAAAACAACTGTGAGGTACCATCTCATACTTGTCAGAATGGCTATCATCTACAAATCAAAGAAAGACAAGTGCTAGAGAGGATACAGAGAAAATGCAACCTTCTTGCACTGCTGGTGAGAATGCAGACTAGTGCAGACACTGTGAATAACAGTATGGCATTTCCTAAAAAAAATTAAAAATGGAACTTCCATTTGACACAGTAATCCCATTACTGGGAATATACCTCAAGAAAACAGAAACACCAATCAGAAAGGATATATGCACCCCTATATTCATAGCAGAACAATTTATAGTAACTAAGATTTGGAAATAGCCCAACTGCCCATCAGCAGATAAATGGATTAGAAAACTGGGGTTCATCTACACAATGGAATACTACACTGCTGTAAAAAAGAAGGAATTATTACCATTTGCAATGGCATGGATGGAACTACAAAGATTATGCTAAGTGAAATAAGTCAGTCAGAAAAAGATAACTATCAAATGATCTCACTCATTTGTGGAATATAAGGAACCACATAAACTGATGAACAAAAAATCAAAGCAGAGTCATAGAAACACTGAACAGACTGTCCAACCTGTGAGGGAAGGCAAGGAGTGAGAGGGTATGAGATCAACCAAAGGACTTGTATGCATGCATATGAGCATATCCAATGGACACAGATGGGAGGGGAGTGAGGGCATGTCCTAGGAGGTGGGGGTAGCTGTGGCATGGTCAATGGGGGAAAAGGGAGATTTATGTAATACTGGTACTTTAAACAATAAAGAATTTAAATAAAAAATAAGAGACTTAAATATTCAGAGAAAAATAACAAAGAAGAGGGGAACACAAAAACCAGGGTACTATATTAAAATAAAAAAAAGAAATTAATGTATTTAACATATGGTGGGAGGGTTTTTTTATTTTATTTTATTTTTTATTTTTAGTTCTCTTTACTGAAAATAAAATAAAGTTGTTATGAAAACAAAGTTAGAACAGGCCCTTTCATGGCCCATGCAACTGAGAAGTCCTCATGTTTCAGCTTCATTAGTTTCTTGATATAACTGCCTGTCGGTGTGGTAGACTGTCCTAATGAGAATCAACACATTTTTGTGGGAATGACAAAAAGTAAGGCTGGAGAAAACAAATGAGGTGCAAAAGACTAATATTCCAGAATGTTAAATTTAAGCTTGATTCTATATTGGATTTCCTCCACCCCCTCCGACCCCCGGCCTTATATCATAAAATGTGACGATTAGTATCTGTAAAAGATTTATTAAAGAATGAGGGCAAAGTGAACCATTGCACAAATATATGTGTAAGTCATGAGCTGATTAAAGTTTTAACAGACTTCTTGCATTATGCCATAGTAGGAATTTGGTTTTTATGAAAATTATACATTTTTGCCCTGGCTGGTGTGGTTCTGTTGGCTGAGGGTTGTGCCATACACCTAGAGGTGGCCAGTTTGATTCCTTGTCAGGGCACATGCCAGGCCCATGCCCGAGTTGTGGACTTGGTCGCCAGTAGGGGGTATCAGGAGGCAGCTTATCCATCTCTCTCCATCTCCTTTTTTTTCCTCTCTGAAATCAATAAAAACATTGTAAAAATTAAAAAAAGAAAATTACACCTTTTAAAGAAGTGTTAAAAGTGACAAAGTAAGAATATTGTGTCTGAAGAAAAAATCACATGTGGGAGGAATATTATTTCTATTCATTTCTATTTTATGTAGAGTCTTTGAGAACAATAATTAATAAAGCTTTTACAGTTCACATTCTAATGATTACTGGATAAGTTCGACATCACATTCTTTGTCTGAGATTTTTTTTAAACCAAATGATGAAATTATTAAGAACTTTTCTTTTGTTTTTGATGTTGATTGACATGTGCTGAACGCCATGGGGCCCAAGTCATCATATTCACCTGTGTGCTCAGAACAACCTCAGGTTTCACTGGGAACTGGGAACTCATGCAGAGATAAAGTCCTGGAGTCTTGGAGACCTACACAGGGAGATTTAGGCAGGCTATCCTAGTTCTTTAGCTGGCAAATCAGCTGAAATTCAATTCGTTGGTATCCCAGGAAAAAGTATGTTTTCTAACAGAACGTCCAGATATTTTCTTGAATTAGATAAAATCAACATTTTAAAATAATGATCTGGGAGAAGGAGCTTTCTCACACCTCTTAAAAAGCCTTATGGACCTGTTTTTCTAAAGAAAAATCAGCATGCTATATTAGATATCCTCTATTGTGTTCAGACTTTTGGATAGAATTTGGAAAAAGAGAAATGGTAAATTAAAAGCAAAAACTAAAGAGATATCGTTTAAAAAGCACAAGCAAAGGATCATCAATGGATGCTAAAACTATTGGAGAAAAATGTTGAGGGGAATACAAGTTTTACTGATGAAAAGATAAAACTCTTCAGATTACTTACTATTTGCAGTGGGACAATAAGTTATGTGCAACCCAGACTAGAATTTTCTTTAGAAAAACATGCAGTCATAAAATAAAAATGGAGGGTAAAGGAGGAATTCGAATATAGGAGTTTGTTTACCAGGAATTAAGTGCATTGATGTCAATATATCAAATTACAGTTTGGGCCAATTGCTAGTCACTATGGTTTATGTTAATTTGGTCTGTAGTGTGTGTGTGTGCGTGTGTGTGTGTGTGTGTGTGTGTGTGTGTGTGTGTGTGTGTAATAGTAGCAGCAACGAGAAGTAGAGAGGATGAGAGAATATTTCTAAAAGACTCCACTAGGATCATGTTCTGTGTAGGAGAAATTAAGAGACAAAAGAGAGATGCTACGCTGAGCCTGCAAAACAAGCAGATATTTACTACATCATTTCCCCATTTTATAGCCTCTGTTTTCTGCTGTTTGTTCTCCCTTTTAAGATACCATTTCTCTTACCAGACTGTTTCTCTGGGGTCCCTTTCTGGAAGCCGTCAGAAGAAAACTCAGAAACATCTGTTATATAAAAAATAGTAAGTTTTCTGTTCTGGCCAATTTTATTGTTCACAACCAGAAAGGATTGTCTAGGTATTTCATTAAAAAAAAAAAAAAGTTAAAAAAAAAAAGCTTCTGTCTTCACCTTTAGCAGCATAAAAAGCAAGCAGAAAGCTTTGAAATGGGAACATTTTTAAAAATGACTTCCTCTACTACATTCTATCTTGAGGTTGGGCAGAGGATTTTTTTTCACTAATAAAAATCCTGGCTATTGAGGCTTCTTCCCCTGCCACAGTTCCCATAATCTTGTATCAGTATGCTGCTTATGCTTGTGACTAATAAATACTACATGCATTTCCAGTTTCACTACTCTATTTGGTGAAGAGATGTGTGTTGTTATTGGTCTCTAGACTTAACACCTCTATTTTTCTATGTATTGGAATTTCTCTTGTCAAGCCCCACAAGTTCCTTTTCAATACATACTAAGATCTTAGAGGCCTGAAACATGGCAAAGTTACAGTATTGTAGCTGGGTGACAAACATAAAGGCAATGGAGCTCTAGGGCTGGGTATTGGGACTGTGGTTCTACTTTACAAGCCTCTGCTGAAAGTGCTGGACTGCCACGTGACTACCTGGCTACAGCATATTGGGAACATTCTACTTTCCACATTTTGGGACATATAATGTCTTCAAGTATTTTTCTTGCAGACAATCCTTTTGCCATACATGAGAAAATAATCAGACTGTTTATCAATCTGTTGATAAAGAGTTTATTACCCCATGAAAATCTGCCTTTCATTTTTCCTCACAACATTCTTCTTAGATAAAAGTCATTATCTTTATCTATTGCAAGGGTGAGGACATGAAAAATCAGACAGCCCTTACCATTTGTGGCACTGCTGTTAGAAAAAAAGACTGATGGACATAATTATTCCTATTCATCTCAGGAAAAGGGAGTAAAGCTACATTTAAAGTGTCTCTAGAGAATCTAAACATATAATCATAGAAACTGGCATTTGAGCATTGAAAAGACGGAGCATACTTCTATAGATGTCCTTCAAATTTTTTATAAGTCCTCAGAAATATGTTGGTGGAATACATCAAAAATTTTATACCATTCTAGTCAATGGGCTAGCCTTCTACTGATGAACTGAAGAGAAGGTTTTATAGTTGCAGTAATAATACAACACTTTGTACTTCTGATAACCCTTTTATCTGAAGAACGGAAGGCACATTAAACGAAAGATAAAGATAAGGGGAAATGGGAGTAATAATAGCACAGTTAAAGCAAGTGTAGAAATATTCTATATAGATCAAGGTCAAGAATTTCCAAAGTGGTTACAAGAATGTAACTGCATAGTTCCTGATCTCATACACAAATGTAATAGCCCCTGCAGATTGCAACAGAAAACTCAGTTAGAAATGGAAACTATAAAAACATTCCCCAAAGGAACTGTCTTGCTACAGCTCTTTAGGGCAGAGTGTTCTAATATCTTCTGAACTCTGGTACATAGTTTCTCTTTTCTCCAGTGAAGTTAGATAATAGTGTCCAAACAGTAAGAAAAAAAATGTCTGCTTCAGGTTAACATGATTTAGCACCATGGTCTCTATGAGGGCAATTACATAGAATGCTGACGAAGTTCAGCCACAAAGGATTAAGGTGGTTTTCCAAAGTGTTTCCTGTGAAATTGTAATAGGCATTATGGTTAGAATTGTGCATGGTCAAACACTTAGGAAAGACTGTTCACAGTTACTCTTGTCTGAATTCAAAATATGTTTACTCAGACTTGTATATATCCCCCCCCCCCAAAACACTTAGCAACATTTTGGGGGATGCTCATGTTTTTTAAAAACACAATTTAGAAAGAGTGGTGTGGTGAAAATAAAATTCCCCCAGACATTAAATCTGGTTGTGATGTCAACAACTAGATGTATGACTATAGATAAAGCATTTAGGTTTTCTAAGCCTCAGTTTATTTGCCAATAAAGTAAAGATTTTGTAGTAAATAGCATAATCTTTAGTTCTTTTTGGCAATAAAATTCTGTGATTCTATCTGAAGCATTCATTTAGAGCTTAACATCTGTAAATACACCATATGGATCTTATGCTAAATTCACAAGAATTTATAAGAAAGTTGAATTCATAAGAAAAATACCCAGTAGTATAATGATATAGACCTGTCTGCTCTCTCTGGTTCAGGTAACATTTTTTATTTTGCAAATGAAGAGTTCATCAATTTCTTTGTTTCCTCATGAACACCATACTAAGTGTAATTTCTACAGCTATAAAATTATGTAAAAGTTTGGTTACATGCAAATAGTAAATAGTACTTTCCCTGGAAGACCAACATATTTTATCTAAGGAGTGTCTTCAGCAGCTAACATTCTCTATTTAACTTTTAGGTGTCAGAGCAAAGTCGTTAGCTAATTTATCAGCGGACTGAGAGCACACAGTATTTGTGTAAGCCTGATAAGCTGCTATAGAATATGGTAGTTCTGAAAAACCTTGAGTGTCTTCTTTGCACCTTCAACCCGATCTTTGTCTAGTCATCCAGAGCTAGGGAATGTGTTCTGAGTTGTATTATTAAGAAGAAAATTCACTGAAATGATTTTTGAAGTCACCTGAATAGAAAGCTATAATAGAAACTTCCAAAAGCATTTCTTGAGACATTTCACGGATCCATTAAGAGTATAACCCAATGTTTCTGCTCTGTCTAGATAACATGTGCTCTACTAAACTTGGATGTACCTCAAATCACCTGAGAACATTAATCTAGGTTCTAGCAGGACCTATTGTATTAGATTGTCTGAAGTGTTCTGGAATCTTGTTTTGTAAAGTTCCTCACTAGACTCACCCAATATCCTCAACTCCAAAGTGTAGACTGGTGATGGGTAACCCAGAATGCAGCACGTTGTCTTAGAGGATATCATCTTCTTAGAAATGATTATATTCCTACTTGGCTTATGGAGAGGTGTGAAAATTCTGAAAGTTGTTTAGGGTAACTACTGCCAATCTATGGTTACCTGTGGACATTGTTACTAAGCTATTTGTTTTCATAGCTAATCAATGATAGTTCCTTTTAAATTAAGCAATTTGGGCTATTTGGATAATATTGTTTCATGGCTATAGTTTACCTATCTGTTAGAGGAAATGACATGCTAAATTTTACAAAAAAGAATATTGACATCTTTACATATGAGGGTTCAGACAAAAGAGAGTAATATATATGTACAGAAAGGGACACATTTAAGTCTCTCTGACATTATTGGTTTGAGTATGCCCTTGATAATTCATTATGAATCTCAATATCTTTATCAACAGAGTGAGAATGAATGGGACAGCCAGGAGGAGAGTAGGACAGAGGAGATGACTGTAGATGTTTCAAAATGAAGACATAATAAATATTGATTGAATGCCTATTATACAATGCCAGGCCCATTGATTGGCACTTCTAAAGTATTATCCTATCTAATAAAGAGGGAATATGCTAATTGACCTTCATACTATCACAAATATGGTGGCACCCATAGCCAATAAGGAGGGAATATGCTAATTGACTGCCACACCCTCAAAGATGGTGGTACCCACATTCATAAGATGGCAGCACCTGGTCCCCTCAGCCAAATCAGGGTGGCAGGCACATGGTAAGGCTGGGCCCACATCCAGGTGGGCCCGGCAGCTCCATGTGCCTGCCTCTGGAGTCCCCCAATCCCCTCAGTCCCCCAGCCATCCAGGGCCGGCCCAAGGCACAGGCAAGCCTTGGATGACATCTGCCCAGCTGATGCCTGAGGCACAGGCAAGCTTTGGATGGCAGCTGCCCAGCCAATGCCCGAGGTACAGGCAAGCCTCAGATGTCAGCTGCCCAGCTGCCCAGGGTCAGCCTGAGGCACAGGCAAGTCTCAGATGGTGGCTGCCCAGCTGCCCAGGGCCACCTGAGGCTCAGGTAATGAAGGCCAGCAGAGACTTGTGCTGCTTTCAGTGGCAGCAGCAGATGTGTGATGAGGCATTGCATTCCCTTGATCACCAGGTTGCCTCCCATCCCTGGACTGTGATAGGGGAAGGCCAGGCTGTGGGACCCCCCTCCATTGCATGAATTTTCACGCACCAGGCCTCTAGTCTTATATAATAAAAAGTTAATATGCAAATTGTCCCACTGGGGGAGCTTGACCTACCAGGAGTTAGATGTGTGCTGACCACCAGGAGGTGGTGCAGAACATGATGGGCGTAGTGATGCAGTGCAGGCCGGCCGCAGGCAGCAGAGGAGGTGCTGCTGGCATGATTGGCCTCAATGAGAGCAGGTCACAGAGGGATGGTGGAACAGGTAAATGGGCAGTTCCAGGCCAATGCAGGTGCAAAGGGAGGCCCCAGCCGGCAGCAGGCAGCCACTAGGGACCCTACCCATGCACAAATTTCCTTCACTGGGACTCTATGTAATTCTCATAAGAGCAATGAAAAATGTTTATTAATACAGAAGAGTAGAGAGCTAATCAAAAGGAATAGAGATGGTAGATTGGACACATATATTTGCACTCACTATCCTGACACCCTGCTACTATAATATTAAATGGAATTTTATAAGAAAGACATATATCCACAAAAGCAATGAGAGGGAAACATAGACAACATCTAAGTTCAGAAGCTAGAAAGCAAATGGGTGAATGATAACTGACATAGCAGGTTCCAGAAAGTTGTATCATAAATCAACAGTGACAAATCTAACAAACAAAACTATTTATACCACAGAACCTCCAAAAGCCACAAAAAATGGCTACTACAGTTACTTTTGGAAAATTGTAGGAGGTTGGTTGAGAACTCATAAAAATGTGGCATTTTTTCACCTTTATCTATTCTATCATTATGTGTAGCTAGGCAATTTTTCCTCTTCACCCTGATGAAATACAGGAAATTTATTTGCTGAAAAAGGTTGGATGGAGAGATTGTGGTAAAGATGTGTAGTGGAGGGTAAGGATATTGTATTGAACACTGTAGGTATTAAACGGAAGATTACATATAGTAAGTTGAGGCCTCTAGATTTTTGCACTGCTTGTCCCCCAGAATACTGATAGTTAGACTCCTACCTCCCACAAAGGGAAGATTAGAAAGATCTTCTTCATGGAATTTAACTAGCTTAAGAGAGAAAGAAACTAAAGATTATAGCATTTGGGTTTTTTATCCAACTTGCCCAACCAGACTACCTCACTATGCACCCAACAAAAAAAATCCTTTATCATGGGCATTGAATTTCCAATCAGTTGGTAAACATTCACTTTTCATGACGAGCAGGCGATTAGAATCACCAGGCAATGAAGAAAATTGTCTTCTGTTAGAGCCCAAAACAGAATTATACATGGAGAAGAAAATAAACAGTTGGAGGATATTGAGACCCTGCACAAAAATAAATAAACAAACAAACAAACAAACAAACAAACAAATAAATAATAGATAAGAGAAGATATAGCTTTTATGATGTGAGGACACAGTGCCAATATAGCTTTATATTTGAGAAGAAAGTACCTTTGGAAATAAAAAATATGATCGTGGAAATAAAAAAATTTCTTTATAAGATAAACCTGAGGAAATTTCTCCTCCAAAAATGAGATAGGTATAAGAAAGAAAAGGGCCAATTCAGAAAAAGAAAATTAAAGAAAAAATAGGGGAAAATAAGCAAAGAAATAACTACAGAATATTTGTCAGAACTGACAGACTTTTTCAGATTGAGACATTCTACTGAGTAGCAAGCATGATGAGTAAAATGAGATCTGCACTGTGACAATTGTCATGAAACTTTAGAACACTGGGGGTGGAGGAGATATGCAACAATTTTCAAGAAACAAGATTTTATAATAATGCTCAGGTAATAAAAATATAATTGAATTTCTAAACAATATTAAAGGAATCTTAAAGAGAATGAATAATTGATTTCCAAATTTTGAGGGAAAATTAGTACCAAAGAAGGACTTTTTACCAAATATACATAGAAAGAATAAACTATGTTAAGATATGAAATGAATAAAAATATTTACCTCTTAGCTTACTTCCTTAGAAAGTCATTGAAGTATATGTTCCAGGAAAACATATGAATAACAAAGAAAGAGGAAGACAAAAGATCCAATGAATATTGGATTTAATTGAAGAGACTTCCCCAAGAAGAGAGATTTCACCATAGCTCTTCTTTTTATATAGACTGGAGCAAATCAGAAGGGTACATAAGTGATTACTGTATAAAGATGAAGTAGATGAAATAATAAATGTGTTTTAATTCATCAAGAGGGATTAAATGATTAGCAGAGAGTTTGGATTTCAACTAGTGATAGAAAGAAAACTAAGCAAGCTATGAAAAAAACAACTATAACTGCAGGAAAAACAGATTGTGCTGGAAAGAAAATGATATCATCTATACCAATAAAAGAGCAATATGCAAATTGGCCACACCTCCACTACACCCACCAGCCAATCAGGAGTGGGTATTCAAATTAACCCAACAAAGATGGTGGACTGATTTGATTAGCAGGTGCTGAGCAGCTGGGTGCAGGGTGAGCACTTGTGTGTGTGCTGGCGACCAAGCAACGGGGGGCAGGATAGGATGCCAAGCAGACACCAAACTGGCACTGAGTGGCCAGGAATGGTGTTAGACACCTGACTTCATCACCAAGTGCCCCAGTCACTCTGGCCCAGAGGACTGGGCTGGGGGCATGCCCCCAGCCAAGCAGCTGCCACAGGGAGCATCCAGCCAGCAGCATGCCACCAGCCCAGCGGACACAATGCAGAGCTGCTGGAATGGGGAGGGTGGGTGCCCTGAGCCGCTGTCCCGAGGCTTGGGGCACAACCCACCCCAATTGGACCTTCTGGATGCCAAAGCTGACCCCATGCAGACACTGTAGGGAAGAGCCCACAGTCATGCAGCCTGCACAGCTTTCCCTGTGGCCATGGCCGACCCCTGCCTCTGCCACAGCCCCCGTTCTAGGGCCAAGCCCCAACCGGAAATGGAACCTGCAGCCTCACCTCCCATTGTGCCCTCACAGCATCCCCTCCATGTGGCCCTCCCACCCATTTCCAAGCTGCCACACCCGCCCCTCCAACTCCATCCTGCTGGGACATTGTCCTTTACTTCCACTCTCCACCAACACCCTGAGCATCAAAGCTGGCCTCAGACACTCACCCTCCTCCCGCACCCCAGACTGAGGCTCCAGGAGTCCGAGGAGGTGTGGTTCCCTGCCCTGTGTCTTTGTGCTTCCCCTGGGAGGCCTCTAACTCTCCCTCAGGGGCGCCGGCTCTCAGCGTTTCCTGTGGCCCAAGTCAGGTCTGTGGCCTAAAGGGTCCCAATGTGCATAGCTAGGTAGTGAGTGGTCCCCATTGTGCCGGTCCTAGGACTTTGAAAAGTGGGCCACAGCTGGTTCAGAAGCTTCGGAGTTCGGCTCTAGACCTGAGAGGATGCTCTCTCAGCATCCAGCCCACTGCCCTCCAAGGGCCACACTGCACTCTCTGGTGGCCTAAGGGCCCGCAGGCGGGCAGGGGTGCTGCCTGAGGGCTCTGAGCAGCCCTGACACGTATTCTCAGAAAGGGAAAGCCTGCCATATGTGAGCCTGTGTTCACCAAGGGAGCCCTGAGCCTCTAAAGGTGACCTTATATTTGTAGACTTTGTGTATACACACAATAGCAAATCCAGCAGCCACCAGGGGCTGATTTTCACTTTAAAATCAGAGATCCCATAATAAAAATTACTTCTAAAAATGGGCCTCTGTAGCATGTGCCTATGCTAGGCACATAGCTGATGGCTGTAAGAGTGTATCTGTGTACATGTAACTCTCATGCCACGTGCATTTGTAAACTTTGAGACTTATGAACTTTAGAAACTTATACAGATTCAAATACAAATTGGCCAGGGGTTCACTGGGTCCCGAGGACTAGAACCCCAGAAGGCTGGGGTGGAGGGCGCCGAGCCCAAGTCTCCTGCCTGCGGCCAGAGGCCTGTGCCCACCTGCAAGAAGTTGGCTGGGGCTGCGGTGGGGCAGTGGGTGAGCAGGGGTGGAGGGGGACGCTGTGGGGCATCTGCACTGGGAAGCAGGGCCTGGCTCTGTGGGCACCTGTGGGTGTTGCCCAGGAAGAAGAAAGAGACCTTTAAGGAAGGTGTCGGTGTGACCTCACTGGCACAGCCACAGTCGGGAGAGGACCCACTGTGCTCATCAAATCGAAAACCATCTGTGCATCAGAGGGACACTGTCCACTGCGTAAAAGTGCCCTGGAAGTGCCTGCAGGTCCCCCGTCTGTGAAGGGACCGACACCTGGGACCTGGGAGCGCTCCTCTCACTCAACCCCAGCACCAACCTGATGGAACATGGGCAAGGGTCTGGGATGGACATTTCTCTAAAGAAAAGATGCAAATGGCGGATGCAAGCAGCTGAACAGATGCTCAACACTCACCCGCAGGGGAACACAGTCAAACCAGAAATGAGATGCCACTCGCACCCACTCCCTGGCTGTGCTGAAGCCCCTCCCTGAAACAACAGTGCTGGTGGGATGCAGAGAAACCGGGTGTGCACCAGGGTAGGACGTTAAAGTGGGGCAGCCACTGTGCAAACAGCCTGGTGATTCCTTAACAAGTGAAACAAAGCCCAGCTGGTGTGCTCAGTGGTTATCATCCTGTGCACCCGGGGGTCATGGTTTGACACCCACTCAGGTCACATTTCTGGGGTGCAGGCTCAATCCCCAGTGGGCAGCGTGCAGGAGGCAGTTGATCAATGATGTTTCTTTCTCTCACTATTGATGTTTCTCTCTCTCTGTCCTCCTACCTCTCTGAAACCAAGAAGAAGAAGAAGAAAAACCCTTATAATAAATCTTTCCCTTGGTCTCAGGGTCGCCTCCCACCCCTGAGGGACTGTGAGAAGGGGTGGGCCAGGTTGAGGGGTGCCCCCTCCAGTGCATGAATTTTCATGCACCGGGCCTCTAGTGTATCATATAACTAAGGATTGAATTGGTTTGCACATAAAAAACACATTGAATGTGTGTCTATAGAAAATTATGATAAGCCTATACTAAGAGGGTGTTAACATGGTTGGACCAAGGTGGAGGAAGGGGATTGAACAAGAGTAAGATTCTCATCTTCCACAACTGGAAGTCAATCACTAATACCTAAATCTGAAATTAAGTGGATGTCTCTGGGAACAGGAAGCAGGGATGGTGGTGGGGGAGGAGAGATAATTGATCTTTTTCAAAACAAGTATTATGGAAAAATTTGACTCTTAAAACTAGGTGGTATGTTAATTTGATAAGAAATCATCCTAGCTAATAAAAGAGTAATACACAGATTGACCATCACTACAACACACAAGAGGGCTGCTCCCATGTAGTCAAAGATCCTGCCCCCATGTGGACACAAGATGGCCATCACAAGATGACCAGCAGGGGAGGACAGTGGGAGGTTACAGGCCAGCAAGAGAGGGCAGTTGTGGGCCATCAGGCCAGCAGGAGAGGGCAGTTGGGAGGGACCAGGCCTGCAAGGGAGGGCAGTTGGGGGCAATCAAGCCTGCAGGGGAGGGCAGTTAGAGGTGACCAGGCTGGCAGAGGAGGGAAGTTGTGGGCAAACAGGATGGCAGGGGAGTGGTTAGGGGGTGATCAGGCTGGCAGGCAGAAGCAGTTAGGGGCAATCAAGCAGGCAGGCAAGTGAGCAGTTTGGAGCTAGCAGTCATGGATTGTGAGATTGGGCCTAAACGGACAGTCGGACAGCCCTCAAGGGGTCCCTGACTGGAGAGGGTGCAGGCTAGGCTGAGGGCCACCCCACATGCCCCCGTTCATGAATTTCATGCACCGGGCATCTAGTATTAAATAAAAGTCTATTTTTGAACATTGAATCTTTTTCAGCCTACATGCCATTGTTATTTGCAGGTTTTGTGATACAGTATAATATTTGTTAGTGATGCACACCCATGAAAATGCCATCAACAACTGTAGCATTGATATTTACATTATCAAATCCATGTAGGAAATTCTATGAAAGAGGCTGTGAATTTCTTAAATCTTCTATTGCAAAATGATGATTTCACAGATAAAGTAATATTTTTGTGTTTGATTTTGCCAAATATGCTACTTTGCTCTTTTAGCTGCAGCATTTCAAGAAAAACAATTTTCAAAATGAGAGATCAATTTCCAAGGATTATTGGCAAACATCTTTGGGTCAGTTTTCTTTAAAAGAAGATTCTGTGGGTGAATCTAAGCATGAAATGTGGAATCTTGAGAACATGGAATAGTTCTTAATTGTAAATAAGAAAAAGACTTCCTGTTTTATATGCTTATAATTCTGAAGACCTCATTGAGATTTGGGAAACTGTCCAATAAGAATACAACATTGAAAGCTGGTTTAAAATTAAAAAACAAAAACAAAAACCAACCCGCTGAATTTTCATACATTTCCCTTGACATTTCAGTTACACAGCAGTGATACTTCTAGTACCTTGTAGAAATATAATACTAAAGCTTTGTGTTGGAATTTTCAGTCATTAAAATTTTTGTCATACCAGTCTGGCTTTTATCACATTCTAAGACTACAGTCTGTCTCCATTTTCACAAAACAGTGGAGCCCTGTAAGGGCTACTGGGAGAGCATCACCACTGATTTTGATCCCTGCGTCTAGCCTGCTTTTAAAGGTCTTTCTAAACTTCTCCCAGAAACTTCAATTCCTTCCTATCTTTTCAGGTCAAGTTCATGACTTTTTTTTTTTTAAATCCATAAAGCATCATTAGATCTTTCTAGCTATAAGCATCTTACTTCTTGTATTGCATTCTAAATAACATTTACATTTGTTGTAATTTATCATGCCATAGAATTAGATGTTAATTGCTTAGTGTATTATTCCATGTTCACTTCTATTTATGCTTATCTCCTAAACCCACTAAACTATTGGAGGATTATGGGCCCTCTCCAACACATGCTATATAATAAAGAGGTAATATGCAAATTGATCATCACTCCAACACCCAAGATGGCCACCACCATGTGGACACAAGATGGCCAGTAGGGGAGGGTAGTACGGGGGTAACCAGGCTGTCAGGGGAGGGCAGTTAGGGGTGGCAAGGCTGTCAGGGGAGGGCAGTTAGGGGCAATTGGGCTGGCAGGGGAGTAGTTAGGTGTCAATCAGGCTGTCAAGGGAGTGGTTGAGGCAATCAGGGAAGCAGGCAGGCAAGCAGTTGGGAACCAGTAGTTTTGGATTGTGAGAGGGATGTCCCAGATTAGAGAGAGTGAAGGCTGAACTTAGGGACAACCCCCCCACCCCTGCCCCATGGATGAATTATGTGCACCAGGCCTCTAGTTTTTATATAACCTCTGTGGTGCTTGCATACAATCAGCGCTCAATATTTTTTTGTTCATTTAGTTTCATCATTTATTAATTAATGATGGTGCCAAGGTGGATCTGGAGACACAATTGTGAATAGAAGAGATACTATAGTTACTCCAATGGACATTGCAACCTATTGGGGAAAAAAGACATGGATAAAATGATGAAACATGTATAATTACATGTAACCTAAATAAGGGGTACACAATGTTTTAAGAGCATCTAGTATCAAGGAGTCAGGGAACGTCTTCCTGAGACTTTTGGCAATCTGTTAACTTGGGTAACCTACATCAAAGTGCTTTCAGTGGAGACTTTTCAAAAGGCTGTGTCATATAAAAAACATGAAACATTCAAGCTAATGATACAAGGAACGTGTGTCTAGAGAGCTATGGAGAAGAAGGTGATAGAAAAAGAGTGGGAGAAGTTAAAGATGTAGCTGGAAAGTTAGAGGAAGGTATGATTGCAGTGACGCATATGTTTGTTAAGACTTTTATTTTCAAGCTAAATACAAGGAAAACTCATTGAAATGTTTTACGCATAGGGGATACTATATGATTAGTCTTCCATTTTGAAAAGGTCACTCTACTTGCAGCATGGATAATAGATTGGAGTGTCTAGAAATGAACTCAAGGGGAAAGAAAAGTTAATAGATTATTGCAGTCATGCAGGCCAGAGGTAATGTTATCCTGGAACTGGGGAGAGAGAGTTAAAGAGCAAGAATTGGAAGAAATTAAGAGACATATATGAGAGAAAATAAACAGGATTATTCTAGATGTTAAAATATGATGGGGTGGGAAGTGTCAACAAAGATTCTTAGAATTCACATTTAATGCTGGTTGCTTTATTTAGTCTTCAGTAAGTTTTCCAATTGCAAAGAAATTCAAGATGTTTTAAGTAGTTTGGTGATGGAGAGGAATAAAAATTGCACTTAAGTGAAGCAGCTATCATATAAAATCTTCATATAAATTAATTTTCCTGGGAGCATTTTTTCAACCTTTGTTTACTTAATTAATCTGCCTTTAGTCTATCTCTGTTCCTCTGTTCTAGAACCAGCCAACAGGGCCTTAATTCAGGTCCAACTTTGCATGCATGTGTTGGCCTTTTATACCATAAGTGCCTTTGTGATACCCAATATGTAATCACTTTCAGTAAAGATAAATTTTTTGTTGGTGTGAAAATTATAAAATGCTGGAAGCAGCCATCATTAACATGTGCTACAAATGTTGGAAACTAAAAATGATCCATAGAACATTGCATTTCATTGTGCTGAACTTTTAAACTTCCATTTCATTTGTTTCTTTGGATCAAATACAAAGTAAAAGGTAAATGCTCAATAATAAATGTTTTTATATTCTGTCCTAAATTTGTATTAGGGCTTTAGTAAATAGTTGTAGAAAATATAGCACAAATATTGGAGATTACATATCAAAGGGGGGATAAATTCATATGTAAAGTTTCAGACTGTATTCAGAAACTTGTGAAGCAAATCTTACCAGAGAAATTTCTTGGTGTGAGGGATAATTAAAATAAATGTGGGCTTCCTTGATAAATAAAGTAATTAGAGGAATATTTTGTTTCATCACACTTTTTACAACCAGTTTTACAATTTTTCATCTACTCTTAATTCCCAGTACAATATTATTTTACCCTTGGTTTCACCATCCATTACATTGCACTAAGGTTATTTATGGGATTGGTGATACAGTCATTGTACACTTACAGGACATGAAGTCAATCACAGCTAATCTTGAATAAGTAGTATACACAATATTCACCTCTCTCTCTCTCTCACTTTTTCTCTCTTCCTCTTTTCCTTTTAATTTAATGTTAGAAAGAATGAATTATTAATAGTCTGGTGTTGAGATAATTTCATATGATGGGTTTTATAATTTAGTGCTAATAATAAATGTAAGGTTTGGCCTGTTTATGCTTTTGTTCTGCTAGCTTGGGGACAAAAACTTAATAGAAAGAAATGTCAATAATGTACAAATAAAAGAGTAAGTTTGAGGATACATGACAGAACTGGCTTTTATATACCTAAATGAGAAAATGTTGAGTAATATTATAATTTATTTAAAGTGCAGGAAAATATCAAAGTTTAGTGATATTGATGAGCTTGTTGCTACCACAAAATAATAGGAAAGTGGTTTAAGTAAATAGCAAAATAGACTTCGTATTCAATATTAAAAAAAATCCCTCCAATGACCAATGAGTTAGTTCATTACCCATACATAGGATGCCCCCCTCCCCCAAATGTATACATACTTGGAATAATTATAAAGTCAGTTCATTTTTAAAATTTAAAGGAACCTACAGAATTGAGTAATTATTTGTGTCAATGCCTATTTTCAAACTGATGACTATCCTGATCCAGGCATTGCTGATAACATGAAACATTGGAATTGTAAACATGTAGAATCATTTCGTTTGGTATTTATGAACCCTCAATCTGTCGCCTGTTGCTGGTTTTATACTGTAAACTTTATCTTTTATATATCCTCATAAAATGTCTAGTGGTGGATAAATTTTCTTTGTTCAAAGGTTAGTCTGTCTTCACCCATTATTTCAAATTAGTTAAACATGAAAAGGAGTGAAAATTAAGTGAGTTAACCGTTGTTAAATTGTGTATACATTTTTGGGGACACCCTATATTTAAAACCAGACATCAAATAATCTGACTAAACTAAAATACTTACTTAAGATTTTATTTTACTGTGAATTTTTTGGCTAAAATAAACAAATAAAACTATTATCTTTTAAATTGTTAAATAAACACAATTACTAAATATTCAATTAAATTTCCCTGAGACAGAATTTTATTTATTTATATATTATTTTTATTATTATTTTTTTAAAATATATTTTTATTGATTTCAGTCAGGAAGAATGAGGGAGAGAGATAGAAATATCAATGATGAGAGAGAATCATCGACCAGCTACCTCCTGCATGGCTTGATCCCACACTGGGGATCAAGCCTGCAATCCAGGCACGTGACCTTGACCGGAATTGAACCTGGGACCCTTCAGTCCTCAGGCAGACGATCCATCCACTGAGCCAAACCAGCTAGGGTTTGAGATACAATTTTAATTATTGGTATAATAATATCTAAGGAAATAATAAAGATAATCAATTGGAAATACCTTATTTTAAAAGATGAATTGATAATCAAGTATTTTAAATGATGTAAATTATTCCAGTAAGTGGAGAAAAAAATTTATGGAGTTGTCTGCCCAGTACATAATTTATCCAATATGAATGTTTTAGAACTTTTCAGTCTCTCTAAAGAGGGGTAGAATAAACCTCTACCCCTCAAACATTTGTTACCCCTCTGCCAATTAGCTTCTTAGGATATTGGCCACATACATTTTCTCTGGAGCTTTGACAATTTAAATATAAAAGCTCATAAGTTCTTAGCAATAAAAATTAGTAATTCACTAATATGCCTAGAATTAAAGCTAGATGTCAGACACCATCATGGGTTAAATCATAATGCTTCCCATTTGGTTAAATGATTTACTAGCTGCAATTGATGGTGGAAACAATTTGCCTTAGTTAAAATTGGGCATTGAATTTCATTTTACTATACTAACGAAAGATGACATTAATAAATATTTGTAAAATAAAACACTTAAGTCTCTCAATGGGAATTAAAAGCAATAATATTAAGGAATTGCCTCTTGTTAAATGGTTACTATGTGTCCAAATATTTCATTTTATTGCTCTAAGTAATGGTCATCAAACTATGGCCTGCAGGCCAATTCCAGGCTGTGGCCTCTTTTTTTTAAAAATGGCCTGTGAGCTAAGAATGGTTTCTAAATTTTTAATGAGTTGTAAACACACACACATTCACAAATACACACACGAAAAGATTATGTCAAGACAGAATGTGGCATGCAAAGGCTGAAATATTTGCTGGTTATCCCTTTAGAGAAAAAGTTCACTGACCCTAGATTTCTTTGCTCATTGTTTCAACATTTCTGATTGTTTATGTACATCTATGTATATATCTAATATATATGTGGATATGTATTTGTGTTGTCTTCAAAATATAACAGTTTGTTGATTCCCTCATTAGTTAATATAAAATAATTTTGACATACATTTATATTTTATGAGTTTTTCTGTTTTGAAAATTAAAATTTAGCATCTTGGTGTACATTTATAAATTTTGTAATTTATTCAAATAAGAAGAAATTGTTTAGACATTCTCACTCAAATTATGAGTCCCTTAATTTAATTAATATAGTACAGAAAATCTAAGAAAAGTGATTTAATTTACTTCTCAGCATTTACATGAAATGATTTCTTTTAATGAAAAATAAAAATATAGAGCAATTCTTCTGTTAATATACTTCCACTGATGAAAAAGAAAATGTAATTTTAAAATCAATAATTATGACTTCTGGCAATTTAGTGTTCATTAATTCAAAACAGAATGTGTATTAATTTAATTTACAAATTAGAAATAACAATAAACACAGAAAATTATTACTATTTTTTAAGTGTTTCACTATATATGTACTTAAATTTATCAGAAAATACTCTGTATGAGTAGCTAACACATTCATACTTAAAAGTTAGTCTGTTTACTGTAAACTTTAATTAGTTTGAAACAGAGTGACTGCTGGATTTGTGTTTACTTACTCTTCAGTGGTTATGTTTTTACAGAAAAGTGAGAGAAGAAAAAGTAACCACACTTTAAGTTCATTAACTACATGTAAGGTTATTATTTACTGCTCATCGAAACAAAGACCATAATTGCCTAAATAATGCTGATAATGTATATAATGGTGAAATCCTCAATGATCATTTTGTCAGGATCCTGGGAATTTTGCATTATATTACCCTGATTATCTTTGAGAATAAAAAATAAATGAAATACTAATAGTGCTAGATTTTTCAACTGCCTTTCATAATGTCATGAAATCCACAAAAACTTGACAAATTACTCTTAAAATAAGTAGTTTGAATTTTCAAGTTTTTAAATTCTACTGAAGAAATTGGAACAGTATCCTATCTAAGAGTAATATGCAAATTGACCATACTTCTGATCAAGCCACACCCACAAGCCATGCTCACCAGACAATCAGGAGCAAATAAACCCCAACCAAGATGGCTTTGGCCACTGAGAGCAGGAGGGAGGCCTGGGTTTCCCTGGTAATGGAGGAAGCCAAGCTTTCTGCCTGACCTTGCAGGCCTAGGCCTCCACTCAGTGCTACAAACTTTCAATTATAGAAGATACATATATCCCAACAGAAATGGTGGCAGCCATGGAGCTGGAGAGAACAGAGGCTAAGATTGCCCAGGCGATGGAGGAAGCCAATTTTCTGCAGCCCTAGTGCCTAGGCTTCCACTCTAGGCTACAAAGTTTCAATTATAGAGTTTAAACAAACCCAAACAGAAATCGCTGTCACCATGGAGCGAGCAGAAGGCTTGGCTCCCCTCCAGGTTATAATGTTTCAATTGTAGAACATAAATTAATTCCAGATCCCAGGGCCTCCACTTGGGTCACTGGGGGGCGTGGCTGGCCTTCAAACCAGCACAGGCCTCTCACCCAGGCCACCCCATGCCCCAAGAGAACCCCCACCCTTATCCAGGATACTCTTCAAACCAGCAGGCCCCCACCCATGCACCAGGCCTCTATCCTATCTAATAAAAGAGTAATTTGCAGACTGTCCATCACTCCAACATATAAGATGGCTGCCCCCAGGTGGTCAAAGATTCTGCCCCCATGTGGACAAAAGATGGCCACCACAAGATGGCTAGCATTGGAGGACTGTTGGGAGGTTCCAGGCATGCAAGGGAGGCCAGTTGGGAGCAATCAAGCATGCAGGGGAGGGTAGTTAGGGGTGACTAGGCCAACAGAGGCAGGAAGTTAGGGGCAAACAGGCTGGCAGGAAGCAGTTAGACATCAATTAGGCTGGCAGGGTAGTGGTTAGGGGTGATCAGGCTGGCAGGCAGAAGTGGTTAGGGACAATCAGGGAAGCACGCAGGTGAGCAGTTTGGAGCCAGCAGTCCTGGATTGTGAGAAGTATCCCTACCAGGATCGGGCCTAAATGGGCAGTCATACAACTCTCAAGTGGTCCCAGATTGGAGAGGGTGTAGGCTGGGCTGAGGGACATCCCATGCCCCCCGTGCACAAATTTTGTCCACTAGGCCTCTAGTAAAATATATAACATATATTGTATATTTATATAATGAACCAGGAGATCACCAGTTCAGATCCTGGTCAGGGCACATACCTGGGTTGTAGGCTCCATCCCCAGTAGCGAACATGCACGAGGCAGCCAATTGATGGTTCTCTCTCACCATTGATGTTTCTATCTCTATGCCTTTTCCTTTCTCTCTCTGAAATCAATAAAAAATTAAAAAATATATAACATGTCATTTCCAAAACATAATATCATCTTCTAGTATCTGCCCTATAAATTGTCATCTTTTATATAACATTAGTGGCTTGGTGCATGAAATTCATGCATGGGAGGGGTGTCCCTCAGCTGGACCTGCACCCTATCCAATCTGGGACCTTTTGGTGATATCTGATTGTCAGTTTAGGCCTGATCCCTGTGGCTCCTAATCCAGGACCGCTGGCTCCTAACTGCTCGCCTGCCTGCCTGATCATCCCTAACCACTCTGCATGCTGGCCTGCTCACCCTCAACTGGCTCCCCTGCCAGCCTTCTTGCCTCCAATTGCTCTCCCTTGCTGGCCTGCTTGCCCCAAACTGTCCCCCCTCCCCCACTGGCCTGCTTGGCTCCAACTGTCCCCCCACCCTGCTGCTGGCCTGATCACCCCCAAATGCCCTCCCTTCCTGGCCTGATCACCCTTAACCACCTCTACCTCAGCCCCACCACCATGGCTTTGTCTAGAAGAACGTCCAGAAGGTCCTCCCATCTAATTAGCATATCACCTTATTATTAGTATAGATATTTGTTTTATAACTCAAGTTTTATACAAGCAGAAATTTCATTTTAGCTCAGATCATGTTTGCCACATATTTTTAATATTGTTTGTATTATATTGAAGTCAAAGGTCTAATGAAATAGCTTTCCTGCAAACTAAGGATTGGAGATCACAGAAGACAAGAAATTAAACACATTATAAGAATTTGTTCAGATTCTCAATAATGCATTCATAACAGGCTAATTGAGTTAACACTGATGTGGGGTGGGGGAATAAACACAAGCTAAACATCAAAACACCTTTTGGGAGAGAAACCAGCACAATACCAAATGTTATTTTGCCCATTGTTGGAGTATATGTTCTTGGAAAATGGAATCCTGCTGTGAGGCACTTATTCACTTAAATTTGGGCTATGAGTACTGACATACAGTATTGAGAAGTTTCCTAATTTACATAGAGAAAAATGTCATCCAAGGGGCAAAATTGAGAAAATTCTGCATGAGAGATAAGGAGAGAGTATTAATAAGGGAGATTGAGTAATTGAGGGAGAAATATTTCTAAATATTCTGTAAATTGCTGATCTCAAATTAACACTTAGGCTGTCTTTTAACTTAATGTGTTGAGACTAAGAGTAAAGAATTAAAATCAAAGAGTGAAGCCCAGAAATCCCACTGATGGCACTGCTTTGTCTGATTATAAAATTAATAAGTTATATGAAAATTCTTTCCTAAAACTAATTTAAATGTAGCATTTAGTGATGAAATATCCTTTATTCCAGATGAATGGCTAAAAGTAAAATAGTGTGGGGTTCATAACAAAACAATCAAGGAAAAGAGGGGATTATTATGGTACCCCAAATTAAAAATATATAACGTATTAATTAAAATTACATTACATCCCTAGTTTCTGTTTTAAAGTAGTTCATCTCTTTACTAAATTGCTATTGCATTATGTATAATGAGAGAAAATATAATGCAATTTTTTAAACTATAAAAAAGAGTTTAACTTTTGGTTCTAAGGCTGTGAATAACATTCATCTGGAATATTTAGAATAATTTACAACAGGTTAATTATTATCCTAATATCCTGTGGAGTACTGGAATTGTAGATTGAAAATGAGAAAGGAAAATTTAAGGCACTTCCTGACAGAGGAAAATATTGGATTACAAGAATAGTCTTGCAGGAAAAGTGAGTGATAGAAGCTTAATCACCAGGGACATACAAAAGTCAACAGTACTAAAATATTAGAGGTTTTATTTTAGGAAGCAGTTTTCTCCTGCTGGGGTGTGTATGTGGACTGAATTGCTTACTTGATCTTTCTTAATCTCCATTGTCTATCTTCGTGCCTAAATTTGACTATCCAGAACAACATCCTTAACATTTGCAATTGTACTATTGATCTGATGCGGCCTGACTCTCTGACATTAGCCTACAGGAGAAAAATATGAAAACAATTTTAATGCTCGTCTCTTGATAGCTGCCCAGTTAAGATATATCATTTATCTAATGCTCACCACCCCTTAAAATTGCAAAATAATTCATAGTAATCTGTGACCAAACATAGAAAACCAGTATATAGAACACAATTTACTTTAGTGAATGGCTTTACATTGCAATTTCAGATACTGTGTGAGTTCATTAAGGCAATTGTGCCTTAAATTCTGGAAAGACAGGACTGGTTTGGTCATGGTTAGTGTTAGTGATTTCCTGTGGTGAGGTGTTTATGATAGTAGCATAAACCCAGCATGAAGTTACATTTGCCTGTGGGCTGTTTGTAACTTAAGTGCTTGCTTTTTTTTTTTTTTTTTTTTTTGACATTTGTTCATATTCTTCAGGGAAAAAAGTGTATTTTTGTTGTTGTTTGACCAATCTACATAAAAAACAAAGGAGTGGAACTTACAAGAGAGGCTTAGAAATGTATGTTACAAATGTGCTGCCAGGGGACATAGAATCTCTCTGTCTTTGGCCAAACAGTGTATTATTTTGCACAATGAGATCCTAATGCTGAGATGATTTAGATTTTCCTTTTCCTTAAGGAGTGGTATTCTCTAAATTGATATTTCTCTGCTCTAGGCCAAAGAGTCATGAAAAAATACCGCTTTGATAATTTTTGTTTGTTTGTCAAACTTCACCTGAAGATATTTTTCTATTGATTTTTAGAGAGAATGGAAGGAAGGGGAAGACAGAGAGAGAAACCTCAATATAAGACAGACGCATCTATTGGTTGGGGCCAGGGATCGAGCCTGCAATCAAGCTACGTGCTTTTTGTTTTCTTTTCTTTTTTCTATTTTATTGTTTTTCTTACAGAGAGGAAAGAAGGATAGAGAGTTAGGAACATTGATGAGAGAGAAACATCCATCAGCTGCCTCCTGCACCCCGCCTCCTGGGGATGTGCCCATAACCAAGATATATGACCTTGACCAGAATTGAACCTCAGACCTTTCAGTCTGCAGGCTGACACTTTATTTACTGAGCCAAACCGGTTTTGGCTAAGCGAGGTGCTCTTGCCTGGAATAGACCCTGGGACCTTTTGATCCACAAGCCAACACTCTATCCACAGAGCCAAACTGGGTAGGGTAGAATAAGGAACCTTTCAATGTTTATTTCACTGAGAACCATTTAAACAGATAAGGTACTTTCTTACATATTAATTGTATCTATTTGAGTTATAGATATGTGTATACATTGAGTAGCCAGATTATTATGATCTCTGAACACATAATAATCTGGCCATTCAGTGCATATATATATTAGAGGATGGGGTCCGGCCAGCCTAGTCAGGGGGAGGGAAATGGAGGGTTAGTCAGCCTGCCTGGTGGTCAAACTTCTGGTCAAGGGTTCAATTTGCATATTAGTCTTTTATTATATAGGATATACACTGAGTGGCCAGATTATTATGTGTGCAGAGATCATAACAATCTGGCCACACAGTGTACATTGGACTTTATTCAGCAAGAAGAAGTCATAGCTCTTGCTCTCACTTCGTATAAAATTTTTGATTCTGTAATGAATACTCTAATGGTTACACTTATATCTCTGTCAAGGATATTGCTTGTACACAAATAGTAGTGCATACAGGTTGGAGAAGTTTCCTCAATACGGCAGAACGAGAACTCAGCTATTGTTGGATTTGCCTTTGAGGATCTGTACATGTGGAATACATGGGTGCTTGAGGAGCTGCTCATTCTACTTTGCTCAGTTACATTTGGTTTAAAGGTTGTCTTAATCCTGACAGGTCTGCTTTTCTCATATATCACACAAATACTGTCGATGCATATAAATATACATCTTTTTAAGACAGTACTGTGGTTACAATGATGTCTAGAATAAACACTCGCCTAACTCAAAGTTTAGTTTTTAAGAGTCTGAGGAAAACAAGGCTGGTTTTCTGCTTTACATCTTTCCTCTCTCTCTCTCTCTTTTTTTCCCCTCCTTTTGAAAGTGATTTCATTTCATTCATTTGGACATGTTTTGAGTTCCAAATACCAAGTATAGTAAGGGAGACATTTGGTGATATCAGATGTCATGCTTTATTTACAGGTAATGCCTAATCTTAAATTAGATAAGAATACA
Source organism: Antrozous pallidus (assembly GCA_027563665.1). Lineage (NCBI taxonomy): Eukaryota > Metazoa > Chordata > Mammalia > Chiroptera > Vespertilionidae > Antrozous > Antrozous pallidus. The sequence goes on along the minus strand of CM050508.1, from coordinate 149,599,622 downwards.
TCAATTTTTGTAGATCTTTTCACTGGCAAAGTTAAATGTACTCAACAAAACAGTGAAGCTTTAAATAAGCCCTGTGACATACTTACAATCTCTGTGCTTAAAAGATTATGCATTGTAAATCTTTTGATATGGGCCAAAATTAAATAACCATGAATTATTCAGTGACAAGCTGAAGGATTCAAGTGTAGATTGGTTCAGGGTACTATTTGTTAAAGCTAAGCAAATAAGAAGGGCTTGGCAGTGTGCCTCCCTCTGTTTGTGGGTTGTGACTTTTCAAGCATTCTGAACCATGCCCTTTCCCTCAGAGGCCACTAGTGCTGAGTAATGCAGCAACTCAGTAAGAAAGGCAGCAAAGTATGGGAAACTTGGTGTTTTTGGACTGGACCCAGGGAAATCCCTGGGAAATAAGAAAACAGCATTGTTTACATATGAGAAAGAGACTTATTTATAACACATTTAAAGCATTTAATCCATTTTGCAAAGCATAATTAAGTAAAGTAAATACCAAATTGGAAAACAGAAAAGCAAGTAAATAAAAAACAGATTCAGTTCTAGCAGGGTAGCATGCCTGTAACCTACCTTGGGGTAAACTTTCTATTATTGGATATTTGTCAAACAAGGCATAGTCCATGGAGTCAGATGGACTTGGGTAGAATCCTACTTGGGCAGCTTTCTAGTTGTGTGGGCCTGGGAAATGTGCTTAACTGCTCTGAGTTGCAGAGTGCTCAGGTGCTATACTGTTTAGTAACAAAATGATACTTCTAGAATTTATCCAAATTGATACTGACTTTCCTCTCAGACATCTGATTGGAGAAGTTTGCTGTAATTATTTTTTTTCTTGATTCTGAGTGTCATTGCCCTCCTTTCAGAAGTACTTAGAGCACATGTCTGTTCATTCTCCCTCTGCCCCACAATCTCACTTCTTTCATTTTTTTCTTTTTTTATTTTCACTGATAAGTCTACTACCAATAGTACTTCCTGGAGCAGATTTCTGAAATAAATATCTGTATTTAAGTGCTTTCTGTAGTATACTGAGTGTGAGGTTTTTCTATCCATTCAGTGTATTTACTGATGAACTCAATCAATATTTTATTGAAGGCTTACTCTGTGAAAAATTTTGTACTAAATGCTATAAAAGCAGTAAATCAGCATTGTCCATAATTCTGTTTCAAAGAATATGTAATAAGTAATATAGTAGGTGAGTGTATAAATAAGTATGGTTAGGGGGAAAAAAAAGGTATGCCAAAAAAAAATCCCAAAATATGATTTGATAAAATTTACATAAGTATTTAGTATAATAATAATAATAGTTTATGTCTAGTGCTGGTTCACTATCTGCCTATACTTTTCTAAGTATTTTGCATGTGTTAACTTATTTAATTCTACCTGTAAGTTGGTGAAGTTGCTACTAATATCATCTTCATTTTACAGATGAAGAAACTGAAATACAAAAGGGTTAAATGATTTTTTCAGGGTAGAGTAATGACACAGACATGGAGCAGTCCCTTAGAAAAGCATACTCAATGCCATCGTTCTAGTCAGGCTCCCATTCCTTCTGTCATCCACATACAAGAACCTTGTCCAGTGTGGCCACCTACGGAGCAATATTCCAAAGTGGAACCGACTCCCTATAGGTAGGTTGAGGTGTTTATTTAGATACAAGAGGCCCGGTACATGGGAATTGAGCACCGGTGTGTGTGTGGGGGGGTGCATGTCCTGCGGATCTGCCTGCTCTGGGAACACCACTCATCTGGTCTGCCAAGCAGCTGTGGACCCGCCCTCTGAGTGGCTGCTCCCTGGTCTGGCATCTTCCAGGGGACCTGGTCAGGGTCAGGCCCAGAAACAACAGCACCTAAAGGCAGTGGAGTAGGTCACAGTCCTGAGGTGGCCATGAACCCACCTCCCAGCCTCCAGGGTCAGCTCTGTGAGCCTGGTGGTGGCGCTGCATGGCCTGTGGGTGTCCAGATGGAGGCAGAGGAGCTTGGGGCAAGGAAGTGACAATCGCAGCCCATGTTCCTGCCCATCGGCCTGAGATTTGCAGTGGGAGCAGCTGCTCATCCTGGTCAGCCGAGTGGCGCTCCCATTGTGGTAGCACACTGCCCACCAGGGGGCAACTCCTTCATTGAGTGGCTAACCCCTGGTGGTCAGTGAGCATCAGCAACTGGTTGACTGGTCATCCTGCCATTCAGTCACTGGGCTTTTGTTATCTATCTATTTAAAAGCCTAAGTGACCATCGCAACTGAATGGACAACCAAATAGCCTGTATGGGGCTACCAGGCTGGCAGGGGGAGCAGTTGGGAGTAACCAGGCTGGTGGGGAAGGGTACTTGGGGGCAATCAGGCGAGCAGGCAGAGGCAGTTAGGGGTGATAAGGCCAGCGGGAGGGGGGCAGTTAAGGGTGACTAGACTGGCAGGGGGGACAGTCAGGGGTGATCAGGCTTGCAAGCAGAGACAGTTAGGGGTGATCAGACAGGCAGGCAGGTGAGCGGTTAGGAGCTAGAGGTCCAGGATTGTGAGAGGGATGTACACCAGCAATCAGACATCCTCTGAGGAATCCCAGATTGTAGAGGATGCAGGCTGGGCTGAGGGAACCCTCCCACCCCCCCATGCACAAATTTTGTGCACCAAGCCTCTAGTATAGAATAATGAGAAAAGGACTCTTAAGTACAAGTGAATTGTTCAGGTAACATTTTCTAGAGAAGACAACTTCTGAAAAATTACTGAAAGAACAGATGAAATATTTTTTTTTGTAGTATTCAATTTTCTGATAACACATGTGATACAATTTACAATCTGATAACCCTTTTATACAGTAAACTTTTTTCAGTCATTTAAAGTTTCCATGTATTAAAAGCATAAGAAAAAATTCATATTTTCAAAGATCATCTTAACAGGTAATAATCATTGCTGAATATAATTGATAGTAACATTTATTAAGTGTGACCAAGCATTTAATAGTTTTTTGCTTTATCTCCTAGAACTGAAGAAAAATATGTAAATACCTTACCCATTTTGGTCAAGTTTTATAATTAATCTATATATATAAAAGCCTAATATGCAAAATATTCCCTCGGGGGTTCCACTGATCAGGAGTTTTATCACTCGCTATGATGTGGCCAGGGGGTGGCATGGAATGAAGGAAGGCCCTGGCCGGCAACTGATAGCTGCAAGGGACCCTGCCCATGCACAAATTTTGTGCATTGGGGCCTCTAGACTATATAATAAAAACCCAGTAGTTGTAATGCCATAATGACCAAAGACTGGTCACTATGATGCTCACTGTAGACAATGAACCCAGCCTTTCCCATGACCCCACCCCAGATCAGACTTTCCCACCTCAATTGAGGATGGACAGCTATCTATCTCCTCCCCTAACCCAGCAACCCCTTGCCCAGGCTGGCCCAGCTCCCCAGATGTGACCCCCGCCATGATCGGGGGCATGACCAGCCTGTAAACCACCGGTGGCCCTTCATCCAGGGTGACCCAGAGACCCAGAAGGGACCCCCACCATGATTGGGGGGTATGGCCAGCCTGAAAACAGCTGGTAGCCCCTCGCCCAGGCCAGGGCAGCACTGGGGACCAGATGTGTGGGGCAGTCTTTTTAAAATAAAGAAAGACCTGCTGTTGCTCCGAGGTGCCTCCTGGCACTGGCAGCCCCACCTCCACCCTCACGCCAGGCGGAGTATTTCGGATGGGTGTGGGCAACACGGCCCCAAACCCCATGGGGGTGGAGAGGTTCATGCCACAGCCAGTGTAACAACACCAGTTAACTCCGCTGGGGGGGCTGGCAGGGCTCCCGTGTGTTTCAGGGGCCAGCCTGTTTATGGCAGGACCCAGGTGCGTGGCTTCTCACATGCAGTGGGCATGTGCTGGGAGCGTGGCACAGGTATCATATGGGCATTTGTGCATGTAAAGATGTTCACACATCTTTTGGGCATAAATGCTTCTGTTTCTCAGAAGCTTTATCTGTAATAGGCAGGTTTCAAAATGTAATCCAGAGCAAGAGGTCTGTAGCAAAACAACACACAAGAAAAGGTTTTTGATACTAAACACAAATCTGTAATTGAAGTGTTTATGAACAAATGTACTGTGAATCAAACATATGGTGATATTTATTGTCTGATGGATCTGTTTGAAAGGTTTGGTCGATCAGTTCTCATTTCACAAAAATAAAATGATGTAAGTGATTACTAAATATATATTTCTAAGGCAAAGTAGTTTACCCGCTTTGTGTTTTTTGCACGCGTGTAGCACATCAAGGCTGTTTATAAAGTATAAGTTGGATGATGTGACAATATGGTTGAAGAAGGGGATGTGGCCGGTTATTTTTAAAAATTATGCACCTCACAGTTTTTAAGACAAATGTGTTAACCTAAAATCTTCAGAAGGCAGGGTCAGGGTCTTTTAAGACTTTTGTATAGGCTCAGACATAAAAAAGCAACTATCTTTTTAGGATGTGGCCTGAAAGAAATCTGTTATTTTCAGTTATCACTGTCTTCAAAGTAAAATAACTTTTTTGCAGCCTTTTTATGGGTATTTTTTTATACTTTCATTACAATATTTGAGATAGGTGTTGTCATTGTTTTAAAGCAGTATGTTTTTCCTCTCAATATCAGAGGCCCAAATTTTCACACATACCCCAAAAATGTTTATTTGAAGTAACTTATGCATCTAGACTCTGAATGGCCTAATAAACTTAGTGATTAGACAGGTGCTTTTATAGCCAAGGTCAAAGGCTCTTTCCCCTGATTAGCTCTTGAGGGAGGAGCAGCCAGAGGCTCTCCTGACCTGCATAGGGAATGGGAGGAGGGACAGGAAAATCATTAGATGAAAAGGAGTGGGATTGGAAACTCCCTCCCAACCACCCTTAAGATAGTTCAAATGCTGCTAGCAATGATGGGCAAGTGGGCGGGGTTGTGAGTGTGGTGGGGCAGCTGGTGGGCAGGGCGGCAGACTACTGTGGATTTTGCACACTAGGCCTCCAGATTATTATGAATAATTGATTGAGACAATGAAGTTGTCATATGTTACCATGTTGGTCTCAAAGGTCCAGTTAATGTTTCATAATGTTTATATACCTGACATGAAAAGCGCTGGATTGACTTGATAATGTCTAACAGCTGCTAAGATCTGGTACTTTTGTAATGGCTTCAAAGGGAGTGGATCAAAAAGGAATTCTTTAATAGAGTACTTCACACATTAATATCCTTTGGAAGAACCAGTTCAATTGACTACGTTTTGTAGATAAATCCTTAAGTTCATGTAAGAAACTGATGTAACCCCTACTGTTGTTCAAATGTAACAAGGATCTAAATGAGATCAAGAATGTGTATACTTTGCCAGTTGTACATGCGAGTGTATTAATATTCTCAATTCTTGTGGCTTCTAAGAATTGTTTCTGTAAAATAATGCTAGATTAAAAAAACTTTAAATGTTACACTTGTGGAGACTTTTACAGCTAAAAACTCTTTTGTATACATTTTTTCATGGCAATCTTCACAGTAGCCTTGTTTACTAGAATAGTAAGTACCATTATTTCTATATAATAATAATAATTTGTAATTTAGAAAAATAAGTAGTTTAACACAACTCCAACAGCTAATAAACATAGGATCAGGAGTAGAACCTAAGTCTTCTAAATTTCACACCAATATATTCACCACTTTGATTTTATTAGAATTCAAAACAAATAACAGCATGTTATACTTAATAACCTCGAACTTCAATGTTCTCATCTATGAAAGGAAGGTAATATTAACTCTCCTACTCATTTCACAAATTACTCTTAAATAAGAATTAAACCTCAAACTACTAATATGAATTAATATTTCACAGAACAGATCATTTAAATTTTGAGGGTTCTTTCTTTCTCTCTATATATCCATTTACATCCAAAAGGCTTGCATACACTTTTTATATTTGACAAAGGTGTAGCAGTTTCTATGCTTATGTTCTACATACAGTAAAGCTCCTCCAATTTAGATGTTACTGGTCATGGTGAGGACTCAAAGGAAGTGAGAGTTAGGAACCATTAGCCTGGTCCAAGGATAATGAATGATGGGTTAGGGAGGCGTGTTTCCTGTGTTGCAGTGTCTTCTATGCAGAAAGCCTTCTCTGCATTTCATTTCAGGCTACTTTGCCAATCTTGGAGAGATAAAAAAATAACAAAATATCCTTTAATTCTTATGATGGATGATAACTCTTTTTCCCTGGAGATCTGAATAGTTTCACTTTAAAATTCAAATTCTATAATTTGCATAAATCTTAGAAAGTCTTAGGTTGACTCCTAAGACTTTCTAAGATTTATGCAAATTTATACCCTGGCCAATGTAGTTGAAAGTTATTCTTTACATCAAAGGTGGTTGTTTCAATTGCTGGTCAGGTCACATACCCAGGCTGCAGATTTTGACCTGGTCAGGGCACATGGAAGAGACAGCCTATCAATGCTTCTCTGTCCCATCGATGGATGTTCTTTCTCTCTCACTCTCTCTCTAAAATAAAATAAAAAAACTAAAACTAATTCTGCAAATTCTTGACCAATCATTGCTCTGGCTCCTGGGTCTATACCAATTTTCATCCTGTGTCAACCTTAATAAAGAGCTTTATCCCTTTCTCAAAAGGTCTAATTAGTTAAGGTTTTTAGGAAATTTTTACTAGAATTAGCAGATTGACTTGAAGATTTGTGTGTTCCTGAGAGAGGTCAGAAAATATTACTCAATCTTCTCTCAATCTCTTATTTTTCTCTTCTCTTCCTTTCACGCTCCAATTTATTTATTTATTTCTCTCTCTCTCTCTTTCTCACCCCTTTCTGGTCTTAAGCATCTTTCCTTATTTGAATATCTCCTTGAAGTCTCAGTCTCCACCCTGATGGCTTAATAGAAACATAACAAAATATTTCTTTCAAACTTTTTCAGGGTTCTCATTGAGAAATTCAGATGGAAATTTTTTTCTCAAGATTATTACTTAGTCATATCACTAAAATCTCATTTAAGACATTGAGAGCATAAAGGAGCATAATGATTTGTACCACATGAAAGAGAAAAAATTGAACACAAACTTGGATGCAGGACATTTCCTCTCCTCCAATGAGGTACTATTAGTTGCACAGAATTGAATAATTACCAGCAATAGCAGCAGCAGCAGTGATAAAAACAGCCACAGTGTGGTCTAGTTTATCATGATGCGTGACAATCAGAATACCAGGGATTATGCAACCTACATGAAGGAAGAGGCCAGCAGCTGTCTCTTCTGGGTGTTGGGCCCAGTGCTGATACCAAGAACAGAAGACTCATTGTATCTGCCCCTAGCACAGGGCCAGCACTATCCTGTGATCTGGTGATTCAGAGTCACATTGCCAGGGGTGGGAAAAAAGGATGCTACTATGGGTTAGATAGGAAGATTACATCCAGTAGCAAACATGAGACATTCCCTGGGGAATTCCTGAATTAGTCAGAAGGAGTTTTGAGTGGGAGCTAGGGTTTCCACCCATGCAGTGGATAAGCCCTGAGCCTGAAAACTGTCATTCTGCCTCTGCTTTTGTGACATTATTACACTCCTAAACACACATGGGTTGTACTTGTGTTGCACCTAAGTAACAATTAGCCAAGGACCTCCGCTCATTTCAATAAAACCTGTGCTTTCTTTCAGGAGTCCCAAGTGGATTTGAAAGTCAATGTCACCTTTTCCCCTAATGGAGTTCAAATTCTAAACTTGACAGTGATTTTCTTATAGTCTCAGAGCCCTGGTACTTTCATTTAATGGTTACAACTAAAAGAATATTCAAGGTAAAGGAAAAAGCCAAAGGCATGCAAAACATTTGGAAAAGTTTAGTTACATTTTAGTATCTTGGTGGCAATTCCCCACTATCCCCTTTGTTATACATAGATACTTCCTGAGGATTAACATTTTAAAATTGTCAACAGGAACTTTGTAATTATAGTGAAACTAGTGGCTGAAAACTAATTATTCAGGTTATGAGTTACCTGCCCAACCCTTTTCCCTCCTCAATAATTCCCTTTCAAATTTTTGGCATTCATTATTTTATGTATGGCACTCACTAAATATCACAATAGGAAATGTAATAGGTCACATTTTTAGATATTTATCATGGTCTAGGTGATTCACATACCCTGTATATTTTAATCCTTAGAGCAATCCTTGAGATTATTTCTTATGCTAGTGGCCCAGTGCACAATTAAATTGTGCACATGTAGGGTCCCCTAGGCCTAACCTGCCATCAGGGCCATGTCTGCTGTCCCACAAAGCATTGCATTCTCTACAGATGCTGCTGGAGGCCGGCGATACTCTTCAGATGCTGCCGGTGCCCTATGACACTCCAGATGTCCTGCCCACTGTGGCCACTGAGGGACCCAGAAATCCCACCCACCACATCGGCCATGGGACCTATCAATGAACCTCCTGGTGAGTCTGGTAGTTGGTCGTGATGCAGTGATGGCATCATGACCACAGGCCTTTTATGATATAGACTAGTAGCCCTGTGCATGAATCTGTGTGCCAGTAACTCACCAGTAGCTTGCTGCCCCACCCTCCTATAACTCCCCCTGCACTCCCTCCCTTACTCTCCTCTCATAGCTTGTTGCCCTGTCTCCTGCTATAGCTCTCTGCAGCCCACTTATAGCCAGTAGCTCGCTGCCACCTTCCTGCAGCTCTCTGCCTTCTATCATGCCCTCCTGTAGCTTCCTCCATCTCCCACCCCCACCCCGTCATAACTTGCTGTCCTGTCCCTTCCTGTAGCTCTCTGACAGCTGCTTGTAGCTTGCTGCCCCACCCTCCTGCTTTTTTTTTTTTTAGTCAATATTTAACCAATTGACGGGTACTTATTGAGCACCTACTATATACTCAACAATATCTATTCTTTATTTCATGGAGGAGTAAAATGAACCTGCTGCATTAAAATTTGAACTCTCACTGTATATGCTACTAAAAGCTGATAGCTCAGTTGATATTTCTTTCTTTTCAGGTTTAGCCTATTGGAATTAATAATTATTCAAAATGTGTATAAGTATATTTTTGGGACACCCTATAGTTAAACAAGACATTTAAAGTATAAGTTCAAGCCAAAACCGATTTGGCTTAGTGGATAGAGCATTGGCCTGCAGACTGAGGTGTCTCAGGTTCGATTCTGGTCAAGGGCATGTACCTTGGGTGCAGGCACATCCCCAGTGGGAGGTGTGCAGGAGGCAGTTGATTGATTTTTCTCTCATTGATGTTTCTCTCTCATCGATGTTTCTAATTCACTATCCCTCTCCTTTCCTCTCTGTAAAAAATCAATAAAAATATATATATTTTTAAAAGTACAAGTTCAAGAAGTTGTCATCACATCATTTGCTATGTATTAACTTAAATAACCTACATTTTATCAAAACCCACTTCCCTTTATTAATACCCGCTCAACTTATCTAGTTGTTAATAATATTAAAACATATAACTGTTATGACATTTACTGAAAGTGACCAAACATTTATTTAATAGAGTCCCTAATACTTAAGACTCATGTTAAATATTGTAGAAAACATAGTTTCCAAATATGTTTAAGCTTTATAATTCAATTAACAGTAAACATGATTCACATCAAAATGTTGTCACAGGTGAGTGGCATTTGGCTGCTCTCATTGCTGAACACAGAGCAAGATATACTGACCCTATTACAGAGAATAAATATCAATAAAACAGCAGGTCTCTGGTAAACACATATAATTACCAGAAGGATCTGCCTATTTACACATCAGGCTTGCTGTCTTCATACATCTTATCCTGCTACATAATTATCAAATAAAACAGTAATTCCAGAATAAGTAATAGCAATCACACAGAGTACTGCAAGGTTAAATATTTTCATCTTGGTTGGAAGGCATTTAGTATGTAATATCTAACAGAGAATTACTATACATCTCTAAACAGTGAACTGATAAACCGATGTCCGGAAAACCAATCATCCAGCCAGTGAGAGGACATCTCTCATGATTCTTAGAGATGTTTTTGAATTTAGCAAGTGAAAACAAAACAAAACAAAATAACAATAACAAACAGAGCTGTCAGTTTTAAGATATGGTGGTTTTCATCTTCTTTTAGTTTGGGGAGGTTTCCTTTTGGAAAAATCAGAAGTGTTTAAAAGAATGAATTCGGCCCCGCAACAGGCCTTCCTTTGCTTTTCAGGCAAGTATCTCTGTATTCTTTTCCTTCCAGGGATGTGATGGGCGCACCAAGAGCAGTTTCTCGCTGAGCCGCGCAGCTCCTACAGATGAGGACAGCAGGAGGCCAGGCAGACAGCCAAGACAGGGAGCGAGAGCGGCTGAGATCACAGCCAAGACTGCAGAAGGGGATCTGCTACAGAACTACAGAACGGCAGGAAAAGGAAGACGCCTGCTCCGAGCCCTAAGAAGCTCCTTAAGCCTGCTGGTTTGGGCACTGGCCCTTGATTGACCTGGGCTTTTATCGACCAGGAAAGACTTTTTTGAGATGCCTGGTTTTGAGTCACAACTTTGCATCATAATAAAAAAGCCACCCTGATAGAAATAGCATGCAGGTGTATGGGGGACCACTGGATTGATATAGGTTCTTCCTTGCTGCCATTCAAAAGATGCTTTCTGTACTCTGATTGGATAAGACTTTGTCCTGTTTCTCTCAAAGCCTCTTTTTTTTTTTTTTTAATCTGTTTTGTCCTTTAGGATTAGAGCTACTGTCCTTCAGGATGAACAAGATGGAACATTTCAGTGTCACTCACCAGTCAGTCAAATTGTGACAAAGGGCAGTCCCTTCCTGTCAGGATCTTGAGGAGGGAAGGAGGGGGGCTCTCAGCAGGGGCGCTCTTTGCAGCACTTAACGATTTGAGTCCTGAAAGGAAAGAATGGGAAGGAGCAGGAAATTGGACTTAAGTCACCTCTAAATCAGTACAGAGTTCAATTCTCATTGGTGTTTGTTTATAAAACAGCTCTCTAAGTAATTCACACTCTGTTTCCCATTTAACCTCCTGGACACATGGCGTTCAGCCTAGCCAGATTTTCTGCAGTCCTTCACAAAAGTGCTGAGTTTGACACCGACAGAAAGGAATTCGGGGTCAGAATTACTGTTTTAAACGGAGGCCTTTGGGATTTATAAAAGATGTTTCCGATATGCTAAAACAGCTGGAGGAGCCTTAGAGATCCGTAGTGTAAGCGAGGGTTTCCTTAATTTGTATCACAGGTGAGAAAAAGCAGGCCTAAGGAGGTTGGCTGACTTTCCCCTGCACCTTGAGAACTTGTGATAACATTCTGCAGTCCTTGAGACAGGAAACTACTGGAGAGAGTAAACCCCTCCAAGCTCCCAGACCACTCCCAAATTGAAATCGCACTTGGTGGGAAGATCCCTGGTCTCTCCCGATCCCAGCCAAGGGTATTTCAATGTTCACCAGATAAAAAGAGACTTGGAGGTCATTAGCCCAATTTTTCTCTGTGAGGGTGGAGCTGAGATTGGCTGCTGAGCTATTCCGATGACCCAGAAATTACATGTATTCATGTCTTTCCTTTTAGATGAAAGCATCTCTATTCTAGTTTTTCTATAGCTCTTTTTTAAGAGATGAGAAGGGGAGGAAGTCCCACATTTTTTCCTAGCAGACTCTTCTTTTCTATTCTCAGTCTTTTATAATCTGTCTTGATTCTCAGCCAATGCCTTACATTTTTTTGGACTTTGTGCCTTTTAATCACCTAAGGAATCTGACTCAGTGTCTTTCTTTCTCTCTGAATCATAGGCTACTCCTCCCTCATCTGTGTCTCCAAGGAGAGGGAGGGGCTAGGAACCTTTTTCCTGTGTTGGCTCTGCCCTGACAATATCACTTCCTTCTCTCCCAGACTTCTATGGGGCTGTTATGCATTCCTGTGGGTTTTTTTAAAAAATTAACAACAGGGAAATATCTTTATTGTTAAAAGAGTTAAGTTGTACACAAATATGTGTATAAATGAATATACCTAAATAAATATGTAACATATAAGATTATGAAAAGCTTTCTTTAGGTATTTTTAAAGTGCAATAATACAATTTTAAAAATAAAACCATTCAATTGATCTTTTTAAAGAAATTTTCTTCATGAATTGGCAGGCAATTATATGATTAAATATTTTCTACTTGAAACATATCATACTGAAAGTTCTCTTTGTAACTACACTTTGGTATAATAGAAGTAAAAATAAATACAGACAAATAAAGCGCAATTTACTAATGCATGGTGAAAGTAATTCAAATATTAAAAATGTAGGTGGAAGGACTAGGACCAAACTTGGTCCCATTTTACTTCTTAATTATGATTTTGACTATGAGCCCCTGAATCATGGGCAGATTTCTTAGGGACAGAAACATTTTCTGATCAAATTTCCATTAATTTTCCTTTAAAAACAATTTTTCTGTTTTTCACTTCATACTCAAATATTTTCAGTTTTGCCAAATGTCTGAGGTTTTATATAAAACAATGCATTTGACAATCCATAGTCTTTTTTAAGTTGGCATTTGTAGCTTCTCCAACAATGCCAGGTATTGGATTGTTTGTAAGGTTATACTGCTTTGTCATTTTTCACAAAAATAAATAAGTGATAAGAAATTCATAGATAGAAATAGCCATCACAATAAAAACATCACTTTCTTCTAACATTGGCTGCTTACTCCTTTGTTTTATACATTTATCCATGAATTTCAGTATACGAAATTTCCAACATAGAAATTAAAAGCACAACTCTAACTTCTATTTGCTTCAAAGTATCAGTAAGTATCCTAATTCCTGAAAGTCTTTGTGTTATTAGTTTCTTGTTCCTCTCTCAATACATATTAAGCATTTATGGCACCAATAGTGAAAAAAAAAAGGCAGATATATCCTGAAAAAGACCAAAGGGACTAAGAGTGAAGGAAAAGAATCAGTACTCTCACATTACATTATGCAAGAGAATAAGGACCTAAAACCTACTCTCTCTCTCTCTCTCTCTCTCTCTCTCTCTCTCTCTCTCTCACACACACACACACACACACACACACACACACACACACACACATTTATATTAGAATCACAGACTTAATATTTCTGGAGATATATAAATTCCCAGATCTTTTTTATGTATCATATGGGATAATTCTCAAAACAATTATAAGAATGCAGGGAACTGTAGAGTAATTCATGTTTTAACATTTCATCCTTCAAATTCATCAGATTCCTGGGCAACAGTTCTGTCTTCAGCAGCTTTTAAGTGGTTCATTCACTTAATGTTAGAATGAATTCTTGGTTGCAGATTTTGTATTAAGACTATGCTATAGTTAAGAATTTAATGCAGAGTTTCTGCCCTTATGGAGTTTACAGAGTGCTAGATGAGATATGTATTCATCTAATAGTCATATGTCAAATTACAACCTGACAAAATGCTCTGGTGGAAAGAAACATTGTTTTTGTGTGCTTAATCTAGACTGAACAAAATGAGGTGGTAGCATGATAAAGGGTTCCTTGAAGAAATCTTAGGTGAGGTGTTATCCAAAGAATGGGTAAAGTTAACTAGGTAATGAGAGAGTGATTAGCTGTTCAGAAAGAGGAAATAATGTGAGCAGTGGCCCTTTGGTGAGAGGAAGCATGGCACATGCATGTAACCAAAACAGGGGTCATGATGGGGGATGCATAAACAGAGGAGGAGATGATGCTGATGAAATGTGAGAGTTAAGGAAGTTCCTACCAATAAAATTATTAGTGCTATGTATGTGGGGTGTAGAAGGGTAGACAGAGAAAGACAAGTTTAGAGTGGAACTAGACTGGTTGTAGTAGAAATTGACAAGAGGGACCTAATGACGGATATGTACAAAGCATATTTGGCTGGTCTTGGTGGATGGAGGAAAAGGAAGAACAATGGGAAACTTTCAGCTTCCAGGGATGAGTGATTCAGATGCTCAGAAGATAACAAATACAGATTTCATGTGAAAAAAAGCAATTCTGAAGGTTCCCATGATGAGTCAGTTCTGGAAATGGTGTGTTAAAGATGGTTAGCAGACTTTATGATAATGAATGTAAACATCTGGAGAAACTGTGCTGCAAATATACATTTGGGAATGTTAATATATAAGTGCTATTTGACAGCTTGAAGAATGGATACGATTTTCAAGTGAAAGTGTGTCCAATAATAATAATAATAGAACAATAACAGAATCCTGATGAATACTAACTTTTAAGGAGCAAGTAGAGAAACAGAATAAACGTTCTGATTTTTAAGAGGAAAATAGTAAAGGAGGGTGATGATGAAGTTAATGGCAGTGAGGCAAATACAATGTCAAATGTAGAAGAGGTCTCTTTTAAGATCAGGGAATTAGGGGATTTGACAATCAGAAGATCATTAATGTCCAGAATGAAAGAAGTAGAGAGCTAAAGTCAGAAGTCAGATTACATTGGGCGGAGAAGTGAAGGCCAAAAAGATGAGACATAAAAGATAAGAGAGTATGTTGGATGCAGGATCAAAGGAGAGTGGTGTTGCTAATGATGGAAGTTTATATGTATATGTTGGATAGGAGCCAATGGAAATCACAAGGTCGAAATTATAGTGGGAAGGGATATAATTAAAGAAGCAGGGAATTGGAGGGCAATTGAGGGGATCAGGTTAAGAACTCAAGATATGGTTTGATCTTGGTAGGAGTGAGGGGATCTGTTCTTTGGGGGTATAGAAAAAATGTTACATATGGATTATTGATAGTTGGCTTATTCCTTTTCACTGGGCTTCCTTCTACTAGGCAGGCTTTTCTGCTGGAAAAAGTATGTAGATTTTATAATATTCTATAACACAAGAGATTATAGGGAGGAAGTAAGGGCAATGTGGTGTCATTGAAATGATGAAGTAGTCTTAGACTATGAACATAGTTCACATTTGAGATCCATCTTTCCTATCTTTGTGACCATACATGTATGAACATGTACACACATGCACATATATACCACATTTTTAACTTCACAAAACCTTTGCATCTTGTGTTATTTTCTTGTGGGATAATGTTACCTTCTTCACAATTTTGTATTTTGGATTAACATAGTAGTATACTTCTTGGTTTTATCAGCCAATATTCAATCAGAAAAACAGCAGTCATTCAGGATATTTCTAACAGAATGAAATGAAAACAGGAAATTGGTTACATAGGTGCTGGGAAAGCTGAGAGGCTAATATAGGGATGGTTAGGAAACTTAAAAATTAGACACAGGAGGGAGTCACAAACATTGTTATTCCTACAAGAACAAAGGAACAAACTGGCTTTGCTGGAGTTCTGGTACAAGGTAACTTGGCAGGGCCCACTCAGCAGTATCTGGGACTCTGAGGGAGAGATTGGCTCATGAAACCTAGAACAGCAGAAGAGGCTCAGATGCTACTAAAAATGCCAAGAAAAGGCTACTAGCCTTCTAGCAGCTCTTCCTCTTGGCCAAACCTACAGGGAAGCCAGAGGAAAAAAAGCCTTGGAAATGAAGTTCTCCCATGAAACAGCATAGCAGCAGAAAGATAGAGAAAACATCTGAGAGCAAAACAGACTCATGGCAAATGGCAAGTCTGCTAATTTATCTAACAATATTATCTAGCACAGAGTCAGCACTTAATACATGTGATATGCTTTGGTTATATCAATGTTATAAAAAGCAGAGATGGCACTAGTTCGGCGAAAGCAGATAAAACACAAAGTCAAAGAATCATTTTAGAGTAACTGCTGTAACAATTGAGTTGACTTTTGCTCCTGTTTTTACAGCAGAGCTGAGATGACTTCTGGTTTTTGAAATATTTGCAAGACTCATTCCATCACATAGACTTATTTGAGGGAAACTTTCTGATTACTTTAGGAATATTTTAATCATCTATTAAACTTTATAAAAATTACTGGCACTGCCCAACTCCTCACGTTTTTTGAGTAGGAAGTAGGTGATGTCTATTCCACTTTCTGGCTCTGGTACCTCACGGCTATTAATATAATATCATCACAACAGGATGTACTGCTCGGAGGATCTTGTCTTTGAAGTGAAATGAAACCCTAAAGCTTTCATTTGCCTAATGAAAACCTCAGCCAGAAAGTTTTCCTGTTTCTGATCACATATGGAGTCTTCTGAGCTCACTTTGGCTTGGGACACCAGATGCTGGTCCCACACATGGCATTCTCCTCCAAATTTGGAGCAGGTGCCAATTATCAGAACAGGAAACAGATATTCAATCCAAAGAAAATTCCCCTTTTGGTTATATAAGAAAGCCAGTTCAGTGCTAAATTATAGAAGGACCCTTATTAGTTTATTGCCCTAAGTACCAATCTAGGTAGGTTTTTTGTCTTCTCCTTGGCCTATGACTTCTGGAGAACTTGGGCATAAACATTCAAATTTCACATGAGACGGCTTTAAATAAATAGGAATGTCATTTTACCCAAATCTAAATGTGGTTTTCATTAAAAAGCAACATTAGAGCCACACTAATAGCCAGCAGAGTATGAAGAAAAATATTCCAAGTGGATCTGAGAAAATGGGCACTGACACAGATGTTTCTGTGTGGGAGCCCCTGCCCTTCCTCCCTTCCCCAAATATACAACACTGAATGGTGGCTGTCAGGGTCAGAGAGGAGGAAGTTCTCAGATGCCAGTGCAAAGCAATAATCTTCAAGTGGAAGCCAGGCCGACAGGGATATGGTGTTAGTTACAAGGAAGTCAGGAGGCCAGGACTGAGAGTCAAGAAAAGTTAAAAACAAAATCAGTATGAGGGGAAGGGTCACAGAGGGAAGCAGAGATGAGAGTCAGAAGGAAAACATCTGTAGACATTGCAATAGCTAACAGGAAGGTGAAGAAGGAAGAGCAAGCACGTTTTTCTTCCCTTTCTGTTGCCTATGGCATGGTTTTAATATCCTCCCATATTTCTTAAGACTACTTAGGTGTGGATAGGAGTGATGCTCTCTAAATTGAGGGTCACTGAACAAATGTTAACACTCACGTACTCCTCCAGTCCTATATCCTTGCTGCTTTTACCGACATTCAGACCCCACCCAAGTTCAGCGCCTGTTTGGTCCTCCTGAGCTTGGCATAATAGGTAGGGAGCTCACCCTCATCCACAACTTGCTTAGCTGCCTTAAGATGACATTAGTTGTTATTTTCTATTTTCTCACTCAATTGGATTTGTGTTTGCTTACTTCTCAGATGAATTTGGATAAATGAATAAATTAATTATTTTGGGTATTTTTAAAATCTTTTATTTTGCCCTATCCGGTTTTATTCAGTGGATAGAGTGTCGACCTGTGGACTGAAAGGTCCCAGCTTCAATTCTGGTTAAGGTCATGTACCTAGGAGGCAGCTAATTGATGTTTCTCTCTCATCAATATTTCTAACTATCATTCTCCCTTCCTCTCTGCAAAAAAAAATCAATAAAATATAAAAAAAAAAAAATAAATATTTTTTTAAATTTTGTCCAGAAGTAGAGAAATGAGTTACACCTTGGTTTCATAGCACACTATCAACTTAAGTCCTCTCCTTTTATTTAATATTAGTTATTCCATTTTTGCCCTTCATTACCACCTTCCTACATTCATCATTTTCCCTTCCCATAGGCAACCACACTAATATAATGGTATTTTAATTTAGCATTTTGATAAGTCTGTCTCTTTATAAAACAGGTAGAAGTATTAGAGTATTTTAAGTATAAATCATATAATGCTGTAAATTTCCTTTGTTTCTTCCCTCCGCCCGGGCTCCATACTATATTTTTAAGTTCTGTGCATTATGTTGTATGTGCACTTTTGTATTTATTTTCAACTGTGACATCATAATCTACAATATTTATCTATCACATTTTAGTTATAAAATCCTGTATATTTCTTGTATTCCTAGGCTTCCTCAAAGCCTCCTTTTCTGTAAAAACTCATAATTTATAGTCCCACACATGTGCCCTTGGGGATCAATGTGAGAAATCCTCTAGGAAATATACCCAGGATAAGGATGGCTGAGATGTTGGCTATACGCACACGTTATTCTCCTCATTACTATCAGATTGTAAAGCAAATATTTTACAATTCTTTTGGCCATCTGGTTTCCATTTGACCTCCAAGCCATACAAAAATCTCAAATCAATACTTTTTAGCCTCATTTCTCATTGTTCCAAAATTTCCTGTGTAAATTTGTTTCTTCCCACCTGTCATTTTCGTAGAACCACATTATGGCCTGTGGCCATTCTGCTGTATCAAACATAAGTCTGTGCTTACTTTAGAAACATTTAAGTTACCTTTATTAGAATTCATATGGATTGAAATACCACAAATATGACTTTTAAAGCCATTACTAACTTGGTCATTAAACATTTGAATTCACAGCATTTCGAGTCTTACCTGCAATCCCAAGTGAGATATCCTTCATGCTGGGGAATGTGGGAAAAATGCAAGGTAATTTTAAGGTCTTCCAGTTCTTAAGGGAATCCTGCACTGATTCTTCTAGAATGAACAGTCACAACCCCTTAAGAAGATCAGACAGAGTTGCTTCACTAAGCAAAGCAAAGGCATAAAAACCATGAAATATGATTCTTTCACAAATGGTTTTGGTAAGACATCTTATATTACTTCCAAAACCCTTCTTCTTTAATACTCTTCAACTGTTGGCATTGTTTGATGGCAAGAATAAATCTTCATTTACCTAAGCAGGAAGGCTCTGAAACATAGGGATGCCCCATAATGGTTGCCTCCTCCCTCACTGAGTGATCCTTTTCAGCTGTCCTTGCTGGCAACAACCACTGGGCTCCTGGGCCTTTCTCATTCTCTACACCCTCTCCTTAGCTTAATGTGACCTACTGAGTGATCTTCCAAAATGGGACATTATAAAGGCAGTGTTTATTAAAATACATTTCAATTTCAAAATGTACTAGAATCTAGAGCTATCAGCTGTTAAAGTATATATACATTTATATAAAATATGAGAGAGAGAACATATTATAGCACCCATTCCCCATAGAATACATATTCCACAAAGCAGGATTCTTATCTTCCTTGTCAATCACAATATCCCCTGTATCTAAATAGTACATTTGATGCTGGTGAGAAGGGGCAAGATGGCCAGGGCTACCCTCTTATGCTTTTGACTTTTTAGGGCAAGGAGAGGGAAGAGCAAGCTGTATCCTTGTGTAAATTTTCAAAGAACTATGAACCCTCTCATAAATAACTGTGTCATACATGCCCTTAAATGAGACCAATCAGGTTATTCTTATTCTTATTAAAGAAATACAAGATTGGGAGGGTAGAATAGGTGATGAAAAGTTCTCTTCACATGCTTTCTTTGAATCTCCATATGTTACTGAGCTCTGGTCATTGCTCTCCAGTTATCACTTTGAACTGTTGAGGAGAAAAGACATAGACATTTTTAAAGAATACTCTACATTATTAAAATACTTTTACCACAAAATGATTTCTTTATAGTTGCCTATATTTGTGAGGCAGACAAGAAAAATACTATTGTGCCCATTTTAAGGATTATGAATCTCTTGATCCCATGCTCAGGAAGTTTTGCCTCAGCCATTAGCCACCTGAAAACAAGTTTTGTCTCTTTTTTCCCCCACCTAATCACAACTTGCTTAAAGTAAGTAGAAAAGATGTTATAATCTACATAAAAAGAGTCTTATATTTGATGTATTAGTTTTTATAGTGGATCTTATTAATTACTTATTTAATACTTGAAGCTTTGCTAATTTGGCTTATACAAATAGGGCTTCCAAAAAGCTCAAATCCCAATGAAAAGTTCTTAGAAAATTTTTATTAAATTCTAACCTAAATTTTGTAATGCTGTCATATTCTGGTTCTCATTATGGAATCTTAGGAAACTAAGAAGAGGTAATTCAATATTTTTTTTTTTAGTGTTCTACCTTTCTACTTTATTACGGGCAAAAAGCAATTGAGAGGTTCAGAGAAAAACAAAGAGCAGAGTACAGTTGACCCTTGAACAATAAATGTGAGGGACTTCAACCCCCACACAGCAAAAATTCTCCTATGACCTAAGTCTTCCCTCTGTATCATGAATTCATAACATCAGATCAGAAATACTATTGCTTTTCATCTATAGTTGATTGAATCCATGAATGTGAAACCTGGGATATGAAGAGACAACTGTATATTTATTGAAAAATAATCTGCATATAAGTAGATACACTCAGCTCAAAATGGTGCTATTTCAGTGTCAAATGTACACTTCTCTGCTGGAGAACAGCATAAAATGTATAGGAGCTTATAGTCTAAGTAGTCATGGCTGGATATTTTAAACTTTACATTTTTCTAGGTTTATGTAGAAAGTATAAAAATTATTTAGAAGTGTTGTCTACAATTTACTCAGAAAAAGTTCAACATCCTTAAAGCAATTTTCTCTCTTCCCTGAAAATTCTCTTTGGTACTTCCAATTCCACATATGGAGGTCCTTAAAACACAGAAATCCTGTCTCCTTAGCATGCATATTAAATACCTTTTAGGGAGGTGTGCATTAAGTTGCTTGATTTTAGTTGAGGTTTGAGTTTGTGCTAGTCTGTGCCACATTTCTTGGCTCAAACTGAAGTGAAGGCAACAGGGAACGTGCTTTATCCCTAAAGGATATTAGTGTGTAAGACACCCAATAAAAGTTCAATTTATTTAATACTTGCAGCAAGTCAACACTTTTATGATTAATATGGCTATTGACCACAGCCTTTTTATATACAATTTCAAGTTTGTGTTTGAAGATCTCTATAAATCATCTAATTTCATTGAGTTTGGCCCTTGTCTAAGAAACTTTGGTTCAGTTTATTGAGTTGCACAAACAGATTTGCCATAAATAATAAAGTTTTATTTATGGCTTTCCCCCACTCCACTTAATAAAATGTAAAAACAAATGATGGAATAAATTTGGAAGAGCAATAGCACAAACCAAGTAAATTCTTAATCTTCTAACTAAAATAGCTGTACAGAGTGACTATATTTTATACTGGCTTATTGGTGTGTGTGTGTGTGTGTGTGTGTGTGTGATGCATGGTGAATGGTGTTTGTTTTATTTGACACATAGCTGTTCAATCTTATTATATGTGGATAGATTGCATGTATTGTTGATTATTTACCTTCCAAGTTTTCTCTTATTAATTTGATTAAAGATTTTTTAATTGAGATCAACTAAATAAATGCCTGAGGAGGATTTCATTTAATGGTTCTATCAAAGACTACCTTCAGGGGAGAATGTCTTCCTCTGTGTCACTGGCATTCTCTTTGGCTGTGCACAGAGCTTAGAGACGGAGCATAGAGCACCACAGCGGTGGGAGAAGCAGGGAAGAGCAGTCAGCCTTTCGCACCCTGCTAGTTACTATTACATTGTGAGAAAGCTGCATGTCAGAAACAAGTGTCATGAAAATTAAATTATAAATGCTGTTTCTATTTTAAGGAAATAACTTGAAAGGTCTTTGCACCTGACTATTCTCATTGGGTAAAAAATAAGCAATGTAGACAATTTAGAAGGGAAAATCTATGTCTCATAGTTTTCTTTTGATTTGGAGTTACATTAGCTTAAATGAATGAATATTATATTTCAATGTGTCTAGTACAAGATATATGGGAAAATTAAATAAACATTTATTGAATGTGAATGTGTGGCTTTGTCATTATTTATAGTCAACTTTCAGCTATCAGGTTCCAAACAGCAGCTCATCACCCACACTGTATACTTGAAGAAGTGTGCTGACCTCACTGTTTCTTATTTTGGTGTTTGCTCCCAAATTCCCTTAGAAGATGAGCTTTGTGTTTTTTTTTTTTTACAAAAATAAATGTCTTAAGGTCATCCAAATCACTGTCATATATATATATATATATATATATATATATATATATATACTTATATATATATATTTGTTGACTTCAGAGAGAAAAGGATAGATGGAGAGAGAGAGAGAGAGAGAGATAGAGAAAGAGAGAGAGAGAGAGAGAAGGAGAGAGAGAGACAGTAACATCAATGATGAGAGAGAATCACTGTTTGGCTGCCTCCAGCACATCCCCTACTGGGTATTGAGCCCGCAACCCAGCCATGTGCCCTTGGCTGGAATCAAACCTGGGACCCTTCAGTTTACAGGCCAACACTCTATCCACTGAGCCAAACCAGCTAGGACCAAATCACAGAACTCTCCTCTGGATTTCTCTTTTCTGTAGGCTTCCCTTCTCTTCAAAATTACCATGCAAATTATCCATTCATGCACAGAATGTGTACTCAGAGTGTTCCTTGACTTTTGGCCACCATGGGGTTCAGTGTGGTATTTTTGTTCCACAGAAGAATATCTCTACCTGAAGCAAGGACAAGACTCTTCCCTGGCCACCTTCTAGAAATTAAAAAAAAATTAAGAAGAGAAATAAAACCACCATTGACTCATTAAATTCTCCCATAGGCCTATGAAGTAGAAAGAGTAAATGTTATCTTCTCCAATTCACAGGCCAAGAAATGGAGTCTAAATAAATTAAGTAATTTTATAAAGTCCCACCTCAGTAAATTTATCAGTTAGGCTCCAGGCAAGATAGAGATGGCACACATACACACACACACACACACACACACACACACACACACACACACACAAACTGGGTAATTAGGGAGAACTTAATAAAGGGGCAATTTACAAAGATGCAGGCAAGGTTTAGGAAAAGTAATAAGAATTGTGTATATTGCTATATATTGAGGCTGGTAATAGCTGGGAACTATTTCCATTTCCCGAAAGCAAAAAGATAAGTGAAGTAACCTTCAGTAAAAGGCCACTGTCAACCTTGTTACCCAAAGATGAGGAAGGTAAAAGAATGAAACCCTGGCCCTGCTTATCTCCTGCCTCCTATTAGCCAAAGTCAGAGGGAAAATGAGCCTAAAAATGCAGTCCATCTAGTCTAGGCTCTTGGAACTGGGGGCTCAGTTGAAATCTAGTTTTTTATTACATATTGTCATCTTGATACATTTCATTATAGTATTTGGTGTTAGTCACAATTTCCCTTAAGGTGGACAGCCAAATCTAGTCACATTTTGTTCCTTCTTTAAACAAGTTATAACCATTCATGATTTATAAGTCATGAATGGAAATCACAATAACAATTAAAGCTTGTTTTAATATTTCTGAAGACAACAAAAATAACCTTGTTCCTAGAAGGCCAAAAATAATTACTTCTCTATTTTCCATATGAAACATATGCCAAAGATGTATTTAAAAGTTATGCCTATAATAATCTGAGCACTGCATTATTAGGTCTTGCAGGGAACACAAAAGACTACAATATATAGACCAGCCTTTGGGAGGATCATGTATTATTGATATGAAAAATATAAAAGCAACCTCTTTTCTATTTGATTTGGATCTATAATTGTCCTGAATAGTAGTATCAAAGGGTATTTAAGTCTTATGTTAAAGTACATGACCTTTAAATTATAGCAGGTCTAATATGTGGAACAATACTGAAGAAGGGGGCTTTAAATGTCAGTATCAACTCATTAATGCTCCGCCTCCCTCCAGTCCTTCAATTGTTGTCTAAGGGAAAGAAGTAACTTCTGGGTATGCTGTGGTTTTCCTGTTTAAATGAGCCCATTAAAATTATCCTTTCTTCTTCCTGCCTATCTCTCCTGGTTCTCAGTGGATGAAATGACGTGTACTACTTAAGATTCTTATTTCCTTTCTAACTATGCCTTGAAGGAGAAGGATTAACTTCCACAGCTTCTTCTTCAGCAGTAAACTCTAATTGGATGACAGCTTGCTCACAAACACATAGCCCCTGAGGGTTTTTACAGTAGAAGAAAAGAAAACATGGTCACAGATTCACCACTTCTCAATACATTTCTCCCACAGACTATAACAATAGGATTGAATCGTGAAGGCTAAAACAAAGATGTAGATACTGACCAATAAAATTTGAAAAGAACCCAATATCATTCTTTCTATTGAAATGCTTTTTACTGTTCCATATAAGAAAATATTTTCAGCTTTGTAAGTTATAATCACTTGGGACAATGCTTTGTTGAATTATCTAGCAGGAAAGATCACAACTTTCTCAAAATTCACGATTCATATAGTGCCTATGTGTTTGTCCCTATCTGTGTCTATGTTTGCTGGATATAGTGTTGATTTCCTCCTCAACTTCCATGGGATTATTTTTACTGAGCATAGCAGCTGTGGGTTTCGAGAAGGATTGGCTTTCCACCAATGCAGCCTCATGTCTATGAACACTGATTAACTCAGGTGACTCAGACCTAAACAACCATGGTATGACTTTCCCTGACCCAGAGGAGTACTAAAGGCATGAAGGGGTGGTTCAATCACTTCAAAGTCCAAAATTTCCACCAGACATTTTGGCACTGTGACTCTGTTTCTAGAAGATGTGAGTTGCAGAAGCCTATTCTGTTGCAGTCATTATAACATTATGAATGAATGCATCCTGTAGAGTAAGCGGACACTATAGGGAGGTCAGAAACAAGAGAATTATATGGAAATCACGCCAGAGCAATTTCAATATAGAGTTTCTGCAATGATGGGACATCTTAAAAATACTATTCAGATCCAGGATTTATTACTTCTATTCCCAATTAAGTCAAGTCTAAGAGAAAGTTTTTAATGGGATTATTAAACAGATCGATGAAGAGGATGGCATAGATTTCACAATAGCTTTGGCAAAGTCTCTCAAGAAACTTTCAAATCCTTGGGCAAAATATGGTTTGAACAAATGGTCAATAAAATGCCAAGGTCTCCAGTGCTTTGTCATAGGCTCTGATATGTTTAAGTTTCATGTAACCCACTGAAGTGAAAAAGTAGAAAACTTATTTACTAAATTTGCAGATTTGGGTGGATTCAATACTATTTTTAGATGATTTAATAATAAATTGACATTATATTTATGTTCCAGAATGAGTAAAAAAAAGATGAAATTAAACACATATACATATAAAATTTATTTGCATAAAAAAGGTTTAAGGATGGATGGGCATATAAAACAAAAAGTCCTGGGTATTTATTTGACTGCAAACTTCATCAAATAAATTATCATATAAAAATTAGTTTGTAAATACAAAAATTACTTATAAGAACTGAGGATTTCTAGTCTCAAAAGTGAAGATTTATGGAGGATAAAATAGCAATCTTCTCATAGTTGATCATTAAACAAATATGTATTTTTTAAAATATATTTTATTAATTTTTCACAGAGAGAAAGGGAGAGGGATATAAAGTCAGAAACATCGATGAGAGAGAAACAATGATCAGCAGCCTTTTGTACACCACCCACTGGGGATGTGCTCACAACCAAGGTACATGCCCTTGACCGGAATTGAACCTGGGACCTTTCAGT
This sequence comes from Antrozous pallidus, assembly GCA_027563665.1. Lineage (NCBI taxonomy): Eukaryota > Metazoa > Chordata > Mammalia > Chiroptera > Vespertilionidae > Antrozous > Antrozous pallidus. The sequence continues at coordinate 149,574,315 of CM050508.1, read as the reverse complement.
CCGCAGGCCGACGCTCTATCCACTGAGCCAAACTGGTTTCGGCAAACAAATATGTATTGAACACCTATTAAATGACTGAAGATTCTGGAGATACAAGTATGAACAAAACCTGAAGACTCATTTAGTGAAGGAAAAGAAATAAGTATCAGAAATTGCAGAATGGTGAAATTAGTATTAATAACAGATGAATACACTACTGGAAAGACACTAATAATAGAGCAACTAAATTAAATTTGATAGAGACTTTGGCCTCTAATTTGAGTCTAGAGGAAAGCATACAAGTTTTCTTAGGCAAAGGGAAATATCTTGAGAAGATACAAGTGAGTATAAGGCTAACGGATATGAACCTTAATTAGCCCTTTCTGATTGGACCACAAAGAAAACTCCACTGGGGAAAGGCGGGAGGGGGAGAGCTTGAAAGGATTTGATTATTTAAATAGGATAATTGGCTGAGGTGTAAAGAATGGGTTAGGATCCTAAATAAATTTATGAGGAAGAATGAATGGTTAAGAATAACCTATCTAACCTTGGAAATTAAAAAAACAAACATTTTTTTCAATAAAAACAAAATTTTATTGAGGCTTCAAGGCCATGATGTTCAGATAGGAGGTAGCCTTACTGGATGAGGAGGTGGTGGTGAGCCTTATTTGACCTTCTTGACATGCAGGTTGTTGCTGTGGTTGAACTTCCTAAGTGCAGGCAGATCACCTTGTTGCAGTTGTATTTCCCAGACAGCTGGTGGAGGGAGGGCTCAGTGATGCTTCCCCATAGATGAAGCACCAAATGCAAGGTGGACTCTCCGCATATTGTACTCTGAGAAAGTGCAACCATTCTTCAGCTGTTTGCCACAAAAATTAGACACAGCTTGTCAGGCAGGATGTCCCTTGGATTTTACCTTTGACATTCTCAGTGGTGTCACTGGGCTTGTCTTCCTGGATGACAGGCTTGTTTGTCAGGATCTTTTACAAAGATCTGCATCTCTTTGTCTGCTGGGTGGCTAGTTAGGGGACTTAAGTACATTAATTGAAAAAGTATGATATTTAACATTAACAGAAGAAAAATAAATCCCAGAAACATATTCAAGCATCTACAAAAAGTTGACATGTGAAAAAAGTTTGTATATTTCATATCTGTGGAAAAGGGAATTATTCAATAAATGAGCAAAGGTTTCTGAGATAATTAGTTAAATGTTTGGGGAAAATTAAATAGCATCTCAATGTCATATGCCTAAATACATTCCAAATGATCCAACAATTTAAATACAAAAATACAAAATCTTAAAACAACTAAAAGTATACATAATTACTTCGGAGTGAGTAAGGTTTTTCTAAACAAAAATTAAAAAAGATAAAAAACCATAAAGGAAACAATTGACATATTTTGTTCATTAAAGAAGAAGAAAGAGAAGAAGAGGAAGAGATACATGAAAAGAAAATCAGTATACATCTGCCCTCATTTTCATCCCACTATATCCATCAGCACGCAAACCTTTTCTTTCTGTGTTTCTCATTTCATTAAATTGCATTACCATCCACCTAGTTACTAAAATCCAACTCTTAGAATTCATCCTGGACTCTTTTCTTTTCCATATTTCTTCACATCTAATCTGTCAGACAGTATTGTCTACATTACCAGTCAACATAGATTCCAAATCCATTCATTTCTCTCTATTTTTCCTGCCATCTCCCTAACCCAAGAAACCATGATTCAGATTCATGTAATTGCTTATGAAGGTGTTTCCCTGCAATTATACTTAGTGCTTTAAGATCCATTCTCCAATACTAGTCAGGGTATTTCAATGCTACAGTGATATTCACCCTTCACTTACCTAATGCTCATTGAGAACCTACTATATACAGAATGTATTTGGTGAGTTGAGGCTAAACCACTAAGGAAAACAATTACAATACCTACCCTGATAGTCTAAGGCAGGGGAAGACAATAACAAATTAGTCAAGTAGTGTTTTAGAAGATAAGTACCATGGAGAAATACAAAGCAGAAAAGGGACATGGGACTTCCTGAAAAGTCAGCTGCGGTTGTATGCTTTGTGCACTGCATAGAAGCTTGGTACTATGAGATAAGAAGGATTGAAATCCCAGGAGCTAATTTTTCTGCTCAGGTGGTGCTCATTTTTTCAAGTATATCTGCCCATAGTGAGTATTTTAATCTAATTTACTAAAAGACACAGTTTATGGGCCATATAGGTGGTGCCATGTTAAGAGTATGATTGACACATGTTAACGACAGTGCAAGGATAGAAGCAGAGGTATAATTTAAGATATTATTATAAAATTTCAGGTGAAAATTTATAGTGGCTTGAATAGAACTGTGATGATAGAAGCTCTAAGTAGGGGTCAGAAGGTGGATATATTTTGAAGAAAGAGAAAATAAAATTTGCTATTGAATTGCATGGAGTAACTTTCAAATCTAACCTTTTATTTAAATCTAATACCCTACTCAAGTTGAGCCTTCCAACCTCTTGGACATCACCTCCATCCATTCTCCTTGATGCTCAGAAAACTTCAACTACATTGCCCTTCTTCCTTACCCTTTAAAAGACCAAGTCCATGCTCAGTCCAAGGCTTTGGAACGTGGTGTTCTCTATCATGAGACCCTCTTCCCTCCAATCTTTGTGTGGCTTCCTTATTTTCATCAGTTGCTAAGCTCAAATGTCACCTGTCTATAGAGAAGCTGTCCCTAGCACCTCACTAGCCTTCACCTGATTTATTCTCTATATAAAATTTATCACATTCATTTGTAAGTAACTGTTTATTATTTATTGTGAGTCTTATTAGAATATAAGAACCATGTAATTAGAAACATTATCTTGACTTTAAACAATGCCCAAAATATACTAGCTGTTGGAAAAACATTTGTGTTTCTTGATTTGGATTACCCCAGAACATACAGACATTGTCCTTTATATTTTTAACTACTGTCTAGAAATGGAAATTCTTCTTACTTTTTGGAAAGAAATTTAATGCTAGTGAAGTGGGCTTATGATGCACAAAGTTGTGAAAAGAGTGAAAGTTTCTTGCCTTTTTTTGTCTCATTTTCTGGAGGAATCTAGGGCATATTAAGGTGTATAATGGTATCAATTCATTTAAAATTTTCAAACAATGCACTTTCTCACTTTACCTTGGAAATTATTTTATAATTACAGTGTCCAGTTATGTCAAAGATTATAAAAATTGGGATTATAAAGATAAAGCAAGTTTACATTCATTAGAAGCAATCATTCAGAATGAATATGTTAGCTCTATGTCAATAATACAATATTTTGTTATCACATACAGAACATCAATTATGTACATGAAGGGTACATAATTGTCTCTTTATAAGTCCTGCCTAGGGGTAGTTTAATTCTATTGCCAAGTTGCTAGAAATTCAATTGATGCAGTACAAATTAATGGTCAATGCTAATAACCTAAAGTATATGAGATTTAGAAACAAGACAGAGCTTTTTAAAAATAACATTTCAATTATGAGTTCTCCTGGTGGACTTTAATAAAAGAGATGAAACAGTTATCATTCTAAAACCCTTGTTAGATTCTAATTTTCTGGTGTGGTTGTATTGAAGACATTGTAAATGTTTGAAGTAGATTTTTTAAAATGTAAATACCTCAGTTATTTCAGTTTTTGTGGGCTATCTGACTTATAGGAAGCAATCTTATCTAATAAAGAGGAATATGCTAATTGACCTCCATGCCCTCAAAGAGGTTGGCACCCACAGCCACAAGATGGTGGCACCCAATCCCCTCAGCCCTGCTGGGGCGGCAGGCATGTGGCATGGTCAGGCCCGTCCCCAGGCTTCTCTGTGTACCTGCCTTCAGAGTCCCTCAGTACCCTCAGACTCCCAGCCACCCGAGGTGCAAGCAAGCCTTGGCTGTCAGCTGCCCAGTCAATGCCTAAGGCACAGGCAAGTCTCAAATGGTAGCTGCCCAGCCTCCGAGGGCTGCCCCAGGCTCAGGTAACCAGGACCAGCTGAGGCTTTTGCTGACAGCAGTGGCAGCAGCAGGGGTGTGATGGGGGCATCGCCTTTCCCTGATCACTGATTCACCTCCCACCCCTGAGGGCTCCTGGACTATGAGAGGGGGAGGCCAGGCTGAGGGACCCCCTCCAGTGCATGAATTTTCATGCACCGGGCCTCTAGTTTCAAATAATAAGCCATTCTTAAGATAACTACAGTAGAATAGTTTGGGTTTATTTCTTTTTTTTTTTGCTCCTAAAACAATGAAGCCACATTGAGACTATCAGAACATTTACCTTGGAAAACAATTCCTGAGCTGACAGTCTCTAGAAATACTGCTTTTAGTAAACTCAGAAAAAAAGACACTAAAATAATAGAGTCAAGATGAACTTCAATAGATTTCATTTGAATTCCCACAAGTACTTAGCACAGTTTGTACTAAGTGAGTGAGGAGATAAGGAAAGGTGTAAACATGAGAAATCCTGCCAGTCTGAGATGAGTTTATGCTGCAATCATCTAAATGTGATTCTAAATGTGACTATTCTTACCAAAGCCAAAATATGATTTGTTGAATCATGTGAAATTGCCATTCAGACATCGTATTAACAAAGAAAGATTTTTAACACCCAGATTTGACCAAGTGTATCCTGGGTTTCCTTCTGCACTCACCATATTCCACTGAAATTATCTATTCCCATATCACTCTTTCTCAATGTATTCTAAGTTTCTCAAGGGCAGGAACTATTCTGTTCATCTATTCTCAATGCCTGAAAGAGTGCTCGACATAGAGTAGATATTCAAAAATATGTTACAATGAATTGTTATGATAAAAGTTTTAGTTTTGTAAATGTATTATTTTTGTTTTAGATTTTGATAATTTTCAAAAAATATAAATATACAGGTAGCTTATAATAAAAATACTCTCGGAATGTATGTGCATTTCTAGATTGTTCTTCATATTCTAGTCTTTTTGATGTGAGGTGGTCTAGTTCTGCAAACTTTATTAAAGATATATTTTGAATATTATTAAAATATTTTGAGTTCAAAAGTTGTAAGGTATCAAATCTGTATTTGTTCTATTTCATAACCATAATATAGAATGTTTGTTTTCCATTATTTCTAGTAATTCACAAAGAGAATAGGGACTGTTCTGTTATAAAGCTTATGACAACAGAAAATAGACATGTTAGAAAATATTTTACTCTGGGAATTTTATTGTGTAATTACAAAATTTATAGATGAAAGTCTTAAAAGGTGTGCTTTAGTGTTTACTTACACTATGATAATTCTGTGGTTAAGGCTGGAGCAAGATGGACAAGGTCTGGAAAAAGAGGGTCCCTAAATTATTTGTCATAGACTACCATCCAAATCCTGTATGGTGACTACTCCTCCATTGTGTACCTTCAGTCCCCTACTGAATTTGATAGGTATCAGTGCTACATCTCATGGAGAACAGCATGATTTTAGTGAGTCTCTAAAGCCACCATTGTCTTGCAAGTCTCTGTAAAGTCTCTACAAAACATCAGCTACTCTTGAACAAAAAGTATTGTACATCCAGTGTCTCCGGAGAATGTCTGTAAAAGCAAACTTCTCCTGAAGATCAGCATGCCATTGAAATACGATTTGCACCTGGTGGCAAAAGTTGCAAAAAGTCAATATTTGATGAGGGAGAACTTTCAAAGTCCTTGAAACAGCATAGTGGCTAAAGGCTATTTGTTGTATTTGCAATAAAAGTGTAATCCAGTATAGTAGGCAGGTAGTTACTAACTAGAGAAAACCAGCTGTGATGCTATTGAACAACATCCCTCCCTTCCACTAAATGAGCTGTTAAGAGAACAAACAGAACTGGTAAAGGACTAATAAGAACTTTGAAAAAAATCTTCAGTGAAGTTACACATCAGTTATTCTAGAAACTCTAACATAATTACAGAAATCTCAATGACTCTACAATGCACATTTCAAGTATTTAATTCTAGGTTTGGGAGATTCCCGAGGAGAAAAAGCTGTTTGTGTGCTGAAAGAAACTTTGATGCGAAAACATGAAATTATATAAAACTTATTTATTTTTTTAAAAATTGGGAATGAGTATGTTTGGTAGAAATACTGCATTTTGTGTTTCTATAAACCTTATGTTACTACCATCTGTAACGTTCTACTTTTCTGGAATCTAGCTGGTTTAATTTGGAGTTGATGTTAGTTCACTACACAAATTTTTACACATAGCATTTCTTTATCTGTTGTAATGCTGGGTTTCTGGAAAATATTTCATTATTCCATACAAATGACAAAAAAGACATGTTCTCCCTTAAAATGCCTAGTGCTTTCAGAGGCACAGAATATGAGGGTCTGAAGGGAGTAGAAATAATTAAATATTTAAAAGGATAAAGAAAATATAAGATTTTAAATTCACATGTTGATTTTTCTTTAATTTAGTAAAGGAATAGTGATTCAAATAAACTGTTAAAAAATGTTCTGATTCCTTGAACATGCATAATTTCTGTTTTCAAATGAAACCTCTAACCAGTGAAGACATGCTTTAGTTCTTCTAAGCACTTAAATTGAAAATTGTCTGTCTTAGCTAATTGATCACTGATTACATTCTTCTAATTTGGCAGATTTTATTGAATGGTGTGGTATTTATTTAAATGAAAATTGAATGCCAGAATTCTACATTTGGAACGTTATTTGGTATAGAAAATATAAATAAAAGGAGACTCAAGGTCTAATAATTTAGACATGGCTTTTCTGGCAAAGGAAGAAAAGTTGAAGAGTTGGTTTAGATGAGGGATGAGCTGGTGAGGGCATGGTCGGTTTGAGTTTTGGATGAGATTTTCAGGTTTAAATATCTCAAAGGCATTTGAAACATGAATCTAAAAATCAGTATAGAAAACAGAAGTGGGAATTAGAGTTGCTAATTATTAGTATAGATATGAAAGTCAATCCTGAGGTAAAAAGAACTCTCTCAGTTGGATAGAGATTTTTTAAGTGATATAGAATATGCTCAATTATAGGATATAAAAAGAAAAGATAAGAAATATTAACAATATAAAAGCTGGTAGTTGCTCTGAAAACCATTCCAAAGAAAAGTCTTTAGGAAAGAAGGGCCAATATTGGAGTCCAAAGGTGAAATTAGTGAAATGAAGAGGAAAAGAAAGTAGAACATATATTTAAAGAAAAAGAAAGTAGAATAAATAATCAATGGTGTCTAGAACCTTCAAAGACCTTTCAGTAAGATGGTAGGTATTTTCCTTCTTTCAAACACAAACTACTAAGTAGAGGTCATTGATTGGCTAAGAGCTGATGTCTTCTGTAGAAGAGATACAGAAAGGAGTATTGTTTTCTATGATTCTACCTTGTCTGGTTAAAAAGAATACACTTTTTGACATTTATTGGTAAATCTTTTTAACATGAGATAAGTTTTATATTTATTGAGTTGCTTCCTTTAACAGACAATCATAACAACCTAAATCAAATGTTAGTTGAAAGTAAGCTACAACTCTTTAAGCATTTACTTTTAAAAAATGAAAGTGAGTGAGTGGTAAAATTGATAGCACTGGTACATAGACACCATTTTATGAATTGAATTTGCTCAGTCTCTCAAAGAAGTAATTAATTTAATATTTTACTTGAGAAAGTAGTGAATAGGTTTTTGGATTTATATTAAAAAATCTTTCAAGAAAAAATGGCTTCAGATACTATGTCTAAATTTCTTAAGCTGAGACCAAAGGATGATACTTTATAGATTATGCATATTTTTTTCTAAAATTTTTCATTTCTATTAGCTTCTTTTTATGCCATATTGATTTTTATGTCATTGTTCATTATTTTTAGCTCATGAGAAAGCACTTGGTACTAGCTTTTTTTAAACTATAATTTTAGGGAAAAATGAGAACTCAACATTTAGTTGTGGTTTCTTAAGAATGAAAAGATATAATAAATGTAATTTCCCCCCACTTTTTTCTTCTACACATCTTTTCCAAAGAATACGTGTTTTCCTAATTTAAAACAGTACATTATAATGTAGATTGGTATGTATGTTTCATTCCAGTATTTTAATTTTTTAACACTCTGAAGTTGTTCTTCTAGTATAACATTATGCGAAAGCCTCAGTAATTTTCAAGAACTATTCAGAAATTTTTTTCCAAGTTAATTGATGCATACCTTCATCCATTCCACTTGATCATTAGCCCCCTGAGAAATACTGTCTTTCATTTATGTAACTTAAAGGCATACCCACTACCTAGTTGATATGTAATATACACTCAACATTTGCTGAGCAAATCAATGAAATATTGTTTATATGTTATAAAGATATATATATATATATATATATATATATATTACATATAGTTATATACATTTTATTTAATCCTAGCACTATAGTAGGATAGCACTAAATGGTTATTGGATTTAAATAATTTGTTTTCAAAGTATTACACAAAACCAGTTTTCCTTTTTCCTTTACTAACCAAATTACCTACTCCCAGCCTCAACACAATATATTTTCCTAGTTTAATTCCAAGCCATTATTTTTTTAAAATATTAACATGATATTCTATTTAATTTGTTTAACTCATCATATCTGGGTCAATTTGTAGTACTGACTATAATTCTATAGAACTGTGAGGATAAGCCAGTAGAAGGGCATCAACAAAGATTAGCTAAGGAATCAGACAAACTGTGGTCTCTGATCTTCTAGGAAGAATGTTTCATCCCCTCCATCCTCAGTTTCCCCACCTATACATACAAGGAACTATATGTGTAATTCTCAATTCTATTATTGTATTAAGTTTTAAGAAATAGTAATAATAAAAACAGTGAATTCTTAGTGAAAACTTGGCCCTTAAAGCTTAATAAAAACTGAATTTTACTGCACTTGGTGTTTCATAGTCCCAGTGTCTTATTTTATTTTTGTTAGTTGAATAGAAAAAACATTAGACATAATCTTTTCTGGAACATTCTTGATAATTTAGCCAGCATGTATTTGATAAATGGCTCATGTTTCTAATATTAATTATGGCCAGAGGCAATATTATGGGTGATTGTTTCAGATATGAAAACAAATAAAATAATATGTAATTTCCAAATAGGTTTATCTTTTCAAAAATAATGAATTACCTTTAAAGTTCCATTTTATGTGTATTAGAATGTGGAGATTTATATTTGGTCTTATCTTTCTAAATAGAGGTCTCATAATACAAGTTAGCATCATGTTCAGAGAGAATTACCAATCTCATATAGCTGCCTAGTACTTTCAACTTTCTCAATATGCTTTCACACCTATTAACTCATTTCACTTTCTCAAAAAAACACGAGAAGTAAATAGAGCAAGTATTAATTTCGCTGTTTATGAGATGGGGCGAGGAGGCAGTGCATATGAATAATTGCTCTGACTAAAGCAGGAATAGATCCTCTTGTTCTGCAGACCTCCAGGGCTCAGTCCTAAGCATTAATTCCAACTAAAACCATTCTAGGTATGAGAGTCTGGGGCTTGCAGAACTGGGGTGGTCAGAAAGAAGGATATAAGTAGGTGCTGAAGAACACGAAACATAGAAATATGAGAGGTCAAACAGTCACTGAGAAGACAGCAAAGGTCTTAGTGCTGTGGACATTAGTATTTGATATCCCTGATTTGTACATATAGATGAGAAAAGTCCGAGAAAAGTCTTATTGACAGACCCACCTCTCTTCAATTGTCTTTAAGAGAAGTTCTCATTTTATATAACTCTATGAATACCTCTATTACAGAATTTTAAAAGGAAATAATGAATACATTTATCTCAAGTCTTCTTTCCTTTTCTTACCAAAAAAATATAACCAGTGAAACCAAAACTGACAGCAGCACAAGGGATCTTGGCCACCCAAATCCTGGAGTTGGCTATGGAGGTTCCTAGAGGTTGCTTACATAAAGCTTATGGCATTGGCAGCTCATGAACATTACACTTCATTATGCAAAAGCCTATTAGGGGAGGTTAAGCCTTTGGTGACATAGAGGGTCACTAAATCATCTTTGCATGGCTTAGAAATTTTTGTTCATGAACAGAAACAATAACAACATAGTATGCCAAATTTTCAGCATAAAAACTGTGTTCCATTAAAGGAAATAACCATGTCCATATCTTGAAGGGAGCTACATTTAGGTTTCTATCACATAAAATAAAATGCTGAAAGTGTCAATGATGTTATTGATAAAATATATAGGATGGGGAATGAGCAATTCTCAGGGATCAGGCCTAAACCTGCAGTTGGACATCCCTCTCAGAATCCAGGACTGCTGGCTCCTAACTGCTCACCTGCCTGCCTGCCTGATTTCCCCTAACTGCTTCAGCCTGCCAGTCTGGTCACCCCTTAACTGTTGCCCTGCTGGCCTGATCTCGCCCCCAACTTTCCTATCCTATAGGCCAGGTCACTCCCAACTGACTTCCCCTGCTGGCCTGGTTGCACCTAACTGCCCTCCCCTGACAGACCAATTGCCCCCAACTGCCCTCCCCTGCTGGCCTGATTGCCTACAACTGCTCTTCCCTGCCAGCCATCTTGTGGTTGCTATCTTGTGGCAGCCATCTTGTGACAACATGAGGAGGTCCATCTTGTGGTGACCATCTTTGATGATGTTGCACAACGCCACCTAGACTTTTATTATATAGGGTAGATAGATTATATGAATAATCTTAAATGCCTTATTTTTCAAGTATTATTTTGTAGACTACTAAGAAATGCTCTATGGTTTTAAGCTCAAAATACATAGTTTTTGGGAGGAAATGTTTCCAATATCCTGGCCTCCTCCCCTCCACAGTTCACCAGGGACGACTTCTGTCTAGTGCACCAAAGTGCTGGTTTTGAGTGAGCAGCCAGCCTGGGAGTGGCAGTACTGGGCCAGAACTCTGGGTGATGAATCTCACTGCAGTAGTGACAGTCCTTCTGCCAGACAGAAGGCTAATAGGCAACCGGTGGGGAGTTGATAGGCTTGGAGGGACTTGTTAGACAGAGTCCTCCTGAGCATCTCTCTGCCACTCCACAGAACAGTTGCAGCCTCAACAGTGGGAGTCTTCACACTGATTTTTCAAAAAGCTTCCCTCCAGAATTTAATGTCGTGTTACACTGTTAAATGCCCTGCTACACAGTATATTATTATCCATCATACTCCCCACTTGCCATTTGTTAATTTGGCCAGAGAATATGCCACTTATCAAAATAAGTTTTCTCTCATTCTCTCCTTTTCTGCGAATATGTCAACTGTGTGACTCAAACACAGTTCTTAATTTACACCAATGTAGTTATTAGCCACTTTAAATTATTTCAGAAGAAAAACAAAATTACTTTCTTAAGGACAAAGAAAGATTCTAATAATTTAAAGTAGACGAGACTGGTTTACTTATACAAATATTCCATCTGCCTAGTAAAGTTAAAATATGTGTGTTCACTCAACAATAAAGTTTTGAGGATCTACCATGTATCTGTTCTAGGTCCTGGAGCTAATATGGTGACAAGACAAAGGTCATGCCTTTATATAGCTTGCATTCTACTAGAGAAACAAACTAGAGTTTATAAAACATAAAACATCCTATATAATAGAAAGGTAATATGCAAATTGACCCTCACACAAAATGGCTGCCCCCATGTAGGCAAAGATGGCTGCCACAAGATGGCCGTTAGGGGAGGGTAGTTGTGGGTGATCAGGCCAGCAGGAAAGGGCAATTGGGGGTGACCAGGCTGGCAGGGGAGTATTTAGGGGCTGATCATGCTGGCAGGCAGGTGAGCATTTGGGAGCCAGCCGTCACACATTGTGAGAGGGATGTCTGACTGTGGTTTCGGCCCAATCCCTGTGGAGATCCCAAAACGATCCCATATTGGAGAGGGTGCAGGCTGGGCTGAGGGACAACCCCTCCCCACCCAGCTCACGGATTTCATGTACCAAGCCTCTAGTACAATATAATTTCAAATGGTGGTGCCCGTTATGGATTAGAAGAAAATCAGATAGGGGCAGTTATTTTGACAGGGTAGCCAGAGAAAGGCTTTCCAAAGAGGCAATATTTTAAGTGAGAGCTTAAGGCATGCATATACCAGGAACACATACAAATTTGGGATTTGAGAGGAATAATATAAAAAAAAAGTATGTATAATATCAGGTGCACAGCTGATGCCAAGTAAGTCTTTGTTGACTATTTCTCATAATGCTCATGCTAGCTCTATAAGGGTGAATGATACTCTAATATAAGGAAAGCAAATATAAGGAGTCATCTAAGTTGGATTCTCTGAGAAACAGAGGAAGAAAGAAATTAGTGTGCAAAAGTTTTATCTGTAAGCTCTCTTGAGATCAATGCTGGTCAAAAAGAAGAGAATGAAGTAGGTTTGGGTAGAGGGAGATGTCAAGCCACAGTGAAACCTTAGTTAGAGCCTCAGCTGGCCTTATAAGGAGTTCTAAGCTTGCAACGATCCTTCAGAGCTGTAGTGCACCAGGGTAAGAGATTTAGGCCTTTATCTCTCCATGTGGCCCAACCATTCCATGTGGGCATTGAAGGAAAGGATGAGACTGTGTTGGGCAAGGTAATTCTCTTCAGCCTGGGCAATCCCCTACGGAGACCAGCAGCTGAGGCTGGCTGACCAGAGCACTTCCAGCAGCTGGGTGCTAGAAGATAATTCTCTATGGCTCATTCCCATTTCTTTATGAGAAGAGGCACTTTATTCCTAAAACAAGTCCTTCAGGATCTGAGTAGTGCAAGACAAATTCTACCTGAAGGAATAAGCACCTAAATATCATTTTGAGAACTGGAGTCCTTCAAATTGGACATCAAATTCTATGTATACCGATTGATTCTATATAATCCATCTATTGAATTACTTGATTTTATAATATGAAGATCTTATTTTAAAAGATATAAACTACTATGTGATTTATTAAACCAAGTAAGCAAATATATTTTGAAATGCTTAAATATCTTGGAAGAGCTTAAACTCTACTGGAAGAAGTAGATAGTAAGCCAACTCACACTGATCTATAATGCAATATTAAGTGAACTAAAGGACCTACAAAAAATATCTTGGAATATAAAATAAAAATATATTTTAAAATTAAAGGTAGTGTAATTAAATAGAGGAAATGTTGAAATGCAACAAAAGTATAATTTTAATGCATTGTAATGAGAGGAAATCTTTCAAATTGAGTCAAACAAGAAAGTGGCCTGTAAGCATGGGATGTGTGAATGAATAGGCTGGTACTGGGGAGGAAGATTGTGGAGGAACATTGTTAAAGGTAAAATGGAAAAGATAATTCATGCTTAGAATGTTGAAGACCCTGAATGCACTACTAAAAATTCAGATTTTATTCTCTAGGTTAGTGTCTCAAAATATGGCTCATGGGGCACCTGCATTAGGACTTCATGGATTCTTTTAAAAATTCTGACTCTCTTTCCCCCTTCTTTTTTCTTTTTTCTTTTTATTGATTAAGGTATTACATATGTGTCCTTATACTTCCAATGTACCCCCTCAAACTTCTCAGCTCCTGCCTTCACCCCCTTAGTGTCTCTGTCCATTGGTTAGGCTTATATGCATGCATACAAATCCTTTGGTTGATCTCTCCCCCTTACCCTCACACTCCCCTGCCTTCCCTCTAAGGTTTGAAAGTCTGATTGATGCTTCTATGTCTCTGGATCTGTTTCTGTTCATCAGTTTATGTTGTTCATCATTTTATTCCACACATGAGATCATGTGATATTTATCTTTCTCTGACTGGCTTATTTCACTTAGCATAATGCTCTCCAGGTCCATCCATGCTATTGCGAATGGATGGACTCTCTCCCATGCTTTCTGAAGTAGAATCTCTGAGACTAGTGACCTGAAATCTGTAATTTCCATAAACTCTCATGATAGAGGCTCTCTACCTTAGACAATGGGAAGTTACAGAAAACTCATCTGCTTCTTTCCATAGAATTTGTATGAGAAATTTTTTTCACATTTTAAGTATTAAACTGAAATATTCCAGGAATGCTCACCTCAAAATATTTCGTTAGAAACAATAAATTAGTAATTTAATATGCTTATATTCCATTTACCCATTTCCATTATTGCATAACAGCCCAAGAACTTTCTTCTCTTGCCAAAAAACTCACTTTTATAAGATTCTCATAGATTGTTGTTGGTCCTGTACTTGATATTCTTGACTCCTTAGTGGGACATTTTCCTTTACTTTGATTATAAGAATCATTTTATACTAGAACTCAAGAAGCTTCTTCAGGCCCTTGGAGATTCTGTTTTCAGAGTTGCAGTTATAGCAGGAAGTTTATTTTTTTGTTTATGGTCTACAAATTCCCTTCCCAATTTCTGATAGGTTTCAGATCCTTTAACAACTAATCTTTTATCTTCCACTTATAAGACAACCCAATAATTAAAAAAATTTTCCAAGAAATATTTTCCACACACTTCATTTGGAAGTACTTATATTTTACCTGCTTTATTTTAGATATCTCTTGTTAATATTTTCCTTTATCTTTGTTTTCTTTCCCTTAAAAACTTGTGTCAGGGCATGGTGAAGTGATATATTTGAGAAAGCTTTAGTTTTCTCATTTGTTAATAGTAACTTTATCACAATAGTAATGTAAATAGTATAAATAACAATACTGCTCTTTCCTCCTTTACTTCATATCTGGGGATTTTTACATCAATTATCATATTTTCTCTTCCAAGTAAGAGAGAAAATTAATACTCCCCTTTTCTTTTTCTTTTTAGAGAGAGGAAGAAACAGAGAAAAAGAGAAATATCAATCGGTTGCCTCTTTTAAATGCTCTGACAGGGAATTGAACCTGCCACCTTTTGGTGCAAGGGAAAATACCCAAACCAACTGAACTACACTGGCCAAGGCTGCTCTCCTTTTCCCAAAACAGTCAAACAAAGATGCTAAAAAGATTAGGAGTTTTGCCCAAAGCCATGCAGTAAGGCATTGGGTGGAAGGTGAGAAATCAGGGAAAATTTCCATCTTCTCTGACTCTGAAAGTATGGTAGGCCCTTAATTATTAAGTGGATACTCCCAGCCTTTCCCCTGATTTTCAAAGAAGGACCCACCTTTACCAGATACAAGCTGAAAAACACAATAAAATTAAAAGTTAAGAAAATGTTGACAAAAGGGAAATCAGAATAAGGGTTAAATAATTCAGAATATGGATATAGAAATGTGAGAAAATTTGGTTGGTTTTTATTTTTTTCTTTTACAAAAAAAAATTAGAATAGAGAAGTAATGGATCCTCTATAGCCAAGAGGGATATGGATGGAGGAAAATTATATTTTGAAAATGCTATCTACTGTAATTTCCTTTTGTTGTATGTCAAAATTCAATTAAACAATTTGAAAAGCAACTGATTGCTGGTGTTGCAATTGTGTGATTATGATTTTGCTCTGAATCTGGGCCATGGGGATCTCTGAATTCATAATTGTTTATAGCAAAATTTACAAACCAATTCTAAGCAAACAGGCCTTGCACGTTAAAAGAAAAGTATCACTGATGCCTCCAGAAGAGGGAGAGAATTGGTTTATTCCTGAGGCATGAGGAGTGAGTCTTCCTAAGGTGGCTGTTTTAGCATAGACTCAGCTTAGAGTATAACAGTGGGGCCACCTGGACAAGCCAGGTATGCTGTGTGGTGAGGATGGAGCCACATGACCAGAGGTAGGAAGTGCAGTCTTCAATCGTATTAACAGTAACACTATGGACTATCCACTGAGATATGGGACTTTCCTGAGCAGAGAGGAATAAGGAAGTCCATGGCAGGTTGATAGGGGGTGAGGTGGTGGTGTCATAATTCTAGCTGTTATATTGTTTGAGAGCCAGTCATAGACTATTAGTTCTGTTGTCACTGTAGGTGTTGCTCATGAGCCCTCAACTGTAGTTTCTCAGCATCACTTATGATACATATAACCATCTGTATCACCAAAGAAAACAAACTTTTATGATTCTCTGGCAACTTTCTTCTACCCTTACATTTCAATTCCCCTGGATAGTTAAATTTCTAGAAGCAATTTCTATGTATCATCACTCTATTTCCTTGATTTCTTTCTTTCCCTCACCATCTACAGCCAAGGCAACAAAAATGCTGACGATTTTGTCATTACACTTCAGGCCAACTACATTCACTATACTGCCACCACATTTCCCTCTGACACGGACTACTGCAGAGCTTGCGACTGCTCTTCTGATGAACAAAGCAAGTATCCATCCAGTGTGGTAACAAGAAGAAAACAAGTAATGGCTGAGGACATGTGTGCCAGCTCCCTTGATAGTCATGTCTGTTACTGTAAAAACATGAATATGTAATTTTCCTTGTGTATGTCATTCTTGCAAGCTTGGTCAACGGGAATCTGTCTTTCAGAGATATATCTATTATCAGTGTACTGAAAAAAAGAAAAAAAAAGATTTCTAAGCCTGAAAGACTGAAGGTGAGGCCTAGGACTGGGCAAGTTCACTAAGGCACTGTCAAAGGGAATCAGCTAGTATGTCTGACCCAGGGCAGTGTCTTTTGGCTCCCTTTCATAAGTCTGTACATATAGCTGCTGTTCCACACTTTTATTATACTTATTTGACCAGATAACTTGCATAATAGGTATTCAAATCCCTTGATTGCTTCTCTGTGTTTACTTCAAAGAGCTGCTGCAAATCACTTCTTACTTTTTAAAGATAGTGGGTTGAATTTCAATAATAGTAAGATGTTATTAGAATGGATTCTGGAATATTTAACAGTTTTGAATATTGCCCATTTCTGATTTAGTGATGCGGATAATTGACTCATTTTCAATGGAAATGACCATTTAATATTCCTTGATATTATCAAGAAACCATTCATTCGTAATGGCTATTATTTTCACCCAGTCTCAAAATGTTCAAATCAATATGTGGGTGTTTATTAACTATTATTATAATCTCATTATCCTTATTTTACTTTATAGTATTTTTTCTCCTTTCATGTTGTTTTTATTCAAATTTGCCTTTCTTAATCTAGATGCTTCATATAGTATTTTAAGAATTTCTGAAAGCCACTCTCATTTTTAGTCATTACATAATATTTTATTTATATATATATATATATATATATATATATATATACATATATATCCTATCTAATAAAAGAGTAATATACAAATTGACCATACTTCTGCTACCCCACAAGCCACGCCTACCAGACAATTAGGAGCAAGTATGCAAATTAACATAGCCAAAATGGCTATGTCCAGAGAGAGAGCAGGATGCTTGGGTTTCCTGCCCAGATACCAGGGCCTCTGCTTGGGTTGCTGGGGGACATGGCTGGCCTGGAAACCACCACAGGCCCCAAAGGAACCCCCACCCTGATTGAGGGCAACCTTCAGGGCAAACCAGCTGGCCCCCACCCATGCACCAGGCCTCTATTCTATTTAATTCTATATAGTAAAAAAATAATATGCAAATTGACCATCACTCCAAAACACAAGATGGCTGCACCCATGTGGTCAAAGATGACTACCCCCATGTGGGCACAAGATGGCCATCACAAGATGGCCAGCAAGGGAAGGCAGTTGGGAGGGACTAGGTCTGCAAAAGAGGGCAGTTGTAGGCAATCAGGCCAGCAGAAGAGGGCAGTTGGAAGGGATGGAGCCTGAAGGGAGGGCAGTTAGGGGTGACCAGGACAGCAGAGGAGCAAATTTGGGGCTGACCAGGCCTACAAGGAAGGGCACTTGCGGGGGAACCCAGGCTTGCAGGGGATGGTAGTAAGGGGTGACCAGGCCTGCAGGAGAGAGCAGTTAGGGGTGATCAGGCCTACAGGGAGGATAGTTATGGGCAAACTGGCTGGCAGAGGATTAGTTAGGCATCAATCAGGCTGGCAGGGGAGTTGGTAGGGAATGATCAGGTTGGCAGGCATAAGTGGTTAAGGGTAATCAGGAAGGCAGGCAGGGGAACAGTTGGGAGCTAGCAGTCCTGTATTGTGAGAGGGATGTCCGACTGCCTGATCCTACTGGGATCGGGCCTAAACAGGCAGTGGGACATCCCTCAAGGGGTCCCAGACTGGAGAGGGTGCAGGCTGGGCTGAGTGCACAAATTTCATGTACCGGGCATCATATCTATATATATATCTTAGTGCTTTTTCTATCTAGTTAGAAAATGCTGCTTATCTTAAAATATAAAATTATATCAATATCTATATATTTTATAACATCATATGATTTTCTTGTAGTATTCTCTGGCAGAATAAAATTTTTAAAACCTGGTGACTTGTCTCATTTAGTTTTAACTATTTTACTTGTTCTTCTTGTGCAATATGATATATTCAGTGAGTCCTCAATGTTATCAATGGGTTCTTGGAAACTGAAAATTTAAGGAAAACAGTGTAAGATGAAACCAGTTTTACCATGGGCTAATTGCTACAAACCAAAGTTAAATTCCTAAGGCATATTTCTGGTCATGATAATATCATCAAACTTGAGACATCCAAGAAATTCTTATATTAAACATTGAAATATATGTGAGTTATGCATAAATTTTAGAAAGACTAATAAAACAAATAAGATAATCATTTTTTTCCAAACCGCTTATTCCAGTTTAGGGTCCAGTGCGGTCAGAACCTGTTCAGTCAGCTCAGAGCACAAGAAGGGAGTCTGTCCTGCATGGAACACCCTCCTATGGCAGGGCTACTCACATACACTCACACTCACTGAGACTGTGACAATGTAGACCGGGAAATTCACTCACATGCACATCTTTGGGATGTGAGATGAAATGGAGCCTCCAGAGAAAACTGACTCAGACATGGGGAGAACTTGCAAACTTCACACAAATAGTGGACTTAGACCAAAATTGATTTTTTCCCTCATCAACATTATAATGAAACTAGTGACTTGATGCACGGAATTCATGCACAGGGGGGTAGGTGGGAGGGGGTGTGTCTCTTAGCCTGGCCTGCATCTTCTCTAATCTGGGACCCCTGTGGGATTGGGCCTAAACTGGCAGTTGGACGACCCCCTCGCAATCCAGGACTACTGGCTCCTACCTGCTCACCTGCCTGCCTGCTTGATCTCCCCTAACCATTCTGTCTGCTGGCCTGCTTGCCCAACTGCATCTGCCTGCCAACCTGATCACCCCCAACTGCCCTCCGCTCCTGGCCTGATGAGTTCAGGATCTACGGCTCAATGGATAGAGCATTGCCTATCTGCCTCTGCCTTGGCCTCACCACCATGGCTTTGTCCGGAAGGACATCTGGTCTAATTAGCATATTATTATTTTATTAATATAGATAGGGTATGACATACTGCCATAACTATAACATATCTACCAATATTATCTATGAAAATATGTACTTCATGAGATAGGAAGGCATCTAATACATTATATTGTATATGTTGTAAGTAGTAGGAAACACAGTATTTGTAGCAATAATATACACCCTGTGACTTCCCTTCCTGATCTGGAATGGTTCCCAGGTCTTTGAACATTTTCTGGCCCCTAATGTATTTTTTTTTTGCCATTCAATGTAACTTTATTTACTGTTTATTGCACATAATTTGAATTCTTTAATTTCTAACCACCAAAGATTCAAAGGACTATATTTTCCATGAATTTTAACATTAACATTATGAATTTGTGTATTCATATGTTTTTATTGTAAACATCTGAATTATTCACATTGTCATAGATCCTGAACTCATAAGCATGGACCATGCACAGGCTGGCAGCAAGCCAGGAAGCCACTCTGCAAGCAAACTGACACTCTGTATAAAGAGAAAAGTCATAGAATAACATTTAATGTCGGATTTTAATTCATATACTATAGGGACTCAACTGCTTGGTTGGTGATAGGGTTGATTATTGGGAGGATTATTCCTAAAATAATTAAGGAAAAGGGGGCTCAATCTTTCTTCTTGGTTGCTTGCTTCTCCCCAGCACCTTCATCTCTTTGGGCAGCTTCTCCTTCACCTTTTCCTCAGCTTCTTGGGCCCCATGGAGAGGTAGAATGGGCCCGCCCCTCACGCTCCTTGCGTCCCGTCCCTCCATGGTCCCTGCAGAGCAGTGGAACAGGCACAAGGGGCGGGGCCTCTCACCTTGCACGCACCTCAGCCCCACCTCCCACTCCTGATTGGCTGGCAGTGTAGCGAAGATATGGTCAAATTAGGATATTACTCTTTTATTAGATAGGATGATGTTAAGCCAAAAGAGATTATTTGAAGAATTGATGTGCAATTAAATGCTTATTACCTCTATTATTTTAGAGTATTGGTTTATTCAGGAGTTTGATAAAAAATTTTAGTTCACATAATAACTCATTGAATATATATATATATATAAGATATATATATATCCATTTAATTCAATGAGTTATATATATATATTCTTATGTATGTTACATAATATGGAATAAAATGGCTTTCTAGTAATTCATGGCATTAAAGAGACTTAGCTTAAGGGTGACTTTTGCACATGAGCAATTATTAACTTTTGAAATTCATTATCTTTGTAATACTTTAGCAAAATTAATTAGCTAATAATGCCACCCATTTAATATGACTATAAGGTTCGTATTACCTTGCCTGTTAACTTATGGAAATTTTCTATTTATAAATTCTATTTGTCTATTATACTTTTATATTATTGAAGTACTACTATAATAGTATGTTTGATTTATCCAACACACTATTTCTAAGGAATTAGAATAAATTAATGTTATCTTAATAATTCTTTTAATATTGCTATGAAGTACAGGATGAAATGAGTGACATTTGTAGTTAAAGAATCCGATGAAAAAGATTAGTTAATCTTCCCCAAATTAAAACTATCAAACTGGTAGCAGGAAAGGGAGAGAGAATATTGGGCTGCAGGTTCCCAAGTTTTCAACCAGTATATAAGATTCAGCTATTTTAAAGTTATTAAGGATTTTGTGCAGGTGTGCTAATATAATAAAAATAGAGGTTTCTTTACATACCATGCATATGTGTATATATAAGTGTGTATATATAAGTATTCATATATGTATACATCTATATCTCATTCCATTCTGTTATGTTAAAAGTTATAAAAGAAATAATGTTTAGGAAGGTTTTTTTTTATCATTATTATGAATCTAAACATTCTCTCTTTTTCATCTATCTGTGTGTATTAAAATATGTATCTCTTTAACTTAAAAAGTTTTAATTTTTGTGTTTGGTTATGTGTTTGTTTAGAGTAAAGACAGGCTCCTAAGAAAGAAAATCCTGCGATAAACAACAGCCCACAGCCTTAGTGTGGTGGCTGGGTATGCAGGGCTGTGTGTGTTCAGGTGTGGGAAGTAGTGGGGGAAGGGGAGTGAAACTGGAGGCCTAGAGCTACCCCTGGAGGCCATGGCATTTTACCCTGGCCAAAAAAGAAACCTGGTCATTCAAAGCTGAGGACTCATGAAAACTCAACTAAAAGAGTTAGAATCAGCTGTATTCTATCAGCACTATCCAGGAAAGAGATGGACACTCAACTTAGTGAACAAAGCCGAGTGCTCAAAAGGAAGTGCAGGCCCAGAATCCTCTATAACAATTCCAAAATCCAAACAACTCTGAAAACAGATGCTGTTTTATGATTAATTTAGTAAAAAAAAAAAAAAAGTGACCTGAGGCAATTTATAATCTTTACTTATGTCAGTGTGAATTTTGTGTTTTTTATTACAGATACTAGAGGCCCTGTGCATGAAATTCATGCATTTGGGAGGGGGTTCCTCAGCCCAACCTTTCCCCTCTTGCAGTCCAGGAGCTCTTGGGCGATGTTCAACTGACAGCTTCATGGAGAGTGGGCCTATGCCAGCAGTTGGACATCTTTAGCACTGCCATGGAGGTGGGAAAGATTCCCACCACCATGGAGCTGGGCTTCTGGCTGTGCGGTGCTCCCTCTGTGGGAGCTCCTGTGTTGAGCGTCTGCCTCCTGGTGGTCAGTTTGCATCATAGTGAGTAGTCATTCTGCCATTCAGTTGATTTGCAGATTAATCTTTTATTATATAGGATAGTCATATGTTTGATGCTACACCAGCTCCCACTAGGGGTGCTATAATGTACATATATGAACTGTTTACTTTTCTAAAGTCTTAAAAATTATGAAATTATGAAATACATATGATCCCAGTCAACTAAGGGCCTGATATGTGTCAGCCTCGATCTCAGCTCAGGCATTCATGTACTATGTGACTTTGAACAAGTGACCTGCTGGCTCTATGGTTTTGTTTCTTATTTAGTAAGGTGAAATACTTAGTAAGTTCAGATATTAAATGAAGTTATCTATGCACAGTGTTCATCATAGGGCCTAGCAAATGGCAACCATCTAAGAATGTTAATGTTTATCATCTTACTTTATCTAAAAGGGCACATGCCTCATCTTTCTCTGATTCATAGTGACCAAGGAGTCAGTCACCTGCCCACCAACTTGCTACCAGGCTCTCTGTTGCCAGGAAAGTGGAATCTTGGGTAATGAAGATGAGTTCCTATGTTTCGTTTTAATTTTTATTGAATGTATTGGGGTGATATTGGTTTATAAAATTATGTACTTTTCAGATATATGATTCTGTAATACATCATCTATATATTGTATTGTGTGTTCAATACCCCAAATCTTCTCCTGTCACTATTTAGCACCCCTTTACCATCTACTACCTCCCCCACCCATAATAACTTGATGTTCTTAAATACTCTGTAACTTAGGGAATATTCACTAAATGCCAAAAAAATTCATTAATTTTAATGAGAAAATTATTATGTATTCCATCTGGAAAAAATTCCCAAATAATTTTTGCAGATATAAAACATATATATTTTTAGTTTATTAAAGACAGAAAATGGTCATGACATGATGTGAGAAGTACTTTAGAAAGACTAATCTTACAGCTTGGTAAATGATGGATTGGTAGGAGGGTGGCTGAAGATGTACGAGTGAGTTTGCGTGGTCCGAAATAGAACAGGCAAGAGGTAAAGAGGTCCTAACAGGGGAGTGGTGATTTTCAATTAATGTTCGAATCAATCACACAGTCCTTGACAATTTATATGGGAGGAATATAGATTGTCTAATTTAGTGCTATCCTCTAGATCAGAGATGTTGAAACTCCTTTTTCTACAAAAGCCATAGTAATAAGTATATTCTGTGTTGTGACTCCATGCATGTGCATGCCCACACATATATATACAGTTGAAATAAAATTTCACAAAAATAAAACTTTGTCTTATCATATGTGATGCTATTCTATTGGTGGTTTTCTTAGTTAAAAATACTTTCCCTTCTTTTTTTCTTGATTGATTAAGGTACTATATGTGTCCTTATCCCCCCATTGCCTTCACCCCCCATCCCTGCTCATGCCCTAGTATCTGTGTCCATTGGTTATGCTTATATACATGCATACTAGTCCTTTGGTTGATCTCTCCCCTTTCGTCCCACCCTCCCCAGCCTTCTCTCTGAGGTTTGACAGTCTGATCAATGTTTCTCTATCTCTGGATCTGTTTTTGTTCATCAGTTTATGTTGTTCATTATAGTCCACAAAAGAGTGAGATCATGTGATATTTATTTTTCTCTAACTGGCTTATTTTGCTTAGCATGTCCATCCATGCTGTTTCAAATGGTAGGAGTTCCTTCCCTTTTATAGCAACAAAGTATTCCATTGTGTAGATGTATCACAGTTTTCTAATTCGCTCATCTGCTGATGGGCACTTAGATTGTTTCCAAATCTTAGCTATTATAAATTGTGCTGCTATGAACATAGGGGTGCATATATCCTTTCTGATTGGTGTTTCTAGTTTTTTGGGATGTATTCCTAGATGTGAGATCACTGGGTAAAAAAAAAAAATTTCCCTAGCCAGTTTGGCTCAGTGGATAAAGCTTCCACCTGCGGACCTAAGGTTCCCGGTTTGATTCTGGTCAAAGGCACATACCTCAGTTGCAGGCTCCTCCCTGATCCAGTCCCTGGTCAAGGCTAATGCAGGAGGCAACCAATTGATATGTTTCTCTCACATCAATATTTTTCAGTCTTTCTCTCTCTCTTCCACTCTCTTTAAAAATCAATGGGAAAATATCCTCAGGTGAGGATTAAAAAAAATGGCAAACTTCTACATAATTTATAACTATCATTCATATCCCATAGTTTGAAACATACTGTCCTAGATTTAGTCTTGATATTTGGGATCTAACTAACTCACATATAACTCCAGGTCCCGGTATACTTATCCAACCAGCTGTCAAGAGTTAGTCTACTTGACCTGAAGTGAAAAATTTAAGGCCTGGAGAAATCATGCCTTCAGAAACTTACTTTTTCAAATGCTTATATCAGACTCCTTCAATAACCTCAGGTCTAGTCACTCTGCTGCAAACACACCACTGACAGAGTAACCTTCCTGGACCTGCCATGCTCTCTGCTGCATAGCCCCAAAAACAAAATAACCCCCCAAAAGTAAATGTTAAACAAATAATAACCAACAACTTGGAAGTAAACTCAGTCTGTACATGAAATATAACATAGTGAAGGTTACTGATACTTGTTCTTTTTCTCTTGCCTATACTATTTTCATCACAAATATTTCAACTTTGGGGAAACACGTAGCTATGCATTCAAAATAAAATTATAGCACAGAAAAAACATTTTAGGTAAAACTAAAGACTGAATGAGAAAGCTTTTAAATACTAAAATTGCTCACACACAACAATTAAATAATCATAAAATGTACTAAGCAACACGAGTTCATCCAAAGATGTTATGTTATTCAAATGTATTTCCTTTTTAATGGAAACTCTTTTTTCAGGAAAATTGGCAAATATGTTTTTTCTTGAACTAAAAATGTCAAAAATAAATTCTTATAACATGTTTAATTCATGTCATGTGCATATGTGTTTGAAAATCATAATAATCCCTAAAATGCATAGTTTAAAAATGAGTATATCTTTTCAAGAGTCATTATATTGAAAAGTTATTACTTGCTTGGTCATTCTGTGAGTTAAGTCAATATTTCTTCTGTCCAAGTCAATAAACCATCATTCTAATGAACTCAGAAATAAAACTGTTTTTTAATTGATTAAAGCGAGCTCTAGTAAAAGAAAAAAAAAACAATCCAGGACATGAATTCTAGCTGTATTGTTTAGAATAAGTGTTATGCCCAGATTTCATGATCCCCAAAGACCACCAGGGAGCCGAAACCGATGCAATAGCATAGAACCTTTATTACAAGCCCGGGCTTGGCCCTCTGCCTCCGCTGCGGCAGTGGCAGGAAACAAAGGAGACCGAATTTCTGAGCATGATGATTTTATGGGGAGGTGGGGCCAGACGTGAACTAATAAGTTGGCCGATTCCAATTGGTTGGGTGATGGCTGGGGCTAGTGACACAAATAATCCCTAATGCACATAACTTGTCCTGTCCTTTGCTCTTGATTGGAGCTCAAGAGTACAGTCTTTCCTGATTGGCTAATTCAAAGAGAGGGTTGGTCTTTGTGATTTCAAGATGGCAGTCCCCAGGTAAGTTTACATATCACACGGCCAAGTCACACAGTACAAAATGGTGGCTGTTTAAATTGTTCTTTGCAGTTCCGCTTTGCCCTTTCATAAGCATGGAGGGACAAAATATGCAAAATGTCCAGTATAGAAGACTGAAGTGATTGAGCCAGGATGGTTCTAGTTGGAAAGACATACCAGTTTACATTTTGACTTTGAATGTTGGTTTATGCAGCTAAGTTATTGGAAGTCATCATTCTGCACTAGTCTGACCTACACTTCTAGCTTTGGCTGATCCATACTTCCAGAAAGTCACATTTTCTGTAAATTTATGAAAGGGAATATGACTCAGAGCACAGATGCAATCATTTTTCAATGTAAACAATGACTCTGTGAAAAGGGGTGTCTAGTTTTCCTTAGCAAATACAGTCAGGCAGTAATGCAAGGAATTTAATAGAAGTTACTCAATAAAAATCTAGTTTATGCAGTTATGCAAATGCCTATTTAGCCCAGACAAAAATGGGTGCAGAGTAAACAAAATTCAACTATTATACTTTTCTGAAGGGGAGTGTTTAAGTCTAGTATAGAGTCAATTCCTCTACTGTCTGGAGGGTTGGGTTAGAGCAATCATCAGATTAAGTAAGCTATTGCTGGAAAGCTTTGCATGTGCATGGCGCTTCACATTAATTCACAGGACTGCTAGAATTTTTATTTCTGGGTTTCTTCTGTAGGGTAATCATGAGCCCAAACTAAACACATGCAGTTTTCATTTTATTCAAATAGAAGACAAACTTTCTTCCATGTTTTCACAGTCTGAATTATTGGAAGATGTATAGAATGTTTATCTTCCAAATATGTTATTGGCATCCCTGTGTTCTGTTCTGTCTTAGTCTTAAACATAAAATATTATTTATAGGGACTTTTTATGTTTTTTTTTAAAGTGAAAATATTCTACTATGTACTTCCCTCTAAAATGTCTCTCAATTAACTAGAATTATTGTTTTAGAAGTTTATTAGAGGTTCAATTATGTGAAATCTAATTATTTTATCATTATAATAAACAATATTATTATAAATTAATGTTTAAATACATAAGATTAATTCTTAATATGATATTGAGTAGTATCTACAAATGTGAACTTCAGATTAGGTTAGTTAGACCTATAGCCTGTCTCTACCTCTTAACTGAGTGGGTCTTGGACATATTCCTTAACCACTCCATCTTCAGATTTCTCACAGAGATTATAGTGGCACCTCCATTACAGAGTTGTAAACATATTAACAAAATACATGGCACATAGTAATAACTTAATAAATTTGAACTATTACTATTGCAGCATGGACAAATTTTATTCCACAATTCAACTGTCAAAGAAATACTGTACTTTTACATTTTCTTAGATCAACTTGATTTTAAACTCTGAGCCTCCATTTGATTGAAAAGTGAAACATTTAAGCTTTATTCAGCCAGGGTTTTTTCTCCACTTCTGAGTTGTGTCAAGATTTCAGGATGTTTGGTAAATAGCCATAATAAGATAGGGAAACTTGTCTAATTACCCATTATCTATCCATGTTAGTTACCAATGTATAAAACTATTGTTTTATTCAGTAGTGTCTTTTCACCTCCACTGATCTCTTGTGACCTGTTTTGGGCAGACGAATATTTGGCATGTCTGGACTTTCTAGGCCTCGTTCACTCTGGAATGAACTGCAGGGTACATGCTTACTTCAAGCTCCTACCATATTTTCTAACCTGTGGAACCCATAGATCTCTTTCTTCTTTAGTCTTAGAAAGTCCTGAAAACAGACAACATCCCTGATATCAACTTAAATGGAGGAATGAAAAATCAATTAAGGTTAAAATGTAGATTGAATACATCTAAAATATTTTTCAATAATATTTTAAAATAAGAAGAAAATATTACTTTCAAGAAACCCTACCCTTTGATCATGTCTTTATCTGCCCACCACTCCTTATTCTTTCTTTATAATTTAAAACTTAAGTATATATATATTATATATATATATAATATATATATTATATATATATAATTTTTAATTACAGTTTACTTTAATATTATTTTGTATTAGTTTCATGTGTATAGCATAGTAGTTAGACAGTCATATTATTTACAAAGTATTCCCCCAATATTTCCAGTTTCAACCTGGTACAATACATAGTTATTAAAATACTAGAAGCCCAGTGCATGAAATTTGTGCACTGGAGTGGGGGATCCCTCAGCCCATCTGCTCCCCATGGGGAGCAGGCCTAAGCTGCAGTCTGGCCTCCCTCTGCAGGAGGTGACCAGGCTGATCAGGGGAAGGCACCACACCCATTACCGTGCTGCTGCTGTCATTGCTGGCAGCCGTAGCCGCCACTGTGGTTTCATCAACATGGACTCCAGTCCCTTCACTATGAAAAAATGACAACTTCTTTAGGCATTTTCAAGATGTCTCTTTCATAGGCTATGACATTTCTTCCTTTTTTAATCTTTACCTGAGGATATGTTCCCACTGAATATTAGAGAGCATGAGAGAGACAGGAAAAGACAGAGAGAAACATCAATGTGAGAGGCACACTTTGATTGGTTGCCTTCTGCATGGGCCCTAACCTGGGCCCTGGCCAGGGAGGAACCTGTAACCTAGGTACATGCCCTTGATCAGAATCAAACCCAGACCCTGCGGTCGGCAGGCTGAGGCTCTATCCACTGAGCCAAAGCAGCTAGGGCAGGATATAACATTTTTTAGCCCATCCAACATCAGATCTTCATTTTTTCCTCCAGGAGTGAGGTGGAAAAACCATGGATCATCTTCTTGGATTCTTATTACCCAACTTACCAAGAACACTGTGAGTGGTGTACATTGAGCTTAGCCAATGAGCGTTCAGAAAAGGTGTTTCCTCTCCAACTCATGCACAGAGGCACCCCTATGGTCTGCTGGGGGCCTGCTCCCCAAGTTGTGCCATGGCCGTTGTGTGTGTACAATGGGGTGGGGATGTGCTCTGAGCCATGCTGGTCATGATTGCTAAGGCATTCTGGACAAATTTGCATATTACCTCTCTTTCATTCGTGCATGGGAGGCATGGTGTGTCCCTCAGCCCAGGCTGCACCCTCTCCAATCTGGGATCCCTCTCATAATCCAGGATTTCTGGCTCCCAACTGCTTGCCTGCCTGCCTTCCTGATTGGTACTAACTGCTTCTGCCTGCCAGCCTGATCACCCCATAACCACTACCCTGCCTGCCTGATTGATGCCCAACAGCTCCCATGCCAGCTTGTTTGCTCCTAAATGCCCACTCCTGCAGACCTGGTCTCCCCCAACTGCTCTCTCCTGCAGGACTGGGTACCTCCAAACTGCCTTTCTCTGCCAGCCTGGTCACCCCTAATTGCCCTCCCCTTCAGGCTTGATCACCTCCAACTCCCCTCCCTTGCAGGCCTGGTTCCTCCCAACTGCCCTCCCCTGCTGGCCTAAACACCCACAACTGCCCTTCCTTTCAGGCCTGGTCCCTCTCAACTGCCCTCCCTTGCTGGCCATCTTGTGGTGGCCATTATGTGTCCACAGGGGGACAGGATCTTTGACCACATGGGGGCAGCCATCTTGTGTGTTGGACTAATGGTAAATTTGCATATTTTTGTATTAGATAGGATAGAGGCCTGGTGCATGGGGCCATCTGGTTTGCCCTTAAGGGTGTCCCAATCAGGGTTGAGGTTCCTTTGGGGTGTGGGGCATCCTGGGCGAGCAGCCTGTGGTATTTTTCAGGTCTGCTCACTCCGTGGCCACAGCCATTTCTTTGGGGATTTATTTATCTTCTATAATTGAAACTTTGTAGCCTTAAGAGGAGGCCAAGGCAGGCCAGGACAGGCGGAAAACTTGGCTTCTTCCATGGTCGGGGAAACCAAACCTTTCTTTATGCTCTCTCCATGGTCGTCTTGGTTGGGGTTAATTTGCATACTTGCTTCTGATTGGCTGGTGGGCATGGCTCATGGGCATGGCTTGGGGGTATAACAGAGGTATGGTTAGTTTGCATATTACTCTTTTATTAAATAAGATTATTGACTATATTCCCTATGCTGTACTTTACATTCCCATGACTATTTTATAAATACTAATTTGTACTTCCTAATCCCTTTACCTATT
The DNA here is from genome assembly GCA_027563665.1 of Antrozous pallidus. Taxonomy (NCBI): domain Eukaryota; kingdom Metazoa; phylum Chordata; class Mammalia; order Chiroptera; family Vespertilionidae; genus Antrozous; species Antrozous pallidus. The sequence goes on along the minus strand of CM050508.1, from coordinate 149,544,787 downwards.
TTACCCAGAACTCCAATTACCCTCTCTCCTCTGGCAACCACTAGTTTATCCTCTGAATCTATGAGTCTGTTTCTATTTTGTGTGTTTATTTATTTTGTTCTTTAGAATTCACATATAAGTGAGATAATATGGTACAGCATTTGTCTTTTTCTGACTGATTGACTTATTTCATTATCACAATGTCCTCTTGATCCATCCATGCTCTTGCAAATAGTAATATTCCATTCTTTTTCATAACTGAATAATCCATTGTATCTATGTTCCACAGCTTTTTTATCCACACGTCTATTTATGGGCACTTGCGTTGCTTCTATATCTTGGCTATTGTAAAAAAATGATACAATGAACATAGGAATATATATATATATTTCAAATTAGTGTTTTTGGATTCTCCAGATATATACCAGATATAGAATTTCTGGGTCATAGATAGTCCCATTTTTAATTTTTTGAGGACCCTTCATAGTGTTTTTCATAGTGGCTGCACCAGTCTGTATCCCCTCCCACAATGCATGAGGTTTCCTTTTCTCCACATCCTTGCCAACACTTGTTTGTTAATTTATTGATGATAGCCATTCTGATAGGTGACACCACATTGTGGTTTTAATTTGCATTTCTCTGATGATTCGTGATGTCGAGCATCTTTTCATATGTCTGTGGACCATCTGTAGGACCTCTTTGGAGAAGTGTCATTAAAAAATGGTGCTCTGTCCATTTTTTAATCAGTTTGTGTGTGTGTGTGTGTGTGTTGAGTTGTATAATCAATATATTTTATATGGCATAATAAAATAAGTCAAGGTGTCATCCAATGGTGAAAGTTATGTAACTCTTCTGTTACTGTTCCTGCCTTGTTTCTGAACCTATTCTTTGCCACCTATGCTGACACCTCATATTGAAAAGAAACTGGTAGAATCCTTATTTTTTTGCTAATAAACATTAAATCCAGTACTTTCTAAATTCCTTCCTCTCTCCTGCCAAAGACCTAGTGGTGCCAGTGTGGAATAGGCTCGTCTCACATTAGATGCGTCAAACAGGAGAGAGTCATACTTGACATAAGTAAAAATATTGACTATATTACATGAAGATATTCTTAGAATGCATTTAAATAAGTTTCATTATTTAGTTTGAATATTAAACAACATTAGAATACATTGTTGACTGATATCTATTTAAACATGTTTCCAGAATATAATTTGAACTTTGCTAATTTGAGAAAAAGTTTTCAGTAATAGGTTCTAGTGCATTCTCTCTCAAAACGAGTATATTTTAATTTTGCATTGGGAAGAAGGATATAAAAATCTTCAGAAAAAGACAACTCAAACATGAATGTGTTCCCCTAATTAGGAAAAAATAAAATACCATACTAAAGTATTCTATCACTTGAAGAATTTTACCTTTGAAGTGAATAAATGTGCCAATAATGAAGGATTTGCTCTATTTTATACAGAGGCTCTATCTGCACAAATTTCTACCTTCTGTCATTTGATCTTTGTAAAATTTTCTGAGAGAAGGTATTGAAATGATCAATTTTCAGTTGAGGAGAAGCTAGATGAGAAAATTTGTGCCCAAGGTTACAGATTGGGTTAGAATTAAAAGACCAAGACCTCAAAATTGGTCTTTTAATTTTAACCCAATACTCATTTTATTTATAACCTGAAGACAAATCAATAGCCTCCACCGTGCATGACAATCCTAATAAGTTGGAAAATATGCTTGGGAGGAACCCGAAAGAATGCAGAGTAGATAAACCAATGAGGACAGGGTTTTTCAGGGAGAGATAACCACATATATAAGGGCCCAGTAATATAAGACTATCTATGGTCTTCATAGATCTCTAAGTGTTTCTCTTTATTTAAACTAAAAACGATTCTTTATTTTGAATTATCTGCTTTGCCTTATGGCTCTTTAATGGAAAATCATCCTCTAACTAGGCCAAGCCCTTTTGAGCCCCAACATGGCTCACTGCAGCTGGATCTCCACATTCATGTCAGGATTCTGGATTATATACTCAGAGTTGCTGCCAGGTTAGCCTGTGTCTTTCTAGAAGTTTGTTCTGGCTAATTAGAGAAAGGCTTCCTCATGCTTAGTGAATGTCTATGAAATATTTTCTGATTTAAATAAAAATCATGAGCAGGGATGAATAAGCTTCCTTAATAATGAGATTCAAATGTTGCTGTTTAAAATATTTTAGAGATGTTCTTATATTTTCAATTTCTAATTATGATACTGATAGGACTACTAAAAATTAACAGAATAATAACAATTATTATTAACTCAGCCAACATTATTTTGCTCTTGCTATATTTAATATACATTTAAAGAAATTTATGAATTACCTATTACTTGTGATCCTTACAAGAACATACTTATCTTCATTTATTAATTATGTAAATTAAGATTAGAAATATGAAATAACTTTATAAAGTCACAGAGCCATTAAGAGATGGAACAATTGCAAACCCATGTCTTTCTATCCCTGGGTATGAGTCCTCTTAACCATCATCTCTTGTGTCACAGTTAACTTTTTTTTTTAAAAGCAGTGCTAATAACATTTTCCATAGGAAAAAAAAAATCATGGAATTAAAAAAATTTTTTTTTTCTCAATGTGTGTTTGTTAGTATATGTAAATAAAAAAGTTGGTTGCAGTGTATTAAGGCCATTTCTACAGTATTTTTTCTAATAACTTTATTTCTAGTGATTCAATTTCATATTCTGACCCAAGAGTTGTTTTAGAATACTACTCATAAATTAGTCTTTTAGGGCATAGTTGCCACAAGAATGTGCTGGAAGTTTGGTGAGAATTTTCATCAGAAAAACAACAACAAAATGGTCTTCCAACCTGTCTTGAGTTCTGAAAGAAGAGTGGACTACAGGAGCTTATGCACTCTAAATTAGAGTGGCTTTTTATAAGGCTTGGTCTTGTTTTACCACCGATAGCTATTAATATTGTTTCCCTTGATTTTTAAAATATTGCCTGATAGACGACTACCAATGAGGCAAATATCTGCTGAACATTCAACTTTCTCCGACCAAGATCTTTTGTGTTATGTGGGGTATCCTGAACTATAGTGATTTGGAACCTCACTCACATCTATTTATGCAAAGATAGAAAACAGGATGCTTACCAGATGGTTACTAACTTTTGGCTATGTTCTAAGTTTTATCAGAAAGATACTCAGAAAATGGAAACCATTTTACAAGAAAGTTCCATATTCTTGTCTTGAAGTAAACATAGTGATTGCTTTGGAGTGTTAAGTATGATATATGTGAGTACTTAACAGAGTACCTATCACAAAGTATGTGATCAAAAGTTCCCATTACCTTTCATTATTTCTGTTCAACCACACGAAATATTAAGTACTTATATTTTGGGGAAGCATATGCAGTATCATCTCTAAAGAGATACTAAAAGTATGATTGTATTGCCCTGGCTGGTGTGGCTCAGTTAGTTTTAGCATCTGTTCTATACATCAAAAGGTCATGGGTTCAATTCCCAGTAAGGTTAGATACTTAAATTGTGCGTTTAATCCCCAGTTTTGGCACAGAACATGTGGAGGCAACTAATCAATGTTTCTCTGTCATATAAATATTTCTCTCTCTCTCAATAAAAAAAAACATATAATCAGATGAGGACTAATAAAAGTCTGATTGTTTTTGATAGATCCATTGATATAACTGTAAAAATAAACTATGTCACTATTTTCCTCTTCTTGTTGGGCTTTTGGAAAAGGCTCATGTCTGAGTTCTATTAATTTTAACACTACCATACAATTTTAATAAACCATACTTTGGAACAAAAATTAAGTGTGTCTTGAAAATAGGTTATTATAAGGTAGATGAATTTCTTATGCTGAAAAGTTAGCTTTCTTTTGAACTGAGAATTCCTCAGTCCCTTATTTAAAGAGCCATGAAAACTAAGAAGAGCACTGACATAGAAAAGGAAAATGCATTCCCTCAGGGTTGCCAGTTTTTGCTCTAAGGCTTAGCCAACAAACCATTGTCCACGTGTTTTTTTTAAATCAAGCAAAACTGTGTTTTTTACATGTGTTACTGCTTCTAGAATCAAATCAATTCAAAATAGGTGAAAAAGGAAGTGTATAAATCACAATTTACATTGAGAAATTGATTCCTTTCCCCAAATGAAACCATGCTCTCTGTCAGAGTGCAGGAACATCAAAGCAACAATAAACAATGAGAATAAAAAGAGGCTTTGAAATGGAAATTGAACTTTATAATGCTTTGCTTATGGTACATAGGATGTCACTCTGGATAAAGACAGTCTCTCTGATTTTTTTGCATCAGGATAAATTAATAAATTTTTGAGTAATTATATTTATATTTTCTTATCATGTAAACTTTCAAAGATCTTTGAGGCTATTAAGGGAAAATCAAGAAACTTTAATTTAGTGCAGGTTTTTATTTTTTGGATATTTCTTAGTAAAAATACCTAATTCCATGGGACACTGATTTTAGCTGGCAACAGGCCATTATGCAGTCTGTATGGCCTTGAAAGAGTCAAGTGGGGTCTTCTTTGCACCTATATATTTCTGACTTGGCCTTGTAATGTGCAAAATCTAAATACATGTCTAATCTAGATTTCAAGTGAAGACTAGATACTCATATCTGACCATTGTTGTTGTTCTTAAATGATAGCTCAAGTATAACAGAGTTCAAAATTTTTTCTATTGCAGACATTCTTTGAAGTGTAATTTGGCCCACCAGCATGTATACAAATTAACCTAATTAAGGTGGTGGTTGCCAAGGAGCTAGAGTGAGCAGGAGGCTTGGGTTGCCCCCAGAGGAAGCCAAGCTTCCTGGCCAGTCCTGGCCTCTACTCAAGGCTACAGAGCTTCAATTATAGAAGATAAATAAATCCCAACAAATATGGTGGTGGGCATGGAGCTAGAGCCAGCAGGAGGCTTGGGTTGCCCCCGGTGATGGAGGAAGTCAAGTTTCTGCCCACCCTGGCCTGCCCTGACCTCTGCTCAAGACTACAACATTTCATTATAGAAGATAAATAAATCCCAGATACCTGCTTCCAGGCAGCCCTGACCTATCCTTGGGTTGCTAGGAGGTGTGGCCAGCCTGAAAACCACCACAGGCTCTTTGCCCAGGATGCTGCAGGCCCCAAGGGAACTCCCAACCTGATCCAGGACACCCTTAAGAGTAAATCAGCCGGCCCCTACCCATGCACCAGGTCTCTATCCTATCTAATAAAAGAGTAATATACAAATTGACTGTCATTCCAACACACAAGATGGATGCCTCTATGTGGTAAAAGATGGCTGCCCCCATGTGGACACAAGATGGCTGCCACAAGAGGGCAGTTGGGAGGGACCAGGCCTGCAAGGGAGGGCAAGTGGGAGTGATCAATCCTGCAGGGGAGGGCAGTTAGGGGTGACCATGCTGACAGAGGAGGGAAGTTGGGGGCTACTGTGCCTGCAGGGAAGGGCAGTTGTGGGGAACCAGGCTTATACAAGAGGAAAGTTGGGGGTGATCAGGCCTGCAGGAGAGGAAAGTTGGGGGCAACCAGGCCTGAAGGAAAGGGCAGTTGGGAGGGACCAGGCCTGCAAGGGAGATCAGTTGGGAGTGATCAAGCCTGCAGGGGAGGGCAGTTAGGGTTAACCAGGCTGACAGAGGAGGGAAGTTGGGGATGATCGGGCATGCAAGGAAGGGCAGTTGGAGGGGGGGACCCACACCTGCTGGGGAGAGCAGTTGGGAGTCAGAATCAGGCCTGCAAGGGAGAACAGTTGGGGGTGATCATACCTGCAGAGGAGGACAGTTAGAGGTGACCAGGCTGGCAGAGAAAGGAAGTTGGGGGTGACCAGGCCTGCAGATAAGGGCAGTTGTGGGGGGGAATCCAGGCCTGCAGGGAAGAGTAGTTAGGGTGATAAGGCTGGAAGGAGAGGGCAATTAGGGTTGACCAGGTTGGCAGGGGAGGGCAGTTAAGGTGGACCACACCTATATGGGAGGGCAGTTAGGGGTGACCAGGCTGGCAGGGAAGGACAGTTAGGGTAATCAGGCTGGCAGGGGAGCACTTAGGTATCAATCAGCCTGACAGGGAAATGTTTAGGGGGTGATCAGGCTTGTAGGCAAAAGCAATTAGCGGCAATCAGGAAGGCAGGCAGGTGAGCAGTTGGGAGCCAGCAGTCCTGGATTGTGACAGGGATGTCCGATTGCCCATTTAGGCCCGATCCCAGTAGAATCAGGCCTAAATGGTCAGTCGGACATCCCTTGAGGAGAGGAGAGGGTACAAGCTTGGCTGAGGGACACCCCCTCCAGTGCATGAATTTCATGCACTGTGCCTCTAGTATCATAATAAGGAATAGTCTTATGATAATTCAAGTAGCTATGTGTTATTTAACTTAGTATTTTCATTGTAATGACTGATGTGTCAAGAAAAATCAGGTGTGATTCTGCTTAATGACTACATACCTTCTATTTTCCCTTCAAATACACTATCATCCAATGCTGTGAACAATGGGACTGACTATGGTTTATATCAAAGTACTCCTTTACCCACTGTTTCCTGTTTGGTTAAGTAAATGAGTCTTCAACAAGAGATCAAAGGGAGGGGGCAGAGTGAGATGCTCTGCCTCCTCTCGTGGCTTTGTCAAGTGTTGACTCCATCCTATGTCCTGACAGACAGCCCTCTCCTCACAGTGTCCCCTCTCCATTTCTAGAAGTGTAGCCTTTCTTGTCTCCTTGAGGGCTTCATACAGTAAAAACATCCAGTGCTACAAGATGCTGGGTATTGCAGTATATTCTGCGATTTCCTACAGCCTATTCACAGCTTTGTAAATGGTTCCTTTATTACACTCTCCATAAATTATACAATTTGAGTATGTCACATATTTTCTGTGGGTACCAAGGCAAATACAAGTACTTATACATAAGGTAATAGAAGAAATTTGAGTCTCCCGTAATCTGTGGCTCCACAGACCAGACAGTTCTTTGACTCCAGGAAATTGATGAAGATCCATTTTGAGAATCTTCTCCCTCAACTCTATGGCCACTCCCTCTTAGGCATTGATAATATCTCATAGAATTTCTAGTTTCATGGCTATTGCTTTATTTTAGGTTTTTACCAATGAATTAGGTCCAGCTCCAATGCTTGCTCTTCCACAGAACTTTGCTCATCATTTCTCTTTCTGTGCTTCTAGTCATAATTAGGTTCTTCCTCCTTATGGTTCTTTGTTTGAAACACCACCTAGAAGCTGTTCCACTCCCAAGAGGGTTAGAGCTAAGTGTGTGTGTGTGTGTGTGTATATATATATATATATATATATATATATATATATATATATGTAATTGCTTTCAGAGAGGAAGAGAGGGAGAGAGACAGAAACATCAGTGATGAGAGAGATTCACAGATTAGCTGTCTAATTCATGCCTCCCACTGGGAATTGAGCTTGCAACTTGGGCATGTGCCATGACTGGGGATTGAATTGTACCCTTCTAGTTCATAAGTCCACACTCAACCATTGAGCAACACTGTTCAGGCAGAGCTAAGTCTTTATATGTAATTTTCTTGAAGCCAAATACTTCCAACAGACATGTATTGAGTATCAGATAAGGGGTTGTGTTAGATGCATGGGAATGAGGATATGAAAAAGAATGAAAGATAGAAATCTTGAGATTCACAGTTTCTACCAACTTGGTTTAAAAAGAAGACTGCGAGGTGATTCAGTTGATTGGAACATCATCCCATACAGCAAAAGGTTGCTGGTTCCATCCTCAGTCAGAGCATACAAGGGAGGCAACCAATCCATGTTTTTCTCTCACATTGATGTTTCTCACTCTTTCTCTTTCTCTCTCTCTCCCTTCCTTCCTTTCGCAGTCTTAGAGTGATAATACTTTTCTCCAAACACAAGTGTAATCACATTACTATATCCTCCTCTGGCCACTAAATACTCTCTACTCCCACCAAACACAACTCACAAACAACCTTTGATGGTGACTCCTGTTTTCAAAATGAGTTTTAATTCCTGACTGTCCTGTGGAAATACTGAAAATAAAGGACTCCAGCAAAGGCAGGTTTACTAGTAGTTTTATCCCATCATTACCACCACTACTAATGCCTCACCCCATTGGATTGCTCAGCATTGCATTCCAGGGCCTCTGCCTCTCAAGTCACACACATTTCTTTATTCTTATCTTGCCTTTTACTGTCATTTTCATCTGTTAGAGGAAAGGTGTTTCTGTCAAGATCTAGTCCAAATACCAATTCTCTCACCAAATTTTCCAACTCCAATAAATGGCAATCCCCATTACCACAGTTTTCCTTTCATTAAAATTAATGACTTGCTTCTAATCTTCCCAGCTAGAGTCTAACCTCATTAGGTGAAGGGATCAAGCTTATTTATACGTGTAGCCAGATAGTGTCTAGTAAAGGGACTCCTTTTGTACATGTATTTTGAACTCAGTAAATATTTCTTAAGAGAATTGACTTACTAGTGTTGTAATTAAACTTAGAATGACCTTTCTTCAGATGGTAGCAGTAAGTTAGCTCTGCAATATGAGGGATAAATATAATTAGATAATTTTAATCTTATTAGTCATCATTTAAATTAAGAACTGCATTACATTAGTTTCCACCTCTGAGAGAAGATGGCTATTTCTTCTCTTGCCTTGTAGTATTATTCTCAGAATCTGAAATATGCTAGTTATATAGGGTTGTCTTTTTTATGCTTTTGAATATTTCTTTAACTTTTAAAAATAAAGCTTACAATAATTATTTGCCTGCTTTTAAAAATAATTATGTATTTAAGCAAAATCTCAGAAAAAGCTACCTGAATATGATGCAAATATCCACAACTTATAAAATAAAGAATTGACCTTCACCCAATTATTAAATTTTGAAAGTGTTAAAGGGGCTTTTAAAAACATCTAAGGATGTTCTTTTTTTCCAAAATAAATCTCCAAAGCTACCTATAGATTTATTGAAATATTTATGATAAAACGAAATTCAGAAGCTTTGTGTTGGTGGCATCAGAAAGAGGTTGAGCGATAGACATGATCTGATTCTTAGGGTGAATTATTAAAAACATACTCTTCTTTACAGATCAAGAATCAAAAGATCAAGCAGAACAGTTCAAAAGTTGAAAGAGATTAGATAAAAGATGGGTTGTGCAGAAGAATCCAAGGAAGAGATGAAATAACTAGTGAGGTGGTCACTGAATTTCATCACACCAAGTATGTATGAGAGTGAAGTGACATTTTAAAAAAGAGACGAGACTATTTCTGTGTGTTATTAATGACAAATATTACATTTATAATTGTTTTGTATAAATAAAACAAATAATTGCTTAATTTCTACTAACAAAATTAATTTCTAATATTTTTGAGAATTTATCAAAGGCCACATATATTATTTTATTTATTCCACAGTAGAGCCCCAAGAGGAAGCAAGACACTGCTATCACCTCTGCTTTACAGTGGAGAGAGATTCTGTAGTTTATCTAAAGTCATCATATACATTAACATGGAACTACAAGGGACTTTTCCTGGTGAGCCAGCCTTTCTTTCACTTATTGGTGCTAGATATGAAGACTGTCCTTACTATGATTGGTCTCTCAGAAGTATTCAACGCTATTAATATATTTTTATTGAAATATGCTCTTGACTTTGGTTTCTGTGTCATCACACATAACTGGCTGCTCTTCTTCCTTTCTTTCATTTTCTTTGCTCTCACTTTTACTAGTTCTTCATAAAACTGACTTTTCAAGGACATTCATAAGCTCTTACCAAGCAGTTGTTTTCCCATTCTAAACTCTTTCCCAAGGTGATCTCATATGGATGACAGTATATCTATACATATGGATTCCAGTATATCTATGTTCTGATGATTCTCAAATTTGTGTCTCTGGTCCAGTTATTTTCTATGAGCTCCAGACTCTGATGCCTAATTAGATCATCCACATCTACACATGGAAGCCTCATCTTCTCTTCACCATCTTCAAAACTGAATTCATGATCTTCCCCAGGAACCTGGTCCTCTTCCAGACTCATTTATCTAATTAGGTCATCTACATCTGCACTTGGGTATTTCATCTTCATCTGCAACACTTTCAAAACGGAATTTTTTTTATCTTTTCCATAAAGCCAGTCCTCTTCTATTTTTCCTTTCTCAGCAAATGGTATCAGCATTCACTAACTTTATAACCTGGGAGCCTGAAGTTAATCTTTATGCCACTTGCCTTGGTCCCCTTGTTTATTGAGTCACTAATTTCTGTGAATTATACATCCAATTGTGTTAGAAGTGTTTACATTTGTTCACATCCCCTGCTAACAGCCTGTTCTGGTTTATTTAAAGGAAAACAGCAATAATTCTTTATTGATATTCCCCATTTTTCTCATTTTTAATCTCATCATGCAAATGTGATCATGTCTCACTTCTGCTTTAAACCTTTTAATGACTTTCCATTACTTTTTAGACTTAAGTCCATGGGCATCTGAACTCTCAATGTCTGGTCATCACTTTATGTTTTTTATTCTTTTCATTGTTGTAACCATATAATTTTTCTGTGTTCCCACAGCTGGACTTTGTTACTATTTCCCATCATAGTTTACATACATTTCATATGCTTTTTTAAATGTCTAGAGTTCACCTAGTCAATTTTAACTAAGCTTTTTACTGCAGCTGAAATATCACTACAAGTAAGCTCTCCTTATAATAACAGAATAGGCTAGATCCCCAGTTATCAACATTTAATGTATAACAAACTCTCAGTGTTCAAAGTACTTTTAACTAATTATTGTTAATATATGTCTCCCTGTTAGATTCTAAGTTTTTTGGCAACAAGGCCGCAAGTGCCCTTTCTTTGTTTTTATACCTGCAGTGTCATATTCAATGTTTTGTACTTAGTAGGTGTTCAACAAATATAGGTGTTGGGAAAAAAAAACTATCTAAAGATCAAAATAATAGAGGCCCGAGTCAAAGATTTAGGCTTAGTAGTTACCAACAATTATTTCTGAGGTTTTCATTGTTTTTATCCAACACATTTGACAAGTTTTAAGATACTCACATTAGCCAAAATGAACAACTACCTATGTCTGTACATTTCAAAATGGTAATTGGCATATTGAATTACTTTTCCCAGTAATTATTTCTCCTCTTTTTGTGTCCATACCTGTGCCTTGAGACTTTGCAGCCCCATTTGCATCTCAGCCTGTGATGTACTTTGACCAATCGGATTTTAGCCAATGTGTTGCAAAATGAGGTGTAAATGTATTGTCATTACTGGTCTTGCCCTTTTGCATTTCTGCCATAATTACAAGAGCTACAACCCCTGCTGGCTTCAGCAATATAACATATATAGAGAGAGTAAACTTGTCCTAATCAATCCATACACCTATAATCTGAATAACTAATCTGCCAATTAACTCAAGAATTCGAGAATAACTGTTCTATATCACTAAATTTTAGTAACTTGTTGTTCAGCAAAATTGTAGCAATAGATAACTGCTACAATGAGCATGTAAGAAATTTTGGTGCAAAGAAGGTCAAGAAAATTAATATACAAAAGGTATTAGTGCTTAGATGTACCATCGAACTTACTAGGTGATATTTAACCAGCATACCTTCCCTGAAAACTAGCCTACTAGTGCCCTACATTGAAAAATAGACATAGTTTTAACTGAATCATGGAATAAATATGATTATTCCACAAGATTGAGAAAAGACACTAATTTCAAGACACACTAATATTTAAGTTTGGTAAGAGTAAGAGAAAGTTTTAAAGAAAACTGGGAGAAGAGCAGTAACCAGATAATAGAAGGAAAACAGAGACTGTGGTTCTCCAAAGAAGACAGTTAAATAGGAAAGTGGAGAAAGAATATAGAGAAGCTTTTTATAAACAAATACTAAAATTATATTCTAGGATCTGACCAACATTAGCAAAAGAAAGTTTGTCTTTTTAGCTGTTTCACTATGAGTTATCTGAATGAGTTTAATTGTCTTTTAGGAAAGTGTAGGATGTGAAGGGTTTAATATTCACTCTTCCAAATGGAGCCAGGACTCTGGGAGAAGAGCAATATTGTTTAAAAGTCAAAGTGAACAGAGGTAGGGGAGGCAATGTAGGAGACGAGAGGCCAGTGTTCCAGCATGCCAGTACATGGACATGCTGAATTGGTGAAATGTAGCATGGCAAGGCATTAGGCCTGGCTCTCAACTTGGTTTTCTGTGTGGATTCTATTCTTTACAAGCTATGTGACCTTGATTACCTCATTAATTTATGAGACAGATCTATCTACCTCTTACAATAGTTTTGAATATTTGTGAGGTAATACAAGTAAAGCATTTATAATTGAGCGTGTCATGTAAGGAATGTTCAGTGGTTATTGGCCATGTTATTAATAAAGATCTCTCAGATGTATCATAGACTGTTGATTTTAGCAATAATTTTTTTTTTTTTTTTTTTTTTTTTTTTTTTTTTTACTGAGTGCAAAGATAGATTATATTCCCCGTACTCTCTCACAGTCAGGTATGGTTATGCGTTTAGTTCTTTCCAAAGGAATGTGCAGAAATGATGTATTCAACTTAAAGAAGGCTATTAATAAGAAGTTTTACCTACTCCATACCCCGCTTTGCTTGCTCACCACTGGAGTACAGATGATAATGAGACCCTAGGGGACAGAAGATTTACAAAAAGGAAGAAATTCGAGTCCCTGTTCCATGTGCTGAAGAGATAACTGCCATCCAGGAATAGCCACTATGTACGGTTATATGAGTAAGAAATAAGCTTTTATTATATTTTATTCATTACATATTTTGGAGAGTATTTATTATAATAGCCTGTCCTCACCTGAGGAAATGAAGTGGGAGAAATAACAAAAAGCTTTACACTATATTCCTGATTCTGAAAATTTACATATTTCCTAGATGTTATGGGCCTGAAAGGATTGGCATAATTCTAAGCAACTCAAAAATCATTTATCAAATGCAAACAGATAGGATACTGCTCCTCAATTTGTTAATATATGTATGGTGAAAAGATACTGCGTGTTATGCACCCATATATGACATTTATAATAGATTGAAACATGGAAACTTTGGTAAAGAAAGCTATAGTATTCCTCAACTTTATTTGACTAAAAAAAAACCCTTTTTGTAACAATTCTGTAAACATCCTTGAAGACATTACTTTGCAGGCATCAATTTGGATGTTATGGGGGAATAGCCATGTTTAAGCAATGTGGGTAAGAATATAAATTGACAAAGTCTTTTTGGAAGTTAATTTTGTTGTGTCTATTAAAATGTTTAAATCCATAATTACACTTCTTAGAATATCTTTTAAAAATTAAAAACGTATAGGAACATGAGTATAAAGGTTGTTGGTGCTATTATATTTTTAACAAAACAAAACAAAACCCTGTAAAACATGTACCATTTTTTCAATAGAGTAGTAAGAGAACTTACGTAGGTTTGATTCATACTCTATGACAAACTATAGCTATTAGAAATGAATAAGATGTACCTCAAAGAAAATGTAAATTTCTGTTGGGCTTACATAATATGGATTTTTTTCTTCTCTGAGTCACCTCCAGCAAGTAGAAAAAAAAGGCCTGATGCATTAGAGCTGTTTAGGGAATATTTGGTAAATAAATTATTTTAATAGGCAAATTTTACATTAACATTTAATTATTTTAATATATATTTATGATGTATTGTTGAGTAAAAACAATGAACTTTTAGCATAATTTATAGGGCAAGATCTAATGTATGTTCAAAGAACAAACATAGAGATAAAGACCCAGAAATTACCTGTTAAGTTGCAACCAGAGGTTACCTCTGAGGTATGGAATAAGCATAGTGGGAATTAAAGGGAGAGCTTCTGTTAGACTTTATCTGGTATGCTTGTCCCCTTTAGAACAGGCATATATGCATGCATCAGTTAATAATCATCATGGGTCAGTTATAAATCTTTTGAAATGATAATCTACTGTAAAACATTTATATTTTGAAGAGGGAATAGTAATCTTAGCTAAACCTACTGAACATTGCTTTTGAACCGAATACTGTTTAAATATTGTACATGTGTTAATTCACCTATTTTTGACTCAGTTAACCTTATTAGAAAAGAGTTAGTACTGCTGCCATTTTATTGATAAGGACACTAAGGATAAGTACCTGTTTCGAACCACATATCCATGGAGTAATGAACTTAAAATACAAACTCATGCAATCAAGCTTTACCTGCAATCTTAACCATCTTGTTAATGCTGTGTTTGAATAAAATCAATATTCTAATCCAGTGAGAACCTGATTGGAAAAATGAAAAAGAGGGACAATAAGCCTATGAAGGTTGGTAGCAACTCTTGAAATCAAATACTGAAATGTTTGAATGGTTTTGTTAACAGCAGAGAAATGTGACTTTGAGCTTCTTTAAAGGTTTCTACATTTCTTACAAGGGGAATGGAGTCTCTAGTACCTAAAAGATAGTAAATAACTCATGTCATCCTGGTTAATGAGCAGGGGAAATGAATAGAAATAAAATATTCCAAAATCCTCCATTGAAAACAAAGGCACCCGCATTTGGCAGTGGCCCATCATAGCACTGTTGGACAGAGATCAAAACAGACTGAATTGTGTATTTGCAGTAATGCAGCTGTTAATAACAATGGAGAGATTTAGAAAAAAGGTTTCTTCAGTAAAGCTGTGTTCATCTGGTCTATCGCCAGGCTTAACTCACATTTCAGACACAGTGTGTATGTGAACACCTCTGAAGTTTTGCTCATATTGTTTTTGGCTAGGAGTTCCTCATCTCCTGAACTGACACATTCCTCCACATGTTCAAGGTCAAATTCAAGAGCTATCTTTTCTTTAGAACCTCCCTTAAATGTCCCCTAAAGAAAAGATAAGCCATTCTCTTTTCTGTGATTCTTTAAAATCTAGGGTCCTTGTTTTTCAAAGACCAGCATAGTATCAGGAAGGGTAGATATTTATGAAATAGTAATTAAATGAATGCATGCATTTGCATATATTTAATTAACCTTCAGCTTATTAAAAGTAATAAAAATGTCTTACAAATGTAATAATGAAATAAAAACATTCTAGCAAAGGTTTATTGCATACTTTATGGTGGGCACTCTGCTAAATTGTGCACGTGTGTGTGTGTGTGTGTGTGTGTGTGTGTGTACACACAGTATCTCATTCCACTGCTGACCCATCTAATTGTACTATTTTACAGTTAAAGGTACTAAGGCTAAGAGAAGTTAAATTATTCAAGGTCAAGCAAGTAATAACACTCAAAGTCAGGTTTCAATCTCAGATTTGACTCCAAAGTTTATGATTTCATTCGGTAAAACTTAGAACCCTTGAGCAAGATAAAGACAACATAAATATAAGAAGAAAAAGTTTTCTGAATAGAGTTGTGTGATCTCTATCATTGGTCTAGCAAAATACTGTGATTAGTTATGGCTGGTGTGGCTCAGTTGATTGGGTGTTGTCCTGTGCACCAAAATGTTGCTGGTGCTATTACCAATGAAGCATATTCCAGGATTGCAGGCTTGATCCCTGATAGGGGACATGGGGGAGGCACCTTATCGATGTTCCACTCCTCTCACAGGAATGTTTCTCTCTCCCTCTCTCTTCTTCTCTCTCTAAAAACCAAGTAAAAATCTTTAAAAAACAAACAAACAAAAAAGACTGTGATAACTTTAGTACATGCAGCATACTAGTTCAAATTTCCATATCAATATTTCTACATACTCCAGGAATAAATCAATGATTATCAGTTATAGCAACACTTTTATATTCCTTGTATTTATACTGAATGTTAGACTCATTTGATCCAGTACATGATTTTGTTTCTTGTATTATCCAGAAACATGCCTTTATTTTGTCCAAGGATTGACAAAGTCTAAAATAACTTTAGACGTCTTATTTCCAGATTGTAAAAATAGAAACTCTAGCTGTTGTAGATCAGACAAATGATATTCTTTGACTATTAACCATTAACTTTGATTCTAGAAACATGTTCTATAAATCAGTCATTTGATGCTGATAAATTCCAGGCCACTTCCTATGCATAAATTGTCAATGATTTCATGGGAGAAAGAATTCTAAAAAAGACCTGACTAATATGAATTCCATTTAAAAACCATTGGTAGCCAAGATCATATGGTCTTACCTATCAACATTTCATATTTATATAGATATTCAATCTGGATAATGAATGGGATGAAGAAAAAAACCTCTAGAACTGGAGCCTTTAATTATCCTCTTATAGCATACTAGAGGCCCAGTGCATGAAAATTCATTCACTCAGGGGGATGCCTTAGCCTGGCCTGTGCCCTTTCGCATTTGGGACCCCCTCAGGGGATGTCTACCTGCTGGTTTAGGCCCACTCCCCCAGGGGATCAGGCCTAAGCTGGCAGTCAGACATCCCTCTGGCAGCCTAGAAGCCCTCAGGGGATTTTTCTGAGGGGGTGGGAGAGGCTCCTGCCAGTGCCTTGCAGCCCTCAGCCCAGTTTGTGGCTGAGCAGAGCTCCACCTGTGGGAGCTCACTGACCACCATTGGGCAGCTCCTGCATTGAGCATCTGCCCCCAGTTGATCAGTACGCATCATAACAACTAGTCATTCCTGGTAGTTCTGCAGTTAGGGTCAATTTGCATATTATCCTTTTATTATATAACAATAGTGGCCTGGTGCACGAATTTGTGCACCTTGAAAGGGTATTAATTAGAGGAAATAATTTAATATTGCTATTTGCTCTTTCTCTATAATAGAAGTATCAGAGACTAGAGAAAATTAGTAAAATGGATATGAAAACCTTCCTGTCAAAGTCTGGGGAACACCACAGGACCCAGAGTCAAGTCCCCACTCACTCACCTGTGTCTCAAAATCACATGAGACCCAGACCCAAGCTGCCCCCCACCCCGACATTGGGTTAGATCCAGACTCTGCCAGTCCAACCCTTGTCAAGCCCCACAGGGCAGGGGGCGTCCTTGGGTCCCCTGGTCCAGCACCAGGATGGGGGGTGTGGCCTGAGGTCCCCCATCAAGTCCTACCAGGTGAGAGACATGATCTGAGATCCCCTGTCAAGCTCCACTGGGTAGGGAGCATAGCCTGAGGTCCCCCATCCAGCCCCACCAGGCAGAGGAGCAAGCTTCAGGTCCCCCAGCCCAGCACCAGGAGGGAGGCACAGCCTCAGGTATCCCATCAATCCCCACTGGCACGAGGACACAAGCTCAGGTCCCCTGTGAAGCCCCGCTGTGTGGGAGGCACAGCCTAAGGTCCCCTGTCAAGCCCAGCCAGGCAGGTGGGGAAGAGCCTCAGGTCCCCTGGCCTGGTGCTGGGGTAAAGGGTATAGTTTAAGGTCCCCTAGCCTGATGCTGGGGTGTGGATGCAGCTTGAGGTCTCCTGTCAAGACCTGCCAGATTGGAGCACATCCTGTCAAGACCTGCCAGGTGGAGAGAACAGTCTGAGGTCCCCTAACTCAGCACCAGGATGGGAAGCACTCCTTGAGGTCCCCTGACAATCCCTGCCAGGTTGGGAGTGTGGCCTGCAGTCCCTTGCCAAGCCACACCAGGTGGGAGGCACTGCCTGAGGTCCCCAGCCTGGAGCTGCGGTGGGGGGGATCAGCCTGAGGTACCCTAGACCAGCACCAGGGCAGGAAGCACACCTTGAGGTTCCCTGTCAAGCCCTGCTAGGTGGGAGGCATGACCTGTGGTCCCCTGTCAAGCTCTGCCTGGCAGGGGGAGCAGCCAGAGGTCCCCTAGCACAGAACCAGGACAGGAAGTACACTTTGAGGTCCCCTGTCAAGCCCCACTGGGTGGGGGACATGGCCTCAGGTCCTCTGGCCTGGTTCTGGGGTGGGGGTCCAAGCCTGAGGTCCCCTGTCAAGCCCCTCTGGATTGGGGGAGGGTATAGGCCTCTCGCCCCACTGCCAGGACCACCTCACACTCTCTGTGAGCAGGTATGAATAGGGAAAGCTGGGCCAGGATAATTGGGAGGGAGTGATGGGAGGCCAGCACCCTGGGTGAGCTGGGCCTCACAGCCTCTCTGCTTCAGCTCCCAGCACCCCGGACCTAAGGAGTAGTGCTTTCACAGAAGTCTGGCAGGCACTGGTTATGGCAATGCCTTAAAAACAGAAGAAGCCCCCTTTAACTCTGGCTGGAAGTGCATTGGGAACTTATGGTCGGGAGAAGCAGCCCAACATCAGGAGTGAAATAAGACGTTGGGTAGCCTCCAGAGGGGGCAAACCAACAGTAAAAGGCATCTTTGAAACAAAGACATTTGAATGTACAGTGGATATTAGGTGATATTAAGGAATTACCTGAATATTTACTTCATTTTTAAAGATACTCATCAGAGAATATTTAAGTGGGAAACAACTTGCTTTGAAAGTATGGTGTTGTCCTGGCCCGGCCCTCCCCGCACCACAGATGCCTCAAGGACCTAGCCTCTCCCACTTGCTAGGCTCTCAAAAAAAAAGAAAGCGCTGTGTGCAGAGGTGTGGTCCATGCTTCATTCCCTGCCCCCGCCAGCATGAAGTGAAGCATTTCCAGCTGGCACAGGTGTGAAGCAGTGCTTCATTCCCCGCCCCCGCTGGCATGAAGTGCTTCCTCCCCCGCGGACACCAGCGTGAAGGGAAGCGGCCAGGTGCACCCTGACCACGTCCCCAGCCACACCCCCTGCTCCTGATTTGCTGGTAGCATAGCCAATCAGGAGCCAAGGTACAGTCACATTTGCATGTTACTCTTTTATTAGATAGGATATTCTAGAGTATTCAGAGAAATAGTTAGAAGCTGACTATTATTAATTCGATGAGTTGATGACTGAAGTGGCATTAATTCTGCATGATAGAGTTTTTCTTTAATTACCACAGGTTAGCTGGAGTTGCATCAAGCAATTTGAGTTGACTCTTTTCCAAATCATTGGGGAGGGGGGTATGCATCTTTCTCAGATTTACATAAAATTGGTCATGAATAGCTGATGTTGCACTGTCTCTCACAAAGTGTGGTTTAAAAAAGGTAACAAAAACTATATAAACTACTTACTGGATGAGATAGTGACTGACCTGATGCAACAATAAAAATTGATCCCGGTTATTTTGCCAAGCATTAAATATTTTGTAGATCTTTCTGCTGAGTTGCCAAAACAGATAGTTGGGTTGTATATTAAATTTTGCCTTTGGGCATTATTACTTTGAAAGTAATCCAAATATTTTGTTTATATTGGAAGAATTCAGTGAGATATAGTTAACTTTGAATAGAATTCAAAACAATAACTCTGGAAAGAAACCATTTCCTTTGGTCAGAGGCTATTGTTTCAGCGGTATGACTAGTCAATCAAAAAGAATAAAGGGAGAGAGAGAGAACACAACTGTTAGAAGGCAGCTGTCAAGCTGATTGACTAGATAGCAACACAAAATTTGAAATATTTTATGTCATAAGATAAATACTTTTATCTGAGAATTGGGGGAAAATGTAATATGACAACTTAGAAATTGTATGTACATGCGTTATTGAGAAATATAGAAAAACTAAACTACCATCCATACAATTGAAGATAACACCAGAAATCATTTGTCAATAGCATCGTTTTATACTGTAGAGAGCTTTTAAGAAAAGTAGGCAACCAAATTTTAAAACTGCACATATACTTATAGTGACTTTATTCTTTTCAAGGAAGTGGCTTATCAAATCCATAAGTTTTGTTTTAGTTTAAAATTATTGTGTTTTAAGTGAATTGTTTGAGCTTTAAGAAAATATTTTAAACTTCAACAGAACACTAAAGAATTTTGGAAGAATAAGCCTGAAAACAATAGAAAATACTATTTATTTATTTACTTATTTTAATATATTTTATTGATTTCAGAGAGCAAGGGAGAGAGAGATAGAAACATCAATGATGAAAGAGAATCAATGATTGGCTGCCTTCTGCAAGCCCCTTAATGGGGATCGAGTCTGCAACCCAGGCATGTGCTTTTGACCAAAATTGAACCCAGGACCCTTCAGTTCACAAGCCAACACTCTATCCACTGAGCCAAACCAGCTAGGGTGAACATACAATTTATTTAATCTGTGTTTTATTTACTTATGTAGCAAAGTATTCTTGCATTTCTTGTGCACTGGTTCCATTTGACTTTTCTAGTGTTGCTAATAAAGAGGGGAGCTACCATGATGGGAGGTATCTGATGATTTTCATTTTTAGCAATAGTGGTGCTCTTGGCAATTAGTCAATAGAGAGTTTAGTGAACTGATATTTTTTTATAATTAGTGTCCCTTCTTATTTTTTTTCATTTCATCCATATATATTTGGATTAACATATATTGTGAAAATTTAATTAAACTGGACAATCTCATTACATTATTCATCACTTTCTCTTCTCATTGATAAATTTTTTTTGGTCAAGTTAAAATGTTTCCTTCCTATATTAAACATTTTTTTATTTTGTCTTTCAAATTAAATATAAAATAATCTTCATTTAGCTTATTCTGTACTTCTGGATGATTTACACTTTTCTTCATTTTGTACTCTTTATATATATTTACAACATAGGTGTCAAGTTAACTCCTATATATAGAATATACAACTTTTTTTCTCATTTTTTATTTCTTTCATTTTATGGTTCAGCATATTATTTTCTCAAGAAAACATGCTTGTTATTGTTAGATCATTACCCTAATTGATGTCAATGTGACCAATGAACATGTCAATCTGGTGATTAGTCAACCACATTAGAAAGAAGCTGAAAAAACAAATCTCTACAACTTACACTCACTGTTGAATGAAAATGTAACTCAAAGTGTGAAAAGATCTCTTTGGCAAACAAAGTTGAGAAATAAGACTGTAACATTTCAAATGTATTTTTTATTCATTTGTGGAGTATCATGTTTTGTCAAATTTACTACTTGCATTATTTTCTTGAAGAACAGTGAAAGTTTTAATGTCATAAAAATCAGTATCTTACAGAAATTTAACTATTTACTATAACTATGTAGTCTTTCTTTTAACCCATTGAACATCTATTTTATTAAATAAATATATATCATTTATTATAACACTTGCGTTACATATAACTACACACAGTTGTTAAATATAATAGAGTTTGCTTCAGTAGTTACTTATTCTATAAAAACCATGGTGCTATTTTTAATACTTTATAGGTTAATTTAAAAGAACTGGATTTCATATGGAAAGTTTTGCCAACTCCACTGTTCTTTGAATGCCTTATGATGTCTTGGAAGTCCTGGAAATGAAGGGGAAATAACAACAACAACAACAACAAAAACCTGTCTCTGCTAGTTAATTTTGTGATTTTGTACAAAATATTTTTCTTTTCTGGTTCCAGTTTCCTACTTTATAATATCAATAAATTTAGTTAAATTATTTCAAAACTCTTGCCATCTCCAAAACTTTGATGACCTTGCAGTTCTACTGGCATTTTAAAAGATTCCTAGTAAAACAACAACTTTTGGGGAAACCTTAAAAACTGGTATATTAAAACATGCACAAGGCATTCAGAGCACTTGAGAGTATAGCACAAGCAAAGGGTTGCGTAAACTGTGGCATGCTTTACTTTTCAACCATGGCATTTCAAATGGGTATTTTATATTAGATTGATAAATATGGTTATTTGACTGTGATTTTATGCAGCAATCCATGGTTCTTCAAACTTTGTGAAGATTCTCTAGTCTATAGTATGAAGCTCTGATTCACCAAATAACATTACCAAATTATTCTCTCTGTCTTTGCTCTGAAACTCATGTTGGCTGCTCTTGATTAGAAATGGAGATAAAATTAATTGCCTGATTTTTGATATGGACTTTCAAAAGCTTAGCAGATTTCATTAGTTAGTCCAAACAATATCGGTGCAAGACAATTTGCCTCTTCTTTTCTCATTCTCTCAGGCCCGCTTTGTTCTTTATGATCTGGATCTGGGCCAGCAGATGGACAGGCGAACACCGGAGCCAGAGGAGCTGGTGCTTTTTTGTTTCACAGGGTCCTTGTTTTTTGCAGCTTGGCTGATATTCTAATAATAAGGGGAAAGTCAGCATTTCATATCCCAGGAGCATGAACTTCCTGCCCTGCTTTGACTCACACAAAGAACATCTCCAGGCCAAGCATCCCCTGGCAGGGTTTAAGTATCATTACAATTTTTATCGCGTGGCCTGCCCTGCAGCCCCTTCTCCAGTACCATGCCATGATTAGTCAATGTACAGATGTAAAAGAAACCTGCCAGCGCCTTGAAGTGAAATCTCCTCACATCATAACATGTCACCCTGAAAGCAATGGAATAAAAACAGGTATTCAAGTCTGAGGAAATAAGAAAAGCTGAACACCACAGACTAGAACAAGGATCTTCAGTTTGACGCCTCACCAGTCCGCTTTGGCCTGTGAGTGTAAAAGAGGGTGGGACACCTTTTGCTTTGAACGTTACACCCATTGAATCCCCGGGCTGTCTTCCCAGAGTCTGAGTATCAGAAACCCCTTAACGAAGGCTTCATTGCATTCTTTTGAACTCATTCCTGCCAAAGAAGCACAGCAGAAACAAAAACACTGCAGTGGTGTTAGAAATCACGATTGTCAACTTTGGGTGGAAAAATCCTGATATGTAGGTTAGAACAATATCCATGTGGTTCAAGTAGACTGATGAATTTACTGGAAGGATCTGTAACAAACAGAGTGGCCGGGGAAGGATACTGCTCTTTGGGTACCAAGCTTAGAAAAGTAGAGGTGGGTTTAAATATCATGATGCCATGTTAAATATTTTAAAGCATTTGCTTCTTCCAGGGGACTTTATAGAGAAATGGAAAGGCAAAAATGTAGAAAAATGAGTTAATTTTTTTATTGTATCCATTAAATAGGGTTGAAATTAATTAAACACATTAAAAATATATAAATATTCTAACAAGGTTTTGCTATCTCTTAAAAAATATCATGTGAACCCAGCAATCTCATTTTGAAGATTTGTAACATTTGGTCTCAACATTTCTTTGCAATATCTCAGAAAAATATTGACATTAAACAATGTTTTTGGATTTAAAGTGACCTTAAGAATCTATAAGTAGCTTCTTTTTTAAAAAAATCTGTACTGTTGAAAGTATTACATATGTCCTCTTTCTTCCCCCAGAAACGCCTTCTAGTCCTCCTCCAGCCCCCTCTCCAAGCCTGCACCACTCTATTGTCTGTGTTCATGAGTTATGCGTATATGCCTACTAGTTCTTTGGCTGATCTCTTCCCACCCACCCCTGCCTTCCCTCTAGGTAAGACAGTCTTTTCCATGCTTCTATGTCTCTGGGTCTATTTTGTTCTTAGAATTCATTCTTGCTCCAGATTTCTCCCTGAGAAGCTAATTGCTGATGCTAAAGTTGCCTTTCTCATTTTTAAGATTCCTTTAATCTATTTTAGAGTATATAACTAAGGTATCTTCTCATGTTCACCATTTAGTCATAAATCTGCTATACTGAATACTGTTAAAATGCATTCTACCTGGTGGAAGTTTTCATTTGATGGAAATTACCAAATTTATAAATTAATCACAGATTTCTAGTTCTGCACTGGGGTAATCCAGATCATTGCTTTATGCCTCTGTTTCTCCATCTTTATAAAGTGAAGCAGCCCATTAAAATAACTTTCCAATAACCCCTCAGTAATGGCAACTCGGTCTCAAATAAAGCATAATAACTTCACTTTTAGGTGAATGTAGGAGCAGAAAGTCCTCAGCTCACTGCTCTGAATACAACTACCTTTCTGTAGAAAAAAAAAAAATCTGAAGGATGATTCTCTTCAACAAGATGTTGTGTCAGTTAGTGTGTCTCTATCATCCAATACTCTTTGGTAATGATCTATTCACTGCTTATCTTTTCCACACTAGTTATTCCTTAGTGATAAGGATCTGTGCCCCTCCCCCGTGCCTCTCTCTCTCTCTCTCTCTCTCTCTCTCTCTCTCTCTCTCTCTCTCTCTCTCTCTCTCTCTCTCTCTCCTCATTATTTGCAGCCCCTCTGACCCCTTATGGACTCTCAATAAAAGCTTGTTAAATACACAAATGAATGAGCAAATGCATGCAAGAATGCTTAGAATAACCCAGGCCAAACCAGTAAATAGCAAACTTGTTTCAGTAGGCTGCCTTCTTTTTTTTTTACTCCTGTGTTTCTCTTAAGCTTCATATTGTTATAAAACAAGGCTGCAAATCATAACACTCAACAAGATTACATGGATGTATCTATTTTGAAAATAAAGAAAAAAACAAATTGGCATGGAAAAGCTTTCTTTGGTATGTATAGGGCTATTTGGAAAAGAAAATAAGTTTGCTATTATTGCAGACTTATTAATGTTTGCAGTTGTCCTGATTATTCTAACGCAAACCAAATGGCATTTAATTTGGGAGAAATTGCTCTGGACGTGCAATCTAAAGAGGCGAGAAATGGAACAGACTTTCTTTATGCAGTGTTTGGGATGTGGTTAAATTATTTTAGGATGTTCAACAGTGTAGTGCAAATTCAAATCCTGTGGGCAAAGCTAAACAAGCAATGCTAGGCAGCTTAGCCACTTAATCTTTTGGTGTTCAGTCTGTTGGGTCTGAGCTGCGAAGTGGTTCCTGTGGCTTTCATGTGGAAAATGAGAATGTTCTGTAACGGCTGACGTGGGAATAAAGAAGTAAATACAAGGAAACTCTTACAAGCTCTTAATATTATCTGCACTAAGTAAGTGTAACTAACTGCATTAAGTTATTGATTTATCAGGGCTTGACCAAATACTATTTCCCTTTGTCCTTTCCTGGGGACAAGGACAAAAGTACAAGGGAGTTAAATGAGCCAGTGGTTAACTCGGTTATTGGTGAATGTACTGACTGTTCTTCTAGCTGCCTTAGGAGAACGTTCAAGGGGCCATTTATAATGGCTGGAAAACTAATACTTATTGATCCTGATCATCCAATTATTAAACTATCAAAAATATTTTTCCTTATAAATGCTGTATAGTCCCATTAATGAAATACTCTAGGGCCATTTGGATAAAAAACCCAAATTTCAAGGAGATGCCTTATTACAGTTTATTTTTCCCTCTTAAAATATCACTGAGTTATTTTAAGCCTAGTTTATAATGGTGAAAAAGAAGCATAGCCTGTTTTACATGGTTAAATGAAATAGACTATTAACTGGTAAATAAACGGTAGATTGCTGTTTAGGGATGGAGTTTAACACCATATATTTAGGACATGCAAACGACACTGATTTCAGTCACATTTGGGTGAGTTTCAGATCCTATTAAAACTGACAATGAAAGCAACTTTATTTACTTAGAGATGAGAAGGGTATTATAGGGGTCTTCTTATAACTGCCAGGCTCGAAGGAACTGTAGTATCCCCTCTCTCGAGTTGGTGATTAGACTTTTGGACCATTTTAAAGGGTGCAGTTTTTCCCCCTCATTTCTAAAGCTTTTAAGCACAAATCCCAATTGTGAGCTTTACCACACTTGAATTCTGATTACCTTTTCAGTCACTAATTACCCAGGAATCAGGTTATCGTCAAGTGCTTTTAACAACAAAACCAAAAAAAAGTATCTGAATATGAGCTGACCTTCAATATGGCCATTGCAAACATAAGATAATTAAAACATTTGGTGTATTGCACATACTAAACCTCTCTTCTCTCAAAACAAACCTAAAGAAAACAAAAACAAGAGAAAACACACAACACACACACGTACACACACACAAACAACAACAACAAACTAAGATAAAACAAAAACATACAAACTAAACAGGTTTCAGCTTCCCATGAGTCTTGGACATATTTAGGCAGAAAAAGCCAAGTCTTTTTGATAATTAGATACTACAGTTAACATAAAGATCACGTACAATCCACATCAGTAAAATAGGTACTTGAATGGTACTGCTGAAGGTATTCCACTACTAGCATAATCCCTTAAAGAAAACAGGTATTCCTACTATATCATTGTTTTTCAATGAATCATACTAAAAGAATGTCCTCAATCAGATTTTTTTGATGATAGGGATTGTATCATATAATTTTGTATATCCTTTACAGAATATGCATATAATTTTCTAGCTGATCCAAAATAAATTTACGTTTGAGAATTATTTTTCACAACTGATTATCCTTTTAAAGATCATGAAGTATATTAGACCTTGAGATCACATTTTAGAAGTTACAACCATGAATGTAGTTTTCCCTTTCAGAGTGAGGTTTATAAATTAATATAAGGAGACCTTATTTTTGCTATATTATTATTGTGGAATATTTATATTTTCCTTTCATAAAAAACTTATTGACCTCCATAAGAAAATCTTGAAGGTACATTATAGAAGGATAGGATGACTATCTAGTTAATAATTTTAAAGAATAATATTTTAAAGTTATATTCTTACAATTAGACAATCATCTCCAGCCTTTTACCTGATAAGGTAATGCTCATTTTCTCAATAACAACAATGAATAAAGCAAATATATTATTTTTCATTATTGGCTCTTTCTAAGTAGCACACAATATGCTGTTATGTCTTTAAACTTAAAAAAATGAACACAGTTTTCACCCTTCTTGTGCTTCAAATTACTATTTCTTATCTTACTTTTTTGACAAAATTCCTCGGAAAATATTTTTGCGGTTGCTCCAATTTCTCTCCTTCCATTTTCTCTTTATCCCACTCCATTCAGATTTGGGCCTTCATCACTGCAACCAAACTGCTCATGTCAAGTTTAACACTGATTTCCACAATGCTAAGTCCAATGGCTGTTTCTGAATCATGTGCCCTCTGTCTCCTTGGCTTGTAGAGCAACATGATCTTTCTTCTAACATGCTGGCTGATTCTTCTCCATCTCTGTTGCAGTTTTCTCCCCATATCATCAAATTCTTAAAGCTTTGTCTTCACATATCTTCTCTTTTCTTTTTTAAAATATATTTTATTGATTTTTTTACAGTGAGGAAGGGAGATGGAGAGAGACGTAGAAACATCGATGAGAGAGAAACATCTACCAGCTGCCTCCTGCATATCCCCTACTGGGGATGCGCCCACAACTAAGATACTTGCCTTTGACTGGAATCGAACCTGGGACCATTCAGTCCATAGGCCAACGCTCTGTCCACTGAGCCAAACCAGTCAGGGCTATCTTCTCTTTTCTATGAGCATTAACATCTTTATTTAACTCAATATTACCTATGTGTTCAGGACTCTTAAGTATTTAACTGCACTTAACCACTCCCGTGAACTCAGCCTCATGTATTCAGTGACCTACTTGACATCTTCTCAGGTCTACTCAGCATCTCACACTGAACGTGTGCAAACCTGAAATCTCAATCTACCATGTGTCTGCTCTTTTAGCAGACATCTTCATCCCAGTTAATAACATCTTTGTTCTGATAGCTTAGGCTAAAACCTATGAATTAATCTTTCACTTTCTTTATATTACACACCCCATATTCAAAACCTGAGCAAATCCTGCTTCTACAATCCTCACAGATATCCAGAATCCAACCTTTCCCACCACTTCCTTTTTTTATCATCCTGGTCCAGACCAGCAATATAATCTTACCTCAATTACTGTGATTGCCTCCTGGTTTAGTTTATCTTCTCTCTTAAGAAGATTTGAATGCAGATGGCATATTTGGGAGATGATACCAAAAAATACCCACAGAGAAGTGCAGAAATGAGAAAAAGAAACAAATAAGAAAATATGTAGTAGAAAACTGGGTTTTAATCATTCTGTTGAACCAGCAAGATATACAACCTGTCCAATTGACTATTCTGGGGAGGTGCAGGGTGGAATTTTTTTTACATTTCCATCAATTCTACATGGACTGGGTGGGCTATAAGGGTCAAAAAGAGTCCATCAGAGACAGGATCCACTGCAAAAATTGCAGGGCCAAGTGCAAATTAAAAATATGAGACCTTTTGTTAAAAATGCTTAAGAATTTCAAGAAAGTGACAGAATAGCATTAAACCAGGGCCCTCCTGAGCACAATTTTTGCAGCTGCATATAGTGCAGACATCAATGAAGTCACAGGCAGTAACAGTGAAATATGTTTGCATAGGGTACATGGGAATGAGGAGTGCTAAGGCGATACAAGTGGAGTAGCATCAGAGTCTACTACACCCCACGTTTATCCAAACGCACTTACATTTCGACTACAATTTGATTATTTCTTTTAACTGTGTGCTTAGAAATGAAATTACCAAGTAAAAGCATTTAAAAATGTTTATGTCTTCTGCCATCAATTGCTAAACTCTTTCCAGGAATATTATATAAATATTTGTAAAAGTAGCTCTGTTTACTATATCCTTACTAATATTAGCTATGATTTTTTATTTATATAAATTTGATGGTGTCAAAAATGGTATTTCAAATTTATGTATACTGTGCATTAATTTTGCCTAAAATAATGTGTAAAAATATTTTGCATCTATGTTTGACCATTTGTATTTTATAACTAAAGTTCATATGGAAATGCAAAGGATACAGAAAAAGAAAAATAATTTTGGCAAAAATGCAATATTTTTGAACTTATACTGCTTGATTTTAATACTTAATATAGACCTACATTAATCAAGATTGTGTGTCATTGGCTTAAAAGTGGCATCAATGGAAACGATGAATATTCAGAAATAGACCCCCACATATATGGTCAATAAAATTTTAGCAAAAGTGTCCAGGCAATAAAATGGGGAAAAATAATATTTTCAACAAATGGTGCTGGAACAATTAGATATCCATTATATAAAGAAACAGCAACAACAACAAAACTCAATCATAGCTTAGACCATATGGAGAAACTAATGCAAAATTGATCATGAAGCTAAAAATAGACTTAATACTATAACACATTTAGAGAAAAGTAGGAAATTTAAAGACCATAGACTTGGCAAATACTTTTAATAAAACTTAGAAAGCACAAACTATAAAATTTTTTAAATGAATAAATAGGACTTTATCTAATTTGATAAATTTATTAATTTATAAATAACATTTAATCTTCAAAAGATCCAGACAATCAAATTAAAAGTCAAGGTACAGATTAAGAGAAGTATTTGCAAAGGGTATATGTGACACAAAACTTTTTTAAGGTATAAACATTTTTACAATTCAGTAGTAAAAAGACAAACTAGCCAATAAATAATTGGAAAATGATTTGAAAAGAAACTTTTCAAAGATATATGGATTACAATTAAGCAAATTGAGTATTTTATAAACCTTTAGTCAAGAGGGAAGTTCATAGCATTACAGGCCTACCTTAAAAAAACACACACACACACACAAAAAAAAAAACAAGAAAAACTAGTAATAAATTATCTAACTCTGCAGCTTAAAGAAATAGAAAGAAAAGCCCAGAGTGAGCAGAAGGAAGGAAATAATAAAGATCAGATTGGAAATAAATGACATAGAATCCTCCCCCCTCCCCCCCCAAAACAACAACAACAACAACAACAAAAACCAAAACAATACAAAAGATCAATTAAACCAAGAGCTGGTTCTTTGAAGGATAAATAAGATTGATGAATTTTTAGCCAGGCTCACCAAGAAGCAAAGAGAGAGGACCCAAATAAACAAAGTCAGAAGTGAAAGAGGTGAAATAACAACAGAACTCACAAATAATGAAAAGGATTGTAAAAAGAACAAAAGAAACAAACTAGGAACAACTCTATTCCAACAAGCTGTTCAAACTAGAAGAAATGGACATATTCCGAGAAAAATTTGACCTTCCAAAACTCAATCAGTCAGGAAGAATAAAAAAATCTGAATAGGCCAATAACTATGGAGGAAATTAAAGCAGTAATCAAAAAAGTTCCAAAGAACAAAAACCTTTGGCCAGAAGGCATACTGGGGAGTTTTACCAAACATTCAAAGAGGAACTAAAACCTATTATCCTTAGACCAGTGATGGGCAACCTTTTGAGCTTGGAGTGTCAAAATTCGCCAAAAAACCGAGCATAACTTAGGTGGTATGTCACTTCGAGAAAAAAAAAAAACAAAACAAAACATAATTTCCTGACATTTATAGTTCAAATAAGAAAAATGTATAAATTTAATATATAACTATTTAATAAACCAAAAACTAATTATTTAACTTACCTGCTTAGTGACTTCTTTGTTCATCTGTAAGTTAGTTTCTTTTGTTGGTCTTGATATTATTTAACTTGTGTGGGGTGCCGTGAACTAAGATAAGTGAGGGTGGGGAGAATTCTTTAATTAACCTGCCTATTAGTGACTTTTTTGTTGCTGAATTCCATTGGCTAAACCTTCAATTGAAGGTTGGTATTTTGTACACTTCAAGCCCAAGCAGGCACTACTAACTTCATCTGTCAATCTGTTTCTTTTGTTGGTTTTGATATTATTTAACACTGAGAATAAGGTCTCACAAAAGTACGTAGAGGGAAAAATTGTGAGTAAAGCCATTGCTATATTTTCCAGGGTGCTAAAAGTTTCTGGTAATCAGTTCCAGGCACTCCAAATTTCCTGTTCATAGTGGCACACCTCTTGATTCTCCAAGCAGCACATTTCCAGATTCTCAAGCTTTAACCTCAAGTCGAAAAAAGCCTGAGCCCAGATGCTGTATTAGAATTCTGCAAGTTGCATCTCCAAATCATCAATTTGGATCGATTGGAAACCATTTAATTCCAAACTACTGTAGACTACCACATCAGGATACTTAATTATTTTTATGATCTGTTCTAGGGTTCTAAATTGATTAAAATCTATCACTGAACTGGTCAAGTAATGAGTCTAAAACATGCTGGTACTTTATATGCAAGGGTTCCATTTCATTTTGTACAGTTGCACTGGCCTTCTCAAAATACTTTGTTACTCGAGGAAAATATTTACAAGTTTTATAGTCTACATCTTGCTTGAAAATTTTAAGTTTACTTTCAAAAGCTTTTATGTATCCAAACATAATGTTAATACTTTTGCCAAAACCTTGTAACTTTAAGTTCAGTTCATTAATATGAACAGAGAGATCTGTAAAAAATATCAGGGTATTGACCCACTTATCATCATTGAGCTGAGAAAAGTTTCCCAGATCCTTATCCTCCAGAAATACCTTAATTTCTTCAAAGCACTTAACAAAACACTCAAGAACTTTGCCTCGGTGCAGCCATCTTACATTATTGTATATCAGCAGTCCACTGTAGGTGGAATCAACCTCCAGTAAAAGTGCAGAAAATTCTCGCTTGTGAAGGGGGTGAGCAGCTTTTAAATTAACTATTTTTGTAACAACTGACATTAAGTTGTTTAAGTCGGTGAATCCTGCCTTGGCACAGAAAACCTCCTGATAGATAATATAATGAAAAGGCACAATCAGATTTCCAATAGCTTCCGTAAACAATTTCACAAATCCAGCTTTTTTCCCCACCATGTTTGATGCCCCATCTGTCAGCACTGACACAACTTTAGAGCTATCAATGCTTAGGTCACAGAATGTTTGTATAACAACCTTACATATTTTGCTTCCTGATGTACTTGTTGGCACTGATACTAACTTTATGAACTCTTCTCTCATTGTGAAACCATCAGAATATTGACCAATAATGGCCAACTGAGCATGTGATGTGACATCAGTAGTTTCATCAATAGAGATTGAAAAATATTTACATTTATTCATGTCTCTCTTTAATTGATGTTGTATGTTTGTGTTCAGTCTCATTATTCGGTCTTTTATGATGTTTCTACTGAGTGGTAACTCATATATTCTCTTAATAATTGCATCTTTATTCTGTGTATCGTGAAATAGAACTGGTGCCCATCTTAGGAGAGTTTCTTTAATAAATTCTCCCTCACTAAGTGCTTTTCCATGCTGAACTATAGAGTGAGCAATGCTCACACTTGCAGATGTTAACTTTGTAGAGCCTTTTATAAATTTAAGGTTGGAATTAGAATGGCTCTTATAAAGGTGTAGCTGCCTGGAAATGTATTGCTTCCTTTCTTCCTCACTTTTTCTCAAGAGATGGAAATGATTAGTTTCAAACTGCATATTTATATTCCATGTTCTGCTTACTAGAGTTTCAGTACATAGAACGCAAAATGATCTTCCATTTTTTTCTATAATGCCGTACATCTTGGTCCATGTCTCTTGAAAGTGTCAGCTACTGCTACTACCACTATCTTTACTTAACCTTGGTTTTTTTATTTTTTGAGTTCTTAATTAGGGGGGCAGTGACAGAAGATAGAATTATAGATAGCCTATTAGCCCTGCAGGCATTTAGGGGTTAACTAGCCTAACTGACCACAAGATGGCACATGTAACTATCTTTTAGGAAAGGGCAGGGTTCGCCATCACGGCCTTAGAGTATTCCAAAAAATTCAAGAGGAAGACACACTTGCAAACTCTTTCTATGAAGCCAGAACTAACCTAATCCTAAAACTAAATAAGGACACAACAAAGAAAGAAAATTACAGGCCAATATCTTTGATGAACATAAATGTTAAAATCCCCAGCATTACATTAGAAAGATCATATTATAAAAATGTTTTCCTCCTTTTATATTTTCTACTGAAGAATTCACATGGGCTTGAGGGAAGCATGACCTTATGTAGCTCTGCAATATCTTTCCAGTCAGAGTGAAGTGTTGGCCCCTTGGAGAATCCCAGAAATAGATGCTTGTATGTTGGGGATGAAGTAAAGCTCTTACAGGGAGAAAACATGTATATAATACTTAAATGTTCATTCTGTTACCACATAAGAACATTCTCCATTCACTATTTCTTCAGGTGTCAATGATCTTACCTGGGTTTTCAGTGCCATAGATCTGGCATGGCTTGCAACAAGAAATAATTAAAATGTTCATTAATGTATTTTCTTATGGAATTGTCATGTGACTCAGTGACCCCACGTCTGGGAATGTATCTTAAGAATCGCAAAACACCAATCATAAAGAATTTATACACCCCTATGTATATAGCAGTGCTATTTACAGTGGCTAAGATCTGAAAATAGCCCAAGTGCCCATGAGTGGAGAAAAAAGCTGTGGTACATTTATACCATGAAATATACCATGAAATACGATGCAGCAGTAAAAATAAAAATAAAAATAAAAATCTGTTACCTTTTGACCTTTTTTGAAACAGAATGGAGGGACCTGGGGAGTATTGTGCTAAGTGAAATAAGCCAGTCAGAGAAAAACAAGTATCATGTATCACGTGATCTCACTCATATGTGGACTCTAACAAAATAGATCCAGAGACATGGAAGCATGGAACAGACTGTCAAATCTCAGAGGGAAGGCAGAGTGGGTGGATGGGTGGAAAAGATCAACCAAAGCACTTTTTTTGCTTATATGTATAACCCATGCATATAGACAATAGGGTGGTGAAGGCCTGAGGTGGGGGAAGGCTGAAAGGGGTAAATGGGGAGAAAAGGGGACATATATAATACTTTCAATAATAAAAATTAAAAAAAAATGATTGCTAAAGTTTTCCTTGTTTATATTAGGTTTATTTTTATAAGAATTAGCATTAATGTTTTTTCTAGTTTCTGAAATAAATTTGCAGATTTTTCATTTTATTTGATACTTTGAATAGATGGTTAGATATGTGAAATGCCTATTTCTTAGGACACTAAACTGTCTGAGCCAGAAACACTTTTACATGCATTTCTTTGTTAATGCTTTTAGTTAATTTCATGTCATAAAATACTTTTACTAAGTAGTTTGCTTTTTTTGAATAGATGCATTTCCTGTAAAGTCAATCTATATAGAAATTTTTAATGTTTTCAAAATCAAATGCTCATGAATTTCAGTTTTATACCCCACATATGAGTGAAATCATATGATTTTTAGCTTTTTCTGTCTGACTTATTTCACTTGACATAATATTCTCAAAATCCATCCATGTTATTGCAAATGGCAGTATTTCATCTTTTCTTATGGCTGAATAATATACTATTGTGTATATGAACCACATTTTCTTTATCTAGTCCTCTATTGCAGGACACTTTGGTTATTTCCATGTTTTGGCCACTGTGAATAATGCTTCAATAAACACAGGGTGCATATTAGGAAAACAAACAGCAGTGTAGCAGTTGCCAGAGGAAAAGGGGTGGGGAAACGGGGTCCTAATTTATGGTGACAGGAGAAAATTTGACTTTCAGTGGTGGGCACACAGTTCAATATACTGATCTTATAACAAAGAAACCAATACCTAAAACCTATATGATCATGTTGATCAATGTCATCCCAATAAATTTAATTAAATAAAAAAATAAAAAAAATAAAATGTGCAATGTAAAAGTATAGCTTTATATATATTGCTCTAGTTTCTTATTTATAATGTACTGGGTTGTGTTTTATATTTTTTAGTTCATTAATTTGTTTTCATCTTTATTGTTTGTTCTGCTTTATTTTTTCTTGCCACTTTATTGTTGTTTCTCATGTCTTTAATTGAATTCTAAATATTAATTTTAATTACATTGTTTAATAAGTAAAATATTAAAGTATTTTGCCTCTGAGTACAGATTAGAGAACATGCCATAATTTTTATTGTCAAAGGGTTTAGTCTCATTATTTTCTACATAGTTTATAATTATATTTTTAATTTAAAAATGTTTTTAATTCAAATGCTATTAGAAAAGTTTTGTACCTCTTTTATTTATTTACATAATTGTTTTAATTTCTGCTTTTATTGCACAGCAATTCTAAAATATAATATGTGGATTTCTACATTGTATAATTTTCCTTTTGCTCTAGTCTCTGGGTCATTATTATAAATGATACATGGACCCTTGAAATAAAGATATAATTAATCCCTTTTATAATTAAATACTCAACTGAAAATTTGGTTAGTTACCTGTTTATGAAATCACCTTTCTACCTAAAACTCCTCTTCTTCTAATACATTATCCTCAATTAATTTATTTTTATCTAATATTATTAATATCTTGTCCCCTGCTATGTTAACCATGACTCCGGTGGTTATCAATTATAAACAGTGGCCTTGCATGCATTTGAGCTTGTACCTTCAGGAGAATCTATATCCAAAGGGATCATTTCTTGAATATTTCCCTATTTCTTTGTCATTCAAATACTAGAGAGAAATAAACAAAAAAGAACAAAAATCCAAATGATCTGTAATTATTGTCAGTTTGTCCATAGCACATATTTTAAGAATGCAGAAATATAATATTAAGTGTCATTTAGTAGAAAGGCAACCTTTTGGAGTAGTAGAAATTCCAATAAGACCATAACTTAAAAAAAATTCCTCACAATACCCTGCAGACAAAAAATGAAATAGAACAGTGTATTAATGAGCCATATTTTCATCTTAGTGGGTCAGTCAGCCTCGTTGAAATATTGAGAAGTTGACAGGCTTGCCAAGTGTTTCTTCCTATCTCAAATCATCTCATTTACAAAACAGATTTCATTAAGCAGAACAATGTCAATAAGAACAAAACAGTAAATGAAAAATAAAGCTTTTGTTTTTCTTCTTTCTTTGAGTTGTCTTTAGCAATCAGCTATTTTCACTACCTTGTTATATAGTAAATGCTACTACTTAGACCATTGATGAGGTGGGAAAAAACTAAATTTAGAACATTCACACTGCAGCTCAATGACGAGACAGTACCTGTCCAACGTAATTTTCATATCTATGGATTCAGACAGGGGTATGCTTTTTTTAGTTTTTATGCTATAGAACAATGGTGAAACTTATAAAAGCTCCTTCTACTACTTCTGAGCTAGCTGTGTTGTAGTAAGAAAAAAAAAAGCTTTATAACTAAAATGCAGGTTTGAAATTTAGCTCAGGCATTACTAACAGTTTGACATTGAGAAAGTCATTTAACTTTTAAGTTCCTGTTATGTTATTTGTAAAGTGAGAAACTTTTGGCAAGAGAAACTAAAATTTCATGAGACCCACTTTTTTTCTAGACACAATATCAGGAGTTTTTCAAAAATTGCCATATGTAATCTACACAGTAATCCGTGTATTAATGTGATTATTGCCTGGTTATAAATTTAGAAAATAATATTTCCCAAAATTAAGAACCAAACCCTAGGTCACACAGTTACTAAGAAAGTTAATCCATACTGGGGTCTGACTCTAAAACCATACTCTTTTATCTAAAATGTGTAATAAATTATGTCTGGTTTTATTTATAATTATTTCAGCAATTAAACTCTTTGAGGTTCTAATTGCATTAATATTTCTTCAAATTCCATCCCCTGATAAGATTCTATTCTCTGATATTCTATAGAATTGATAGTTGAAAACACTAAGGCAGAGGACTAAATAAATCAAAAATATTGGCAATACTATTACTTTGTAATTTTCATGTACCATGGAAATTATAGTAATAATAGTCAAAGTGAAAGTTTATTGTCTGTAAATGGTTTGGACCTGTTAAACTTCTAGTCTATAAGATATTTCCTGAACTGTGGAGTTCCCAATAGCCAGTAATATTTTATTCCAATTCCCTTTAAGATTTAGAATTTAATGTTATAGTGTTTGGAGCCTATTTCCTCAATTGTCCTGTAAAGGTAATAGTAAATTTGACTGTCAAACGATGTGATGTTGATCTTAAAACTTTTAAAGTCTTTTAAAATCTATGAACTTTGTTCCTAGGGACAATGGAGCAGCTGCTACTGCATTTGTCATTCTTCTGTAAATAGCTAGGAAAAGTGAACAGATATATTGAAAAAAGAGTGCTAGAGTTTATAAGTATGTTGGCAAATAGAAAGTTTTGTTTTTTTTATATTTGCTTCCAGAGATAATTGACTTCTGAAAACAAAAAATATTAATACATTGTATTTATTAATATAATCCTAAATAATAAAAGCCTAGGTGGCATCCTGTGACACCCTCTCAAAAGATGGCTGCCACAAAGATGGCCACCTCAAGATGGCCAGCAAGGAAGGGCATTTGGGGGGCAAACAGGCCATCAAGAGAGGGCAGTTGGGGACGACCAGGCCTGCAGGGGAGGGCAGTTGGGGGCAATTGGGCCATTAAGAGATCAGTTAGGCATCAATTAGGCCGGTAGGGGAGTGGTTAGGGGGTGATCAGGCTGGCAGGCAGAAGTGGTTAGGGGCAATCAGGAAGGCAGGCTAGCAGGTAAGCAGTTAGGAGCCAGCAGTCCCAGACAGAGAGAAGAATGTCTGACTGCTGGCTTAGACGCGATTGCCTGAGGGGTCCCAGATTGGAGAGGGTGCAGGTCAGGCTTAGAGACACCTTTTCCCATGCACCAATTTCATGCACCAGGTCTCCAGTCTATCTTATCTAATAAAAGAGTAATATGCAAATTTGACCATACCTTCACTACACCCACAAACCATGTCCACAGCCACGCCCACCAGCCAATCAGGAGCAGATGATGCAAATAAACCGCAACCAAGATGGCTGTCACCACTGAGAGCAGGAGTGAGGCTTGGGTTTCCCCTGAAACAGAGGAAGCCAAGCTTTCTGCCTGCTTTTGCTAGCTTAGGCCTCCATTCAATGCCACAAAGTTTCAATTATAAAAATACAGAAAGGGCTGCAGCCACTGAGCTGGAGAGAGCAGAGGCTTAGGTTTCCCTGACAACAGAGGACGCCAACCTTTCCTCCTGCTGTTGCCGGCCTAGGCCTCCACTCTAGGCTACAAAGTTTCAAACAGAAATGGCTGCTGCCACTGAGCGAGCAGAAGGCTTGGCTCCGCTCCAGGCTACAAAGTTTCAATTGTAGACATAGATTAATCCCAGATAACAGGGCCTCCACTTTGGTCACTGGGTGCATGGCCAACCTGAAACCTCCACAGGCCCCTTGCCCAGGTTACCCCTCACCCCAAGGGAATCCCCACCCTGATTTGGGACACTCTTCAGGGCAAACCAGCTGGCCCCACCCATGCACCAGGCCTCTATCCTATCTAATAAAAGAGTAATTTGCAGATTGACAATCACTCCAACAGACAAGAGGGCTGCCCCCATGTGGTCAAAGATCCTGCCCCCATGTGGACACAAGATGGCCACCACAAGATGGCCAGCAGGGGAGGGCAGTTGGGAGGGACCAGGCCTGCAAGGGAGGGCAGTTGGGATCGATTAAGCCTGCAGGGGAGGGCAGTTAGGGGTGACCAGGCCAGTAGAGGATGGAATTTGGGGGCAAACAGGCTGTCAGGGTAGTGGTTTGTGGGTGATCAGGCTGGCAGGCAGAAGTGATTAGGGGCAATCAGGGAAGAAGGCAGTTGAGCAATTTGGAGCCAGCTGTCCTGGATTGTGAGAAGGGTGTCCAACTGCCTAAAGGGGCAGTCAGACATCCCTCGAGGGGTCCTAGATTGGAGAAGGTGCAGGCTGGGCTAAGGGACATCCCCTGACCCCATGCATGAATTTTGTGCACTGGGCCTCTAGTATATTATAAAAGCCTATGCAGCCGACCAAGTGCAATGATCAGAATGACCAGTCAGTAAGACACATACTGACCATGACGGGGAAGACACTCAATGCAGGAGCTGCCTCCTGGTGGTCATTGCAGTTCCACAGCAGGAGCACTGCTCAGTTGACTGATTAATCCCTGTGGCACATCAGCCTGGCTGCAGCCACTCACTCCCTCATTGGTCCTGCAAGTTCAATCTCCGGAGAATGGGACAGGCACAGATGGACCAGAGCCACCAATAAGATCCTGACAGTGCTGCCTGCCTCCTGGAAGTTGGCCTCAGGCACCACAGCCTCTTCCTCTCCCTAGTTGCCCCACAAGGAAAAAACAATGCAAAAGCATCTGCCAGATGGCTCCTAACAACCAGCAAGAATGTCAGTGGGATGCTGCCGGGAGGGCCGATCATGTCCTGGCCCCTCTCCACCCCACTTGAAACCCTATCTGTGCATAAATCCATGTACCAGGCCTCTATTTTATTTATAACTAGTGTAGAAAAAATTGTGAAAAGAAAAGAACAAAGAATGAGACAGTAAAAACAGAAGTATATGATTATGAGTTTCTTATATATATACTTGATATGTTTTAATATTGTTTGATAGAGGGCTATAAAGGTAAGGTACAAGTAGTTTAAAAATAAAGATAAGAAGCCAATAGAGGAGACCTACTAGAATACTAAAAAATCTTTAATTAAATCAAAAGAAGTAAAGAATAGAGTAATAATAATAGATAAGATATATAGAAAATAACTATTAAAAATAAGACTTAAAACCAAATGTACTGATAATTTCATTGAATATAAATGGTTTAAACACTCAAATTGAAAGCCAGTAATTTTCAAATTGAGTAAAAACAACACTCTATTATGTGCTTTATTTTCATTTACACTTTCTATTGCTAATACTATTGCAGATGTCCCTGCTTCTCCCCTCCTTTGCCCACCTTCACCAGCCCCTGCCTCCTATTCCCTTGCCCTCACCACACTATTGTCTGTGTTCAATAGCTATGCATGTATGTTTTTAGCTGGTCCCTTCACCTGACTTTATCTAGTTTCCTCCATCCCCATCTCCTCTGACATTTGTCAGTTTGCTTCATGCATCATGCCTCTAGTTCTGTTTTGTTCATTAGTTCATTTTGT
Organism: Antrozous pallidus; assembly: GCA_027563665.1. Classification (NCBI taxonomy): domain Eukaryota; kingdom Metazoa; phylum Chordata; class Mammalia; order Chiroptera; family Vespertilionidae; genus Antrozous; species Antrozous pallidus. The sequence goes on along the minus strand of CM050508.1, from coordinate 149,505,359 downwards.
TCATTAGTTTCCATATATTAATGAGATCACATGGTTTTTGTCCTTTTCTGATTGGTATGTTTTGCTTAGCATAATAATCTAAAGATCTAGCCTTCTTTCATAAAGGATAAAAATTTCCTTCTGTTTTACAGCTGCATAATATTCCATTGTATAAATGTACCACAGGCTTTTTATCCACTTATTACTCTAAATCTGAAGATAAACAAAATGAAGGTAAAATGACTTACCATATAAGCATTAATCATAAATGTTAGAATGATTATTTTAACATCAGACAAAACAGATTTCAAAACAAAAAATATTACAAAGAAAAAATATGACAGAGTTACAAAGTGTGTTTTATAATGATAAAATAGCCAATTCAGTAAGAAGACAAAACAATTCTAAATGTGTATGCAACTAATAACAAAATTTCAAAATAATAAATCAAAGCTTACAAAGATAAAAGTGAAATAAACTCAAATATAGTAGAATACAATAATATATTTAAGTAATTTATAGAACAAATAAAATAAAAAGCAACAGTAATATGGTAGTCTTGAATGACGCCATGAACTAGCTATATGAAATTAAATTGATAAATAGTATACACAATAAGTGCAAAATACTCATTTTTTAAAAGTATACATAGAATGTTCACCAAGTAGACTATATGTAGGGACATAAAACATGTCTCAATAAATGCAGAAGGCTTGACATAAAAAGGTGTGTAATCTGTGACCACATCTAGATTAAATTAGACATTAATAACAGTAAGGTAATATAGTTGGAAGTTGAACAATACACTTAAATAAACATAAGGAAAGAAACAATTCTGAAAGGAAATTAGAAAGTATTCAAAACTGAATGAAATAAAAACACAGAAAGCAACTAAAACAGTGTTAGAGAGAAATTTACCACTTTTAAAACTTGCATAAAAAAGTTTAAAATCAGTGTTTAAGCTTCCATTTAAAAAGGTGAAAATAAAATGCAAATTTAATTCAAGATAAATACAGAAAAAAAAAGAAAAGGCAGAAAGCAATGAAATAAATAGTGGAAATGACAAAAATCAATGAAACAAATATTTAGTTTATTAAAAAGATTAATAAAATTAATAAACAATAGAGGGGTTGAAGATAGGACACATATCAGTAATGAATAGGAGCAATAACTAGAACTACTACATTTGAAAAGGAATAGTATGAATAAATGCATGGTAATATATTCTGTGACATAAAAGGAAGGGCTTTTTTCTTTAGGGAAAAATTATCAAAGCAAACAGAAGAAAAATAGAAAATAAAAATATTTTATCTATTAGAATATTATAATTAAAAACTTCCACATAAGAAGATATCAGGCACAGATGGCTCCACTGGTAAACTCCATGGATTACTGCAGGTAGGAAGAACAACAGTCTTTGGCAAACTTTTTCAGAAAATAAAGAAGAAACACTTCACAACTTATTTCCTGAGACCAACATTCCACTAATATCAAAATCAGAAAGAGACTTTACATAAAAGTGGAAGTAGAAAAGGTAACAGGCTTGTAGCCTTCTAGAACCAAGATTTAAGAAAAATTCTTAATGAATTGAATCCAGCAGTATATGAAAAATAGAATAAATCATGACCAACTGAGATTTATCCTGGACATGCAAGGCTGGTTCAAAGTTCAAAAATTAATCAATGTGATTCAGTACAACAGACTGAATAAGAAAATCCACATAATTATCTCAATAGAAGCAGGGAACCATTTTACAAAATTCAATACCCATTCTAAATAAAACTCTTTAGCAAGCCAAAAATAGAAGTAAACATTCTTAACTTGAGGAAATATACAAATAAATGAGTAGATAACATCTTAATATGCACATGTTAGAATTCTGTAGAAGCAGTCATCATGTGACCTGCTACCCATCTCAGGAGTTATCTAATCAGGGCCATGGGCCTGGAATTTCTCCTATGTGGCAGCGGGGTGCCCTCCTGCTGTCACTTTGCCCCAGATTCTTCATTAGGAGAAAACTTTCCCCTGATCTTGGTACAGTTAATTTCCCTTTTATTGCCTAAGTGTGTGCATTATATGACACCTGGCCAGTCTCACACTATAACATCCCCACAAGAAAGGGACAGGGTCTTCACCAGCAGCAGGAGAAGTGTGTGTACAATCCATTGCCCCACAGCAGCTAACCAGAGGAAACTGCTGGCGATGGGACACTGGAACATACTATAGCTGCTGATCTTGCTTTGTCCAGTCTCTTCTTTCTGTGAGTAAATCTTTTTTCTACCAGTGTTTGTGTATTGAGTCCTCCTTGGCAACTCCAAACCTGTAGAAGATCAAGTGGGCTCCTACTTCCAGAGCTTGGCATTATATTCTTTGGTGTCCTCCATCTGGTGGGAATACTCATTTGGGATTAGTAACTGGATCTTCTTGCTCCACCAAATGCTTAATGAGACTGTGTGCTTTGTCCCTAACATCAGGAAAAAAATCAACTATGTCAATTCTCACCATTTTGATTTAGTGTTGTCCTGGTAGTCTTAACCAGTATAGGAAAAGGAAACAAAAGGGATCACATAGAAAGGAATAGGAAGCTACTTATTTTTGAAAAGAATCTCATTGTAAATATAAAAATCCCTAAGGAATATCTACAGAACTATTAGAACTAATAAGTGAATTTTAAAAGTTGGCAAGGTAGCCAAAACCGTTTTTGGCTCAGTGGATAGAGTGTCGGCCTGAAGACTGAAAGGTTCCAGGTTCGATTCCGGTCAAGGGCATGTACCTTGGTTGCAGGCACATCCCCAGTGAGGCATACAATTGAAGAGGAGCAATGAAACAGAGAGTTCAGAAATAGGCCCATATATAGATGATCAGCAGAAGTTCTAAAGTAACTCAGTGAGAGGGAAAAAATTTTTTTTGCAATAATGGGTTTCAGAAATCTGGAAATAATACCAGAAAAAAAAGTTAACCTCAACTTTTACCTCACACTAAATAGAAAATTAATTCAAAATTACTTATAGACCTCACTGTAAATGCAGGACTCAATAATAAGAAAAAGTCAAACCAATAAAAATATAAGTAATGTAAGTAAAATATTTGTGCAGACAATATAAAAAGCAGACATATGAATGGCTAGTTACCATACTAAAGGTACTCTAACATCATTAGTGATTAGGGATTTTAAGACCAACTCCACAATGTTAAATCATTATGCACACTGAAATGGCTAAAATTAAAATGGCCTATGCTGCTCAGATGGTTGAGTATTGTCCCATCTGGTTGGTTACAAGTCCAATCCATGATCAGAATACATAGAGAGTCAACTGATCCATCTCTCTCTCTCTCTCTCTCTCTCTCTCTCTCTCTCTCTCTCTCTCTCCCCCTCCCACAACCTTCTTTCCTTTCCTCTCTCTCTAAAATCAATAAAAAATAAATTAAAATTTTTTTAAGTTTAAAAAAAGACCTAGCAATTTTCCTTTAGGTAGGTATCCAAGAGAAATGATAACATATGCCCACAAGAACTTCATAGTAATTTATCCTGAGAGCCAAAAAATAAAAAGAATCCAATTACCTAACAATAGGTGAATTTGTAAATATATTAACTTATATAGTGGGATAACATAATTATTTAAAACATCTGAACTTCTGAAAAAAACAGAATGGAGGAGGAACTAAGATGGTGGCATAGGTAAGCACCTATCTTGCTGTCCATGCAACAATTCTGAAAATACAACTTAACAACAGAACAAACATCATCCAGAATCACTGGAAAGCTGGCTGAGTGAAAATTCCACACATAAAAGTAAAGGTGGGACACAGCGGTGACTCAGGAGGAGCAGCAGTGCGCAGCTTTGAGGTTCAGAAGGCAAGCCTGGCTGGTTTTCTCCAGCGGGGAGGGCGGAGGCCTCCCACAGCACCAACTCCCCAGTTCCAGGCGAGCTTGTAGGGGAAAGGAGGATCCCGGTCTGTGTGTTTAGGGATAGTGCATGAGTAAATTGGAACAGCAGTTCCTGGAGTGCGCAACTGGGCAGAGAATGCACAACTTGCTCACTTGCTCGGCGACCACCGTACTGCTTTGTTTTACAACCCTGAGTGAAACTTTGGCTGTGCAGACTCATTTGGGGAGAGGCAGAGCTGTCTGGCAATGGGGAGACCAGCGGGGGATTTTAATTGCCACCCAACACTGAGACCCGTGAGCCGCATAGATAAGCTGACACCTCGAGCCCCATAGATGCTGAAGCTGCATGCTGGGTAGGGCGGAGCTAAGGCTGACACTGCGCCCCTTAAACGCTGAGGCTGCGCATCACGTAGGGCGGAGCTAAGGCTGACGCCGCATGCCCCATAAGGAAGCCGAGCCACTGCCCCTTAGAGGATACCTATAACACACTGCTAAGGGACCAACTCAGGAAAGCAACCACAATGCAGAGAAAAGGAAAGAACTCTGTGAAAGAAATGGAGGAAAAAAGACGACTAGACATAGAGTTCAAAACCACAGTAATTAGGTTTATGAAGAAGCTACTAGAAAAGGCCAAGGAACTTAATGAGAACTACAAGGAAATAAACAACATCTATAAAAGAAATGAACAACGCCAACAAGGATATGAAAAAAGACCAACTAGAAATTAAGCATACACTGACTGAAACAAAAAATAGTATACAAAGACATAAAAGCAGTCCAGAGACCGCAAAAAAATCAAAGATTTGAAATACAAAGAAGCAAAATCCACTCAGCTGGAAAAGCAAGAAGCCAAAGAGTCCAAAAAATTAAAGATAGTATAAGGGGCCTCTGGGACAATCTTAAGCATACCAACATCAGAATTATTGGGGTGCCAGAAAAAGAGAGAGAGCAAGACAATGAAAACCTACTAGAAGAAATAGTGACTGAAAACTTCCCCCACCTGGTGAAAGAAATTGACTTGAAAACCCAAGAAGTGCACAGAACCCCAAAATACAGGAATCTAAAGAGGACCACACCAAGACACAACATAATTAAAATGCCAAGAGCAAAAGATAAAGAGAGAATATTAAAAGCAGCAAGAGAAAAACAGTTTGTTACCTATAAGGGAGCACCCACACGATTGTCAGCGGATTTCTCAACAGAATTGATGCAGGCCAGACGGGAGTGGCAAGAAATATTCAAAGTGATGAATAGCAAGAATCTACAACCAAGATTGCAAAGCTGTCATTCAGAACTGAAGGTCAGATAAAGTGCTTTGCAGATAAGAAAAAGCTAAAGGAGTTCATCACCGCCAAACCAATACTATATGAAATGCTGAAAGGTATTGTTTAAGAAGAGGAAGAAGAAAAACGTAAAAATATACATTATGAACAACAAATACACATCTATCAACAAATGGATCTAAAAATCAAATGAATTAACAACCTGATGATCAGGATAAAATGGGCAATAGAACAGAATCATGGACATAGAGAGGGAATGGACTGATAATTCTTGGTGAGAAAAAGGGTGTGGAAAATACAGCAAGAGACTGGACAAAAATCATGCAACTATGGAAGAGAACAGTGGGGGGGGAGGTAAGGGCAGAGAGTGGGATGGGTACTGGGTGGAAGGGAGCTATTTGGGGAAAATGTAATTAATAAACTGAACAATAAAGATAAAAAAAGAAAAAATAATAAAATATCTGAACTTCTTTCTACAGGTGAATTAATATAGGTGGCACATCCATAAAGCAAAATACTACTCATCAGTAAAAACTGAGCTATTGATAAATGAAAAAACAAAGAGAAACCGTGTATGCATATTGTTAACTGAAACAATGTAGTGTCAAAAAGGCTGCATACTGTATGATTCCAAAAATATAACATTTTGGAAAGGTAAAATTATGAGACAGTAAAAAGATTAGTGGTTTCCAGGATGATAAAAGGAGAGCTGGAGATTGATAGAACACAGAGGATTCATAGGACAATGAAACTATCTACACTAATAAAAGAGAAACATCCGAATTGACCATCCCTCTGCTACACACACCAGCCAATCAGGAGCAAGTATGCAAATTAATCCAACAAACATGGAGATTAATTTGCATATTCAGGCGTGGAGCAAAGAATGAAGACAGCATAGAAGGAAGCCAAGCACTGCAAAAGGAAGCAAAGCAGCAGAGAAGAGAGGGAGCAGACTGCAGGAACTCCTATTCTTACAGGAATCTTTCTGCAACAAGCCTCTAGTCTACCTAATAAAAGAGTAACATGATAATTGACTGTTCTTTTGCAATGCTCACAAGCCAATAAGGAGTGAGCATGCAAATTAACCTAACAAAGATGGCATGTTAATTTGTATACAAAGGTGCTGAGTGGCCAGGGCATGGTGCGATGCTTGCATTATTGCCATAAAGATGACGCAGGCTTTCTGCACTATCCCAGCTTCTCTGGGGCTCCGGGCAGCATGGGAAGGCAGAAAGGCAGTTCTGGGCCAGAGTGAAGGTGGTACCAGCAGCCAGGGGAAGGAAGGCCTATTCTTGCACAAATCTTTGTGCATTGGGCCTCTAGTTCTGTATAATATAGTAATGGAGGATGCATATCATACATTTGTCAAAATCCATAAATATAGAACATAGTGAACCCTAACATAGACTATGGACTTAAGTGACTAATAATATATCAACAGTGGTCCATCAATTGAGACAAATGTACCACCCTAATACTAGATATTAATGGGAGAAGTGAGTGTGTGTGTGCATGTCTTACATTTACCTGCAACAACAAACAGAGAACTTGTTTAGAATGCTGAAAATATTTTGTATCTTGATAGAGCAATGTTTACAGGGGTGGATATATTTGTCAAAATTCTATTTTATATCTAAAAATTGGTACATTTAAAATTGTAAATGATACTATTAAATTTGATATACAAAATAAGCAAATGAACAAACCATTCACTCAACAATAAACAAACAAAAAATCAGTTAGGTTCATGAAAGCCAAACTGAACAATGAATTAATGGGATGTCATATCAGGCTCATTTCATCTAAATGTTTTGCAAAATTTTAAAACAATAGACAATAACATGAAATATTATCAAATATATAATACTCAAAGAAAAAATATTTTCTATTGGTAACAGGCATACTTGATGTCGGTAGACACATTATTGTAAATTTACCCTAGGTAAAAACAAGTTAAAAAGCAAATTATATTGATATTGTTAGAGGTGTCAGTACAATCATTCAATGATTTATTCAATATTTATTAACCACTTATTCTATACCAAGCAAAGAAATTCATATCCTTTGTCCTTAAGAGCTCATGTGAGAGAGAAAAATGAGTAAACAGATTGCTAAAATTTAATGTGATAAATAAGTTTTCCTCATGAATGATGAAGAACAAGTATGGAAAACAAGGAGGCATTTTCATGCATGATTTTCTACTCTATCTAAAATATTGCTCTCAAAATGTTACCTTTCAGAGACAGCAAATTTTGTAAATTAAAAAGTCACTGTGTTAAGTGCAAATGAACTTCTATCATTTGAAAATTAAATTTCCTGAACAAATTGTTCACATGATATCTAAATATTTGTATTAGTTGTAATAGTTAGGACTCATTTTAAAACTTTGAGCTTTATTGAATAGACATTGGATGAATAAAGCATTCCTGTGAAGTTTGTCAAAAACTTATGTATGAGACCTCTTGTTGACTCTTTTGATAACTGTATTTATAACTCTGTCTATAATTGCGACTATGTTAATGACTACTTGGGTGATGTGTTAATTTATCTTCTCTGATTATTGATTAAAGATTTGAAATATGTCCACCTTCTTAATTTTCCATCTACTCATAGTAAAATGTATAGGCTAGGCAATTCCTCTCTTCCTTGGAACATATATCAATTGAATACTTCCTACTACAATTGGCATTTTTTAGTAAACCTAGAGATGCATGTGTGTGTGTTGTTTATATATATTGTTGCACTCCATATAAAAAAATATTACTTTGAGGCATAGTGATAACACTGAAAGATCACTATGGGCAAATGCAGCTCACTAGATTAGGCTAGAATTGAACCTGCATTTTAAATATTGATATTAATTTGCAATTGACTTGTTTCAACAGATTTCCTCTTGACATCATCCTCAGGAAAAGTGTACATAATCAAATTATACTATACATTATAAAAATATGAGATTTTGGAAATTTTTCAAAACTAGTGTTTAATACAAATCTTCAAAAAGAATTACTTACTCCCTGGCCGGTGTGGCTAAGTGGTTGAGTGTCAATCCGTGAAACAGGAAGTCACCGTTTGATTCCCAGTCAGGGCACATGCCTGGATTATGGTCTCTGCTCCCAGTAGGGGGCATGCAGGAGACAGCTAATCAATGATTGTCTATTATTTATATTTCTATTTCCCTCCCTCTCTCTAAAATCAATAAAAAAAATATTACTTACTGGTAGGTGAAGCAGTTTAAATTTTGTGGCTGAGAACCCAGGTGTGCATTTCAAAAGACTCAGGATAGAATTTATTTTAAAATAGCAACAAAAGACCCCTTAGGTATGAAGAAGAAATCATTTCTTAGGCATTGGCAAAAATCTAAAATTTTAAAAATGCTGTCATTATGAATGACAGGATTATTTATGATAACATTCCCCTTAAGATCACTCAAGAGCCACAAATTATGTAAAATATACAGTTTTCTAGTGAACTTCTCATGTCATAAGTGACATTCAGGAGATGAGAAATGATAGTAGTTGCCAGGTGGGAATGTGGAAGGTAAGCTTCCTATCTTGCCTCTTCTGACTAAAAGGCAATGGAACCTGACTTCAAGTGAATACTATGGTCTTTAGTTTTACAGTGCTAACATGTTCTATAGCTTTGGTTTTTATCTATTTTTCTTATGTGTTTATAAGTGTTAGGCCTAAATCTTTTAAATTGTTAATTCTTAGAAGAAATCATTTAAATGTTGACCTTAATGAGTGTTAGTCTTTATAAGGACATTAGCCAACTTAACCATTTGAATATATGTTTCAGTTATACTGCTGCTTTATCCCTAAATACTGTACTGTTTAATTCTTTAAAAAACAAAGGCATTGTACAAAATATGATTCAGTTAATAAAATCAGGAAATTAAATAAATACAGTACTAATAGCTAATCTAAAATATAAATTCAAATTGCATGAATAGTACCAATGATATCCTTCATAGCAAAAATATTTTCTCTTAGTATCACATGAGAATTAGACTAGGGTTATGTGTTATATGTTATGTGTTTTTAATCTGGACTACTTTCTCAACATTATTTCATGTGTGTCCATGAGCTTAATATTTTTTAAGTATACAGAAAATTTGTTTTATAGAATATTGTTCAATTTGGCTATGTCTAGTCATTCCTCATGATTAGATTCAGGATATGCATTTTTGGCTGATATGTAATAGAAACCATGTATGCTTCTATATGCATAATATAAGAAGGAATATATCTAATTATCCCATTATTTGTGTTGTTAATGTTGGCCACTTGATAAAAATGGTGTCCAACAGCTTTTCTCCACTCTTCGGTTACTACTTTTTTTTTTTTAATCTTTATTGTTGAAAGTATTATAGATTTCCCTCTTTGTCTCCCCCTTGCTGCCCTCCCCAGTTCCAGCCCTGCCCTAGGCCTTCACCACCCTATTGTCTATGTCTATAGGAAATGCATATATACATATAAGTTCTTTGGTTAGTCTCTTCCCTGCAAGGGTTAAAGTCAACGTTGGGGGCTGGGGACAGGGTGGTGAGGGAGTAAGATATCAACCAAAGGACTTGTATGCATGCATATGAGCATAATCAATGAACAGGGGGGTGGAAATGGATGCGGGGAGCGGGGGTTGGGCAGGTGCTGGAGGGCAGCAGGGGAGTAGTCAATGGGGGAAAAGGAGACTTAAGTAATACTTTAAACAATAAACAATTTAAATTAAAAAAAGAAGACAGAGAGAGAATTTTATTTTATTTTATTTGCATTTTTTATTGAGACTTTATTTTTTTTTAGAGCAATGGATTTTCACAGAAAATTGGGGGTAAGTACAGAGCTTTTCCATATACCCTCCCCTCATACATACATAGATAGATTCCTGCATTAAAAACATTCCTCACCAGGGTGGTACATTTGTTGCAACTGATGAACCTACATTGACATACTTTAATCAGTCAAAGTCCATAGTTAACATTAGAGTTCACTCTTAGTTTTGTATATTTAATGAATTTGTCAACTATATAATGATATGTATCTATCATAATTGTATTATAATGAGTATTTTCACTGCCTTAAAATTTTTCAATGCTCTACTTAACCATCCCTCTCTCTCCTCCCTAACCTTTGGCAACTACTGATTTTTTTTCTGTCTATAGTTTTGTCTTTTCCAGAATGTCACAAAGTTGGAACCATAAGGTATGTAGTCTTTTCAGATTGGCATCTTTGTCTTAATAACATGCATTTAAGTTTTCTCCATGTCTTTTGATGGCTTGGTGGCTCATTTCTTGTTTTTGCTGAATAATATTCCATTGTCTGAATGTATCATAATTTATTTATCCATTCACCTACTAACAGACGTTGTTGCTGCTTTTAAGATTGTACAATGAACACCTAAGTATAGAGTTTTGTATAAACACAATTTTCATTTCCTTTGGATAAGTGCCAAGAAGGGTGAGTGCTGGATCATATAATAAGAATATGCTTAGTTTTGTAAGGAACCTCCTGTTTTCCAAAGTACCTGTATTATTCTGCACTTCCATCAATAAAAACATATTCATGGCAAGGATTAAAAATAAAGTGTGCCAAAGGTTTATTAAGTTCTTTTTTCTTTGTTCTATTTTTGCCTGATTTTGGATTTCAGATTTTGTAAGATAATGAAATGTTTGCATTTACTTTAGTCTACCTTTCAAGATAGAGTTGTTTTATGTTAAAATTTATTTTTTACAGCATTACTGAGGTATAATTTTATGCATTCTTTATTATCAGCATCAGAGAAAACCACCTTAGAGAAGAAAGACAACCAGTTGGAGAAGAAAGAGCCTTACCTAGAATGGATCCTGGTGGCTACCTGGCCTTAAATTTTAATGAACAGGGGCCTCTCATGGAAAGAAACTTCAGGGAGAGGCCTGCACTGAACTACCAGCCTCTCCAGGGACCTGCCTGACTGCAATATGTTTCTCCTACCTGAACTCCTTTACAAAGGAGTTCCTGTAATCCTATTTAAACCAAAGGCTTGAGGCTTTCCCCATCCACTCAGAGCCATGCAGCTCTATCCCATTAACATCTTTATCAACCAATCAGAGCAGCTTATTTCTGACCAATCCGAAGAGTGCCTTTTGGGCCAATCACATTGTGAAGATTTGGAGTCTCATTTACATGAGAAACCGAAGAGAGAATTTTAAAAGCAGCAAAAAAAAATAGTTACATACAAGGGAGCACCCATATGACTTGTCAGCTGATTCCTCAACAGAAACTTTGCAGGCCAGAAGAGAGTGGCAAGAAATATTTAAAGTGATGAATAGCAAGGACTTACAACCAAGATTGCTCTACCCAGCAAAGTTATCATTTAGAATTGAAGGTGAGGTAAAGTGCTTCACAGACAAGAAAAAGCTACATAAGCTCATTATCACAAACTAGTATTACGCGAAATGTTGAAGGATATTCTTTAAGAAGCGGAAGAAGGAGAAAATAAAAAAGACAAAAATATGAATAGTACAATGGCAATAAATACATATCTATCAATAATTGAATCTAAAAATCAAAATAAATGAACAAGAAATCTAATGAACAAAATAAACTGATGAATAAAATAGGACCAGAGGCATGGAAACATGGCACAGATCGACAAATCTCGTTTTCCTTTGTTTTTAACATGTACCTTGTGGAGTGATGCTTTGAAATTATACCAATTTCCCATTATTCATAAAACTTTTACTCATTAATTTTTAGCTATTACTATGATGGTTGTCAATTATTAATTTAGTTTAATTTTATTTCTGCTTATTTGTTTTAAATGGCAGCTTCCCCTAAGGAAAACCTGTCCTTCCTTCCCCTTCTTTAATCATTTATATCAATATGGTCTATGGATTCCTGTTTTGTTTTGTCAGTTGTAAGATATTACAACCATTATTTATTTTGATGCTTAAAACAACCCAGTCCTTATTTGGAATTTCTTCAAGCTGACACCTGTTTTCCTTTGGAGGTAGCCCTCTCATTCTTTGAGAATTTGCTACTTCCAGGCACTCCATGATATCCCAAGTTGATTTTAAATGTCCTAGCTTCAGCCATGGAATTAGGATTTCCCCCAAAACCTTAATTCATTTTAGAAGATATTAGTATTTAATAACGAACATTTGGACTCAAGATGTTAGCTGAACTTTAAAATGAATCTTAAGTAATCATTTCCCAACCTTAAGTGGAGTAACATAACAGGTAAAAATTCTGAGACATCTCAATCACAAACCAAAATCTATGCCCACTTGCCAACTTTTCCATGGGCCTTCCCTCCATGCTGATGCATTGTGGTGAAGGCTGAGAGCAGGATAGGAAAGCTGACAGAGATCAGCATGATGCCTAGCCCAAGGATGATGCAGCCATCCTCTGAAAACATGGTGCAGCACAAAGACAGAGACAGGAGAGATATTCACCTGAGACTTTCTGTATGGTTACTTACAAAATGATGTGGTGATCAGGAGAACTGACAGAAATCTATGGGCTCCGTGGCAAAGCAAGAAATCTATTGGAAATACTACTGATATAATTTGAGTTATTACAGGATATGACAATAACTCCAAATACATTGTTAGGACAGCAGGACAGAGATATCTTCAAAGTGGCTGGGAGCTGGGGTAGCACTGGAGAGGAATAAAAAATCTCCACTCACACAAAAAGCCTGTGATAGAACTGAAATGCAGAGAAAGAGAATGGGGCAGAAAAAATACTTGAAGAGATAATGGCAATGGACTTACTGAATCTGATCAAAACTTTAACTCACATACTCTATGAAGGTAATAAACTCTGGGAAGGAGAAGTACAAAGAAAAAAACTTGGCTAAAAAGTAATAAAATTATTTACTTAAAGTGTTAATAAAAATGAGAAAAACAACAAAAAGTTAAACTAGAATTCTATATCCAGGAAAAATGCCCTTCAAATCTTAAGGCAAAATAAAACTAATTTCAAACAGAAAAAAAAACCATAAATTATTTCTATTTGGTAATTATTTTTACATGTTCTCCCAATAATAGTTATACTTATGCTTTTGTGTATTAATAGCCCCTAGTTTTCCACATATCCCAATATTTATGCTTTTATGCATTCCCCTTCCATATTCACACTCATTGGCAGAATTTGATAAGAGCTGGCACACAGAGACTCATCGTCTTTGCTTGTTTCTTCATGCAGTCCAGTTCATGTTATAATGAGGTCTGGTTAGACTATGGAATGATTAGAGATCATGTTGGGACATACCCTCGGGGATGACAGTTCACCTTCGGGGCACTCTAGCTCAAGCTAGATTCACAGCTGAATTCAATTATTTGAGTGACCCAAGCAAATATCACTGCTTAGTTGAATGGAATGCAAAAAATCAGTCATTATTGTTTTAAGCTGCTGACCTTTCTAGCTATAAATCCCTGGAGCAGATTTATAGCTAGAAATGGAATCATGTGATAAGGTTCTTATATTGCATATGAAGTAGTATTCTTATCTTGCATTTAAGGTAGACTACGGTAACATAAGAATGAACACTTTAATTACTGGTAACTATTAAAACTACAAAGAGATTTAACAAAAAGAAAAAAAACTCCAAAACAAAAAAGGAGAAAAAAAATAAGATCCTGAGAAATTCCCAATTAATTCAACAGAAGGCACGAAAGAAAAAATAAAGAAAAATGGGACAAGGAAGAAAAAATTACTACCCACGATAGTAGATTAAAAACAAAATATTAATTATTACAACAATAATAAAAGAACTAAGTATTAAATTGAATCTAGAGAATATAAGATTGAACAAAATAGAAAGATTCATTTAGATTTTGTTTGTGGGTGACAATAAGAAATACATTATTTGAACACTAGAGGCCTGATGCACAAAGATTCATGCAAGAATAGGCCATCCTTACCCTGGCTGCCAGCACTGGTTTCCCTTCGGCACCCAGCACCAGGCTGCTTTGCTCAGCCACCACGAAGCATCTGGGCCTGGGGCTGCTTTGCTCTAGCCAATGCCACCACCCATTGGGTGTGTGGTCTGAGCCACACAGTGTGGCCTCTGGGAGCACACTCCTACCTCTGGTGTGTGTGTTGATGCTCGAAGCATGCCCCCAAACTGGTGTGTGTGTTTGCTGGGTTGGGGGTGGCCCACAGTCCCCTCCTGCCCATCTGCATGTACAGCTCCTCCTGAGCAGTTGTGATGACTGGCTAATTTGCATATTACCTGTTTATATATATATATATATATATATATATATATATATATATATATATATATATATAGATGTTATAATAAACTAATGCAGTAATTTGTTAGAAATTACAGTCTAAATCTTACAAGAAAAGAAGACAGGCTGATAAAATGAGCTAAGCATCCAACTCAAGAAGCTCAAAAATGGAAAAAGAGGAAGTCCAGAGAATGTAGAAGAAAGTAATAAAATAGGAGAAAAAATATAATACCGTTCAATATGTGATTCTTTGAATAACTAAAAAATATACAAATGTCTGCAAGACTGACAAACAAGAGATAGAGGTCTAAAATGAGCAACATTAGCAATGAAAGGGGGTATATTAAGAAAAGGGAAATAAAGGTAGCCAGGCAGAAATACTGTGAAAAACTTTTAGGGACTTGTTCCACAAGTCAGATGAAATGAAAATTTTCTAAAACATAAATTACTAAACTGAATCAAGATGATACAGAAAATCTTTCTGGACTTATGACCATTAAATAAATTAAAATCTAACCTTAAGCCCAGCTTGCATGGTTCAGTGGTTGAGTGTTGATCTATGCATCAGGATGTCACGGTTTGATTCCCAGTCGGGGCATATGCCCGGGTTGCAGGCTCCATCTTTAGTATGGGGTGTGCAGGAGGCAGCTGATCAATGATTTTCTCATCATTGATGTTTCTATTTCTCTCTCCCTCTCCCTTCCTCTCTAAAAATCAATAAAAATATATTTAAAAATAAAATGTAATGTTAAAATTAAAATAAACCTACTTGAGATAGAGAAACCTATAATTGTAATTAAGACTATGTTATATTGACATACAGATAGAGAGGGAAGCAAAACTTAGAACTTTAAAACTGACTCCTTGACAACAATATTTCAAGGGAATAGAATAAATGAGGTCCAAGCAACAGGATGACTAGAACATATGGTGGAAAAGTCAACATTTTTAATCAGACAAGATGGCTTGGAGTCCAACCTTGGGCAACCTCAGGTTTATGTCCTCCAGTTCCTTCAGTTATAAAATGAGATAATAAAACCCAATCGATGTGCAGGTTTTTTGTGTGTATATTGAACAAAAAAAGATCAGTGCTTACTAAAGTCTTAAATAAGTATTGGTACTGTTCTCTTTCAACTTACATGACTGCATACTGAAAAGAGGAATGCTAGATTAAGAGAAGATAGATAGAAAAAAAGGACCATTCACATCTATGCCACTGTTTTTTCTCCTTATTTGTATTTTCTCTCTCCCTTTATGTTTTTAAAGTTACACTGGTTTTAAAAAATAAAAATTGGCAAAGTAAAATCTAGATTTTTGTCTGTAACTCGTTTTCTCTCTGTGTCCTTTACATTTCTTCTCTCCTGTCTCCCTTCCTCCTCACACCCTTCCTTCCTTCGTCTTTTTTTTCCTTTCAGAAAGAGTGATCACTGTAATTTTCATTAAAACCATGTAGCAAGCCATGTTATGAAACCATGCCTTTGGCAAGGGATAGAGGGACTGTGAGAAGTCTCACAGGCATAGTACAATTCAGGAAGCTGCTTTATTGCCGATTTCTTTGCTTGTTAAACTATTCCCAGTCCATAGTTGGGATAATGACTTGCAATGACTATGTTAATTAATTAATTATTTTTGTTTAGAATTTCAAAACATATGTCTTTTATTTTGAAAAGCCCCAATTAATGACTTTAAAAAATAAAATCATTAATTAAATGTCCTAATCAACTAACAGTAACATAAGTAAAGTGAAGAGGAAAAATTGAGCTTTCAGGAAATCGCTATACTCAGTAGACCAACTATTTTGTGGATTCAGATCAAGATCAGAACTTGTCAGCTTGTTTAAAATTCAATACTGGACACCTCAAGCTGTTTCCCAGAAGCCTGTGAGATCATGTGAGATTTCTGAGCTATTCAGCAACTCTGAGGGCCTAAGAATGCCAACCACTCACATGCCACTGTTTTGACAGAGTTAGAGAGACCCTGAATTAACCTTATAAAGATATTCCTGTTTCTTCCTGACAGGGATGGATTTGACATCTTGTGACTTACCATTAGCTGCTTGGTGAGTGTTACAGCTTTGTGAACTTTTCCTAACAAGCTGAGGCAAGGACTTTTCAGAATACATCCAAATTATATGCAGTGATATTTGCTTTTGTGAATAGTAGGTGTGACATTTCTGCCAGGGAGTTTAACATGCCCTGGTGGGGAGATTAACGAGGTGACATCTAATAAGTTAATAATACGTTATTATTATTATTATGCCCCTCTTTGGGTTAACAAATGGGAATAATGACTCAGCGATGTCACTTTTTTTCACATTTATTCTCCTCATTTGCATTCCTTCTAATTTTCTCTTTCCCTCTGAGTCCCACCCAGTACATAAAGAATGAGAGAAAAAAGAAAAAAGAGAACTAGTGTGTATTTTTACTTATTATATACAAGAAACTATGCTCCTTTCACCTTTGTTATCTTATTCACTCCTTTAAAACAGTCCAATGAGATAGTTTATATTTCTTCTTCTTACCATTGAAACAAATACGACACAGAGAGGTTATATCACTCTTCAGTGCCACACAGCTCATGATTGGTGCAGTGGGGATTTGTGTCCCACACTGTGATACTACAGTCTAAACAAAATATTTATTACAGTCTCTCATTTCACACACCTTATTTATCATGCGATATCCTATAGCATCTCAAATATTTAAATCTTATGGACCCTGCCTCTGACTTTGAACATCAAAAACTTTAAGCAAAAAACAATAACTCACACTTCCCAGGTACCAGGCCAGGTTCACTCTCTAACAGAAAACTTTTGAAATGAGTAACATCTTCATTTTAAAAATAAGGATTCCCTGGTTTATGTGCCTCAGTGGTTGGGGTGTTTGCTATGCACCAAAGGTTTAATTCTCAGTCAAGGGCACATACCTGGATTGCAGGTTTGATCCTTAGCAACCAACCTATGTATCTTTCTCACATCAATGTTTCTCTATCTCTTTTTTTTTCCTCTTTCTGGAAAACAAGGGAAAAAATATCCTGAAGTGAGGATTAAAAAAATAAAAATCCTATCTAATAAAGAGGAAATATGCTAATTGACCATCACACCCTCATAAAGATGGAGGTGTCCACAGCCAATAAGAAAGGAATATGCTAATTAACTGTCATGCCCTCAAAGATAGTGGTGGCCACAGCCACAAGATGGTGGCACCTAGACCCCTTAGCCCTGCTGGGAGGCAGGTGCATGGGCCTACCTCTAGGCTGGTCTGGCCACTCTGCTCACCTGCCTTTGGAGTCCCTCAGTCCCCACAAGCCCCCAGGCACCAGGACCAACCCAAGGCACAGACAAGGCTTGGATGGTGGCTGCCCTGTCGCCCAGAGCCAGCCAGAACAAATGACTGAACAAGCAGGCTATGTGGGGTGACCAGGCTGGCAGGGGGGTTTAGTGAGGGACTACCAAATTACTGAACAGCAGGCTGTGTGCAGCATCCAGGCCAGCAGGGGGGCCATGAGGGGCATCAATGACAGCAGGGGGGCCATGAGGGGCAACCAGGCTGGCAGGAGGGGCATTTGGGGGTGACCAGGCTGGCAGGGGGGCAATTAAGGATGATTAGGCTGGCATGCAGAGGCAGTGAGGGGTGATCAGGCTGGCAGCGGGGGGGGGGCAGTTAGGAGTGACCAGGCAGGCAGGCAAGTGTGCAATGAGAAGCCAGCAGTACAGGATTGTAAGAGGGATGTCTGACTTCTAGTCAAGACCGGCTTGTCGGACATCCCCCTGGGAGTCCTGAATTGGAGAGGTTGCAGGCTGGGCTGAAGGGACCTCCCTCCCCATGCTTAAATTTCATGCACCGGTCCTCTAGTGTTAAATAAAAGATGAGGACAAAATATGTACTTATCCAAGTGTACAAATTTAAATGTTGGAACTAGATTTGACCTTTTAACTATCATGCAACACACTGCCTCTGCTATGTAATACAGTAGAAATGTAGTTTAAACAGTGGCCAAGCATTTTAATTTACATTTCCACTCACATTACTTTAATGATAATTTTTCTGATAAGATAAATAATATCATGACATCTAGGCAGCATCTCAGAGTGACTGCAGCCTAAGCACACACTGAGCATCAGAATGAAAGGTTTTTCTTTTATAATTAAGCTCGCGTTTTCAGCTAAAAAAAGCATTGCAAATTCATGTAGGCCTCGCTAAAGGCAAAGGGGGACATGAAAATGAACTCTGTAAACTGGTTTGATACCAGGAACACAGTTCCATATTTCAGATTCTAAAATTGTTACCAGATTATTATTACCCAAACATATTATCAAGCAAAAGGAAGCAGTTTCAAACTTTCCAATAATTAAGTTTAAATTTTTTAAAGTTATTTTCAATAAAATTAATACATGATAAATAGAAAAAGAATCAATAACCTCAACAGTTAATAACTTTTAATATTTTGTTGAATTGTTTTCTCTTTTCTATGTTCAATTTATAGTAGTGAAATCACACTGAATTTGTGGTTTTGTTTCATAGTTGTTCAGTTAGTTTTAACAAATAGATTTCTAACAAATGGATTTCCCTCCTTGCTTAGTTATCTATTGCTTCATAACAAATTGCCTCAAAACCTAGTTGTGTTAAAGAATAAAAATGTGTTTGGTTAAACTGCTGAGGGCCAGGCATCATTTGTGTAGCTGGGTGATACTTGCTCTGGGGTTTCTCCTAAGATTGCAGTCAAGATGTTGACCAGGACTTCAGTCACTTGCCGATTTCAATGAGAATGGAGGGTCTGATTCAAAGGTGGCCCAGTGATGGGTGTTGGCTATGGGCAGGAGGTCTCAGTTCCTCCCTATGAGCATCTTTCTGCAGGACTGTCCTCATAGCATGTCAGCTGACTTCCCCCAGAGTACCAAAGAGTATAGAGGAGCCACGGTGTCTTTTTGGATCTAGCCTCACAAGTCACACTCCATCATTTCTGCACACTCCTTTTGATAAGATGTAGGTCAGCCCTGTTAGACATGTCAGGGGCCTATATCGTTTGAATCCCACACACAGATATCATTGTGACTCAACGTGGCAGCTGGCTATGATGCTATTAGTAACAATTCTTATAACTCTTCAACATTGTGGTATAAAGAAAAGTTCTTGTTTTCCAGGACATGGCTTTTCCAACTTAGAGCTGAAAATAAATATGGGTAAACATATACCATTTTAGGTTCAAGGAGTACCCAGACTTTGACAAGAGACTCCTGCCTCCCATGAGTCCTCTGGGGGTTGTTATTTCTCACAACTGGTGTCCCTGCCTTCCCCCATTATTTCTTAAGATCACTGTATTATTTCCCAGGAGACTGTCCTTCTGGGGGCACCAAATTGGAGATGGGGTTGGACCCTTGTCCTCAGGGCCTGTAGGGTCTCATCTGATCCCTACTGAGTGCTTAGGAAACAACAGATGGAAAAGGTAAAAAGACTTCACCTCATGTCTCTCTTTTCCCTATTGCAATCCTCACAAAATAAGATGAATATATTGAAGAAGAGGAAGGGTATGTGTGTGAGAGTAAATCAGCAGCTGTATAACCTGCCCTTTGGAAGTGTTCAGTGAAATCACAAATGACATCCAAATATTTTGTATCAACATGCATTGGTACTTATTGCGGAAAAGAGGAACACATCCCTCATTCTGTTGCTTTAAAATCCTCTATTAGAACATCTTGAACTGTAAGGATATGAAAAGAGAAACAGAGAGAACATATAAACATGACAATAAGGACATATTTTCCCCTTGCTTCCTTTGTAACAAATCTCTTGGTAACTCTGAGCATCACACAAGAGACAAACATCATATCTGTTGCAGATGTATTAGCTTTGATGAGTTTTGTAACCTTGCATTGATCAAAGGATTACAGAAATTTAGGTTTACTCTTGCTGAGAGAGCTAATGGGACATTTGGGTCAGTCACTTGACAAATAACACCCATTGTTGATTACACCTATTTTCACTTAAAACTATGGACTTGTTAGAGGGATCTAGTTGAAGGTTCTAATAAGGACAGTGTGGGTTTAGAGTCCTGAATCAGAGAGTCAGGGCCTCAGAGTCAGTTGTATTTAAACTTTTGAGTTCTTGAAACAAGATGTCTGATAACAACTTGGTTGGTTCATTTTTTCAGAATTGGACTTAGCTTTGTTATCAAAATGTAAATGCATGCATATCAGACACTCAATAGGACTCCAGAAACAACTTTCACTCTGAAAGTCCAAGAAGTTCAATGGATAAAATAGGAATGTAAAGGCAGATCATGAAAAGTTGACATTAGTTTTTGTTTTATTTTTTTAATTAAATTTTCTCCCTCTGGATTTTAATTATTTTTTTATAGTTTTACTACATAAGAAGGTAAAATGGTATTTTCTGAGACAGACAAAGCATAATAACAATAATTGCAATCACAAATATAGTGCAGACTGTATGCTAGGCATTGTCCTAATTGCATTTCCTATGTTATCTCCTTGAATCCCCTCAAAACCCTATGATTTTTAACCCTATTTATAGAGAAAGAAATTGAGGCATTGAGTAATTAATTTGTCAAAGGTCACACAGCTGCTAAGGAGTAAGATAGGATTCAAAAGATGAGTTTCTGGGCCCAAAGTCCATGTTCTTAAGCATCCTATAGGCTACCTCTCAATTACAGAAAAGATGACTCATAGCAAATGGATAGAGTTCTTGGATCTAATTCATGTAATGACTGGCAAAAAGCTCACAGTGGCTATATATTTAAGTGCCTCATTCTGCCATCTTTAAAATTTTTAAAAACACTTTGGGCAAAAATTAAGCATTTTAGGCAAATAGTGATACACAGGAGACAGGATGTCTTTATCTTAGGGACCAACATCTGTAATGTGGGTTCTTTCTCTGTCTTCTGGATGACCTCCCCACCTTCTCCCCCCTCCCACCTCATACATAACATCAGCAGAGGGATTACTCTATCCAGTGAAAGAATTCTGGAACCAAAAATAGCTCATATTTTTTGCTATATCCTCTTGCACGAAGTCACTAATTTGAGAATAAATGCCTTTTTGTTTTTGTCACAGCAGCCTAAGGAAATGTCAGTTCTGAACACTACTTGGATTTGTCTTCCCTCAGTCTCTGAGCTTGCAAATGAGGGCAAATATACAAATCATTACATTTAAGAGAAGACAGATCTCTTATCAGTGTCAGAAAAAGTGGAAACTAAAAGCTCATAAAAATGCTAATGATCATGTCTCTCCCAAATGCTCTGGTTCAGTACAAAGTTCCTTTTTGATAGCACCACACAATGCTCTCCCCTTTCTTCCCTGCTAATCTCCATTTCTCAGTATGAACATGGAGCAAATAACACAAATCTATAAAAAGATACTTTGCATTCACTTCCAAATATAATCCTTAGATAATAATGCAATTGTTGGGCAAAGTAGTGTGCTTTGCTCATTAGCAATGAACTCAGATGTGAATGTGCCTCTATACCAGCTGGGTCCCCACCCCCCTTACTCTCCACAGCAGCAGTGAGGTGAGCCTGCTGAGCACTTGCTGCAGAGCAAAGGCCACTCTCTAGACACCTCTGTCAGTTTCCATCCTTTGCTCACATTATAATGTTTTTCTGCAGCCATTTCTTAAATTCCAGCCGGGGAGAAATGGTTCTATCGTGTGGCCCTTGTCATCCCTGTAGTGATAAGCCTGAGCTCATGTAAATGAATAAATAGATAGGGCCTATGCAATGAGCCTACCATAGCCATTGAGGAGAAATCTATAGCCTCATCATGTATATACAGACTAATTCTATAAGTTGTTTGAGTCGTATCTATTGACTGACATCTAAAAACATAATTTCTATTGACCAAAGTTGAAAAATGTAATGCAAAATAATCAAAAGTGCATAATTAACTACGAGGAAAGGAAAAGCCATGAGGTAATTTTTATTGATGCTTAGCAATAAGTCTTTTCCCTAGATAATGGGTATTGTCGTGTTCCATGAGAAAGAGAAATTTACTCATCTGTAATTAGTCTATTTTTTTTAAGTATGTCTCCCATAGGTGACTTGAAAAACGAGAATGACCTCATGTATTTTTAAGCCAGGTGATAAAATGAAGGACCTGCTTACAGAACAATGAAACACTACTGTTTGAGGATTTTTGACCTGCTTTCATCCAGAAATTAAATCTGTTCATGGTACTTTAAAAATCTATGGAAAATATAATGGCAGAATAATAACTTCATAACACATTTTGTGACATTTTATTGCAAAATTGAATACAGAGTTCTATTATATTTGAACTTCAAAATTTTGCTTCTATTAACTTTTTGATGAAAAAAGGACATACTATAAAAAATATCGCAATTGAAAAGTACTGTGGTTTTATTATGGGTCCAAAAGATTATTTGTGAACTTAATAAGAACATTTTACATGGATATATGATGATAGTTTTTTTTTTAATTTTCTCTTTTTTTTTTCCTAACCCTCTTTCACAAATCAGAATTAAGAGTGGATCAGGGAAGGGCTATTGACTTGTCCTGGTGAAAGTGGTCCTAAATAAAGTTCCCCAGTTTTAAGACAAATGCAACAAACTCCTAAAATGAAACCTAGTAGAAACATAGTTTTTATAACTGGAATTTGTTTATTGGAACATTAGCTATGTTTTATATGGTTAACACTTAGCAGTCTATAAATGGTCATGTTCCTCTATCTTTTGACTGATTCTGTGAATTTCTTATTCTGTTGTGCTGCTGAATCATATTTTCCTGGCTTCTCTGTTCTTTCCTAATTTCTAAAGAGTTCTTTCATTTCCTTTCTGTAGCAACACAAAATAGAGCTTGTTTTCTTCTCTGAAATTGACCCAGTCATATATACAGGGTAGTGCAAAAGTAGGTTTACAGTTGTACTACAAATAAATAATACAAGAGTCCTATATAATAAAAGTCTAATATGCTAAGTGTCCAATTGTCCAGTTGGCTGTTCAACCAATCAAAACATAATATGCTGCTGAAACCGGTTTGGCTCAGTGGATTGAGTGTCGGCCTGCAGACTGAAGGGTCCCGGGTTCGATTCTGGTCAAGGGCATGTACCTTGGTTGTGGGCACATCCCCAGTAGGGGGTGTACAAGATGCAGCTGATCGATGTTTCTCTTTCATCGATGTTTCTGACTTTTTATTCCTCTCCCTTCCTCTCTGTGAAAAATCAATAAAATATATTTTTTAAAAAAGGTTTTTAAAAAGACAAAACTTAGCTAATGATTTGCTAAGGCTGCTCAACCGATTGCTATAATGTACACTGACCACCAGGGGGCAAACACTCTGACCTGTAAGTTAGCTTGCTGCTGAGTGCCACCAATTGGGACTTAGCAAGCCAGGCTGGACACTCCCTGGAACCCTCCTTAAGTCCCTCCCTGGCTGGCCAAATTCTCACGTCCCTTCCTGGCCCTGACTATGCACTGGTGGGGTCCCTCGGGCTGGCCTGTGCCCTCTTAAAATCCAAGACTTCTTGGGGCATGTTGGAGATTCAGTTTTGGCCCAATCACGCAGGCCAGAGTGAGGGACCACACTGGTGTATGAATTCATGCACTAGGCCTCTAGTGAATAAATAAGAGTACAAGAAGAAACTTTGTGTTTCACATACTCACAACTGTAAACCTACTTTTGTCTGCCCCTATATTGGGCAGGCATCTGTGGACATTAAAAATAGAGTTGTAGAGACTTTAACATTGTTTGACCTCTGGATGGGTTTGCAATGAAGTCAATTGGCCTTAGTGGATAAACTCACTTGAATATAGGACTTCCCAAAAGAGCATAGCTTGCATTTTGCCGGTACATTGCTTATAAAGTAGGAGTATTCTCAGCAAGAAATACCATACAGAGTCTCTAACTTGCAGTCAGACATAAGGTGGAATCAACTAGCTAGTGTTCAGTCTATTCATTGGAAGACCAGCTTCATAATGACCTCAGTGACCTCTGACCCCAAACATATTAACTGCAACTTCATCACAGACCTCAAGTCAGATCCACATTATTTGTTCAGGCCGAAGAAATTGCATCCTATCTATAAAAGAGTAATATGCAAATTGATCACCACTCCAACACAAGAGATGGCTGCCCTCCTGTGGATACAAGATGGCCACCACAAGATGGCCAGGGGGGAAGGCAATTGAGGTGGACCAGGCCTGCAAGGGAGAGCAGTTGGGAGTGATCAAGCCTACAAGGGAAGGCAGTTGGGGGAGGACCATGCCTGCATGGGAGGGCAGCTTGGGGGAACCAGGCCTGCAGGGGAAGGCAGTTAAGGGTGACCAGGCTGGCAGAGGAGGGAAGTTGGGGGTGACAGGCCCTACAGGGAAGGGCAGTTGTGGAGGACCCAGGCCTACATGGGAGAGCAGTTGGGGAAGGGACCAGGTCTGTAGGGGAGGGCAGTTAGATGTGACCAGGCCTGCATGGGAGGGGGCAATCAGGCTGGCAGGGGAGCAGTTAGGCATCAATCAGGCTGGCAGGAGAATGGTTAGGGGGTGACCAAACTGGCAGGCAGAAGTGGTTAGTGGCAATCAGGAAGGCAGGCAGACAAGCAGTTGGGAGCTAGCAGTCCTGGATTGTGAGAGGGATCTCTGATTGCCTATTTAGGCCCAATCCAGAATGGGCAGTTGGACATCCCTCAAGAGGTCTAGAATTGGAGAGGGTACAGGCTGGGCTGAGGGACACCCCACACCCTGTGCACGAATTTTGTGCACCACGTTTCTACTGTGATAATGAATGTTTATTATTTTAAGCTCCTAGGTTTTTAAATCATTTGTTACATACCAATAACCTTTGTTAAGGCCATGGGAAAGATACTTGGTTCCTTAGCAACGGGACCTGTTTTAAGCCACCACCAACTAAGTGGGCTGAGCCCAGGGCAATGATCAGTGCAAAAGAGAAACAGAGGCACATATGTATCTTAGATCCATGGTGGAACCAATAGATGCAGGTTGCTAAATCAGCTTCTGTAAACTTATAACTCTGAGGACACACAGATATCAAGCGGCAGTGCCATTAAGTCAACATTAGTTCTGTTTAACTTTAAAGATAACACCCTTAAACTGGCATCTTTAGTAGCTTCTAATAATTGTTACCATTTAGTGAGCCAAATTCTGTGCTTACTACCATGCCACATCTTTCTTTCTCTAGAAAAAAATATCTTCTTTAATCCTACGCCTTCTGTAAATAAATAAGTGGAAAGTGCCTTTTGAGAATGTAAATAGGAAAGGAACAATTTAAAGAATTCATCTCATTTTTCATACTCCCCTAAAAATATCTCCCAACTACATACTTATTTTGTTATGTCTAAAAATTAAAGACATGCATGCTGCTGTTAACAGATTTATCAAAGGAATTATTTCCTTTTCTAAATCATTCACTCTGCTCCTCCTTTTCATTAATTTGGATAATGAAACATCACCTTGTTTCCCTCTTTGTAAACATAAATTTGAGAGAAAAAGAAAGCAAAACATGTATCTAAAAACATTTATTGGAAACCAAAGATGGCACGCCCTAGCATTGAAGTATCAGGGAGATGTTGTTAACACCAGGAAAGTGATGATAAGAATTGAAATGCACAGTGAAAAGAAGAGAAAGATTTAGACATGGGCATAGTTGATAACAGTTACTGACACTTTATTTTATAACATATTTGCTATTTAGGTGTGATTTGTTCAGCACTGAAATTTAGGGAATACACAGACCATTTATGTTTATTTATTTTGTGCTGGTGACCCAGTGCATGAAATTTGTGCATGGGGGGAGGGGTTTCCTCGGCTCAGCCTGCACCCTCTCCAATTGGGGACCCCACAGGGATCAGGCCTAAACCAGCAGTTGGACATCTCTCTGGCAATCTGGGACCACTGGCTCCTAACTACTCACCTGCCTACCTGTCTGATTGCCCCCAACTGCCCTCCCCTGCTGGCCTGATCTTGCCCAGTCTCTGTCTCTCTTTGTTTTTCTCAGCAGTCCTCCAGGCCTCCCTGCTTCCCTGTGTCCCTCTTCCTTTTTCCCAGCTGGGAGCCGGAGGGGACAGTGGGGGCTGCCCTACCTTCTGCCCACCCTCCCTTCCATTCAGGACTCTTCAGGCCCAGTCTGTTTTGTTTCCTCATTCTGAGAGAGGCTTTGAGAGCAAGCTGGGAGGGAAGGAAAGAAAGGGAGAAAAAGCTGTGTGCTGGTGGGCACTGTGTGTCTGTGCGTGTGTGCGGTTGTGAGTGAGTGTGAGTGCCAGCTCTGCCTCCCCCGTCCCCATCTCCACTGCCATAAGTCCCCACTCACCAGAGCCTGCTGCAGCCTGGGTGTTAGGCTGAGTCTCTGGTTGTTCTGAATATGACAGAACTAGGTTTTTTTTTTTATCTATTAAGATTTTGATGAAAAACATATAACTTTCCATCTTTTTTTTCAATTATAGTTCACTTTCAATATTATTCTGTATTAGTTTCAGGTATACAACATAGTGGTTAGACAATCATGTACTTTATAAAGTGGTCCCTCTGGCCCATTCATAGCTATTAGAATATTATTATTATTATTATTATTATTAGTAGTAGTAGTAGTAGTAGTAGTAGTAGTAATTCTTATTGACTAAAGTATTACACATGCCTCCCCCCACTTTATAAGGTTATTTTAAGGGATAGAGATTAAGCATATCACCTATCCCATCAAATTTTTCTGAAAGCTCCACCTCTATTGAGAACAGATATTTAGCAGGAAACTATAAATTGTCAAGTTTTAACTTGTGTGAAGTGAAAAAGTTTTCCTGTATTAACTTTATACGGCACTGCTTCAGTTTCCTCTCGGGGTGGAGATATCCCTGCCCAATGCAACAGGCACACATATAGCAACCCACATACAAAACACACACATTTCTTGTTCCTCTTCCCTTTTTCTCCTCTTAACTTTAGAATTGGTTGGCTCCATTCTCTACAAAATACACAATGAAGAGACTCTCACAATTGTCAATATCCGAAACACATTTTCTCTTGGCTGTGGTCAAATAGGTATCTTTACTGGGAATGGGGAAATAGCCCAGACCCCTGTCGTGCCGACTTGAACATTTACTTGGTATAAACTTAGTTTCCTTAATTCAGCATCCAAGGATTAGATATTTTCAATATCAGGATATTCTTTCCCTTCTAAAGTGAAAGTGACCTTCTGTCTTCAAAATTGTCTTCCTGTGCAGTAGATAATGAAATTCATGCAACTTTAAACGTTAATAACATCAGAGGCACCTGTGATAAAAGCAAGAGTAAATGGTTTGAGAAAAAGTAACAGTAATATTTGCACATCCAGGCTGTCATGTCATCAATATTAATTCTAACTTATGTTTCACTTAATTTCCCAAGTTGTTAAAACATTTTTGACTGCAGTTGAATGAGTCTAACCATCTTACTCTTGCTTCTGGTCCCGAAGTTATCCAAAGAATTCTGGTTTGGATGAGTTAATATATATTTACTAGTACTGTTTGCTTACCTATTAGTACCATTGAAGTTATCAAGATGCAAAGTTGTTTGAGAACTTAATATTTTGGGCCATTAATGAAAAGAAAACCTGCTCTTATTGAGAAAATAAAACATTAGTTCAGGAAGTGATAAAAACTGTGAGGGAGCATATCTTATATAACTTCTTTTATTGACAAACAGACATAATAATTAAAATGAAGAAGGCTATTGATGGGAACAGTATCATAAAGTTATTATTGACTTAAGGTATAAGTTAATTGTTGATTTCTAAGATTTCCTGAATTTTTTTTTGGTAACAATGCATACTCCTCTACACACCCCAAATGAGAATTTACCATATCACAAAGTAGTCCTTCCAATATGCTCTGATCAAACTCTGGACCCAAAAATTCAAAAGTTTCAAAACTTCCCAGCAATACTATAGCTGGCCTGTGCTATCATCTTACAAACCAGATAAAAACTCTCTCAAATTAACCAAACTGCCTTGATAGGACTTAAAATTGTCATTATTTATTTTTGAATCAAACTTTATTTTGAAACCTAAAATTGTCTAATTCTGTCATCTGTTGGAACATCTTTACACTCTTCTATTCTTTGTTGATTTTATAATATTATTCCTATGTATGTCTAAGTCCACTTCAGTAGATGGTAAGCTTCTTTTTTAAAAAATTATATATATATATACATATATATATCTATATACATATATATACATATATATACATATATATATATACATATATATATATATATATATATATATATATATATATATATATATATAATTGATTTTTGACAGAGAGGAAGTGAGAGGGATAGAGAGGTAGAAACATTAATGAGCGAGAAACATCGATCAGCTGCCTCCTGCACACCTCTCACTGGGGATATGTCCACAACCAAGGTACATGCCTTTGACCAGAATCGAACCCAGGACACTTCAGTCCTCAGGCTGATGCTCTATCCACTGAGCCAAACTGGTTAGGTCTGTAAGCTTCTTTATATGTTAATTGTCTTTATATTCCTCAGTGTCACCGATAACATGCTTTATGCTGAAAATATAGTAGAGTCTAAAATATCATAGCTGATGCAATCAGCTTTATAATTGTAAAGCAAAGGTCATACTTACATTTGTATTGAGCAGTGTAAACATCACATACTTTCCATCAAAATAGAAAGCTACAACATTTCTAGAAGTTCTATAGAGATTTCTTATATGCCCAAAACATTGTGGTCAGCTCTCACATTCGTCACATTAAAGATATTACTTATAAACAACTAGTGGGTGAATGCCAGATGCTGTATGAAATAGAGGTATGCTCTTACAAGCTCCTCTCCTAATATGACATCCTGAAGAAAGGATCCACTTTCTTCAGGAGCATACTTCACGCAATGCTTATGTGACCTCTCCATGCATTAATGACAGCAGGTAAATCACTGGGTTTTGCCTAACAGATTAATTGATTCAGGGATGCAAAGAAAGTACTCACTAAACAATGTGCTATCCTGCCAGCATATTAAGCACACTTAGGCCAAGCAAATGGGTCTAAATGCTTAATTAACTTTTTCTCACCTTCCAAACAAAGAGAACACCAAATGTACAATCAATGGAATCTGTTTAGCCTGAATCTAGAGCCAGTTTGTCTATATCTACCAAGGGTTATCCTTGATTGGACCTAATTAAACACCCAAAATGTGGTTTTTTTGTTGTTGTTGTTCTTTTATTTGTTAGTAGCCTCTCTTTTTTCCACAGGAAGAAATACAGAAACCTCGAAAAAGAGTTAGCTCACCTAATATGCATTTACTCAGCTCAGGTCCATTCAGCAAAAGACTTATGTTCTCTGTCTTCTTCATTTACTAAATTTTAATATAAAACAGAGATAAGTTAATTAGAAGAAATATTTTAATATCACTATTCCATCTTGCTAATGAAAAGAAAATAGAATTCTACCGAGTCTCCTATCAACCTACCCCTACTTCTGTGAGGATCATATGAGATGAGGCATGGGGAAACGCTTTACAAACATTTGGTTAAACTGTGAAATGTTTGCACCTGGCTATAAAGCAAGTTGGGTTCCTGGGCTTAAAGAAACTGGATGGATGCTAGTCTCTAGGGAGAGGAAGCAGGGCTTTCCTACGCGATGTTATTACCTGGTGTTCACAGCTATTTCTGGGTTGGGCTGGACTGTGGTTCGCATTTTTCACCAGCGGGTATTGGCAGTGTTGGCTGTGATTGGGTGGAGTGTTGCTCCAGGGTGGTGGCGGGACCTGTGTCACACTTGGGGGAAGCCAAGTGTTGGCTTATAGGCGTCAGGTCCCTGATGTCATTTATTTTTAAACGGCCAGTGCATCATGGCATCTCTTGCATTGAGTGTCTGTCCCCTGGTGGTCAGTGAGCATCATAGCAACAGGTCAGATGGACAGACATTTAGCTTTTTATATATATACTAGAGACCCATTGCAGGAAGATTCCTGCAAGAATAGAGCTTCCTGCAGCCTGAGCAAAGCACCCTCCCATCTCCACTGCCTTGCTCCCGTCTCTGCTGCCTCTCTCCCATCTCCACTGTCTCACTCCAGTCTCTGCTTCCTTGCTTCCTTCTCTGCTGCCTCTCTTCCTCTTGTCTCCTCTGCCTTATTCTGTCCAGTCTCCTCTGCCTTGCTCCCTCCCTGCTCCCCCACCCCACTTGCTTATTTATCAGCAGCTTTGCTCCCTTCTACAGTGCTTGGCTTCCTTCTATGCCATCTTCTGCATGCAGATATGCAAATTAACTACCATCTTGGTTGGGTTAATTTGCATACTCACTCTGATTGGCTTATGGGGCGTGACTTTGTGGGCGTGACTTGTGGGTGTAGCAAATGTATGGTCAATTTGCATATTACTCTTTTATTATTATATATATAAATGCTGATGATAATGACAAATGATAGATAGTTAGATGATAAATAATACTTACGTAACATTTACTATATGCCAGGTACTGTTGTAATTGCTTTAAAAAAAAGCAATTCTCATGCCAACTCTATGAAGATGACATGATTACATTCATTTACCAAGCAAACACATTGAGGCACAGAATAGTTGAAGAAATTTTCAAGGTAACACAGGTAACAAATAGAGGGCACTGGATTTAATCCCACAAAATCCAAGTCCTTGAACTGATCCATTGTACTATACTGATTGAAATGAAAACAGACCAAGCATATTGGTGTCAGGTGGTCATTAACCCTTATCTCCATGAAGAAAGTTTATAAGGCAGAATTGAGACAGAATAAGAAAAATATTACTTTCTATTGGCTTCTTTTTCTTCCACATAAACATAAATACAGACAGCTAAGATTTCCTTAGTGCTTTGTCATTACAAGGAAAAATTCTTGGGTTGAGTTGAGGTTCGGGGCAGTTGGAGAAATCTGTGTCATCAGAAGACTAACAAACATGCTTTGCCTGTGGAGGGATGAGGACACGTATGTAATACCTTAATTAATAAATAAATTTAAAAAACGCTTTGCCTGTTTGGGCAAATTTCTTTTTATCTAAGATTATTTTCCAACCTGCACTTTAAAATTTAACTCTATTTGTTTTATATTAAAATGTAGTGTCAGAAGAAGACAGAGAACATAAGTAACATTCTTTTGCTGAATGGAGCCTGAGCTGAGTGAATGCATATTAGGTGAGCTAACTCTTTTCAAAGTTTCTGTATTTCTTCCTGTGGAAAAAAGAGAGGCTACTAACAAACAAAAGAATAAACAAAACACATTTTGGGTGTTTAGGTCCAATCAAGGATAACCCTTGGTAGATACAGACAAACTGGCTCTAGACTCAGGCTAAACAGATTCCATTGATTGTACATTTGGTGTTCTCTTTGTTTGGAAGGTGAGAAAAAGTTAATTAAGCATTTAGACCCATTTGCTTGGTCTAAGTGTGCTTAATATGCTGGCAGAATAGCACATTGTTTAGTGAGTACTTTCTTTGCATCCCTGAATCAATTAATCTGTTAGGCAAAACCCAGTGATTTACCTGCTGTTGTTAATGCATGGAGAGGTCACATAAGCATTGCGTGAAGTATGCTCCTGAAGAAAGTGGATCCTTTCTTCAGGATGTCATATTAGGAGAGGAGCTTGTAAGAGCATACCTCTATTTCATACAGCATCTGGCATTCACCCCAGTGGCCACAGGACGCCATGCTTATGGTAAGGTTGCTGTTGTATAACAAGTGATTTATAAACTCCATCTAGGATATATGCAGGAAATAGCCTCCAATGCAGGAAAAAAAAGGGAAACAATTGATTTTAAAACAACCAAATCAAATAAAAACTCACTACTTTGGCTTATCACTTTAAAAATCAAATTAATACCTTCTATTTATCCATTCAGTGGTGTTTCAGGTACTGGAAATAGAATAATGAATAATTGTCCATTTAAACATAAAATCTGACTTTAAATTGTTTCAGAATGAACCCAGAACTCAGACTATAATAGTATCTGGTTGTGTTTTTTATTTTTCTAAATATTCAATATATGAAATGCATTTCAGTAGAGTAGATAACTTACAGGCATTGTGTTGTGTCTGTTATATAAATTATTTTTATTGTTTCACATAACCATTTATTATGAGTTTTGTTATCTTAATTTTACAAATCATGAAAATGGTGTTCAGTAAGAGAGAGTGAACTTTCTATAAAATTGTTGCGACTAGTACTTAAATACCATAGGCCTCAAATACCATTAATGCACAGCAATTTTATTTATGGCAAATGTTCCTTTGTAGTGAGGCCAAAATAAAGCTCATTTACTTCTGTTGTGGTTCATCAGAAGTGTTTTTCTAAATAAATTTCTTCTCAACATTGTCAATCACAGTTATGCCTTTAAAATCTGCACTAGAATTTTTTGACCCTCTTTAGCATCTGAAATTTCACTATCACATTTCATCTTCAAAGGAAGATTTCCATTCTTATGTAGAACCCCAAAGCACTAGAGAATAGATTCTGTCTTATAGTGAATAGAATTTTGTTGACATTTAGAAGTCAGAACTTGTATCTTTCTTTTAATAATATACATTTAAATTGCACCATTTTCTGCTGAAAGAGAGAGAGAGAGAGAGAGAGAGAGAGAGAGAGAGAGAGAGAGAGAGAGAACTGAATTGAGTCCCTTGAATTAACCCACATAGTTAGGTTTTTCAGATCCATCACATAGCCTAATAAGGCAGAAATTTACTTTTAGTTTAATCTCCTTGTTAAGTTCCAAAAGGCAGTCATCAAATTCTAGTGATCCCCCCCCCCCATATCATTTTTCCAAAGCTGTATTTTCAATAAAGCTTCTTTGGATTAATGAAAGTGCCAGAATTCTTTCTTTTCTATTAGACCTTATTTTCCCCAAAAATGATGTTCAGGAGAATGATAATAACTGAACTCAGTTTCTGAGAATTTGCCAACATTTTTTAGAGGGAATGTGATAGTCTAGGCCTACAATCATTTCCACATGTCCTCGGTCAGAAACTGAGGGAAATAAGTGCCAATCCCAGTTGCCTTATCTTAATATTCAGTGAGCCCAGGAGGTTGCAGACAAATTTATTTTTGATGCAGGAACTGTCATACATCACTACAATTTTTCAGCCCCTTCATCACACTTGCTCAGGACTATACTGAGATAACCAGGATAGCTGTTTTATTCTATGTACTGAGCTCACTCAAAAAAAATAATAAAAAAGATCTATCTTTGACATTGGGGCTCAATTTGGTGTTTCTCTAATTTAGTGGGAGATAATATTTTAGTTGCTATTACCATATCATTAATTCTTACAAAGTTTAATTTGCATGATTCTGTTCTAATCTTTATGGAAAGAAAATGATCAATGGTGTCTGTTTACTTAATCTATAGCTACATCCTGTATAGCCTCCTGGCCTATATTCAATAATAATGATAATAATAATAATAATAATAATAGTATTCTTGTTTACTTTGCATGCTTTGACAGCAGAGAATACAGTCATCATTCAATTTTGCCTTTTGAGGATGAACATAAGAAAAAGTAAACAGCATTGAATAAATGGCATACTCTTAAAAGGTAAATTTTATACAGTGCAAAATCAATTTAGTTGAGGTCACATTTTTCACTTCTACTACTAATAATATGATTTGTGATTCTAACTGAGCACTCATCAACTTAGTCTTTCATTTCAGTTCTTAAAAAAATCTCAGTGCATCGAAGTTGCAAACTCTAGCTTTACTAAAATGCAGGACCTTATATTCTTTTGCTTTTCCTTTTTATGGCAATATTACATGCACTGCCAGAGCTTACTGCATTGCAAAATGCTCAACTTTCCATGCATAAGGCTATAAAGCAAAATTTATTTTGCAGAATATGTCATAACTCATTTGGTAGTTATATCTGATTAAATTTGTACCTTCACATAATTATTAGAACCTAAGATGCATAAATTCCACTTCACCATATGGAACAAATATATGCCTTTAATATATGCCTAAAGTTAAAGACTTGATCAAGCTAGATTTACTTGAAATAAATACACCTTGAAAGTTCTTCTTAAGAAAATGAACATCACTGAAGACAAAGCAAATTTTTCAAGTGCATTTCAACCTGAGCTGGATGTCTTTCTGGCTAAAAGGAAAAAAAAAAAGGTAGAAAATTTATTTCTTTTAAAATTGTGATTATACTTAAAGATTGGTTCTCAGCCTTGTAGAAAAGAAAAACCCTAATTAAGCAGGGAGTATGGCTTGAGGTCTCCTGGGATGGCCTGGTGGTCTTGCTCCCAGGATGAACCACTACTAATGAGTACTTACTCATCTCTTCTGCCCTGGATCAAGGCTCTTTGGAAAGCTCTTGATCTGGAAAAATAGAAGCAATTATTGTATTTATGTTTTGAAAATTCTGTGTGGCAGCCAAGGACAAACTAAAGGTAATGAGATGGACAAAGATTACTTAGGAAGGATGTCTCGGGTTACAGTTGTAAGCATTATAAGTGTAGTAGTGGGGTTGAAAATGAAAAAAGAGTATAAATGTGTGAAGAGATAAGTAGTATCTATAGAAACTGAAAAAGTAGACAAGCTTAAAATTCTTAGCAATCAAGGGGTGTGGGTTTGCCAACCTTTGAGGAGGTTTCATAAGGTAAAGTTTGATCTAGTCTTGCAAGTTAAAGGTTTAAGACCCTCACATGACCAAGTTCACAAAAATAATACACTAATACCAGGGATGATTTAATGGTCCTTGAGAACTCTATCACAGAAAGCAGATTACTCAGTCATATGATCTGCCATTTTCTTTATGTGACTCTAGCAAAATACAGAGACAAGCCATATTAAGATTTCCTTCTCCCTCCCTCCCTCCCTCCCTCCCTCCCTCCCTCCCTCCCTCCCTCCCTCCCTCCCTCCCTCCTGCCTTCCTTTCCTCTTTTCCCTCCTCTTTCATCTCTATCTCAGATTTTCTCTTTTGGTAAGAAAATCATTATTGGAATTAAACTGGGGATCTGTTTCCCCATGAAGTTTTCCCCAGCAGGAAAATCTCATTGTCATGAGCAAGGAAACATTCCCTAAAGAAGTCATACACACAATTGTGTCTTCCCACAATGACAGGTTTATTAAGGGAGACCTCCTCAATAAATCAATAGAGTTACACACAACTTACACACAGAGATGGGGAGCTTACTGCAATGCGAGCAGAACAAGCATCTTGTGAGAAACCCTGGTTGCTGGCTGCTGCATCTACAGACAGAGATGAGCTAAGGCCTCACTCAGAAGGCTGCAGTTGCTGCATGGTCTGATGCAGTGGAAGTCCAGCGGAGCTCCACATGTGAACCATGGTAGAGCCAAGCTTCAGGGTTGGGTGGTTGAAGCTCTGTGTTCTTACAGTCCACAATGACAGGTGATTCCATTCATATGAGTGTCCACATGGAGACCTTATTTGAGTGTCTAGACTTGTGGTTTTGGGCTTTTGGGTCCCTCCCAAGGGAATTCCCATTACACTCTATGACCTCATTTCTGGGCTTCATGCTGAAAGTGACTCCATATTGTCAAAAGGTGCCCACTCTACTTTTGCTGTATTAAAAATAATAATAATAATCACACCATTACTTCAGAAATATGGACTCAAAACAAAGAAAATGATATCATTTGTATATTTACATTAGCCATTGGATTGATTAATACGTTAATCTCAGAGTAATATATTGCCAAAGGAACTAGATGACTAAACATTCTTTGGGCACCCTTGGAGGGCATTGCCAATATTTTTCTCAATTATTCATGTTTTTCTAGGTTTCATTGGATGCCATCCAATGGCACAAAGTTTATAGTAGGTGACTAACAAGGTTTTCTGGTATGGGCACTATTTTATCTCTTAAAAATGACTCTATCTCTGATTTGGTTCAACATGTGTCTCAGAGAACAATTTTATTTACCTAATTTCTAAAATTTTTGAGGAAGGCCACTCTGGAATAATCATATACTTAGTTCAAAGTGGTGATAACAGTAAAGAAAGAGTAAAGATACAGCAGGATTTCAAGGGGGTTCCAGAGTTTTTATTCTGGGAAAATTACTCTTGGAGTACATGATAGTAAAAGAAAAACTATATATCCAAGAAAGGTCATGTATTCTAAACTTTAGTATGTAAATTTTAGTCCTTCTAGAATATCAACAGTATAGACTTAATTTGATAGTTGAAAAAGGCTCTGGAAGTACAGTGTCTTTATAATAAGAGAGTATATTAATATTTTCTTTAGGTTTGTGGTTGGGTCCTATATAGCTTGGAAAGATTTGAGGTGATGATATTTATCTTCAAAGTCTCTTCATAAAGGTGATTGCTTAATTCAGGTTAGGAAAGAAGAGGTATGGGAGAATGTTGACTTACAGTGGTCTATCTCAAGCCCTGGTGACCCATGTGTAAATTTTGTTTTATTTATATAATGTTTTCAAACTTAGATTAGATTAGGTGTATATTTTGCAGGTTGGCATGGTCCCTCCTATTTATGTTTTTCCGTACAGAGTTTATGGTACTCATTTTGTTTGTTGCCTTGGTCTGAAGTTATTAAATATTATGGTCATGGGAAGAAGAACACAGAAAAACGTAATTCCTTGAACATTTAACATCTCAGCAGAAAAACAAGATCTGCAGAAAGTGATTGTGAATCCTAAGAGGGTCACCAGATAGACAGTTGTCATCAGATCCACATGAATAGAAAAAAAACGAAGAAAATCCTGACACTCAGCGTAAAAGTGAATAAAATGAAGACCAAATGTAGAGAAAGTTGTTAGGAGTGTATTGTTGAATCTTTTGAGGGAAATGTCTGGAGTTAATGAGGGATTGAGTCAAATTTTGGACAGATGAAAAATTAATACAAAAGGGGCGGCTAGTAAGAGTGAGTGTAGATAACAGCTACGGGAATACTTGAACACATTTGCAGTCTTTCACTCACACTAACATTTACATCTACAAATTTAACTTTCTACTCAGGTTGGATGTCTCATTAACAACTCACAGGAAATATATCCTAAGTTAATTTTTTAATTATTTTCATGTCAAATGTTTCCTTGACAATATCTCCCATTTCTGTTCACTGCAGCTCCTTTCCCAATTGCACAGATCCAACAATGAGTGGGAGAGCTGTTGAAAAAAAGGACGACACTTACCTCACAAGACCTAAGTTAGTTTGTTGTGGGGCTTAAGGAATAATCACAGTGGCAACAACAAAACCCTCCAAAATGGCCTGCATAGAAAGCAGTGTAATCCAGGGATAGCCAGGTATTGATCCAAAACAAAACAAAAACAGAACCATTGAGAAGAATTTAAGAGTATGTTATAGTTTAATGATAATAAACTTTAACTTATAGACAGTGGAAGTGTGGATTTAAATAATTACATATACTCAGTGGAGTGTGTGAATACACCTATGTACAAGCACCATGTATTAGCTATGGTCTCGGGCAATGTGCATAACCTACTTGTGCCTCAAAATATTCAGTGTAAATTGGGATAAAGAGAGAGCTACCTCACAGTTGTTTCTCCGTGCCCCTCTTGCCCCGACTATATATATGAAGCTCTAATAGCAGCATCAGAAATACAGAGTGGTGGGCTCTCAAGAAATGTTACCTATTCTTTGGTATCTGAATAAGTCTGTCATTCACACAGGATCTTATCTCCCTCTCCATT
The DNA here is from genome assembly GCA_027563665.1 of Antrozous pallidus. Lineage (NCBI taxonomy): Eukaryota > Metazoa > Chordata > Mammalia > Chiroptera > Vespertilionidae > Antrozous > Antrozous pallidus. Next base: position 149,467,362 of record CM050508.1, on the reverse strand, counting down.
TCTCCAATGTTGATTATGTATTTCATACATTTTAGCATTATGATATTTGCATATATCATAATTCTCCCAATGTTTTAAGTTCTTAGAAGACAAAATTTTACCTTTTTGTGTGCCATTTATTACCTCACCCACACCAATGCTTTTTGAAAATCCTCACCCAAGGATATTTTTTAAATTAATTTTCAGACAGAATGAAAGGGAGGGAGAAGAGGGAAAAAAAACAAAACATTGATGTGAGAGAGACATATCCATTGGTTGCCTCCTGTCCTTGCCCCGACCAGAACCCAGGACTCTTAAGTCTCTGGGCTGTTGCTCTAACCACTTAGCACAGACAGGCCAATACCACACAAATGCTTTTATTTTTTAAAATTATATTTTACGATTTTTTACAGAGAGGAAGGGAGAGAGATAGAGAGTTAGAAACATCAATGAGAGAGAAACATTGATGAGCTGCCTCCTGCACACCAATGCTTTTAATAGACTGTTTTATTAATAGCCATATTTCACTGCCCCTGGGGAAAACTTGGGAAACTTATCTCTTAAATTCTCAATTTACCCCATTAAGTAATACCCACTTTGTAGGCTTTCTGTAAAACAATTTTTAAAATCTTGCACAGGGTTGAGCATGTATTAAATATTACATAAGTGTCTGTTCCTATCTTTTATATATTGCTTTCACTAAATAATCGTTGATGGTGGTAATGACTATTATTTTCTAAGATCTAATTGGTCCAGAGGAGAGCATAGACAATGAGTAAAAAGGAAATGGATATGACTGGAGGAACCTAAAGGAAGAAGCTACCTCACTATAAAAGTGATTGTGAATCCTAAGAGGGAAACCAGATGGACAATTGTCCCCTTTTATTAACTAACCAGGGGCCCAGTGCATGAAATTTGTGCACTGGGGGTGGGTGATCCCTCAGCCCAACCTGTCCCCTCACACATACTGGAAGCCCTCTGGCCAAGGCTTTAGGCCTTGGGCACACAGCCATTGCCCTGCAATGGGGCAGATGGCTAGCTTCATCCCAGACCCGTCCCCCACACTCCTCTGGCCCGGACCTTAGCCCCAGCCAGCTCGCCCCTGGCTAGCACGCACCTCAGCCACACCCCCAGATCCCCCCAGGCCCAGGCCACCTCGGCCATGCCCCCCAGGTCCCACCAGGCCCGGGCTGCCTTGGCCATGACCTCCCTTAGGCCCCACCAGGCCCAGGCTTCCTCAGACACAACCCCCAGGCCATTCCAGGCCCAGGCCGCCTCGGCCACTCCTTCCAGGGCTCCCCAGGCCCCTAAAGGTCTCCCAGCCCCAGGCCACCTCAGCCACACACGCCCAGGCCCTCCAAGGCCCCATCCGCCTCGGCCAGGCCTCCCCAGGCCTGGGCGCCTCAGATATGCCCTCTTGGGCTCCCGCAGACCCAGGGTGCCTTGGCTACACCCCCTGCAGCCCAGGTCACCTCAGACACACCCCCCAGGCCTGGGCCACCTCAGCCATGCCCCCCCCAGCCATCCCAGGCCCGGGCGGCCTCAGCCACACCCCCAGGCTCCCCCAGGCCCTGGTTGCCTCAGACATGCTCCTCAAGGGCCCCCTAGCCCCAGGACACCTCGGCCACACACCCTCATGTCTGGGCTGACTCAGATATGCCCCCCCCAGGCCAGGACTGCCTTGGACATGCCCCTCAGGCCTGGGCCACATCAGCCATACCCCCCACAGACCAGGCTGCCTCAGCCACGGCCCCCCCAGGCCTGGGCTGCCTCAACCATGCCCCCCAAGCCCAGGACACCTCAGCCACTCCTCCATGCTCCTGATTGACTGGTGGGCATAGCTGGTGGGCGTGGCTTGTGGTATAGTGAAGGTACGTCTAATTTGCATATTACTCTTTTATTAGATAGGATAAGAATAAATTATAAGAAAAAGTTATTTTAGGTGTGATGTGACATCTTTCATTATTTAAAAAACCACATTTTCTGTATCCATATGATGTTTTCTATGGTAGCATGATAGTTTCAAACCTAGGAGTATCTTTTGAAGAGAGTTCCTCAATTTTAGGATAATCATCCAAAGTTTTGTCTCAGTAATAGCTTCCTCTTCACCTGTCCCCAGTCATGAAATCCATGGAAGGTCACCTTAATCCACAAGCTTTCTGTCTCTTTTTTTTGAACCAAGTGGTAATCCTGTTCCTGGAAGTGGGGAAGGTGAGCACTACCTGCCAGTGAGGTGGGTTAGCAGCTCCTATGCCCTGAAAGCATGGAGTTCTCTCCTGGCAGCAGCACAGGCAGGCTAAAGTGAGAAATCCATTACAACAACATGCTTTCTGAGGAAAGGGGATTACAGGTAATTTTCTTTTATTCCCTAGCAACAGGGTTTTAATACAGTGCTGAGACAGTAGTTGAAAATCAAATACCTCATTGAATTAAGATGAAAAACAAATGAATTGTCTTATTCCTTTTTCAATGCTTTGGAAATGTGGAAGTTAGAGGATTTTTTTTTCTTCTTTTTAGTGAGTAGTTCAGTGAGTCATTTTTTGAACATTCGATTTACTTCAATATCTAGAAAGCACATTTTCCCCAAGGCATGATACAATATAAAAAATTGTAAATTCCATAAAATTTACGTTAATAGGGTTTTGAAAACAGAACACCTAAAAATTACCCCATACTCTAGGAAATATACATTCCAATGAGAATATACTTGCACTTGGAATCACACATTTATGGAGTCCATCAGTGAATTTCTTGTTCTGAGGCAAGGCTAAAAACATTTAGAAAAATTGCAGCAGAGATGTGTTTTTGTTCTCCATTACTACTTCTTCTTTGGCACGTTTCCTGTTGATTGGCGATTAGTTGATCTTAACAGTTTTTTGCTCTCAGTCATCTCACTTTTTATTGGCCTGTCGTCATTATATAAAGTGATTCTGGAATAATAAGTAGACAGCACATCCTGTTGATTATTGTAGATGAACAGCCAACATTCTCCGACATTCCTTCTATTGTTATATATGTGAATCAGTAAAGACTGCATGATATACCAGAAAGTTTAATGAACCAGAAGTCATATTCAACTTGTCTACATTCAAAGAATGTCACATATTCTTTTTAGAGATTAACATTTCAATTTAAACCATTGGAAAGCTTAGTTTAGATAACATTTATGGTTCAGACCAATTCTAAAATTCTGTTACACATAAACACACACACACACACACACACACACACACACACACACCTCCACACATACAAGCTATAATGTAGTAGCTTCTTCAGAGTATAGTATGTATGTTACCAGCACACAGAAGATGATAAATAAATATGTGTTGACTAATTGAAAGATATCTTCTGCAAATGTGTATTTTTTTTAAACAGAAGGGCTTACTTTTTTAAATCTTTATTGTTCAGTTTATTAATTACATTGTTCACCCTTTCCCCCCCTATAGCTTCCCTCCACCTGGTACCCATCCCATCCTCTGCCCTTACCTCCCTCCCACTGTCCTCTTCCATAGATTTATGATTTTTGTCCAATCTCTTGTTGCACCTCCCAAACCTCTTTTCTCCCCAAGAATTGTCAGTCCATTCCCTCTCTATGCCCATGATTCTATTATATTCACCAGTGTATCCTGTTCATCAGATTTTTAATTCACTTGATTTTTAGATTCATTTGTTGATAGATGTGCATTTGTTGTTCATAATTTTTATTTTTACCTTTTTCTTCTTCCTCTTCTTAAAGAATACCTTTCAGCATGTCATATAATATTGGTTTGGTGGTGATGAACTCCTTTAGCTTTTTCTTAGCTGTGAAGCACTTTATCTGACCTTCAATTTTGAATGATAGCTTTGCTGGGTAGAGTAATATTGGTTGTAGATTCTTGCTATTCAACACTTTGAATATTTCTTGCCACTCCCATCTGGCCTGCATAGTTTCTGTTGAGAAATCTGCTGACAATCGTATGGGTGCTCCCTTATAGGTAACTAACTGTTTTTCTATTGCTGCTTTTAATATTCTCTCTTGTCTTTTGCTCTCGGCATTTTAATTATGATATAATATTGTCTTTTGCTCTTGGCATTTTAATTATGATATGTCTTGGTGTGGTCCTCTTTGGATTCCTATAGTTTGGGTTCTGTGAGCTTCTTGGACTTTTAAGTCAATTTCTTTCACCAGGTGGGGGAAGTTTTTGGTCACTATTTCTTCATATAGGTTTTCATTATCTTTCTCTCTCTCTTTTTCTGGCACCCCTATAATTTGGATGTTGGTATGCTTGAGGTTGTCCCAGAGGCCTCTTACACTATCTTCAATTTTTTGGACTCTTTTTGCTTCTTGCTTTTCCGGCTGCCTTTGCTTCTTTGTATTTCAAATCTATGACTTGGTTCTTGTGGTCCTCTATACTGCTTTTAGTTCTTTGTATAATATTTTTTATTTCAGTCAGTGTATGCTTAATTTCTAGTTGCTCCTTTTTCATATCCTTGAAAGTCTCATTCATATCCTCGAGGGTCTTGTTCATATCCTGGAGGGTCTTGCTAAGATCCTCAAAATAACTAATTTCTTCAAGTGTTATTTATGGGCTTCAATTCTTCGTGCATAATTTCAGATCTGCTACAAGGTGGATGCTGATATATTAAGCTCTCAAAATGGATGTTTAATCGGAAAACCAACAGACCAGTAAGTAGAGTGGTGTTGGCTGTATCTCCTCTAATGATACATTTATAGTGCATAGCTGATTAGCACTATGCTATGACTAGTAAAAAGGGGTAAATAACCTTCTATTTTTAGTTCTTTCTGAAGGGCTAAAACATTTTATGCTAAATTGTTTTGGAGCCCAGCTTTGTATTTCTCCTGATTTTGCTGAATGAGTAGAAGCCTGAGATAATAATGGTTTTCATACGAATTTACTCAGTTCCTCTTTCATAACAGTATCAACATTGTCCTCTGTTGGGATCACCAAAGTAAATATAGAATAACATCAAAATGTCAAAATAAAATAGCATAAACTCAAGGTTAAATAGAAAGATCTTCATACCTAACAAGAATTAAGCAAGTCAAACAATAGCATCTACCTTCAGAGTACAGTTAACATTTGACATTGTGTAATATATATATATATATATATATATATATATATATATATATATAATCCAATCACCACTGTAGAACCTCAAGAGAGAAAATATTGACATCATAGTTTGGGGAAAAAAAAAACATGTGTAATTTTGCAGGTAAAGCTTAACTTAACTGGGCCAAGACTTCAGAGTACAAATTGTGTTTTTTTATGTGTTTCAAAGAGACAAAAATGAGGAGAAAGAGTATTATCTCAAATGTATGGGCAAGGTTCCTTCATTTCTACTCATGAAATTTTAGCATAAATCAAAAAGCCAATAGAAATTGATTGAAGTGGAACTAAAGCCAGATGGTGACACAGAGGAGGGAAGAGTCCTCAGCTGGCACTCACTACTACCCAACCATGCCATGATGGTAACACAGGGAGTTGTTGGAAACAGAACTACTCTTTCTCTGTCAAATGCAATTTAGATCATGGCTGACTTAAGGCATATTACAGTTTAGTGGAATTTGCAATGTGTTACTTATATGGATTTATAAATTGCATTAATTTCCTTATAATACACAAAGGCTTTTATTAAAATTTCATTAACTTATCTCTAACATGAGGTAATAAATATTATTGATAATATTGACACTCACCTTTTTTCTTACTCACAAGGACAGAATAACAGCAGGGGATTGCTTTAATCTATCAGCCATTATATGAAATACAAATGCATGAACTTCTAAATAATTTTATCAGTTGCTGAAGCCAGAATATAAACATGAGTTACCATTATCACAATAGCATTAAGTTATCAAGCCCTTGCAATTGGTTGACAGTTAGCCATTAAGCAAAATTATAATACGGGAACATATATGAAAAAAGGATTCTTGTGTATCCTGATTATTCCATAGCCATAATGAAATTTCCCCATGGCAAGGAAATGTTCTCTAGTATTAGATATCTATATCCATCTTGTTAGAAACAGGCCTGAAAGCAGTACAAATTCTAAAACAACAGTGGCAGAAATTAATAAAAAAGTAGATTTCAAATCTAGTGATACATTTTCTTATAAGTAGTTAATAGTAGGTGGTAGAGATAGTTTCTTTATACAAACAAGAAAGTATTATTGATTAAAGACAACTACTTGGAGAAATATATATGTATATACTAGAGGTCCAGTGCATAAAATTCATGCATGGGGGTGTGTCCCTCAGCTCAGCCTGTACCCTCTCCAATCTGGGACCCCTCGAGGGATGTCTGACTGCCCGTTTAGGCCCGATCCTAGATCGGGCCTAAACGGGCAGTCAGATATCCTTCTCACAATCCAGGACTGCTGGTTCCAAACTGCTTGCCTGCCTGCCTCCCTGATTGCCCCAAACCACTTCTGCCTGCCAGGATGATCACCCCCTTACCACTACTCTGCCAGCCTAATTGATGTCTAACTATCCCCTTGCCAGCCTGTTTGCCCCCAACTTCCCTTCTCTGCCAGCCTGGTCACCCCTACCTGCCCTCCCCCACAGACTGGATTGCCCCCAACTGCCCTCCCTTGCAGGCCTGGTCCCTCCCAACTGCCCTATCCTGCTGGCCTGATCACTCACAACTGCCCTTCCTTGCAGTCCTGGAACCTTCCAATGACCCTCTCCTGCTGGCCATCTTGTGGTGGCCATCTTGTGTCCACATGGGGACAGGATCTTTGACCACACGGGGGCAACCCTCTTGTGTGTTGGGGTGATGGTCAATCTGTGTATTACTGATTTATCCTGAACTGTGTCCCAGATCAGGGTGGGGATTCCCTTGGGGCATGAGGTGGCCTGGGAGAGGGGCCTATGGTGGTTTTCAGGCTGGCCCTGCCCCCCAGTGACCCAAGCAGAGGCCCTGGGATCTGGGATTAATTTATGTTCTACAGTTGAAACTTTTTAGCCTGGAGTGGAGCCAAGCCTTCTGTTCGCTCTCTGGTGGCAGCCATTTCTGTTTGGGTTTATTTTAATTCTATAATTGAAACTTTGCAGCCTACAGTGGAGGCCTAGGTACTAGGGTTGCAGAAGCTTAGCTTCCTCTATGGCCCGGGCAACTGTAGACTCTGCTCTCTTTAGCTCCATGGCTGCCGCCATTTCTCTAGGGATATATCTTCTATACTTGAAACTTTGTAGCATTGCGTGGAAGCCTAGGCTGGCAAGGCCAGGTGAAAAGTTGGCTTCCTCCATTGCTGGGGAAACCCAAGCCTCCCTCCTGCTCTCAGTGGCGACAGCCATCTTCGTTGGGGTTTATTTGCATAATTTTCTCCTGATTGGCTGATGGGCATGGCTTGATTGGAGGCATGGTCAATTTGCATACTAGTCTTTTATTAGATACAATATGGGCTGGAAGCACAGAGCTAAGAAAGAGTCAAAAATCTAAGAATGTGCATCATTTTCCCATTACCACTTAAATGTCTGATGTCTGTATTACTATTATTGTAAAATGTGTGCTCATTGAGGACAGTTGGCTAATTGTATAAGTCTAGCAATAGTCTCATGACCAACAATTAAGAAACTGAAAATCAGAATACAATATTGAGAGTTTGACAGTCTTTTCTTGGTTATAAGGAAAAAAGGCCAAAGGCTAAACTCCTCTCCACTAAGTTGCAAGAATTTGTGGGGAAGTGGCAGATTCATGAATCACTCACACTGCCATGCTTTACAGGAGATGAGCTAGGTTTCATGGTGACTAAAATTTATTTCTAGAACCAGGACAAACATTCAGTGTAAGATGCAAAACTCAACTAACTTACCTTTTTAATAACTCTCTCTGCTACTCTCAGCTGTTATTCCCTGTACTGTGTCCAGTGTGTGTTTCAAGCAATCTTTTCAATGAGATTCTTGATACAACTGCATTCTATTAAGATTTAATCATTCATTCATTCACTTTTATGCTAGATAAGAGGATTTGTGAAAGCAAGACACACATAGTCTTTACTCTTATGAAGCTCTGAGCCCAGTGGAGAAGTTTCTAAATGCAATTTCACAGTTATAATAATACTATGAAAAAGGCAGTCAGTCAATTACCAGAAGTGAAAGGGGTAGAGAGAGAAAGTGAACTGGATAAAGGGGGTCAGTTGTATAGAGACAAATGTACACTAGGCCTTTAGTGGTAAACATGCTATATTATAAACAGATATCAAATTATAATGTTGCATGTCTTAAATATAATGTTATAAACCAGTGTTACCTCATTTTAAAAAAAGGTAATGTTATAAAATAAAGTGTAGGCTTCTATGAAAGCAACTTTTACCTTGTGTTTTTTACTTATTTGTGTTTCCTACTATCTGATGGCTCCTGTTTGGTGGGTCTTACTTTAGATTCTACCTATTAACTATGACTCATTATTTAGTTAGAGAGGAAATGCTTGATTGATTTGGTCAAATTAGAGAATCTGTTATGGGAAGATCAAGTATTGCCAGATTGTCTCAAAACCTGTGAATACCTATAAGATTGCTGGCCTCACAAAATTTACTCATTTGTTTGTTTTCAGGATGAAAGGAACCTATTTATAAGAAATTCCTGGAGAGTCTATAGGTGTAGCAAGGATTCTGAGGCTTGCATTGGAAACAGAATATTCCCTATGTGACATAGCCAGTGCTGGAATAAAAGCATCCTGTTTTGCAATGTTTTCTGGCTTTTGGGAATTCTGCTTATAGAGTGTTTAAGTCAAGGCCATTCAGCAGATAAAGACACCTATAATTTGAACAGGAAATATTTAATAGTAAGAAATATTAAATTGATAAAAGGAGTCAACTACTAAAAGGGGTTAAGAGAACACCAAGGAATACAGGGATAGCAGAGTTAGGTAGCTGCATTGGATGTCCCTACAGCACCCTTTGCCATCACTGTACTGCTAGCAAAGGAGAGAGGTTGACAGGGTCCACTTTCAGCATAATAAATCATGAAAAGAAGGGTAGACATAACTTCAGAAGCCAAAAAAAATGATGACAAGCACAGACTCATAATTAGAGTTGAAGTTTTAGCCTTCCTTTTTGCCATGATTTTCGATAATCTTAATGACTTTTTGTGATCATCTGATGAAAATCAGTCTTTATTTAATTTCTATCTAGAAGAATGGTATATTTTATTATTATTTATTCAATATAATAGTGTCTGGAAACCACTCTATGTGATAATACATAATTATGACCCTGTTATCCTGATTGTGTAAGACAAACTTATATAAAAATAACTTTAATAAAATACAAGTCTGTGTGTGTAATTGTTTTCAGTCACTTGGTACACATTGTTCGGCTGCCTATCCTGAGCCATGTAACTCATTATTTCAAAACTAGAGGCCCAGTGCATGAGATTTGTGCACGGGCAGGGGATGTCCTTTAGCCCAGCCTGCACCCTCTCCAATCTGGGCCCCTTCGAGGGATGTCCAACTGATTGTTTAGAGCCGATCCCAAGAGGATTGGGCCTACACGAGTAGTTGGACATCCTTCTCACAATCTAGAACTGCTGCCTTCGAATTGTTCTCCTGCCTGCCTCCCTGACTGACCCTAACAGCTTCTGCCTGCCAGCCTGATCACCTCCTAACCACTACCCTGCCAGCCTAATTAATGTCTAATTGCTCCCCTGCCAGCCTGTTTGTCCCCAACTTTCCTCCTCTACTGGACTGGTCACCCCTAATTGCCCTCCCCTGCAGGCTTGATCACCCCCAACTGCCCTCCCTGCAGGCCTTGTCCCTCCCAACTTCTCTCCCCTGCTTGATCACCAACAACTGCCCTCCCTTGCAGGGCCTGGAACCTCCCAAAAGCCCTCCCCTGCTGGCCATCTTGTGGTGACCATATTGTGTCCACATGGGGGCAGGATCTTTGACCATATGGGGGTAGCCCTCTGTGTGTTGAGTGATGGTCAATCTGCAAATACTCTTTTATTAGATAGGATAGAGGCCTGGTACATGGGTGGGGGCCAGCTGGTTCACCCTGAAGAGTGTCCCAGATCAGAATGAAGGTTCCCTTGGGGCAAGGGGTGGCCTGGGTGAGGGGCCTGTGTTGGTTTGCAGGCTGACCACGCCCCCCAGCAACCCAAGTGGAGGCCATGGGATCTGGGATTAATTTATGTCTACAATTGAAACTTTGTAGCCTAGAGCAGAGCCAAGCCTTCTGGTCGCTTGGTGGCAGCAGCCATTACTGTTTGAAACTTTGTAGCCTAGAGTGGAGGCCGAGGCCAGCAATGGCAGGCTGAAAGCTTGGCTTCCTCCATTGCCAGGGAAACCCAAGCCTATGTTCTCTCCAGCTCAGTGGCTGCAGCCATTTCTGTATCTTTTATAATTGAAACTTTGTAACATTGAGTGGAGGCCTAGGCCAGCAACAGCAGGTGGAAAGCTTGGCTACCTCTGTTGCTGGGGAACCCAAGCCTTCCTCCTGCTCTCAGTGGCAGCAGCCATCTTAATTGGGTTTTATTTGCATAATCTGCTCCTGATTGGCTGGTGGGTGTGACTGTGGGCGTGGCTTGTGGATATAGCCAAGGTATGGTGAAATTTGCATATTACTCTTTTATTAGATAGGATATTAAGGCATTATGGAGTTTCCCTAAAGATCTTAGATATTTTTTTGTGAAAATTTAGATTTGAATTGTGCTTTGAAGTATAAAATTTTTCTTCATTAACTAAATTTGGGAGATAGAAAATGAGCAGTGAAGACAGAGGAAGTAGCTTGAGGAAAGAACTGACAGACAGTGTAATAATTGTTCCATTTATTATGTCCAAACCATAGTCAGCCTTTACTATATTTTGTCTAAATCAATTCCCTTGCTCTCTATCCTTTCCAGTTTTCCTATACACTATAGTTAGATTAATCTTTGCACACTGAAGTTGAGATTGTATTATAATTGCTCAATACCTTTAAACCTCTGCATGTTGAATGAAGAATAAAATGCTTCCTCTTTTTTAAGTCCTTCCATGACAAAGCCTAAAGTTTACTTTTCAACTTTTTATCTTATAAATCTCCAATTTCAACTCAACTGATTTACCTAAAATACCATTGTTTATATGTACTCTTTCACCAAGAACACCCTTGATAATTCTATAAGAGAAATGCTAGCCATTTTTCTAAGCTCATCACAAAAGTTGACTTCTCCATGAAGGCATATTTTATATCCCCAAAGATGAAGTTTCTTTTCTGATTCCTGAAAAGAATAGAGGTAGAGGAAGGTTTAGTAAGTTTGGTGATGAGGCCTGAATTGTTTTAAACCTCAAATATAGTATTGAGGGTTATGGGAAAGCTACAGGGATACAGAATAAAAGATGTCTGTTCAAAGTATCTGCAATTGTGAAGAATCATATGTTATGTCAGAATGATGTCATTACCTATTCAGGAGGAAGGGAGATCCCAAGCCCCCAAATCAGGCAGACAAACAAATAATAGGAAATTTTTCTTTTAAATCAGAGAAGTAGCTGGTGCATTCTACCATTCTTAGATTTCCCTAGAACTGAATGGCTATCACATCAACTTCAAAGGTCAGGGACATGCTCCCAAATATCCTGAATTCCCTTATGAAACATCAATAGAAAGGAAGCCAGAAGCAGATTTATTGTCTATCTACAGTTGTCTGATTATTTATACCTCTTCATTGTTCCAGGGCTTCAGTGAATAGCAAATTGCACTTGGCAACTATGCTTATACTACAGATGCTATAAATCAAGACCAAAAGGTCCCCCGTTTTAGTTCTTTTCATGATCAAATATTGGCAGTCATGTGTTTTTTTTAAGCAAGCTGTTTTCATTATCCAAATGAAAAGCTTATTATAAATATTAAAATACAAGTAAGATTGTGAATGTATGTGCACTCAAATTGGGCTAGGAGAATAACATGGCACAGAAGGCCAGAATCCCATTCTAATTTCATTATTGATTCCTCAGAGTTACCTGTTTGTCTTGGCACACTAGTGAAATGTAGCATCTAAGGAAGCAAGGTTCCTTTGGCTGGAAACCACCCCTTGTGAAAGAAAGGCTGCTGTGCCACAGCAGAATCAGATGACTCTGTTGTCTCCCATGACTTGTTGTGGATGAGGCATACTCCATAACTCTCACTTCCTGTTCTTTCTAGTGAGTTGGGCTTATTGAAGTGTAACTGATTTTTCTTCACAATATGTCAAACTGGCATTTTATTGATGTAGGTAGTGGTGTAATATCATAATTTTTGATCCAATTTTACACTAGAGTGGGATTTGAAGGGAAAGTTGCTTAGTTTAACAAATCTTTTATTTATTTATTTAAAAAATATTTTTATTGATTTCAGAGAGAAAGGAAGAGTGGGGAGATAGAAACATCAGTGATGAGAGAAAATCATTGATTGGCTGACTCCTGCATGCCCCCTACTGGGGATTGAGCCCACAACCCAGGCATGTGTCCTTGACTGGAATCAAAACCAAGACCTTTCAGTCCACAGGCCAATGCTCTATCCACTGAGCCAAACCAGCTATGGCTGTTTTTATTTTTTTTAAATGTACAACTTAGAATAGATTTGATTCCTTTGGTACTTAATTGAACAACATATTTAGGTCACTAATAAAATAACCTTTTTGAACTTTTTGCTGATTAGCCTTTGTACCACATGAACTTGTCTTGACTAAACACTAACCGGTAATTTAAAGCATATTATAACAACCTCCAACGTAATAACGAAAGAAAAAGTTAGTAATTTTATTTTTGGTCTTGTGGGATAACTCTTCTCACTATTAATTTTACTTATTTGCACTTGTTAAGAACTGAGGACACTTTAGTATGTAAATTATACATTAATGTCAATTATAGTGAATAATCCTTACTTATTAGATCTATTTTCTTCAGACTTTTTAAAGCTTAAATTCTTCCATGTTAAAAAGCAGTCATTAAAGTATTTATACTCAATGGAAGGCACCTTTAGGTTTACACTCGTCTGGAAAGTTTTTGACTTAAATTCACCAACATTAAAGAATGGAACATTTCGCAGTATTAACAGTTAAGTGCTTAACAATCGACTTAAAAGGTCTGGCTTTCAAAGTACATGTACAGACACTTATTGTCTCCAAGACCAGCATCGCACAAGTGAGACCAGCTTTTCTTTCTTTGGCTTTTCACTCAGGGCACCTTTGACTATGAATACCATTCATCACAGTCCCCATTGTCTGGCCCTTTAGAGATCTCACTACCTGGAGGAGCAGCAGGAGCCTCTGGTTTAGAAGGAGAAACAGATCCAAAAGTCATTTTTAAAGACGGTGAGCCATTTACAATGCTTTGTATTTTGACTTGTTCTATATCAGTAACAATGTCAGTCACACTATTGTCAATGTGCTCTGAATACATACTTATTAAGGGGCAGCTAAGACATTAGAAGCTATAACTCTTAAGGTTGGCCTCCTTTTTATTCTTTTGCCAAAGAGCTTAGGCTAAAAGGCAAGAGGATGGCTTTAGTTTTGCTGGTCTTGTGGTTCCTAAAATTGATGGGTTAGCTGAGTCCAGGGAACAAGCTGGGAAGAAGTCTGGTACTAAGTAAAGCTACCTGGTCTTTCCATAATTCTGCAATGATCAGACCTTGATTTTCCGCAGGACATTTTAACAGATGATAGCATATTTAAGGCATTTTACATTACACACTTTATTTCTGAAGAGAAGTCCAGATAGTTGTCAGGACAGAACTACTCTCAAGCCACAATATCTATGGGTCTTTTGTCAGTTTTTGACAACTGTTTTCTAATATTTCTTGATTTTTCTTATAAATTAGGCTGGGGATAGAGGATGTGGCTATTTTATGATAATGTTTTGTTGTTCAAGGTCAATGGAAAGAATATTTTGTTTTCCTTTAACACAGAAAACAGAGCAATGAACACAATGCAAAGAGTTATTCAGAATTGTTGGATCATAAAATTAATCCTGAAATGGGCTGTGGTCTAGGAGATACAGACTGGATTAGGAGACAGGCGGTCTGGGTGTTATTTCCTAAAATGTGTCTGACTTGCTGCAAAAGCTGAGAGATTTGGTTTGTTGGCCTACAGGATCAATTGGAAGTTTTAAAATCTGTATCAGTTATATAATCATGCAACCCTTACTTTGCTTTGGCTCTGCATAAATCTGACCTAACCAGAGATAAATGAGATTGGTAATATATTCCATCTTCATTTTAGCAAACACACCATTGAGAGTACTGCACATGACTTGCAACTCTATGGAGGAAATTATCTTAAAATACCTGCTTTTTTTCTGTTGCATATTCATATGGGAATTTGTATTTTTCATCCAAAGCACTTCCCACAATTGTACTTTAAATTTTAAAACTGTGCGATTATCTATTTAGTTTCTGACATTCCCACTGGTGTTGCATTCTAAGATGCAAGGAATTATATCAGTCTTACTCTCAAGTGGAGTCACTTTTGCTATTATACTCCATGTATTATGAAAGTCTGAAAATGCCCTCCTTCATTTTGAGCTCTCACTAGATTTTTTCACCACATATCAATTACCACAGTGCCAAAGAAGTACATGCCATCACGTCACAGAGGTGGTTCTTCTAATGCTGGTTTCATCTGAAACCATATCACTAATATAGTTTGACCATGTCATCAATCAACTTTTCTCTTATCCTACAGCAGATATTCAAGCTTATGGTCATACATTGGAATTTGCCATTTCCAATAATGACTCCACTATTAACTGCCCATAGTCAAGCATTCTACATTCTCTCTATCATCTCACATATTTTCTCAGTTCTCTATAAACTACACTGCAATGGTGTTTCAACTACACAGGTGTTTCAGCCTTTTGTCTCCATCACATATTCATCGTTTATTGCCTTTACTCACATATTTCCATTTTATTTATTAATTTAGACCTCAAAGTTCATCATTAAAATTTAAATATCTCTCTTGCAGATAATTTTATAACTCTAAAATTATTTTCTAAGCCTCACTCATATTGGTGGTCAAATAATTTAAAAATCAATGATGAAACAGTTGAGAAACAATGATTTCACATTTCTATAACTAATCTGTTAACCACCTGTAACCTTATTCTTTACATTATCTTTACTCTCACAATATAAATCATTCTGGCTCTTAAAGAGAGGTAACACATCAACCTGGGCTCCAGCCCTTTCCCTCTTACTAAAAGATGTTATTCCTGAAGTTATTTATTTTCTTCCCTTTGCCATCAATGTTTTCCTTCTCTGTTGGATCATATCCAAGAGAAATAAAAGAAAATTGAATGATCTTATCATTAAAAACCCCTTTTCCTGTAGTTACCATCACATTTCTTAGTAATCTTTTGAAACAAAACTCTTTTAGTGATTAGTTTATGTTCACTGATTACTTTCTCATCTCTTAACTCCACTATTCATGTATTATCATTAGAATTTTGTCACCACTACACCACTGAAACTGTTCTCAATAAGGTCATCAATGGATCCATGTTGTATGAAATCCAATGATCAATTTTCTTTTCTTTTCATGTTCAAACGCTCAGCAGCAACAGACACAACTTTTATTCTTTTGTTCTTGATCAGTCAGTTCCCACTTGACTTCTGAGCCACCAGTTCCTTTTGTTTGCTTCCTATTTGATTGGCTGTGTCAAATTTTTCTTTCCTGAATATTTTTCCTTTTCTCACTTGAAATTTGCTACAATAAATCTTCTCTCTTCCAATTCTATGACTTTGAATACATTATAATTTTATGCCAACTCTCAAACCTGTATCATCTCTGAACTGTATATCTAAAATATATTTTATATTATATATACATACATACATATATATATATATATATTTATGTATAACTTTTTATTATTCCCCATTTTACTTTTGAAATCTGATCCTTCTAGCTACATCCATCTTAATTAAAGGCATAACTACACACACAATTGTTCATGAAATATCCTTGAGCATTTTATTTTGTTCCTCAGTTCTCAATATCTCTAGTCAATCAGCAAGTTTTGTAGGCTTATAATTAAAATACATAAAATTCAATCTTATTTTTGCCATCTATACAATCAGAATTCTAACCTAAGCAATTATTATTTTTTGCTTGGGCTAAATATAATAGTCATCTTCTAATTGGTCTTCCTATTTATTTATTATTCTTGTAGCGTATTTTCCACAAAGCAGTGAAAGAAATGTTTAAAATGGAGCAAAGTATATATGATGATATCCTTCTTTAAGTTTATACATCTGCCCCTCAACATCAAACTAAATTCCTTAAAAGTGTCCCATTGCATTATAGATAACATAGGAAGTCCTCAACCCTGAGTATAAAAACTCTACAATTAATGATTTATAATTTTTTCATTGACTCAGTCACCCCCCACACAACATGGATATTGTTGATGCTTCTTAAATAGCCTAAATTCATTTTAATCCCAGGACCTATAAACTGATCCACAGGAATTGCTATTTGCCAGATTTTCACATAATTTTTTCTTTACTATCTATCATCTGAGTCATTGTTCAAGTGTTATCTCCTTAGAGAGGAACTTCTTGACTACTTTATTTAAAGAGGTACATTCAAATTATGAACCATCCCTTCTTGTCTGCTTTATTTTATTTTTTGAAAGATATTTTTATTGATTTTAGAGAGGAAAGGATAGGAAGAAAGAGATAGAAACATTAATGATGAGAGAGGATCAATAATTGGCTGCCTCCTGTATATTTTTTATTGGGGGTTAATCACACAACTCAGGCATATACCCTGACCAGGAATCAAACCATGACTTCCTGGTTCATAGATCAATGCTAAACCACTGAGCAACATCGGGCAGGTTTGTCTGCTTTATTTTTTACAGTATTCTGCATTGTTAGACTACAGATACCTTTCCCCCTCAGATACTATTTATATTTGCTTATTGATTTTTCCCAATAGAATGTTAAGAATTGTGAAAAATATTAGTCACAAAATGCTGTCACTTCATGGCCTAGAACAGTGCCTGGTATATTTTGTATACTTGATAAATAATTGTTGAATCAGTGACTGGAATCTATGATGAAAATGAATTGAATAGAAAAGACTTTTGGATTTTGTCTACCTACACAGTTGATTGACACCAAAATGAGGATGAGAGTAAAAAATGTGATTAAATGATATTCTTTATTGTACACAAACATTTTTTATTTTTCATTGATTTTTTATGAGTTTATGAGAAATATAATCTCAACCAATCATCATGCTGTTCTGCCTGCCATGACAACCCTAGAAATATCTGCTCAGCGATAATCGTGTTTCAAAATTCCTGACACTTTATGGACCTAACGATACTAAAAATATGTTACATCAGAAAGGCAGTGATGAGAAAAAATAATTGGAGCCCAGCTGGTGTGGCTTAGTAGTTGAGCATCTACCAGGAGGGAGCTGATCAATGATTCACTCTCATCATTAACATTTCTATCTCTCCCTCCCTCTCCCTACCTCTCTCTGAAATCAATAAAAATAAAAATAATAATGAAAAAGAATTGTAGTCTAACTTTTATATTTAATTCAAATCTTTTTGTCATAATCCCCTCTGACTGGTCAAAAGAAAGTCCTTGTGGGTTGTCACTCTCCAATTTCCTTGAGTCCTAAATTTATTGGGAATAAACTTTTTTTCTAATTTATACATCAATAAACGTTAAGCACCTACTATGTGGTAAGTACTGTTCAAGACATTGAAAATGGCTGTAAATAGGATGGACTCCAATATTTCCAACCCTCTTTCAGTTAAGCATCTATTGAGGAAGACATTATCGAGGAACTACAGGTCTGATGAGACTTGCAAAAATGAATTATAGGGTGCCATATTCTGATGATACCCTCTAAGATAGTCCTTTCTCAATTATTTTTACCTTTTCTTTTTAAATAGATTTTTATTGATTTCAAAGAGAAGAAGGGAGAGAGATAGAAACAATAATATTGGCTGCCTCCAGGACACCCCCTCTGGGGATTGAATCCAAAACCCAGTCACGTGCACTGACTGGGAATTGAACCATAACCTCTTGGTTCATGGATTGATGTTCAACCATTAAGCCACGTTGGCTGGGCCCTCTTCAATTCTTGATGTCAGGATGTTTTCGGCTTTCCTGCTCACAGCCAACTGGCTCACGCTTAACAACTTGGAGTCATGTCTGCTCCCTCTGTCCTCTTAAGAGTTCTGGGTTTCTTATCCATCTGGAAGATCTTTTATAGTTATATTCCAGGAGCTCCAACAATTAAAGATATGAAAAGTCAACCAAAGTTATGTTATGATTTCAGCATCCTGAAAACTTTATCAACCCAATACCTAACTCCACTTTGGAATCACAAATCATATATGTTGATTTATTAAATGCTCACCACCTAATAGTGCCTAGAAAATGTCATCACTCTATTTTTGAACTGGCCCTTGCCAATAAGACTGAGGACACAGAAATTTCCTGAACCAAATCTCTCTAACTCCTGTCACTAGAACAGAATCACTATGTATAATGGTATGTGTACCAATTTTGTATTTTTTACAGATAATGAAATAGTGACTGCCTAATCAATTTTATAATGCTATAGAAAAAATATGGAAGAGAGCAAGCTATTTCATTATTTTTATCTTAAGTAGAAGAAAAAGTGTTTAGGACTAATAATAAAATGAACTTGACATATAAACATGTGGCTGTGTTATATTACAGAATGGCGATTAAGTAAGAACATAGAGTCTACCTTTTCCATTTGAACATTTTAAAGTAATGTTGTTTTAATATTTGATAGATATGGACTACAGAGCTTGAAATAAAAGAGATAATTATATTTGCTTCTCATCTTTTATTTTTAGACTTTTTTTCAATGCCTTCATGACTTGTTATTTCTCAAGGTTAACATATTCAAACTAAGATTCCCACCAAGTATTTGATTTATTGAAGCACAAGCAGCCTCATACAGAGTGGAATTGCTGAACCTTTTCTAGTGTGCATTTTCAAAGGAAGTGTGGTGAGGCAAAGCAAAAATTACGTCTCTTTTGTGAATGTGAATGCCAGCTCTCCTGGCAGAACACTTAGTTTCCAAGATGGATGTGCTATAGACACTGGATGCAGCACATTTAAGCTTTTTACCCTCCTGCAAAATAACCGAACCACATTGTGATTTTAACTTTTTTCTTTATCTACATTAACTGAAAGCATTGCAATTCATCATCTGTTAACAGATATCAGAATTTCATGTGTCAAAATGGGGTTGAAAATGATTGCTTTGTTACTAATGAATTAAACCAATTACTCGTACTATGTGATAAAAACCCAGCTAAACTCTGGCTGGTGTGGCTCACTTGGTTGAGTGTTGTCCCATGCACTGAAAGATCACAGGTTCAATTCCTGGTCAAGACACATGCTTGATTGGAGGCTGGATTCCCAGTAGGGGGCATACAGGAGGCAGCTGGTGGATGTTTCTCTCTCATCAATCTCTCACTCTCTCTCTTGCTACCTTCCTCTCTTTCTAAAAAATAAATAAGAACATATATTTTTTTTAAAAAATATGTTTAAAGTGATATATTATCAAATAGCTTTACTCTATTTATAATACATGTTTTTAAATGAATAATTGAGTTAAAATTGGGAAACATTAAGAAATACATTATGCTAACACAATACATTTGGTTTATAGAAATTAAAAAAACTATCAAGGCCTATTTCAAATCATCTGGTATTATATTTTTATTTGTTTTCATCTCTTAATAGTAGTGTTTTAAAACATGGATCTTTATTATATTCTTCATGCACTAAATTATTATCCTGAATGTTTATTATTTTTTAGAGTAACTAACCTTTTTAGCTTTAACTGATGGAATTTTTGAGATACTGACTTTTTAACAATTATATTTAAAATAATATTTCCTATATTTGGGATTCTAAAGTACAACTATGTACATGTTTTATTTATATTAAGTAATACATCGTGAGCATTATCAGAAATACTAATTAGAAAAGAAACTCCATTTGTTTGTCACATATATTGAAATTTCAGGTGTTAGATAAGTTTATTAGTTTGGTATATTTGTATATTTGAATTTTAATGTATAATCGCTTTCACATATAGTGTCAACAAGTTTGAGAGTTATCCCTTCTCAAAGAATTCTGCTATATAATACTAACTTGTCTTTTTAGAAGCATTTATATTGTTACTGAGTTTGTAAAAAGCTTCATGGTTCCCAAATCCAATACTGAAATCCAGAGCTTACACTCCCTAATAAAGCCAATCTTATTTACTTTTACTAATGAAGAGAATCTTTTTTAATGTACGAATTACATCTATTCAGCTACATGAAAAGCAGATATATCTACTGGAATTCTCCTTAGAGAAACCTATTTCTACATCTGATTATCTCAACTGTTTTTTCCTTTGTACTTTCTTGGCTAAATTGCTCCCTAATAATCTTCCTTGAACCAATCAGATTCTTTCAGGACTTTTATAACCTGACTTTTAGTACTGTTACTCCAGCATGTGTTACACATGCTTTATGAGGCAGGATTTTGTCCATCTTTATTTTATGTAGTTTACATAATAAGAATAATAATGTTCATTTTTCTAATACAAAATTATATAACATTAAAATTACTTTTTACACAGCCTTTGTATCCATTCTTACTCCTAATCTCTTTTGTTACTAAGATAGCAAAATGTTTATCTTTTTCTACATCATAAATTGACTTCTGATATCTGTGGTTATGATAATCAGTCATTAGGAACAGCCCCACATCATCAGTTTTTCATTTTAATTTTCCTCAAAAAGATGTTGTTTATATATAAATTTGTATTAAATGTTCCTACCAGTTTTCATAAGTGATTACTAGGGTGTGTGTATAACTATCATAATCATATCATTAACAAGTAGCAATTCCACCTTCATGTAATAAGCAATTCTTCAAAGCTAATTAAAAGAAAAGAAAAGGGAAAAAAATGACATACTTTATAAGAAACTTGAATACTCAACTTGCCTCCACCTTTGCAACACATATGCACTCTCAGTTTTGAAGGTATTATTGTACTGAATACTGTTTCTACTAAGTTAAACCGAGTTTCCTTTTTGATTAATTGCATGTGTGTTTTTCTCATTTTGATATTCTTCTAGAGCAGTGCTTCTCAACCTTCCTAATGGCGCAACCCTTTAATACAGTTTCTCATGTTGTAGTGACCCCCAACCATAAAATTATTTTCGTTGCTACTTTACAACTGTAATTTTCTTACTGTTAATGAATCATAATGTAAATATCTGTGTTTTCTGATGATCTTAGGTGGCTCTTGTGAAAGGGTCCTTCCACCCCCAAAGGGGTCATGACCCAGTCTGAGAACCGCTGTTCTAGAGGAACAAGCAGGCTCTATAATACTCCTGACTACTTTTTGCACCTCTCCAGATAAAATGTCTAAAGTTAGAGAGATCACTACCAAAATATTAAGATAAAAGCTTTTAAATATTTTAGTTAGCCTATATTCAATCATTCACTACAGGAGTTTATTACATTTAGTTATCTAGATGTATATTTTGAATTTTACTTTTCTCAAGGGATATTTCTTTCTAAGAATTTATTATTGATATGGGCCTATACACATGCTGGGTAATGGTAGTATGTTCTCTGCATTTTTTTTCTTTCAATGCAAAATTGATAAGAATCATGTTTGTAAGTTGGAACTTATAAACTTGCTTCTTCAGAAAATCATCAAATGCACATCTTCTGCCTCCAACAGGAGAAAGTTCTCCCTTTTTAGGGTTTGTGTGATTAGATTAGACAAGCTAATCCAAAATAATCTCCGTATTTTAACTACTTATCTGCAAAGTCACTTTGGACATGAAATGTCAGGTGTATCACAGGTCTCAGAGATTAGGCCAGGAACACATTTGGAGGGAGTGTCTGCATGCTGCCTATTAGACTTTTGTATATTTATAAGCCCTCTATTTATCTCTTACCCAATTTACATTCTCACTATAAATCATAAGGTATCATGTATCACTTGCTTATAGAGTGAATACTGAATTAAAAGGTCAGTAAGATGCTACTACTTTAGAGATATTCTGTATTTGACTGGGAACTCCATACCTCAGCCTCCTTTCCCTCCCAAAGACACACTGATAAGTACTAGTTTACGTCTTTCTTATTCTCGTTCCTTATGAGCCATACTATAACATGGTCCGGAATATCTTAGTTTCATGTTTAATTTACTGCGAGCTCATAACTTGTTTTCACTTTAGAAACTGCGGGGATTATTGTTCTTCATTTATATAAATGCACTTTCTTATTAAATTACAAGAATGAGCATGAATGCTTAAAAATGTGTCAACCCCAATGGATTTGAGCTATAATTTGTTTCCTTAAATGCAGAAAAATAAACGGGATATGGGAGAAATTTTTACAGAATTTACTAAAAGAAAAACAATGTACATTTAAATCACAACCTCAACATCTGTTTCACTTTTAAAAGAAGCAACAACTCTGTCTTAAAATATAATAGTGGCTTGTGCTAAAGGCTGAGGTACTAAAACACATCCATTTAAAATAAAATCATAATAGTCTCAAGAGCTGCATCTGAGCACACTCACTTCTCACTAAAAAATAGTGTTGTGTACAGATGGCAGCAGTGATGTAATGTAATGTATATCGAGAGTATTGGGTAAGATACCATTGGGGGCCAATGCTTTATAGCAACTGCAGTCCTTTCTTGGTGAGCTTGGTTTTAAAAATGATTTCTCAACCTCTCAGACAGGTTCTTTTGCTGAAGGTCTCCAAAGACTATTTCATTATCCTACCTTCTCAATGACTTTCTATAAAGAAATATAAAATGTAAATCTATTAATATGTAACGTGTTAAGCACTTACCAATGATACATTAGTCACATCATCCAGTGTCCTGAGAGATGAGTGAGTAAATAATTACAAGTGACCTTCAGACAAGTAAGACTCTAAAGTAGCCTTGAAGGCTTCTCAGTATGTGATGTTTTGTATGATGGATGAATAAACACTGAGTCATTAGCATGACATTTGAGAGATTATTAGGAATTTGTAACTAAAATAAATCTGTTTTTCTTAGTCATGATTATGGGTTACTCTCTTTATCTATAATGCTGGATTTAAAATGTTTTTTTTTCTTTAATTCAAGATTCATCACTTAATGAGTATATTTACCTTTAGGAAAGGACACAGAATAAAGCAATCAGAGGGAACAATGTTTAATAAAAATTTAAAAAGTTAGGAATTGTTTAAAAGCTGAGAAAAATATGGATCCCTATTCTGTAATCCAAGATTACTTTTTTAAATAAGTTATTTTCAGGTAGTTCTAAACCTTTAACCATGGTTTATAACTAACAAGTTCAATTGCCTTGAAGGAGTAATTCATCCTGTTGGTGACCTGACAAAATATCCTATCTAATAAAAGAGTAATATACAAATTGACCATCACTCCAACACACAAGATGGTTGCCCACATGCAGTCAAAGATGGATGCCCCCATGTGGACACAAGATGTCCACCACAAGATGGCCAGCAGTGGCGGACAGTAGGGAGACAGTTAGAGGTAACCAGGCCTGAACGAGAGGGCAGTTAGGGGCAAACAATTTGGCAGGGGAGCAGTTAGGCGTCAATCAGGCTGGCAGGGGAGTGGTTAAGGGGTGATCAGGAAGGCAGGCAGGCAGAAGGGGTTAGGGGCAATCAGGAAGGCAGGCAGGTGAGCAGTTTGGAGCCAGCAGTCTTAGATTGTGAGAAGGATGTCCAAACTGCCCGTTTAGGCCTGATCCTCTAGCCCAATCCAGGACTGCTGGCTCCCAACTGCTCACCTTCCTTCCTTCCTGATTTCCCCTAACTGTTGAGGAACACACACCCCGTGGAAGAATTTCATGCACCAGGCCTCTAGGTAGGTCATAAGCAGTATACAGAAAGGTACTTGTCATCCATCTTCATTTCCCTATTAGCCAATATAGACAAGGTGCATAACATAGATTTGTTGATTATGTCAATTTAGTGTGTGTGTGTGTGTGTGTGTGTGTGTGTGTGCATGTATGTGTTCTCTCTCTATTTCAAAGTGATGGAAAAGGCAAGGTCTCTAGTCCATACAGAGATAAAAATGTGAAGAGAAGGATTTTCTGCTTTATCAACCCTTCATTTTCTTTCAGGTTGAGCCATATCCAAGAAGGTAAAACAATTCAGGCAGTAAGAGGTTGAGTGTTCAGAATGAGGACTTCTATCAACACATTTTTTGATGTAATCACAAAAAGAATGGTAAGAAATAATGGTAAATGTTCATTCAATTAACACTAGACCCCATGATAACAAGATTTCATCTTCACTAGGCTACTTGTTCTTTTTCCTTACACATACAAAACTAGATAGGCATAAAAAATATATATCAATTGAGTTGTGAAGCTTAAAAACTATTCACTTTTCTTATTTTTTATCTTCTCATTTTCTCATGTTTTTCCTCCCTTTTTAAATATTTAATGCCTTTTTTAATTTTGTTTTTCTGTTCTTCAGAAATTATTGGTATTCTGTCATTGTTCTGCTCAATCTCTTAGGCCAAAATATCTTTCATGATTGATTTTACTAATTATGTCAATCTGAACAGTCCTTGGACATCACTTTTGTGAGGCACAGGCAAAAGCTGGTTAGGGACTGTATTCCATATACAGCAGAATCTATATGGTATTTATATAAATGTCCTTATTATAGCAATAACTGGAAACAAGTTTACACTTAAACCAAGATGCGCTTGAAATCAGATGGTCAATAATTGAAAAATCTAAGAGAATTAGATGTACTGCACTCCAAAGTTCCATCATCAATTAAAGAGGGGTGTCCAGGTTATTAAAATTGTCTTCCTACTTGTTATCAGTGGGGAGTTCTCTTTATCCTCACCTGTTACTGAGAGATATGGATTTCTTGTGTTGTTACTAGAAAATGAATATTCTGACATTCCCACAGGAGGATAAGTTATTGTAGAAAGCTTTATTGGAGTGTAATTAAACCACTGAGTTACCAGGATCCCATTTTGCTTTATCCAGCCAAGGAGAAAATCCAGCTGTGTATTTATTAGGGCAAAGATGGAAGCCATTGTCCAGAGTTTCTGTTCCATGTTGGGGCACAGTCCAATCCAACATCAGGCTAGCTTAGTGTGTGTTTACAGCTGCAGCCCATCAGTCCATTGCATGTGAGGTCCATGTGGCCATGGGCCATGAGGTTTCTAGGAACATGGGTGAATGCAAGAGAGCTACAAGAGCCAAGATCACCAAGGGAGCAAGCTCCTTTGTCTTTTGTATCCTCAAATTTTCAAAGGCTTGAAGTGGCCTCACTCCCTCTGGCCAATTTATAGTTCCTCAGGCTATATTAATAGTAAGTATCTTCCCTACATCACTCCTACTTTATTGTGAATCTGTCCATCTCCCCTTTGTTGGACCCCTTTCCCCAGTAGTCTGCAAGAAAAGGATCAGGTGGTTCTCTGGGGAGTGCAAAGTTGCAGCTTCCTGGTGAAGCTTCCCAGATAGCCATGTTTATAATGTCTGGCCTTCCCTTTTCTGCTCATCTAAACATGTTTGAGTTTAGTTTCCATGGAATTCATGAACTTGCAGGGAATACAGTGTACTTTTTGAACTCAAGTGATTGAATTCTTTTAAATATCTGGCATTGGAGTTGAAGCAAGAGCCAGGATGACTAAATTGAATGTGGATGTAACAGGCAGAGTAGATACTCCATGGAGAAAATTTGTTTCCTTAAAAGGTTAAAAAATATATTTTAAAATATTTTTAAAGACCCCTACACCCAAAGTGGTGTTGGTGGTTTGGGGCATGTTGGGGTGGTGGTGGAAGGATTGAGCGAAAGAAAGAGAAAGAGAACTGATGGCCATGAACAATACTATGGTGATAGGTTGGGACAGGGGAATAAGTGATAGAGGTTGAAGATGCCATAGAGGGGATATTTGGTATTGAAAAAATAAAATAAAATAAAAACTCCCAATAAAAAAAATCCTGGACCTATGTGAATTTTATCAAACATTCAAAGAGGAACTAATATATATCCCTCTCAAATTATTCCCCCCAAAGTTCTAGAGACAGGAAGACTCGCAGTCTCCTTTTAAGAAGCCAGAATTATCCTAAATCCATTTTTATGAATATAGGTGATAAAATCCTCAAAAAATATTATCAAACTGATCATATAACATAATCAAAGGGGGACAAATGTTGATGGAGGGAGATTTAACTTTGGGTGGTGAACACAATATAATATACCGGTGATGTATTACAGAACTGTACAGATGAAACTTACTTATGTAATTCTATTAGCCAATGTCACCCCAATAAATTCAATAAAATTAAAAAAAACAAGTAAATTTTGATATTTTTGGTATAACTGAATTTATTTTTAAAATATTTATAGGAAGTTACAAATTAGAACTTTGTAAATTTGTTAATGAATTTCAACATTATTAAGAAAAGCTGTATTATACATTTTTGAGAAAGACTTCATCTCACTACATGAGATTCTGATTGGTAATACAACTCAGGTGAACTAAGAAATTAATGAGTGCTGAATATTTTACTGCTACCGTCACCTTTGCTTTTACCACTGTTCTGCATTAAATAGGAAAGCCAATTACCTACTGATACTATTCTTTATCAGTCTAATTTGAAAATAATTTAGACATGTGACTCTTTAAATATTACTCATGATTAAAATAAGAGAAAAATATACAGACTACTAGTAACCACATTTATACTTATTTAAATTTGAATTTTATTAAGACTTTGTAACTACTAGAATATCTATTTGAATAATAAAAGATATTTTAAATCTAACATGACACATTTAAATGGGATCTTTTCAAGCAAATAATATGTACATAAAGATAACATTACATGGTAGATTTGGGGGGTTAATTGGCAAATCTGATTTTTTATATTTCAAAGCCTATAACTTCAGTTTAATAATGCTTTATATTCCAGAAAGAAGACAGGGATAGATGGGTTTGGTGGGGTTGGTGGGTAGAGATTAACTGGGGGAATTTATATGGTGTAGTAAAGGCCTTGGTACATGTGCCATGTGGGGGGGGGGGTCAGTGGGAAAAAAAGAGGGGGACATCTGTAATACTTTCAATAATAAATATAAATTTAAAAACAATGCCTTATATTTGTAATGCACTTTTGCATTTCACAATTTGTAAGTATATTACATGACTAGATTTTTTGTTCCTTAAAAAAATCACTTAAGTACATATGGCATGAATTGTTACTTTCATTTAAAGATGAGTCATCTAATGTTGGGAATGTCATGTGCCACACTCAAGCTCACACAGATAGGAAGCAGCATAGCCAGGAAGAGTCTAGGCTTTCTGATAACAAAGTTCATCTTTGCTGCAGTAGGAGACACTCATTCCCCTAAAGGGAAACAAAATAATTGTTTATCAAAGAAGACCCAAAGGACATTTTTCTTGCCTTCTTTTTCATTTCTGGCTAGAATATTGTTTTACTTTTCTCTGCTCAGTCTTCATATCCATTTCATTTTCTTTTTTATTCTGAACTCTACCTATGATTCTAGGATATTTAGAGGGTTGAATTTAGTCAGTTCAGTCTCTTCCAAAAAGTATGGATGTATAGAAGCCCAGCATCTGAGTTCACTGGAACCCCAACAAATTGTGATACATAAGGTATCAGTGAAACTGGCACATTGCTTAACTTTTCTGCTTCAAAATTTTCTTAACAATAAAATGGGAATTATAATGATACCTCAGATAATTGTATGATAATGGAATAGACCAATAATATAAACTCTTATTAATGTCACATAATAAACACTATCAACATTAGCCATTATTAATTACTAGGGGCCCAGTGCATGAATTTGTGCACCTTGAAAGGAACTGAACTGCGAGGCTGCTGTGGGCACAGGGCCCCTCCCAGCCCCTGGTCCCCTGTCTGCAAGCAGCTCTGCTTCTGCTACTGCCTTTCCCATGGTGATGACCCACTGGTCTTCTCACTCCTGCTGATAGTATGGAGCTATTGGGATCAGTGCCAGCAGTGGGTGCAAGCCAGCCCTGTGCTGTCAATGCGAGTAAGTGACAACTGCTGCCCTGATTGCCCCTCAGGAGCAGGGAGAGGTAGAGAAGCCCTCAGGGGTGATCAGGGCCAGCAGCCACAGTTCACACCCGCTGATGGTACTGAGATCAGGGTCAGCGCCAGCAGCACGTGTGAGCGCTGCATGGGACCATGACATGTGGTATAATTTTGAGTGACCACCAGAGGCTTGTCCTGATGACAGCCTTGGTCTGGCACTCCCGCTCTCCTGCTTCATCATCCGGCCACATCTGATACCCACCATCTTCCACACTCTGCCCACCTGCTGCCCACACCCATCATGTTCTGTGCTTGTCACCTGGTGGTCAGCACACATCATAATGATAGGTTGTTTAGTTGTTCCACCCTTTGGTCTATTTGCATATTTGTCTTTTATTACATAGCATTATTAATAAATGTTATAATAATATTGTGTTTTTACTGGTGCTTTACTTGGTTCAAGATTGTGTTTTAAATATCACATAACTTTAAATAAATTTCTATTCCTTTTCTTTCAAAAGTCTTCACAACATTTTAAAGGCTGAGATTTTCAAGTAGGAAAGATAATTTTTATTAAGATTAAGTCACCTACAGAGTTTAAGTTCAGAAAAGAGGGTCGGTTTTATATATCATGTGTTTTGAACATGCACATTTTTTAGACATTTTAATTTAAGAGCATCCTGACAGTTTCAGACTAAGCAAAGAGTACTTTATTGCTTCAATAACTGACACTTAAGGGTAATAGTTACAACAATCATGTTATCAAAAAATATAGTATTTAACTTATCAGAAAGAAAACAATAAAATTTTTCTGTTAATAATGTTAATCTTCTATATTAAGCCCTTGGGCATGTATCAACACAAATAAGTAATCATATTTGAGGAACTAAAACCTTTCCTCAATCTGTTTGCTACATGCTCATAATAAAGATACCAGGGAACTGACAACTTATCATTGCTTACTCGTTTTAATACTAGTATCATACATCTCTTTTAAAGAATATTCAATTTAGATAGAAAATAGATGGATCGATAGCTAATGTTAAAGAGAAGAAGGAAGGAAACAAAGAAGGGAGAGAAGGAAGAAGAAAAAAATAAAATTATTTTAATTATAAATTAAATAACAGAAAACAAAGAACCTTGACCTTATTTTAGAAAATTGAAAAGAATTGTTTTATAAATGCTCAAATGTCACACAATAGAAGAACACAAATTAATTTGGATCTTGAGGACAACTAGGGTCAGTGTAGAAATGCCATCAATAATCTTTTTCCCATATCTTGTTAATGTAGAAAACAAAGTTGTCAACAGTTCCTGAATTTTGTTTCTTAGCATGAGCCATTCCAAGAAACTTGACCTGATTCGCTTCTCTATCCAAGGATACAATTTCCAGGGAAGGGAATCACTGGTCCAGGTTGGGTCAGAACCTGGAAGCTCAGCACCATTCACTCTGATGGGATGGGGAGGAAAGGGAGTGGGCCATGGCTCTGGTTCTAATTGTGACAGTGAAAGAGAACAGCTGCTGGAAGAGAGTATCAGACAGATAGGTCTGTAATATTCCAATGAAATTGACATTTTTAATATTTATGTAACTAATATTTACTGAGCAACATATATGTACT
The DNA here is from genome assembly GCA_027563665.1 of Antrozous pallidus. Taxonomy (NCBI): domain Eukaryota; kingdom Metazoa; phylum Chordata; class Mammalia; order Chiroptera; family Vespertilionidae; genus Antrozous; species Antrozous pallidus. The sequence goes on along the minus strand of CM050508.1, from coordinate 149,437,697 downwards.
AGACAGTGTTCTAGATACTGGGGAAACAGCTAACAAAATAAATACATTGAACCTACAGAAGGCTTGCATTACTTTTATTAAAAATATTTATTATAACTACTCTCATTATTGTATATCTACCTCCAGAGAATATAAAATTTTTGTTTGTTTTGACCTTGGAGCTAAAATCACTTCTACCATTCAGTCTGAACACAGTAAGAATTGCTCTTGGACAATAGCTGAAGTATGCCAGGAATTCCTGTTTCAACTTCAGTCCTTTCAGCCCACATTTTCCCTTAGTTTTATGTCTTTCTTTTTAGATATCTCCACTTGTTCCTCAAAGAAACTATTTTAATTTGGTAAACAACATGGAACCTAATTGGGTAAGAGTCTACGAGGCTCTTTAAAACTCATCTTGCATCCTAGGAAACCTAAAATGTCAGTATTTCTGAGAATTTCAAATCGTTTACTGAAGATTTTAGCTAACTTTCTGGGTAGAACGAGTGGACTATGGAATAGTCAATAGGCAGGTAGAGTGGAATATCACTCATGGAGGGGAACTGTCTAGCTTTAACTTTTGAGGAAAATAATCTAAAGCCTCTTGCATGGGGTAAGGAGAGAATGCAGTCCTGCCAGGCCTTAACAAGCATGACTAAATATCAGGTGTTGTGCAGTGTCCTGGGAGATACAGGCATGAATAGCAGAGTGAAACAGTTTGGAAACAGTATTCAGTCAGTACAAAGACAGGAGATAGTGGTCACAGTTCAGCTAGGACTAACCAGAGAGTACAATTGTCTGTGCAACATATAAGCCTAACCAATGGACACAGACACCAAGGGGGTGAGAGCATGAGTGAGGTGGGGTGTGGAGGGTCAATGGGGCGATAAGGACACATTTGTAATACCTTAATAAATAAAAAAAAATATTTCCACCGAAACAGGTTTGGCTCAGTGGATAGAGCGTGGGCCTACTGACTGAAGGGTCCCAGGTTCAATTCCAGTCAAGGGCATGTGCCTTGGTTGAAGGCAAATCCCCAGTAGGGGATGTGCAAGAGGCAGCTGATCGATGTTTCTTTCTCATTGATGTTTCTGACTTTCTATCCCTCTCTCTTCTTCTCTGTAAAAAAATCAATAAAATATATTACAAAATATATTTCCTTTGATGTCTTAACATAGGACAAATGGGCATCTAATAACTAAACTACCATCTATAAAAAACTGAAGATCTATTGAAAGGAAAAATGAAGAATGTAGTTTGCTAACTCCTAGTTATTAATGATTTGTTAACCTTAAAAATATTGACCATCAGGAGCAAAATTTTCTTAAACAAATTTTAACAGAGTACTAAAGAAGCCACTGTTAATCTTGCTAAATTGCTGATTTTCAAAGTGCCTAAGGTTAATGTAAAATTGGAAGTAAATAATTTATAAATTAAATACATGACAGTATAAAAATATAAAAAATCTCAGAGAAACAAATATTCCCATTATCATCTTGAGCCAGTTTCATGGTCATAGTGGATGCTAATTAATATGTTGAAATAGATATGTCTGATATTTTGCTAAGTTATCTTAAATTTTAGAGTGGTTTTAGATGGAGAATATACTATGTAGGACTCTTATCAACTTTTTAAAAGAGATACAATAAAAATACTACACTGGATAATTTTTTTTTTACTTTTTTGACAATATTACAATCTCTGTATACTATATATTTCAACACTACATATTATTATGCTTAAAAAAGAGAATTAGGAACTTGTAAATTGCATACTATTTTGAATATAGAAGATATTCAATACATTTATCTAATTAAAATTGCCCTGAATTCAACCAATGAACTTGTGTGCATATATGCCTAATCCATGGACATGGACAATGGGGTGGTGAGGGTCTGGGAAGGGGGAGGATAGAAGCAGGCTAGAATAGCTTAATGGGGAGAAAGGAGGACCTATGTAATACTTTCAACAATAATTTTTTTAAAAAAGTTGTCCTGAATTATACAGTATAATACACTTTAGAATTTGTACACAGTAGGTTTTTTGACCCAGATATTTCTGAAAGTGAAAGTATTTTTGCATAATAGTTAGTATTTCTGCATTCTGAATATAGCCAAAAGATTGATTGTCTACTCAAAATCTTCAGCATCAGACCCATGAAATATTTGTTTCTCCATACAGTGTTTTCCTGTTTTTCTACAAACAAAACACTATAAAGTAACCAAAACTCTTGTTGCATTAGAGATGAGGTTGTCACAATCACTTTAGTTCATATATAGGTGATATTAAAAATAGGGCTCTTCACAAGGTAAGCAACAGGGAAATTACATTTCTTAGAATCAGGTCCCCTGCACTATTTCCAAGTGATGTGGTATCAACGTCAGGCAAGGAGTTTGATTTTATGACAATGTGTTTACAAACATATTAAGGGTGGAATTTTCTGCACCCTGAATGGGATTTGAGATTCATTTCTTGCTTATCATAACAGTGGATGCTTGTCTATTGTTGTGTCTCTTGATAATATGTTGAAAATGAGTCCACTGTTTTATTTTTGTTCCTCTCTGGTTTAAACTACCCATCCTTTCCATACACGAAACATATTTAGATGATATTTTAAGTGTCAAAAGGACACATTAATTAAATGTTGGAGAATGGATGCTCCAGAAAAGATGTCATTTATACAAAAAGCTTCAATAAGGAGTCTGTTTTGAATACTGAGAAACCCCAAATGAAATACAAAATAAATTGCACCAGCTGATCAAAAACAACATGTATTTTACAAGCCATTCAACAATTCTCCATCTCATAGTCTGAAATTAAAATCCATTATGTTTTTCTCTAAGGTCTCATCCCAGTAGTCACATATTTTTGATGGGTTAACATTAATGAGAATACTACTTTATGCAACATACTATTTCTATATTTGATACAATTCTGTTTTATTGTAAACATTTTGTATTTGACAATGTATATTATACAGTGATTAGTGCAAGGACTATAGTTTTCTAAAAAAGTAATAATCAAGGTCAAATACTTGGTAATCTTTTATAGAAAATTTTTCTGAAGATATTTACTTAAAAATATATGCAGGTTTAAGGACATTTTCTAAAAATTATGTTGATTATACAGTTTCTCAATAGCTGTAATACAGACAGTTTGCCTGTGTTAATGAAAACATTCTTGTATTGACATTATCTTAGATTATCTGATATTGTTTCCTTTTTCCACGTAGTCCATTTTCTTTACACTGTTGGTCTATATCATTAATCAGAAAAAGAGAATCAAAGGAAAATGTATTTTTTCACATTAAAAGTAACAAATTGTTTTTTCTTGCACCTCACTTAATTTTGCTAGTGTTGCTGAAAAAAATTGAGAAAGTACATAAGTACTCTTATGTCAGCAAAGAGCAGGACCTGTCTGACATAGAATTAAAACTTTGATTTAAAGCTCTGACAGTTTATTTTGAAAAATTATTATGTGTATTGGACCAACTTGTAAATCTGAGTGGGAGAAAGAAGAGAGAGAAAGAATTTTGAAAGTCTTGCAAGACTTCTGAAATGAAGAAGTGGAGATTAATTTATAAACAGACAGAAAATAAAATAGCTAAAAAGGAAATAAGAAGAGTGAGAAAAAGGTGACATGTCCTGAGTAACAGTGCTTTGGAGGCACTTTTTCGTCTACTTGGTGTCCACAGCGCTGAATTTGGGCTTTTCTTCCTCTATACCAAGGGGTAACATAAATAGCATTGGCTTTTTGTTGTTGCTGCAGCTATTTTTCCCTTGAAGCAGGGAGACTTGGATTTAGATCTCAGTTCTTGGTAATTACTATGTAACTTTGGGTAAGTGAGCAAATCTCACATTTCTCATTGGTAAATGGAAGCTATATTGAAGAGATATTGGAAAGAAAGAGAAGTAAGATGTACTTAATGCTGGGCACCTGTTAACCTAACAAAAAGGAACTATGTGGCCAGTGCTGCTGCTATGGAGGATGGATGCACAAAGAGGCTGATGTGAGCCTGAGGGTGCAATCCTCATCATGGGCTCCTGTGTTCAGTGAAATCAGAAAAAGTTGATCATTGGTGAGGTCCTGGTTGAGAAACTGAACTAGCACTGACCTGCAGTCAAGAATTATGGACAACGGTGTCACTAACTTGAGCCTGGAGAGCCAATGATGAGTGATCTTCACTGCCTAATAAACATGAATAGGGTACAGGCTGCCAAGGAGGAAGGTCAGCCTTCGGAGCAAGTGAGTAGCTATCACCAGGGAGCTCAAAGGCAATAGTGTACACAGAGTGATGAGGGTCAGCAAAGGCAGCACACTGCAGAATTAGCAGTAAGCCTTTTCCCACTAAAAAAAAAAAGCTTATATAAAGAAATGTAAAAAAAGAGATGTAGAATATCTAATATGGCCTAAAAAACTTTCATCATCTAGCTCCAGCCTACCTTAGTAATTCTCATCTTGAGTCCTTACTCTCTTTCTCTCTGAGCTTCAATTATATAGGCTTTAATAACTTTAAGTATCACAAGTTTTATACTTAAGGCATTGGTTTATGGTGCACTTTCAAATACCTACTGACCATCAAATCTCAGTTTAATGCTACTCTCTTAGGGAATTCTTATCTGCTCAAACCCCAAACCTCTGTAAAAATAAAATCTTATAACCCTACTAGAGGCCCGGAGCATGAAATTCATGCATGGGGTGGGGGTGGGGAGGCCCTCAGCCCAGCCTGCACTCTCTTTAATCCAAACCCCCTTGGATATCAGGTCTAAACCGGCAGTCAGACATCCCTCTCACAATGAAGGACTACTGGCTCCTAATTGCTCACCTTCCTGCCTGATCACCCTTAACTGCCCCCCTGCCCACTGTCCTGGTCATCCCTTACTGTCCCCTCTTCTGGCCTGGTCATCCCCATCTGCCCCCCTGCCAGCCTGGTCACCCCTAATTGCCACCCTGTTGGCCTAGTTGCCCCTCACTGCCACCTCTGCCAGCCTGGTTGCCCCCAACTGCCCCACCTGCTGGACTGCTTGGCCCCAACTGTCCCTTTCTACTGGCCTGCTTGTTCAGTCATTTGGTTGTCCCTCACTAAACCCCCCTGCTGGCCTGGTCATAGGCAGCCATCTTGTGAGGGTGTGAGGGTCAATTTGCAATCACCTCCTTATTATATAGGATACTTCTCCTCCTTGTCAGTATTAGCAATTTAATTAAAAGATTAAGCATCTAATGACTGATTTAAAGTTATTTAACTTACTTTATTTTGAGAAGACTTTGTTTATTATATTCAGTGTTTATATCTTCAGTATTAAGCAAGGCAGCTTGCAGAATAAGAGAAATTAATGCTTGTTTATTAAATAATTAAATGGGTAATAAGACAGACTTAAGAGTCTTAAATCTAAGACTAAAAGCCTTAGCAGCAACAATTGATGAAGATCAGAAAACTCCATTACCTGGAACAGGATAGAAAGGGGGAAAAGTGCCTAAATGATGAAACTCCATCTGTATGTTCAATGCTAAAAGTTTATCAATATAGTAGTGAAATATTTCGAAGCTTAAAAGTCCTGTAAGACTTAGGTTTTCAATGAATTAGACAAAAATAATCTGTCCATAGTTTGTCCTCATGCTGTCTGACTTCTTTTCAACTAATATATGTTGATGATTCTGAAAATCTGATTCAAAGCAACTTTAGTTATAACAAAAACAGGCATCTGAACTGTGTAGAGCCACCTTGTTAGTCATATCTTTGAAAAAATTATGGTTAATATTAATGTCAGGTATTGAATAATTTCCTGTATTCTCTCACTTAATCCTATTAACCCTCAGAGGTAAGCATTATTTCAATTTTGCAGAGGCAGATATTGAAGTTCAAAAGACTAAATAATTTTTCTGAAATTACACAGCTGTTAATGTTCTTAAGCTCTGGCTAGATTCGATATAGTAGAACTGGCCCCAAACAGAATTTCTTGCTTTATCAGTTGAATCAAGATCTTACAGAATGGAATCCAAATGACAATCTTTCCTCTGTGTGTCAGAAAACCTAAATCTTACATACTTACTTCGAGTCTACTCAGCTGGTAAAGGTTTTTTTTTAACCTATGTGACTTTCTTTTTCATTATTGATGCTGCTTTTAAAATAAATAAAAGAAAAGAAAGCATATAAACAGTTTAAAGTATGTGAAGTGACTTAACAGGCAATAAAGTTTCTATCAGTAGTTTTGGAATTAAACGAGCAAATGTCTAAAGATGTTAACAGATTACACTAAAGCTTTGTACTTTATTCAGAGAGTAAATCTAGAAAGAAAAATCCAAGGCAAATATAAGACACGCCTTTCATTTTTTTTCTGTCTTTATAGTCAGATTTCTTTCATGTCAATTATACTTTGTTTGCTTCTATTCTTTGTCTTGAATTTAATATAAATAATCTTCAGATTGATGCATTCTGGAGTCCTTTCTAGAATAATGATTTCCAAGGTCAAGCTTCCATGTTTACAGACATGGTCTGTTTCCAAGGCCCAGCCTACGCATTGCTGTAAATTATGTAGTATGCCCCTTGCTGCCAAATACTGAATTTAGATTATGTTAGTAATTATTCTTGCTTAAAATTATAGAACTTTAAAGGACACTACATTTTTTCATTTATTTATTGCTCATGATCAACTAGCAAATAAATAATAGTCTTAATTTTGCAATAATGCATTAGACAAAAGGGAAGGAATGGATTTCTAAAATATTTGACTCTTTTATACCCATCAATTTTTGAAATAATTTTTTTACCAGAAAAGTTTGCATAATATTAAGTGTACAAATCCTTAAGTGAACTTTAAGAAGAGTTTTTTAAAATATATTTTTATTGATTTCAGGGATGAAGGGAGTAGAAGAGAGACACAGAAACATCAATAATGAGAGAGAATCATTGATCTGTGTACATAAGCTCATAATCCAGGCATGTGCCCTGACCAAGAATAAAACCGTGACCACCTGGTTCATAGGTTGATGTTCAACCACTGAGTCATGCCGGCCAGGCTGAGAAAAGTTTTGACAAATGTACACGCCTGTTAACCCATACCTCTATTAAGGTATACCTATCATCCCAGAATGTCCCTCCATCTTCCTTCTCTATCAACCCACTCCAAATCCCAAAAGCAAAAACTGCTGATTTTTTTTCACAATAGTTTGCCTTTTCTAGAAATTAAATGGCAGTGCCACAGTAAGTACTCTTCTGTATCTAGTTTGCTTCAAGAAGCATAATATTTTTAAAATTCACTCATGGTATGGCTTGTAACTGTAGTTCATTAAGTTATATGGATAAATATCATTCCATTGCATATATAAATTACAAATTATTTTCCATCTCTTGATGTTGGGATATGAATTGTTTCCAACCTGGAACTATTAAGAATAAAGCTTATATGAGCATTTAAGACTTAGAGAAGATATGTTTTCATTTCTCTTAGATAAATACTTACACATGAAATTGTTGGGTTATGGGCTAGCTATCTATAAACCTTTGTAAGAAAGTACTAAGATGTTTTAGATTCTTAATAACTGTGTATAAGTGTCCTGATAGTTACACATCCTTTTTAGCCCTAGGGTTGTCAGTCTTATAAATTTAGCCATTCTAGTAGGTGTTCAGTGGTATTTCAATGTGCTTTTAATTTTCATTTCCCTGGTAAGTTATTATGCTGAGGACTTTTTGTGTGCTTATTCACCAGAGATTATATATATATATACATATATATATATATATATGTATATATATTTCTATCAAAATGTTTATTTTAGTATTTTTGCCCCCCCCTTTTTTTTCTAATTATGGTGTTATTTTTTGCAAGGAATTCTTTACCAGATATGTGTAAGTTCTTTGTCAGGTATGTATATTTTGCAAATATTTCCTCCCTGCCTGTGGCTTGTTTATTAATTTTCTTAGTGTGTTTTAATGGGGATAAATTTTCAATTTTAATAAAGTCTATTTTATTTTTATGATATTGCTTTATGTGTACTATTTATAAAATATGTGCCTACTTGCAGATTGCAAAATCACTCTCCTTAAATTTTGTTCTAAAAGCATTGTAATTGTAGCTTTTCTTTATTTCATACCTGAATAAAATGCTATACTTGATAATGGGTAGTATGGGTTTCCAACTGCTGCTATTTTCATGTCAGTTAGCAATGAACCATAGTGCTCCTAACTCCTTTGCAAGTAGTACTTGACTCCATTTTTCTCTGACCTTCCTGCTCTATAGGAAAATATTCAGATAACTAAAGTGTATGAGTTATATTCTAGTCAGAAAGGGAAAACCACTTCTAGTATTTCACACAGAGATGATTTAATTCAGAATTAGGTATAAGGATGTTTGAAAGGCTGAGGAACAAAAGATGGGAAAATAAGTATCTTTACCTCAAGATAAGGGACTATGTATACCGGAGTTGGAGAAGAAAGAGGGAAGCAGAGAATTCACAGCACCTGAGATCTCTGTGAAACTTTGGTCCTTAGAGACAAAGAACTAGGGATTGCCCTCCAAGGCCTCTGTTACTGCATCTGTGATCATTCTTTCTGATCCTGCCCCATTGCTGCAGCCAATGCCATTGGAAACAGAAAAGATGTTCAGACAAAAATCACTGACAAAACCTGATATTCTAGCTAAGAAGAACCTTTCTTGGGGATTTTTAACAAGCCCAAAGACAGGAATCAAAGACTGCTCTTCTCCTCCTTCTTTCTTCCAAAATTCCACCAGTGTCTCTCAAGGACATAGCCTAAACAAGAGTTAGTTGCTAAAAGTATCTGGGAAATATAACCCGTGAGTTTCAAGCTACAAAAATATAGAGCAGAAAAAAGTCAGGGATTTAAATAAAAGCATGAAAATACCTGACTGGCATATAAGACTTCAAGCCCCATCTCATGAAATAGTTTTTTAGGCTGCATGACTGTAGAAGTCCACACTCATAGTGTTGAAATTGATGTCCAATGAGCAGTATGTATCCGTTTAAGGCTTTCCCATCACACATACAATTCTATGTAATCTGTGTAGGTCATGAACCAAACAAAAACCTAAGTAAGATACTATTCTTAGCCTTACTCCTCTCACAAAATATAAATTGGGACATAAGGTGAGAACCATCTGCTGAGGAAGTCCTGAGCAAGCAGGTTTCCAAGGTCCACACTCATCTGTATTCACAGCTCCAGGTTTTATCTGTAGTTTGAGGTCATTGGACTGCTGACTGGAGCAGTCTCACAGCCTGATGTAGCCAGAAAATATCTGTGGAAGACCGAAATTATACCACAAAGAGCTCCGTCCGTATAATTGCCTGGATAATATAAACAACAGGGTTGAACCAATTTGAAACATTCTGGGGAGAACAAGTAATCCAGAATGGTAGCATGAAGGCCTCTGTAAACTGTCTCCCCAGAAAAACAACTGGAAGGAGTAAAATGAAAAATAAACAAAGAATAAAATCTCTGGAGATTTTAAAAAGAAAACTAAGATATATCTATTTTTTAAAATTCTACTAAGTATTCATAAGAATATTGATAGTTTATGGAAGTCTAGTCATGGCCAGCTTCCTTCCTCCAGGTAGTCTTACTCAGGACAGGCCCAGTCAACAACATGGAGTAGCTTAAGGAATCTGACTTTATTTGGGGAAAAAAAAGAGTGGGATGTTCAGCTCAAAGATACTGTCAAAACAATGGAGATTTTTAGCTTTGAAGAACCCTCCTGAGGGTCTAACCAAGCCTCGAAGTGAGGAGTTAAAGATTACTCCCACAAAGAGGTTAGAGGTTAAATTAGTCAGACTGAAATAATTTAAGCTCTAGGGCATTGCTGTAAATAAGAGAGCAATTGCTAGCAGTTAGTGAGGACTAACATCTGAGGATGATACTAATATAGAGAGACCAGCCAGAAATTTAAAGGAAGATTAGGATAAAACAAAGTTGAAGAGCTCAGATAAAACCAGTCATCCCTGGGTGTGTGGGTGAGGGTGGGGAAGGGGGTCCAAGATGATTATGACTATGCATGCCCAAGGGGACACCTGTAATACTTTCAACAATAAAGATAAAATTTTAAAAAGCAAATGCCAAAAAATAGATAACTTAGATGGAATTAAAGATTCCTAGAGAGAACATAGAATAGCAATTGTCTTAAAAAGAAGTAGAAAATTTGAATAGACCTATACTATAATTAAGAAATTGAATTAATGACTTTAATGTTTCTTTAGGGGAAAAAACCCCCACCATATTCACATCTGTCACTATGAATTCTAACAAACAATTAAAAAATAATATTGATTCTTCACTAACACTTCCAAAAAATAGAAAGAGATACACTTCGAATTCATCCTATGAAACCAGTATTACTGTGATAGAAAAACACACAAAATAATTACAGGATTAAAACACTAAGATCAAAATACAAATGAACATAAACAAAAAATATCCAATAAAATACTACCAAACTGGCTCTAGCAACATGTACAGGATTATTCAAAATAACCAAGTGTGATTTATCACAGGAATGCACGTTGTTGTTTTAACATCTAAAAATCAATTTTGTTAGGCCATATTAATATAATATAAATCACATGATTTTTCCAATATGTGCAGAATAACTATTTAATCAAAGTTCAATATTAGGAATAGTAGGGAAGCTAAGAATAGTAATGATGTTTCCCAACTTGATAAAATATATCTAGACACACACACACACACACACACACACACACACACACACGCAGCAAATGCTATACTTAGAGGTGAAAGATCACCGCTTTCTTCATAAAATGAGGAATAAAATTTGAATGAATGCTCTTGCCACTTCTATTCCACATTGTACTGAAAATACTAACTGTTAGGGCATACAAGGCAATATAATCTTAATGGCCACAGGAGAACAAACCAGGAAGACTTGCCAGACAGGAAATGTTAGACACTAGGAATCAAACCATATAAGGAGCTAAAACCACCAAGATGCACCCAATTGAATATCTGCATTCCTGTTGACCCAACCCCATTGCCTAAGCCCCCCAAACCCACTGACGACTGCAGCATATAAGGATGGGACTTCAGGTTCTAAAGGTTGCCATCATTGCCACAATACTCTTTGGCTGGTGCTGTGCAGCCCTTCCCTTTGGATATCAACACTGCCCACACCCTCTTCTTTAAATAAATTCATTTTTCTTTATTTACAGTTTGAGATTGCTATTTATCTTGCCCATGCACCAATGGATTTTTACCTCTCATTAGCCAGATAAATTAGACAAGAAAAGAAGAAATAAACTAATCAAGAAGTATGACTTATCTTTATTCACAGATGACATTAACTTTATAATAAAGAAATAATATGCAAATTTACTGTCATACCCTCACACAAGATGGCCACCCCATGTGGTCACAAGATGGCCACCACAAGATGGCTGGCTGGGGAAGGCAGTTGTGGGTGATCAAGCCTTCAGGGGAGGGCTGTTAGGGGTGACCAGGCTGGCAGAGGAGGACAATTGGAAGGGACTAGGTTTGCAGGGGAGGCTGGCAGGGGAGGGCAGTTAGGGGCAGCTGAGTCAGGAGTGGAGGACAGTTAGGGAAGACAGGGCTGGTAGGAAAGAGCACTTGGGAGTTACTGGGCCAGCAGGGGAGGGCAGTTTGGGGAGATCAGGCCAGCAGGGGAGGGGAGTTGGGGGCAATCAGGCTGGCAGGGGAGTGGTTAGGGGATGATCAGGCTGCAGGCAGAAGCAGATAGGGGCAATCAGGCAAGCAACTAGGCGAGCGGAATGTGAGAGGGATGTCTGACTGCTGCTTTAGGCCTGATTCCACAGGTGCCGAGCCTAAACCAGCAGCCAGACATCCCCTGAGGATTTTCAGATTGGAGAGGATGCAGGCTGGGCTGAGGGACACCCCCACCTCCATGCACAGATTCCTTGTACTGTTCCTCTAGTACTATATAAAAACTTTTACAGAAATCACTAAAAATCTGTTAGAACTAATAAACAAGTTCAGCAAGGTTGACCATAACACAAGATCAATATAGAAAATAAATTGTCTTTCTACACACTAACATCAATCTGTAAATAAAAGTATAAAATCAGTTTTACTTATAATACTATCAAAAATAATTTAAAAACTTAAAGATACATTAAACAAAATAAGTACAAAACTTGATCTCTAAAAACTACAAAACATTGTTGACACAAATTGAAGAGAACTTAACTAAGTGGAAAGATATTTTATGTTCATGAATCAAAAGACTTAAATTGTTACAGTGGCATGATTCCCCAAATAATTCCACTAATTCAAATGAACTTTCTACCTAAATCCCAGGTGGCTTTTTCAGAAATTGATAAGCTGATTTTGAAAATTTATATAAAAATGAAAGTGACCCAGAATAACCAAAACAATCTTTCAAAAGAAGAACAAAAGAGCAAAATTCACACTTCTCAATTTCAACTTACTACAAAGTTATAGTTATCAAGAGTGTGCTACCAGGGAGATCCAGACCCAATGGGAGCCATCATGGCGGCTGAGCTTTACGCACAGGGAACTGGACTAGGAAATCAAGAAACAATTAGAAGAAGAAAAGAAAATCATTAGTGAAGAGCACTGGTGCTTGTATTTACCGGAGCTTAAAGAGAACGAGTTTCATAATAGAAGAGCAGAGTTTCTAGTTACGTGAAGGTATTCTATATGGAAGAATGTCATATAGAGGATTTAATCCTGAGATTGAGAAATTAGTGTTTCAGATGAATGCTAAGAACAAAGCAGAAGAAGTTGAAGATGAAACAGTGGAGCTTAATGTGTTAGATGAAGAAATGGCTAAAAGATATGAGACCTTGGTGGGGACAATTGGAAAACAGTTTGCCAAGAGAAAAGACCATGCCAATTATGACGAAGATGAAAATGGAGACATAAACCCAATTAAAACAAGATTAAAGCCCTAAGATGAAAATGGATGCCAAAAAATATGGCTCTGGGATGCCTTATGAGAGTTAACATATTTTGGAATGCATTCCAATGATTTCTCTATAGTTATTAGTGTTATAATGTTTATTTGTAAAGAAATGTATAATTTTGGAAACATGCTGTCTTTGAAACAGATGTGTGATGGATGTTATACATCCTTTGCTTAATATGGTACTCATCAAGAGTGGATTTTTAGCCCTTGATCTTTAAATGTACAAAGGCAATGTTTGCTTCCTAAAAGTTTTTGACTCTGGATTTTTAAAAAAATATCTTTCCAATTGCTGACCTTAAATTGACACATAACTTAATAATAGTATTGAAATTGTCCTTATGTTTACATTTTTCTTTAAATTATTAATAATGTTAAGTCATTTCATACAGTTTAGAAACAAATGTCATGAGAATTTATTCTATGTAAATTCATTCATCAAGAACAAACATGCCTCTCTGGTCTAAAATGTTTGCATGTGACCAAGTCAGTCAGTTTGTGGAATTATGCAGTTTTCTTTAAAGCTTTTAATTAATAAGAAAAAAATAATGTTCTGTAATAAACATCTGTTTTCATATTTTAATAAAATATGTTACTAGCATAAGGATAGACATTAAATTACAGCATATATATATATATATATATATATATATATATATATGGAGAGAGAGAGAACTTGGTATATACTTACATTTATAGTAAATTTATTTTTAACAATGGTGTCAACAATCCACTGGAAAAAAGAACAAGAATTAAGATAGATCTCTTCCTGATACTACCATAAAAATTAACTAAAATAAACCATAGATCTTAATGTGAGAGCCAAACTATAAATTCCTAGGTTAAATTTAATAGAAAATTTTTCTAACATTGAGTTAGACAATGATTTCTAGAGACAATGTCAAAAGCACACATGGTAAAAGAATAAATAAAAATTAAATAACATGGTCCAAAGAACATAATCAAGAAAGTACAAAAATAACATATACAGTAGAAAATATTTTCAAATAATTTATCTGATAATGAATTAAGATCCAGAATATATACCTTAATCAATAAAGAGAGAAAAAAAAACTCTTAGAACTCAACAATTAAAAAAAAGTGATCCAATTTTTAAAAGGAGAAAAACTTTGAATAGGCATTTATCAAAGAAGATGTATACATGGCCAACAAGCACATGAAAATTTTTTCAATATTATTAGTCATTAAAAAATATAAATGAAAACTTCACACCCACTAGGAAGGCTAAAAATCTTAGGAATAAGTCAGTGATGACTAGTATGTTGGGAAATCAAAACACTCACATTGAAAAACCTTCTAGCAGTGATTCAGAATGTGAGACAAAATTACCATATGATCCCCAGAAATTCCACTCATGTTTTTATTCACAAGAAAAATGAAAGCATATAGACACACAAAACCTTGTACATGAATCTTCTTAGCATAATTATTCATAATTGCCAAGAAGTAGAAACATCTAAAATATCCATCAATTGATGAATGGATAAACAAATTGTGACATATTGTTAAAAATTATAATTCATCAATAAGAGGTGAAGTACTGATACGTGCTAGGACATAGATGAAATTTGAAAATATACTGAAAACAAAGCTAGTCACAGAAGACAGCATATTGTGTATCTTTATTGGAAGTGTTCAGTGCAGATACAGACAGAATATAAATTAAGTTATAGAATTTTTTGGGGGGTTGACAAAATGTTCTATAATTATATAGTGGTTACAGTTGCAAAAGTCTTTGAATATATTTAAAACTATTGTGTTGACTTGTACACTTAAACAGATGAATTTTAAGATATTTTGATTATATCTCAAAAAGCTTTAATAGCAAAAGAAACACAATAATACTTGGGAAAATTTCATTTGATTTTCAAATATTGTAATGCTTTCCTTAGTTAGTCTCATTTACATAAAAGCTTATAAAAACCACCATGATGATAAGCATTTTATATGTATACTAGAGGCCCAATGCATGAATATTCATGCAAAAATGAGCCTTCCTTCCCCTGGCTGCGAGCACTGCCTTAGCTTTGGCTGGATCCACCTTTCCACCTTCCCACACTGCCCAGAGGCCTGGAGTGGCTGAGGTGGTGTGGAATGCCTGTGTCATCTTCATGGCAACGACACAAATGTCCCGCCCCCTGCTGCTTTGCACCTGCATATACAAATTAACCCACCATCTTTGTTGGGTTAATTTTCATACTCGCTCCTGATTGACTTGTGGGCAACGCAAAGGTATGGTCAATTAGCATGTTACTCTTTTATTAGGTAGATTTTACTTCATCTGAATAACCACAGTAACTTCACAGAATGAGTATACTATTATCTCTGCTTTGTAGCCCACATAAACAAAAACTGGTCATTATTAAGTTTCCCAGTCAAATTCTTGTTCTCTTAAAGTAGAAGCATCATTGAGAGAGAGACTTCAATCTTCTTCCTTCTGCATGCTTCCCACCAGGGATCAAGACACCAACCAGGCATGTTCCTGACCAGGAATTGAACCAGCAACTTCTTGGTGCACAGGTTGATGCTCAACTGATGAGCCACACTGGCCAGGGCCAAATTCTTGTTCTTACTAAGATGCTGTACTACTGTACAGATGCTGTTTATCCCCCAATAAATATAACATACATGATTATAATAAAGTGTTAACATCATTGGGTATTATATACAATATCTACTCTCCTTGGGGAAATTTAAAAATTTCAGACTAATATAGTATTGGGAGTATCACAAGGGAATTCAGCTGGAAAGTAGTAAGTTTGCAATATTAAACAACACACAGATTGCTTGTTAGCCCTAACTTTTTGGCATAAAGGAAGGTGTGATACGCATGTAGTTAAACTAATTTACAGTGCTCTATATTTTATCTTACTTTTCAAATATGACAACTTGTCAAAGAAGACTCACTTCTAAAAATGTCTTTATGGATTCTCCCTTGTTATTTGTGCAATGTGTGCATGGTATAGTTTGTAAACATACAGATCATAATATTGAATTCAAGTAAAAAGAAGATATCAATACTAGTTAGTGACAATCAACAAAATAAGGAGTGGTGAGAAAATCAACAGATCACATTATGTACTATTCCAAGTTGGTAAATGATCCAGTTTAAGTTTGTCTTTAAGTAAGATTACTCATCTGTAACCCATCAATGTTGTACATATAAGAATTCAAGGGGAGCTGAGACCGGTTTGGCTCAGTGGATAGAGCGTGGGACTGAAGGGTCCTGGGTTGGATTCCAGCAAGGGCATGTACCTTGGCTGCGGGCACATCCCCATTAGGGGGCATGCAAGAGGCAGCTGATCGATGTCTCTCTCATTGATGTTTCTGACTTTCTATCCCTCTCCCTTCTGCTCTGTAAAAAATCAATAAAATATATTTTTTTAAAAAAAGAATTCAAGGGGATGCCCATATCAGACAGATCAATTAAGTCTTCACAGATGAAAAAAAGCAATGATTCAAAAAATGATGCTTTATCCAAAGGCACATAACTAAGCAGAGTCAGAACTGGAGCTGGAACCCAAGTCTCATATTTCCCAACTTGGTTACAATGCTATTGTCTCGCATTTAATCCCATTGGACTCTGAACATTCATTTAATGTGGATGTATAGTCTTTATTTACATTTGACAAAGTAGGGAAAATATTGTTATCAAATGTTTGAGTAAAAGGAATGTTGGTTAGTCAACACTTTATGAAAATTTACAAATTTTCCCAGTGGTTTTCTGTTTATTTAATCATTGCTTTCCTCCTTATTTCTCTAGAGACTAATTTGTCCCTGGCTCCCTGTCTATAGCCCCAAATTATAGAAGTTTATTTTAACGATAGTCTATAATTAAAGATGACAGTTAAAGATCGGGGAAAAGGATGCTGTAAGATATCACTGGGGCAATCAAGAAAACAAGATAAAAAAACTAAAAAAATTTCTCACATATATGAAGTAAAAACTTCACTTAAAAATAAAGTTTGAAATTTAAATGTAACTCTGCTTTTTCTAGAAAGAACAGCGGAATTTTTAAAATCTCATTGTCAAATATGACAGGAAAACAATTACTTCTGTAACATGATAATATTATCCATTAAGTTTTTGAGCAGAGAGAGTATTATCAGAAGAAACTGTTTAAATTACATGTTAGGCTTTTTTTTTTTTTTGGCACAAATTCTGGTTGCCTTTGGCATCAGTCTCAATTTACAGAATCAATTAAGATATGACATCATAAACTTTATTTTATAGAATTTCTAAACTTTATATATAACTTTTTTTGGTTGCTATTATTCAATTGTTGATTTTACATTTTGAATTCTTTGTCTCCCTAACTAGATTGTTTCTCTTTTTCTTAGTCCGAATATAGCTAATTGATCATCACAAATCAGTGGAATGTGCCTCTGAAATTACCTAATCTGAGAACCAGATGATATGTTATCTTGAGTCCAATCCAATGAGAACAATTAAAGAACAAACCTTTCCATTAAAAAAAAAAAGACATTTTTGAAAGCTACATGCACTCTGTGTTTGAGGTTACCAGTGACTTTCCTAAAAGGACAAAGCATATATAACATTCATTGATTCATATATTTATTTATCATATTATCATTTATCTAAACCATTGAGGTTCACATGGGCTCATATTTCTTGACCTGCTTTTCACCTTCCCCTTTATTAATGTTGAAATCAAGTTAAATAAGAGTAGAAACTATATATGATAAATGGCCTTCTTAGATTTCCAAGACAGATTATATATATATATATATATATACACACACACATATATATATATATATATATATATATCATGTAGAAATGATTTATACATGTAATATTTTTATTCTGGAAAACATAGAAAATTATTTTTAATCATCTATAATTTATAACTTTAATTGACCAATATTTATCCTTCCATTTTCCTCTAGTATAAATAAATAAATAGATAGATAGGTAGATAGATAAATTAATATTTGAAATAAAGGTTATATGTTTACTCTCCATGCTCCTTATAACCAAATGGTATTGTACTACTTGCTACAGAGTCAGAATAATATAAAGATAATTTTCTAACAGAGCAGCCAATTAACATGATGAGAAGTCTAAGGGTGGCATACTGCTTGATCTTTATGAATTTGAAGTGGCATGTTCAGTTTAGACAGATTAATTAAAATAACCAAGTACATTTTGTTATCATATTTGATGCACATCTTCCAATATAAAGGTTATATTAGGTTTATAAAATGAAGAATTAATCTAGAGAGGTGCTAATTAAATGTAAATAAAGGCTAATATGAACTTCTCCATTGAACTCATTGGGTGTTATTATATTAAATAAAAGTGATGTCAATCAGATGCCCAAGTATATGGTTTCAGCCTTAGGTTTCTCAAAGGACCATTATTAACCAGACACATTTAATTAAATACTCATAAAAATGGTTTGGTGACCATTTTCTTGGACAGTGTGGAGTATGCTGCAACATAACTACTTACTGCCTCAAAGTAAAAATTTGTTTTATCAACTAATTGACTATGGACTATCACTTACATCAAGCTGTTGGTTTATCCAGATAATTCCTGGAGCAAAATTTCACTTGTGGATCTTTTCCAGGAAAGTGATCCATACATATTTCAGTTTGCAAATGTATACTAGGGAATATGCTCATAATTCACTTTTTCATTTAATTTAGTTTGAATATATCTGTCTATAGACATTAAAATGAATTTTCCGCATTGATTTAATAAATAGATGATGTCAAAATCCATAAAAAGATAAACAAAATGGTAAAATTTAATGGTAGAATTTAAATGGTAAAATTCTTTAAAATGAGTACTTTTAAAAATAGTTTTGAAATATGAGTAATAGTCATTAGCTTATGCCGACTAGTATTATCATTCTTCAGAAAAGTGAAAAATTACAGTTATAGTTTTTGTTCTTGAAGCGTAACTAATGTATGTTCCTTACAACAAGCATATTGTTGATTACAATGTTGGATGAATTTGAGAAGTTTAGGTTGCCAGTCCACATATCTACACATAAACTCTTAATACTTTGTGACTTCTTGACAAAATTATTACCATTTTAGTTATTTATTGGTGTCAGTCAAGTTAGATGGGTCTTGTTTTTAAATTAACTTTCACATTTTATATTAAATACTTAACTCTTAAATAATATTACTTTAAACTTATGCATTCAAAAATACTACTACCTAATAACTTTGTAAGTTCTCAGTAAATGTGTACTATTATAAATGGAAGTTGAAAGATACAGAATAAACTCTGTACTCTCACAAGCTTAAGTTTAAGGTAAGCTTTAAACACACATACAAATAAGGAACAAATAAAATCCAATATGTTATTAAAAATAAAGATATTAAATAACTCTACATATGAGGAAAAAATATTATATTTGTACTGTGTTTCCTCCTTCTGAAAATAGAATTTTCTATATGTCCTTGTTCCATCAGTTTTTGGGACTTAAATTATAATATCATGTCTTTTTATTGAAACAATACATCAAAAGGCAAGCATATAAAAAGCTAATTCTCTGTGGAATGATACTTTTAGGTCGAAATGTATGCTAAATTAAATTATTGTTTGAAATGTTATATAAAATGATAGTTTTGCCTTGAGTATTATTTGACTAATGTGTGTTTATCATACTAATGATGCAAACAAAAAAATCTGAAATATTTTTTCAGTTACATGCTCTGAAGAATTTTTCTCAGTGAGTTAAACTAACAGGTCTAATATATTCCACGGCTGTGGAATATTTTTCAATTAAATTTTAAGCCAATAAAACTATCAATAACATGCCTCTGAGTCCAAGGCCCAAAAGGTTAGCCTACTCTGTAGATAAGAGAGGAGGTGTACTCCAGGCCTTCTCTCTCTCCTAAGCCTGTTAATGAGAGCTTCACCAGATGGAAAATAATTCCTTATTCAACAGCAAGTCTGAAATAAAAGAATTTTTAAAATGATGGTAATGTTTTATCAAAGATTATAGACACCCATTTATGGTGGAAAGCCGGTTATTTTTTAGATCCAGTGAATCTACGCACATGCCTTGTTCTTACTACTTACTGGATGGGAGACTTCGGGCAAGTTGTTTCACTTTCTCTGGAATATACTAGTAGCAACTTCTATTTAAGATCATTATGAGGATCACATGTAACTAACTACTTATGATGGTGTCTGGTATACAAAGGATGATTAATAAATAGTATTTATGTTCTTATTTTATCAATGTATAAAAGGTATTTAATGATTTGAGAGAGGAAAAGGTCATAGTTATAGGCATACATTCTTAAAAAATACAACTTCCCAGTATATACACTGAGTACTTGATTATTATGATCTCTGAAGCCATAATAATCTAGCCACTTAGTGCATATCCTATATAATAAAAGGCTAATATGCGAATTGTCCCCTATACCAGGAGTTTCACCAGCAGGCAGGCCAGTCAACTGCCCATGTCCCCTCCCCCTGGCCAGACAGGCAGGACTCCACTCATGCATGAATTCATGCACTGTGCCTCTACTATATATATATATATATATTATCTAATAAAAGAGTAATATGCAAATTTGACCATATCTTCACTATACTACTAGCCAATCAGAAGCGGGGGGCAGGGCCGAGCAAAGTTCATGAGAGCCATGGGCGGGACTGAGTTTGGCGCGTGGGAGGGGAGAGGCAAAAGGGCTGGAGCGCAGCGTCCACGCCCTGCCCCTGGCCAGCCCAGTGCAGTGTCCATGCCACATGCCTGGCCGGCCAAGCACAGCATCCATGCCATGCCCCCAACCAGCAGGCCCAGCCATACAGGGGAGGAAAGAGGCAAAGGGGCCTGGGCTCAGCATCTGCACCCGGCCCCCAGCCAGCAGACTCAGCCACATGGGAGTGGAGAGAGGCAAAGGGGTTGGCCAGGGGGTTTCCCGCAGGCACACTGTAAGCATCAAATCACTGCCACTGAAGCCACCCTCCCCCCCCCACACACACACACAATCCCAAGTAGTATGGTCCAAAGGGGCAACTCCTGAGGCACTGCTTCTATGGCAGCAAATACGAACCATGCCAGGCGGGGAAGCCAGGCCTGAAAGCCCAAGCCCCCGAGTACCCGACAGGGCATCATGTGCCGAGGCCTTAAGGAGGCCCCAGGACAAGCATCTCCCCAAAGACTGTGTGGAAGGAGGAGAGGAACCTCTGGCTAGAGGCCAGGGTGAAGGATGCTGGTGTCTTTGCTGGCTGGGCTGAGGGATACCACCCCCACTCCGCATACCTCCCTCCCTCGTGCCTGTTCTTTGGGAGGTGAGGATGTCATCCTGTTGCTGTCCAGCGAACCATAGCTTTAACACTGGGAACTAGCATGGAACAGCTGATACTCTGCTCATTCCATGGGTTGTTTTCACAGTCCCTGTTGTATTGTGTGGGATCTGGGCACTCTCTGTCTCACAATGTGTCCCTACAGCCATCCATCAATACCAGCCTCTGAGCAGGAGGAGCCCCAAACAGAAGTCTGTGAAACTCTTAAGGATTAGGGAGGCTGGCAAGTGTCTGATGCTGTAACAATGAATTTAGAGAAGAGAATGGGTGACAAAGGATGAAGTAAATGAATGGAATTCTCTCCCCACTTTTTTTTCGTAGATCCAATTTTCTCATTTCCTACAGCTGGAGTATTATTATGAAACTCCAACACACAAGAGAGCTGCCACCATGTGGTCAAAGATCCTGCCCCCAAGTGGACATAAGATGGCCACCAGAGGATGGCCAGCAGGGGAGGGCGGTGGGAGGTTCCAGACCAGAAAGGGAGGGCAGTTGTGGGCCATTATGCCAGCAAGGGAGAGCAGTTGGGAAAGACTAGGCCTGCAAGGGAGGGCAGTTGGGGCCAATCAAGACTGCAGGGGAAGGCACTTAGGGGTGACCAGGCCAGCAGAAGAGGGAAGTTGGGGGTAAACAGGCTGGCAGGGGAGCAGTTAAACATCAACTAGGCTCGCAGGGTAGTGGTTAGCAAGTGATCAGGCTGGCAGGAAGAAACGGTTAGGGGCAATCAGGGAGGCAGGCAAGTGAGCAGTTTGGAGCCAGCAGTCCAGGATTGTGAGAAGGATGTCTGACTGCCCCTTTAGGCCCGATCCTACCTGGCAGTAAGACATCACTCAAGGGATCTCAAATTGGAGAGTGTGCAGGCTGGGCTGAGGGACATCCCCCACTCCCTGTGCATGAATTTCATGCACCAGGCCGTGTGTGTGTGTGTGTGTGTGTGTGTGTGTGTGTGTGTGTGTGTGTGTGTATCCCATCTTATAAAGAGGGAATATGCTAATTGACCGTCCCACCATCACAAAGATGGTGGAACCTACAGCCAATAAGGAGAGAAAATGCCAATTGACTGCCACACCCTCAAAGATTGGGGCATCCACAGCCACAAGATGGTAGTTCCCAGTCCCCTTAGTCCCCCAGCCGCCCAGGGCCAGCCCGAGGCACAGGCAGGCCTTGTATTGTGGCTGCCCAGCTGATGCCTGAGGTACAGGGAAGCCTTGGATGGTGACTGCTCAGCCGCCCAGGGCTGCCTGAGGCTCAGGTAACCAGGGCTGGCTGAGGCTTGCACTACTAGCAGTGGCAGCAACAGAGCTGTGATGGGAGTCACCTTCTTCTGATTGCCATGTTGCCTCCTGTCCTTGAGTGTTCCCAGACTGTGAGAGGGGCCAGGCTGGGCCGAGGCAACGCCCCCACTCCAATGCATGAATTTAATATGCAAATTGACCATACCTCCAATCAAGCCACGGCTTCACCCATTAGCCATTCAGGAGCAATAAATTCCAACCAAAATGGCTGTGGCCACTGAGAGCAGGAGGGATGCTTGGGTTTCCCCAGCAATGGAGGAAGCCAAGCTTTCCACCAGCCCTTGCCAGCTTAGGCCTCCACTCAATGCTACAAAGTTTCAATTATAGAAGATATATATCCCAACAGAAATGGCAGCAGCCATGGAGCTGGAAAGAGCAGAGGCTATGGTTGCCTGGGCAATGGAAAAAGCCAAGATTCTGCAACCCTAGCACCTAGGACTCCACTCTAGGCTACAATGTTTCAATTATAGAAAGTAAATGTCCCAACAGAAATGGCTGTTGCCAAGGAGCAAGCAGAAGGCTTGGCTCCACTCCAGGCTACAAAGTTTCAATTGTAGAACATAAATTAATCCCAGATCCCAGGGCCTCCACTTGGGTCACTAGGTGGTGTGACTGGCCTGCAAACTACCACAGGCCCCTCACCCAGGCCGCCCCACACCCCAAGGGAACCCCCACCATGATCTGGGAGACTCTTCAGGGCAAACCAGCTGGCCCCCACCCATGCATCAGGCCTCTATCCTATCTAATAAAAGAGTAATATGCAGATTGATCATCACTCCAACACACAAAAGGGCTGGCCCCATGTGGTCAAAGATCCTGCCCCATGTGGACACAAGATGGCCACCACAAGATGGCTAGCAGCAGAGGGCCATTGGGAGGTTACCTGCCTGCAAGGGAGGGCAGTTGTGGGCCATCAGGCCAGCAGGGGAGGACAATTGTGAGGGGCCAGGCCGGCAGGGGAGGGAAGTTGGGGGCAAACAGGCTGGCAGGGGAGCAGTTAGACATCAATTAGGCTGGCAGGGTAATGGTTCAGAGGTGATCAGGCTGGCAGGCAGAAGCAGTTAGGGGCAATCAGGGAGGCATGCAGGCAAGCAGTTTGGAGCCAGCTGTCCTGTATTGTGAAAAGGATGTCTGACTGCCCGTTTAGGCCTGATTCTACTCGGATCAGGCCTCAACGGGCAGTCGGACATCCCTCGAGGGGTCCCAGGTTGAAAAGTGTGCACCTGGGCTGAGGTACATCCCCGCCTCTGGTGCACGAAGGCCTCTAGTATACACACACACACACACACACACACACACACACAAACACACACACACCACGCACACACACTGAGTGGCCAGATTGTTTTGCATTCAGAGATCATAATAATCTGGTCACTCAGTGTGTATGTATGTGTGTGTGTATATATATATATATATATATATATATATATATATATATATATAAAGCCTAAGTGATCATCGCAACCAAATGGATGACCAAATAGGCTGGGTGGGGTGACCAGGCTGAGAGGGAGTCAGTGAGGGGAGACCAAATGACCAAACAGCAGGCTGTTTCAGGTAACCAGCCTTGCAGGGGGCGGGGGGCAGTTGTGGGTGACCAGACCGGCAGCACGGGAAATTCAGGGTAATCACGCATGCAGGCAGGTGAGCAGTTAGAAGCCAGTGGTCCCTAATTGTGAAAGGGATATCCAGCTGCCAGTTAAGTCCGATCCCGGCAGCTGGATATCCCTTTGTGTGTGCCTAAAGCAGCAGTCAAACATCCCCCAAAGGGTCCTGGATTGGTGAGGGTACAGGCTGGACTGAGGGGACCCCAAACCCTTGTGCTTGTATTTCATACACTGGGCCTCTATAAAGCAAACATTACAGATCAGAAGGGAAATACTAATACAATAATAGTGGGAAACTAAAAAAACCCACTTTCAACAATGGATATTATCCACACAGAAAATACATGTTAGATCAGATGAGCTCAATAGGTATTTACAGAACATTCCATCTAAAGCAGCATAATACATTCTCTTAAGCACGAAAGGAACATCCTTTAATATAGATCATAGGTTAGGCCACAAATAAGTTTTAATACATTTAAGAGGATTGCGATAATATTAAGCATCTTTCCTAACCACAATGATATGAAACTAGAAATCAATTATAAAAACAAAACCAGAAAATACACAAATATGTCATTTAATTAAATAACATGTTTATAAACAACCAATGGGTTGAAGAAGTATATCAGAATACATTTTTTTTTAATCTTGAGAAAAATAAAAATGAAAATACAACATACCAAAATGTGTGGGGTGCAGCAAAAGCAGTTCAAAGGGAACTTTATAGCAATATATGCCTACACTAAGAAAAAATATCCAAAACAAAATACATAATTTTACATCGAAGGAAACTGGAAAAAGTACAAACTAAGATTCAAGTCAGTGGTAGGAAGGCTATAACAAAAATAAAAGCAGAATAAATAAAATAGATACTAAAAGGGCAATAGAAAAGATTGATAAACTAAAAGCTATTTTTTAAATACAAAAAATAGACAAATATTTACCTAGACTTACCAAGAAAAAAGAAGAGGACACAAATATAGTAAGAAATGAAAGAGGAGACATTACAACTGTTACCACAGAAATACAAAGGATTTAAAAAATCTAATGTAAACAATTATAAGCCAAGAAATTACACAGTATAGAAAAATGAATACATTCCTAGAAACATACAACCTATTCAGACTGAATCATGAAGAAAGACAAAAATCTGAACAGATGAATTACGAATCAGTAGTCAAAAGTATACCAAAAAGAAATGCCTAGGAACAGATGCTTTCCTGACAAATTCTACCAAACACATACAAATTCTTCTCAAAAGCTTCTAAAAAATTGAAGAGGAGAGAATTCTGCACAACTCATAAGACAAGCATTATCCTGATAACAGAGTCAGATAAAAACACAACAAGAAAAGATCCTGATAAGACAATAACTCTGATAAAAATAAGGCAAATAATCTCAGCAAAATATTAGCAGCACATTTAAAGGATAATACCCATGTTTATTGCAGCATTCATCACAATAGTCAAGATATGAAAACAATCTAAGGGTCTGTAAATAGATGAATGAATAAAAAACATATACATGACACATATACACACAATGAAATATTATTCAGCCATTAGAAAGAATATCCTGCCATTTGCAATAATATAAATGAAAGTTAAAGGTGTCATGCTATGTGAAATAAGTCAAACAGAGAAAGAGAAATACTGTATGACATCACCTATATGGAAACTAAAAAATTGAAGCTCATAAAAACAGAGACTAGAATGCCTGTTTTCAGGGACAGGGCAGGGGAAGTTGGGGAAGGGAGATGTTGGGTTGGTCAAAAAAAATAAATTTCCATTTATAAGATAATTAAGTTCTGAGAAGCTAATGTACAGCATATTGTATTATACACTTGAAAGTTGGATCTTAAATGTTTTCATTACAGAAAATAAATGGCATGAAGATAAAAAATAAATAAAAGAAGTAACCCAGTTCCTCACAAAATCATAGGTTTGAGCCACAGAGATCAGAGAAGCAAAATTAGGGCCAGATTGTCCATGGTCAAGAAAATGCTTTATGCAAGGAGCTAGGAGATTGAAAGTGAACTTCGGAACACTCACTCACCAGAGTATCCAAGGAAGTTGAAGGAAAAAAAATATATAAGTAGTTGTTTTTTTTTTTCATTTGGAAATAAGTTTCATGTATTTTTACCACTCATGGGGCTAGCATAGTGTGAACTGTAGCAGTTACTTATGCTTAATAATATTTGATTTGAGAAAATACCCTCAGTTTGAGACTGTTCTTAGGCAAGTGTCACAAAGAAGGGTAGACAGTGAAAATAAGTTCTATTAAATCATATTATTCTAGTTTATGGGATAAAAGATAAAATGAAATTCACACACCATTTAAAACCTAACTTAAATGAAACAAAATTGCTCACATGACCTTCAATATTTCTTTTTAATAAATATTTCCTGTGCATTTGAGTATCATAACACCTCCCAACCCTAAATAATACTTTCTTTAAATTCTCAATCATTTGATCTTACTCACTTATTTACAATTATTACATACTAGAGACCCATTGCAGAAAAATTCCTGCAAGAATGGAGCTTCCTGTGGCCTGAGCAAAGCTCCCTCCCTTCTCTGCTGCCTTGCTACCTTCTCAACTACCTCGCTCTCTTCTATCTCTGCTGCCTTGCTCCCTCCCTTCTCCCCTGCCCTCCTTGCTTACTTTGCTGCAGGCTGTGCTCCCTTCCACAGTGCTTGGCTTTCTTCTATGGCGTCTTCTGAGTTCAGATATGCAAATTAACCACCATCTTGGTTGGATTAATTTGCATACTCACTCCAATTGGCTTGTGGGTGTGGCTGGTGGGTGTGACTTTATCAGAGGTACAGTCATTTTGCATATTACTCTCTTATTAGATAGGACTAGAAGCCTGGTGCATGAAATTTATGCATGGGCAGGGGTGGTCCCTCAGTCTGGCTAGCACCATCTCCCACAGGGATTGGATCTAAACCAGCAGTTAGACATCCCTCTCACAATAAAATCCAGGATCCCTGGCTCCTAACTGCTCACCTGTCAGCCTGTCTAATCACCCCTAACTGCCTCTGCCTGTTCACTTGGTCGCCTCTAACCACTTCTGCCTTGGCCCCGGCCACCATGACTTTGTCCAGAAGAACATCCGAATGGCTGTCTGGAAGATGTCCAGTCTAATTAGCCTATTACCCTTTTATTGGTATAGATTACACAACATAAGTTTAAGGTAGAATTACATTAGTAGAAATGAAGAGAAATTTCATTAAAAAACGTATATTGGTTTGATATGATTCAAATCTGCTTGTTTATGACAAAAACCAAGTCTTTAAGAATAAGATTGCTTGTCCTAGCTGGCTTCGGCCTTAGGACTGAAGGGTTCCAGGTTCAATTCCAGTGAAAAGCTCATGCCTGCATTGTAGGCTCAATTCCCAGTAGGGCGCGTGCAGGAGGCAGCTGATCAATGATTCTCTCTCACTGATGTTTCTTTCTCTCTCCCTCTCCCTTCCTCTCTGAAATCAATAAAAATCTATTTTAAAAAATAAAGGAAAATATGGCTTTGCTATCAAAGCCAAGTAAGGTGTGTCATTCATTGTACCTTGATGAAATCTGTGTAGCTCAGTTGCTAAGCGATTTCAGTGTGTTCTTATCAAATAAAATACATGGAGAAGCAACTATAACTACCATCCATTTAGGCTATAAAGACTGAAAGTTGGGGAGGACAGAGTGCTTCTGGGGTAGGAGAGAGACAGTGAAGGTCAGCGGCTGGGAGGCAGGGAAGATGTGGGATTGCCCAGTGCCTGGAAGCACCAGAGGGTCTGGGATATGCAAATCTGATGGGGGGGGGGGGTGGTCAGGCCCTGCGCTCCAAGAGGTCAGGTTCTGGAGGAAAGGCAGGGGTGCGGTTTCTGGGGATCCCCTTCCTGCGAGGCTCCTCCACTTCCCTTTAATCCCCAACCCGGTCCATTTGGATGAAAGGTGTGGAAAGTAGTACCCTATGCCTGGGTAGGATGCCCCTTGGTCCTTGATCCCTCCTGGGGCAGTGGAGGGGTGTTTGTATTGGTTTATTTCATTAATCTTATATGTTTAAGGGGATGGCAGGGGAGTCATCTGCCAGACATAATTTCCTTTTGCTTGCTCGCTGGAGCTGCCCTGCATGATGCCTTTCCTCTTCCTTCTCCACTATCCTGAGATAACACGCATGAGATCCCTACAGAAGAAACTGAGGTACCCTTGTACTGAATGGAGATTGTGCTCCACAGGAACCTACCTGATCCAGGGAGGGTTGGGGTCATTCACTATGGGAAAGGCTCCATTTAAAGGAAGGCAACGCTTAGACAGGTGCCAGCTGAGCCTTTGTGGAGGGTTTATCATCCCTCTGGCTGTTTTATTGGAAACCACAAACTCAAGATAGCAGTGTAATGTTGTGTCCCCTTATCCGGAATCCTGATTCTCTAGGCCAGTGACCTAGATGCCCCAGACAAGTGTGTGATGTCCCTTTCTTACTGATGTGATGGCACAAAGCCACATTTTAATTAGGCTAGGATTTGGGCTCCTATCCCGGGCTGGCATAGGGGGCGAGGACACAGCCTGCTGATTGGTTAATACATGATGGTGTCCTGACCAATTTGTATATTACCCTTTTATTATATAGGAATTTTTTCACAATTTCTTTATTGATTAAGGTATTGCATATGTATCCTTATCCCTCTATTAACCCCCTCATCCCTCTATTAACCCCCTCAATCCTCCCCCACTCATGTCCTCACCCCCCTGGTGTTCATGTCCATTGGTTAGGCTTATATTCATGCATCCAAGTCCTTTAGTTGATCTCTCCTCCTTCCCCATACATTCCACCTGAGGACCAGCATTCTGGTCAATGCTTCTCTGCCTCTGGATCTGCCCCTGTTTATCAGTTTATGTTGTTCATTATATTCCACAAATGAGTGAGATCATGTGGTATTTGTCTTTCTCTGACTGGCTTATTTCACTTAGCATAATCCTTTCCAGTTCCTCCATGCTGTTGCAAATGGTAAGAACTCCTTTTTTACTGCAGTGTAGTATCCCATTGTGTAGATATACCACCGTTTTTTAATCCAATCATCTGCTGATGGGCACTTAGGCTGTTTCCAAATCTTAGCTATGGTGAATTGTGCTGCTATGAATATAGGGGTGCATAAGGCCTTTCTGATTGGTGTTTTTACTTTCTTGGGATATATTCCTAATAGTGGGATCACTGGGTCAAATGGAATTTCCATTTTTAGTTTTTTGAGGAAACTCTATACAGTTCTCCACAGTGGCTGCACCAATCTGCATTCCCACCAGCAGTGAAAAAGAGTTCGTTTTTCTCCGCATCCTCACCAAACCTTGTTGTTTGTTGATTTGTTGATGATTGCCATTCTGAAAGGAGTGAGATGATACCTCATTGTTGTTTTGATTTGCATCTCTTGGATAATTAGTGATTTTGAGCATGTTTTCATATGTGTCTTAGCCTTCCTTCTTTCCTCCTTCGAAAAGTGTCTATTTAGGTCTGTTGTCCATTTTTTGATTGGATTGTTTATCTTCCTTTTGTTAAGTTGTATGAGTTCCCTGTAAATGTTGGAGATTAAATCCTTGTCTGTGGTGACATTGGCAAATATGTTCTCCCATGCAGTGAGATTTATTGTTGTTTTGTTGATGGTTTCTTTTGCTGTGCAAAAGCTTTTTATTTTGATGTAGTCCCATTTGTTTATTTTCTCTTTAGTTTCCATTGCTCTAGGAACCGTATCATTGAGATTTTTCTGCCTGTGAATTCCTCTATTATATTTATGGTTTCCCTTCTTATGTTTAAGACTTTGATCCATTTTGAGTTTATTTTTGTGTATGGTGTAAGTTGATGGTCTAGTTTTATTTTTTGCATGTATCTGTCCACTTTTCCCAACACCATTTGTTGAAGAGAATATCTTGACTTCATTTTATGTTCATGTCTCCTTTGTCAAATATTAATTGGGCATAGTGGTTTGGGTCGAATTCTGGGTTTTCTATTCTATTCCATTGATCTATATGTCTGTTCTTGTGTTAGTACCAGGTTGTTTTAAGAACAGTGGCTTTGTAAGAGAGCTTGAAATCTGGTATTGAGATCCCACCTACTTTGTTCTTTCTCAGGATTGCTGCAGCTATTCAGGGTCTTTTTTGTTCCTGAATTTTGCAAAAATTTTTGGAAAATTCGTTGCAGGTCAGTGAAATGTGCCATTGGTATTTTAATGGGGATTGCATTGAATCTGTAGATTGCTTTGGGTAGTATGGACATTTTGATGATGTTGATTCTACCAGTCCATGAACACGGTATGTTCTTCCATCTATTTATGTCTTCCTCTATCTCTTTTTTCAGTGTCCTGTAGTTTTTCGCATACAGGTCTTTTCCCTCCTTAGTTAAATTTATTCCTAGGTATCTTAATTTTTTTGTGTGTGATGGCAAATGGGATTGCTTTTTTAGTTTCTCTTTCTATAAGTTCACTATTGGTGTAAAGAAATGTCATAGATTTCTTGAAGTCTAATAATTTTTTGATGGAGTCTTTAGGGTTTTCTATATACAATATCATGTCATATGCAAATAAGGACAATTTTACTTCTTCTTTTCCAATTTGAATGTCTTTTATTTCTTATTCTTGTCTGGTTGCAATGGCTAGTACTTCCAGTACTATGCTAAACAGGTGTGGTGAGAGTGGGCATCCCTGTCTTGTTCCTGTTCTTAGGGGAAATGGTTTCAGTTTTTGTCCATTGAGTATGATTTTGGCTGAGGGTTTTTCATATATAGCTTTTATTATGTTGAGGTATGATCCTTCTATTCCCACCTTGTTGAGCGTTTTGATCAAGAGGGGGTGTTGGATTTTGTCAAATACTTTTTCTGCATGAATTGATATGATTATGTTATTTTTATCTCTCAATTTGTTGATGTGATGTATCACATTTATTGATTTGTGGATATTGAACCATCCTTGCATCCCTGGGATAAATCCTACTTGGTCATGGTCATATGATCTTTCTGATACACTGCTGGATCTGATTTGCTAGAATTTTGTTGAGGATTTTGGAATCTATGTTCATGAGGGATATTGGCCTATTATTCTCTTTCATTGTGTTGTCTTTATCTGGTTTTGGTATTAGGGTGATTCTGGCTTCATAGAATGAGCAAGGGGGTGTTCCTTCATCTTGAATTTTTTTGAATAGTCTGAGGAGGATAATTTTTAGCTCTTCCTTGAATGTGTGGTAAAACTTTCCAGTGAAGCCATCTAGCCCCAGGCTTTTGTTTGCTGGGAGCTTTCTGATGACTGCTTCAATTTCTTCCACAGTTATCGGCCTATTGAGATTTTTAGAATCTTCCCTATGGAGTTTTGGAATTTTGTATTTTTCTATGAATATGTCCATTTCTTCTAGGTTGTCTTGTTTGTTTGAGTAGAGTTGTTCATGGTATTTTTTAAACAATCCTTTGTATTTCTGTGGAGTCTGTTGTTATTTCACAACTCTCATATCTGATTTGTTTATTTGGGTCCTCTCTCTTTGCTTCTTGGAGAGCCTAGCTAGAGGTTCATCAATCTTGTTTATCCTTTCAAAGAACCAGCTCTTGGTTTCATTGATCTTTTGTATTATTTTTTGGTCTCTATGTCATTACTTTCTTTCTTATTTTTTCTTGGGGGGGGGGGAGGGAAGGTCAGGTTACTTCATCTTTATTTTTTTTATTTTTTAATATTTTAATCTTTATTGTTCAGTTTATTAATTACATTGTTCACCCTTGTTTTTTCCCCTATAGTTCCCCACCACCTGGTACCCATCCCACCCTCCGCCCTCACCCCCTTCCCACTGTCCTCTCCCATAGGTACATAATTTTTGTCCAGACTCTTGCCGCACATCCAACACCCCTTTTCTCCCCAAGAATTGTCAGTCTATTCCCTTTCTATGCCCATGATTCTATTATATTCACCAGTTTATCCTGTTCATCAGATTTTTAATTCACTTGATTTTTAGATTCATTTGTTGATAGATGTGTATTTGTTGTTCAAAATTTTTATTTTTACCTTTTTCTTCTTCCTCTTCTTAAAGAATATCTTTCAACATTTCATATAATATTGGTTTGGTGGTGATGAATTCCTTTAGCGTTTTCTTAGCTGTGAAGCACTTTTTCTGACCTTCAATTCTGAGTGATAGCTTTGCTGGGTAGAGTAATCTTGGTTGTAGATTTTTGCTATTCATCACTTTGAATATTTCTTGCCTCTCCCATCTGGCCTGCATAGTTTCTGTTGAGAAATCTGCTGACAATTGTATGGGTGTTCCCTTATAGGTAACTAACTGTTTTTCTCTTACTGCTTTTAATATTCTCTCTTTGTCCTTTTCTCTTGGCATTTTAATTATGATGTGCCTTGGTGTGTTCCTCTTAGGGTTCCTATATATTTGGGTCCAGTGTGCTTCTTGGACTCCTAAGTCAATTTCTTTCACCAGGTGTGGGAAGTTTTCGGTGACTGTTTCTTCAAATAGGTTTTCATTGTCTTGCTCTCTCCCTTTTTCTGGCTCCCCTATAATTCAGATGTTGATATGCTTGAGATTGACTCAGAGGTCCCTTACATTATCTTCAATTTTTAGATTCTTTTGGTTTCTTGCTTTTCCAGGTGAGTGGATTTTACCTCTTTGTATTTCAAATCTTTAACTTGGTTCTTGTGGTCCTCTAGAGTACTTTTAGGTCTTTGTATAATATTTTTTATTTCAGTCAGCGTATGCTTAATTTCTAGTTGGTCCTTTTTCATTTCCTTGAGGGTCTCATTCATATCCTCTTAGGTATTGTTCATTTCCTTGTAGGTTTCATTCATTTCCTGGTTGGTCTTGTTCATTTCCTCATAGGTCTTTTTCATTTCCTTGTAGGTCTCAGCCTTTTCTAAGAGCCTCTTGAAAAGCCTTATAACCATGGTTTTTAATTCTATGTCCAGTCGTTTTGTTTTTTTTTCCCTCCATTTCTCTCACATCTGATTTCTTTTCATGTCTCTGCATGGTGGCTGCTTTCCTGAGTTGGTCGATTAGCTTTGTGTGGTAGATGTCCTCTAAGGGACAGTGGCTCAGCCTCCCCAGTTACCTGAGGTGGATATGGGTTGCACAGTCTTGTTGAAGTTAAGCCTAGATTATTGTTGTTAGCCCTTAGGAGGGTTTGACCTCCAGGCCAATTGGCTATGAGGATCAGCCTTGCTCAGGTTGGATGGGCAGAGTCTCTGGGCCAAGAGTCAGCTCCGCCCTATGTGGCCCCAGGGACTCTGTGCCCAGTGACAATGGCATCCAGCACCTTTGAGAGAGAGCTGCTGCCAAGCTCTACCCACTGCCGGACAATTCAGTCTCTCCCCAAATGAGTCTGCACACCCAACGTCTCACCCAGGGTCGTAAAACAATGCAGTCTGGTAATTTTCCGAATGACAGAGTAAGTCACAAGTCCTCTCTGTGTGGTCTCACAGCTCTGCTGTTCCCAAGTTCACGCACACTCTGCACAAATTCACCCTCTCCACAAGCTCGCAGACCCTTGCAGCACCCGAGTTTTGGCGTACCTCCTCACTGTCCAGTTTTTACCCTGTATGATTATGGGTTCCCTGGACTTCACCTGGAGCTGGGGAATCAGTGCAGTGGGACGTCTTTGTCTCCCCCATTTGAGAAAACCGGCCGGGTTTTCAGCCAACCTCCCTATCCCCTGGCACACGCACGGCTCCAAACCTCTCTCCGTACTTATCTTCAATGCTGTCCTCTGCCACTCCTCTGAGTCACAGTGTC
Organism: Antrozous pallidus; assembly: GCA_027563665.1. Lineage (NCBI taxonomy): Eukaryota > Metazoa > Chordata > Mammalia > Chiroptera > Vespertilionidae > Antrozous > Antrozous pallidus. The sequence goes on along the minus strand of CM050508.1, from coordinate 149,403,817 downwards.
CTATCTTCACTTTTATCTGTGTAATTTTCACTCAGCGAGCTTTCCTGTGATTCTGGATATTTTTTCTTTCGTTAAGTTGTAGTTTTGAAATTGCTGTGTATCGCAGCAAGATAGGTGTTTACCTATGCCTCCATCTTGGTTCCTCTCCAGGTTACTTCATCTTTATATCACCCACTCAGCCCCGTGCTGGACATGTGGAGGCCCTCAGTAATTACTTGGGTGAATGGATGGAACGTCCAATGGAACATCTTGCTCATCTTATAACCCATATGCTTAGCTTTGTGCCTAGCACTTAGTAGGTGCTCATTAAATTAAACCAAAACTAAGTGAATAAATGAGGAAGCAGAGAGAGAAGGTAAAAGCTCTATGTCATTTATTTATGCTCTGATCTTCATTATCTCCTTCCTTCTGCTCACTCTGGGCTTTTCTTGTTGCTCTCTTTCTAATTCTTTGAATTGTAGAGTTAGTTTATTTACTACTGTTTTTTCCTGGTTTTTGAGGTAGGCTTGTAGAGCTATAAATTTCCCTCTTAAGACTGCTTTCATTGTGTCCCATAGATTTTGGATTGTTGTGTTTTTGCTGTCATTAGTTTCCAGGAATTTTCTTCTTTGGTATCATTAATAACCCAATCATTGTTTAATAGCATGCCATTCAGTTTCCAAGTGTTTGAGATTTTTGGATTGTTTTTATTGTAACTTATTTCTAATTTTATGACATTGTGGTCTGAGAATATGCTTGGTATGATTTCAATCTTCTTGAATTTGGGAGACTTTGTTTGTGACCCAATATGTGGTCTATTTTTGAATATGTCCCATATGAACTTGAGGAGAACATATATTCCGTGGCTTTTGGGTGAAATATTCTGAAGATGTCAGTTAAGTCCATCTGTTCTAGTGAATCATTTAGAATTGCTGTGTCTTTGCTGATTTTTTGTCTAGAGGATTTATCCTGTGATGTCAGTGGTATATTAAAGTCCCCTACGATGATTATATTGTTGTCGATCTCTCCCTTGATATCTTCTAAGAGTTTTGTTATGTATTTGAGTGCTCCTGTGTTGGCTGCATATATGTTTTTCAGGGTTATATCCTCTTGTTGTATCGATCCCTTTAGTATTATAAAGTGGCCTTCCTTATCTCTTGTTATGGCATTTACTTTAAGGTCTATTTTGTCAGATATAAGTATTGCTGCCCCAGCTTTCTTTTAATTTCCATTTGCCTGAAAGATATTTTTCCATCCCTTCACTTTCAATCTGTGTGAGTCTCTTGTTCCTAGGTGGGTCTCTTGTAGACAGCACATATATAGGTTGTTTTTTTGTTTTGTTTTTTTTAATCCATTCAGCCACATGGTGTCTTTTGATTGTGGCATTTAGTCCATTTACATTTAAAGTTTTTACTGAAAGGTATTTGTTTGTAGTCATATCTATTTTTGTGTCTGCATTTCTTCTTACCTGTTTATTTCTTTTTATAGTATTCCCTTTATAGTATTCCCTTTATATTATAGCATTTCTTGGATTGCTGGTTTGGTGTTGATAAACTCCCTTAGCCTGTTTTTCTCAGTGAAACTCCTGATTTCCCCTTCAATTTTGATTGATAGTCTTGCTGGATAGAGTATTCTTAGATTAAGTCCTTTGCTTTGCAACACTTTATATACCTCCTTCCAACCCATTCTAGCCTGATGTGTTTCTGTTGAGAAATCATTTGATAATCTGATTGGGGTTCCTGTGTAGGTAACTCTCTGTCTCTCTCTTGCTGCCTTTAAGATTCTCTCTTTGTTGCTAATATTTGCCATTGAAATTATAACGTGTCTTGGTGTGGGTCTTTTGGGGTTGATCCTGCTTGGGACTCTCTGTAATTGTGTAACTTTTTTCTTCCCCATATCTGGGATGCTTTTTGTTATTATTCCTTCAAATAGATTTTCTAATCCTTGCTGCTCTTCTTGTCCTTCTGGCAGGCTTATTATACATATGTTACTTCATTTCACGTTGTCCGAAAACTTCCTTAGGCTTTCATCCTGTTTTAATTTTTTTCTCCAATTGCTTTTCAGTTTGAGTTTGTTTCTGTACCTGATTCTCTAACTCACTAATTCGGTCCTCTGCTTCTTCTAGTCTACTGTTGAAACTTTCCATGGTGTTTTTGATTGTAGCTATATCATTTTTCATTTCTTCCTGATTCTGACATAGGTTGTTGATTTTCTCATCCATCCGATGTATAAATTCCACGACCATTACTCTGAATTCTTTTTCGGTCATGGTGCAAGCTTCAGTTTCACTAATCTCCTTTCTTTGCGACTCCTCATTTTCTTTCTTCTGGGTATTGTGTCGTCTCCCCATTCTGACTATCACCAGAAGGCTCAAACTTTGAGTTGCGGGGACCTGGGCTGTGTGCCGTGGGAACTTTGTACCACCTGAGTATCCCTGAAGTGCTCCGACACTAGGGCATGTGGGTGCTGTGGGTTGGTGGGAACGAGGCTTTCCCAGGGTCAGTGTTCCCAGTGTTCTGTGTTATCTCGCGGGCACACCTAGAATCAGGGACCCTGCCTGCACCACCCTCTTGGCGTGTGTTGAAAATGGTACCAGGAGCCCAAGTTTCCCTGTGTCTGCATCAAGATTTAAGTATCAGAGTCTGTTGTCTCGTGAGGTTTCTCGTTGAGGGTCAGGGTCCCCGTGTGAACATGCACCAAGAATTGGAGTCACTGGCTCTTAGTGTGGATGTGCTGTGAGTCAGGGATTCCAAGCACATTAGGTAAGAAATAGAGTCAAGTCAGTGGAGCTCAGTGCTGCCTCTTACTGGGAGAATTTGGGTCTTGATCACCATGGGGGACTGGGTTGCACAATAGCTCTGTGGTATGCCTGCACTGTGGAAGACCTACTTCTGTGAGTGTTTGCCCTGTAACCAGGTCAGGTGGCACTGACGCCCTGCAGGTTTGATCACCAGGTTGCGATTGCATTGCAGGAGGCCACCTCCAGTCTCTCAAATTCCCTTAGCAGTACTGAGGCCCCTGAGCAAGCTCTCAAGCTCCAAGGCCCTATTCCCTGTCTGGGAGTTTTAGCCACAGGCATGCGCACGAGCACAGAGCATTCTCCGAAGCCCAAGTTCCCCTGGGATAGATGGGAAAGTGACTTTTCAAGCTCCAAGCATGCAGTTCCCTGTAGGGATAGGGGAGTTGTGGCCGAAGCGAGGGGCAGGTCTATTGGTTATTATGAGCTATCCGTGATCCTGCAGGGAGGGCGATAGGCTCCTTGACTCACAGAAATCTGCTGCTGGAAAATCTGGACTCCTGTCTTCTGTTGGTCTGAAACTGTGGCTGTAATTCTCTGTCCCTAGTGGCTGCTGGCTTGTGTCTGAGATGTGACTGGTGAGGGTAGGGTCCCAGTCCTGGCAGTTCCTCTTCTCAAGATGTCATGGTCTCCACCACCGTGCTAACTGGTCTCGCGGGAGTGTCTGCCTTGTTCACGGGGCTCCACCGTCCAGGAATGCCCGGTTTGGCAGCCCCTTGGAGGACCTGCAGAGTCTAACTGTCCATAGTTCATGCTCATACACACACCACACATGCTGCATTCTCCTCTGTGGGTTCCTCACACTCTCACACTCTCACACTCTTTACCTCCCCACCTTCCTGCCCATTGCCATCTTCCCAACCTACTATAGGATTGTTTTGAACTAGCCCTTCGGCTGTCTATGATGGATCCTTTGAGAGAATGAATTCATTATTAAAAATAGGGAAACGAATATTTGGAAAATGAAAAGTAGCAGAAAGTATATCACTCTACTCACTGAATTCAGGATGCTTTTTAAAATCACATTAATTAAACACTATTTGTTGTTTCCTGGTTTGTAATACACAAAAATGAGAAAATAAGATAATGAAAAATACCGATATTCAAAAATATTCTAAATGGAGCAAAGATAAATATTTTCACTATTTGTGTATGCGCACGTGTGGGGTTATTTTGGGAGTATTTAGATAAAAAGAAAAGGGACTCCATATTTATTTTCCTTCCAATTTATATTAATTTAGGCAGCTTTATTTAATAGTATAATACCCATATAAAATTTTTCTGATGCTAAATTAAGAAGTACTTTTAGCATTTTGTAACATTTTTATATTAATAACTTGTTGAAGGATGCTTCATCATGTAAATTTACAAAACCAGTAAAAATGTGGTTTTCTTCTTTGAACTAAATAAAATATAACTTCAGTAATTTCATCTTTTCCATTTTGCTGGGTTTATTTATTTATTTTTTTGAGATTTCAAGTTTTCTTCCTCTTTTTTCAGTATTTTTAACAATTCTTACATAAAAATAAAATTCCAAATAAATATCCGTCCATCTATTGTGATTACTATCAATTAAGATTTTAAAAAATACTAAAAGATGTTTAAATTTTGAAACAACAGTTGGATTTTGTAATAATTTATAAAATTAGTACATTTCTATTAATGATATGGTTAATAGAAATGTTCTAATTTTATAAATTAGTGACATGTAACAGCAAATATAATACAAGGATAATATGTTACATTCAAGGGACTAAGTTATAGTGATATGTAAAAGCAAATATTTTCTTTTAGTCCAAAGATTAAGAGGAGATTTAGTAATGTCATGATAAGTGAAACAATATAAATATTTTAACAAATAAAATTATTACTTTTTTAAAGAATTTTTAAAAAAATAAACTTTGACACTATAGTGCAGTGGTGAGCAGAGTGGGTTTTGAGATCCAGTTTACTGGGTCATTTATTCCTATAGTATATTTCTTAGTGACTTTGTTTAAGTTACCATATGCTAACTAGAGGCCCGATGCACAAAATTCATAAAAGGGGCTTGGCCCCTGTCACCGCTGAAGCTGCCTGTGCCTCAGCCCCACCCAAGGTGGCTTCCTCTGGAAGGATATCTAGTCTAATTAGGATATTACACTTTTATTATTATAGATACATCAGTTAACTCATTTTTTAAAATTGTAATAATCATGTCATTGTATCAACATCATTGGATTATTTTGAAGTTTGAATGGAAAACACTTCCCACATGAGTTACTTAATACATATAAGCTATTACTGTTTATCTATAGGATTATTTAATTCTTTACAAAAGCTAATAAAATTATTTGGGATATTGCTATATTGAAATTCCTGTTTTTGTAGAAAAATATACATAATTTCTGGGGATAAATACTTCAAGAACTTTTAGGGAAAGAGATTCTAAAACATATGTGTGTTTTTTTTCCAGTGGTGAACCCTGATTTCACTTTCTGAATAAGAAAACTTCTATCCTAGTATTATTGTTTGGCAAAGATGGAAACAACCTGATACAGATCTTTTGTCAGCTAACTCTGCAAACACTAGTGTTTGACATTGGAAAATCTCAGACTTTACTCTTTTAAGTATCAGTTCTTAAAATTTTAAGGGTATTATAATCTGTAAAAATGCCAATTAATGTTAAGTGACTAGTGTGTGTAGGAGGGAGAGAGAGAAAGAGAGAGAGGATAAACAAGTATTTTTACTTTCTGAAAATTTTTATTCTAAAAGATGTATTTCAGTGGTTCTCAATCTTCCTATTGCCGCAACCCTTTATTACATAGAGTTCCTCAAGTTGTGGTGACCCCCAACCATAAAATTATTTTCATTGCTACTTCATAACTGTAATTGTGCTATTGTTATGAATCATGATGTAAATATCTGATATGCAGAATGTCTTAGGTAACACCTGTGAAAGGGTCGTTTGACCCCCAAAGGGGTCGCAACCCACAAGTTGAGAACCACTACTCTATTTGCATCCTATCTCTGACACTAAATAAGTCTTAGCCAAGTTATTTCACTTGTTGGTTTCCATTTTTTTTCATAGGAAAAATGGGGACAATAATTAAATTGTAAGGAGTTTTAAGGATCAAATGACTATTATAAGTAGGGTTTAGGGAGGAAATTAAAGGAAAGAAAGAAGAGAGGGAGAAAGAGAAAAAAGGAAGGAGGGAAGGAAGGAAGGAAGGAAGGAAGGAAGGAAGGAAGGAAGGAAGGAAGGGAGGGAGGGAGGGAGGGAGGGAGGGAGGGAGGGAGGGAGGGAGGGAGGGAGGGAGGAGGGAAGGGAGGGTGGGAGAGAGATGGGGAAAGAAAACAGGGAGAATAAGAATAGATTAGTTTAAGAAGGTAATTCTCAACAAAAAAGAGACTGGACAATTTTAGAGAGTTTGAACAAGAAGCTGTGAGTGCAGAGCACCTTGTGTCCTATTCCAGGTGCACCTAAGAGAAGCTATCTTTATATTCCCTCCTCTTTCTCTGCCTACCACTTAGTTAAGATGACTTTAATTGATATCTACAACAAAGAGAGATAAAAGGTAGAAAAGAAAGTTCACAGTATTCAGTAAACCAGATTTTAAAGGTTATGATTTCAAGTGGAATGGGATGAGTGATATTTTGGGGACACCATTCTCAGCAGGCTGAGACCACATGTATAAATATCCTGAAGTTATTTCACTCTGGGGCATTGTTTGTTCCCTTTTATCTCAGACACTTTTACAGTCTTCATTAAAGATTAGGGTATAATTTTGTTGGAATATTTACTTTTCTTCATTTTTTCAGTTAAGATATAATCTTAGTGTTCAAAGAAATGATACTAAGTACTGGAAAGCACAAGTTTTCTGAACAGTTTCACTTGGGACACATACAAGATTGACCCTTACCTCATGGACTCTCAAATTAATGTTGAAGCAACTAGTGGTCTTTGAAAGCTCTGAGACATCCATGAAGAAAATGTTTCTGGATGGTGATAGAAGGTGGCTGCACAGAACTTATTGCAAATGATGTTTGCAACATGAAATGGTATTTGCATTGTTTGGCATTTGGGAAAACTAGTTCAGTTTTCAAAGTATTTTCTCAATATACATGGCAAAGACACTGATCGATCGCTACATATACCTGAATCATTAGGTTGGATACATAACTTATCAGAACAAATTCCATACCTCAGCATATTAGACAGGTGCCAACCCTACAGCTCATAAGGGAATTTCCAGGCTATTTCATCCCATGATGCCAGGAGCATCCTGAGGCCAATGGGATTGAGCCAGCCTGACTCATAACCTGCACTACATTTACCGTGTAATCCCAAGGAAAACCAGGATTACTTTACCTTTCACTTATGCCATTCAGAACCTGTTAAATTATTAACCTGCTCTTCAGAAAAGTGCACACTGGACAATATTACCTACACTATTAGGGAGTTCAAAATACTAGAATCAGGCAGCCTTGGGATCATATCTTAATGTTGGTTCTAAATTAGCTTTGTAACCTCAAGTAAGACACTAAGCTTTCCCAATTACATTTTCTTTCTTATTTCTAAAAGAAGATACTATGACCTAACCTTGAGAACTGTCTAGAGGATAACATATGATACTTCCTAACTTTACTATATCCAAATTTTCATAAATAACTGATAAAATGTCTATTTTTAAAGAAAGCATTTATTTACATTTGACTAAGCAAAATAGGCACTGCTTTTTCTTCAATGTAATGTTCTTTACATAAAATTTCTTCGGAATATCATTTTCTTTTATAGCATTTATTTTCTTCTAGCATTAATATCTCTAAATAAGAAATAACAAAATTGGATTTTTATGTTGGTAGAAGAGGAAGAAAATGTGAGAATCATATATATCGCAGCTTTTGGTGGCTAAATGTGAGAAAAATTAGTTATGCAAGTATTAATGCACACAACTCCCATTTACCTTCCTATCTAGAATCTAAGATATGTACCTTTCTGACTGAATATCAAGCAAATGAGTAAATAATTCACCAGATGATATCATATGGTCATTCAGTATTGACCCTAAAAATCATGAACCAAATAGCTGAGAAAATTTACCAACATGTCTTAGAAGTACTTCTTGAATTTTAGTATCTTCTGAAACCAACATACCATTTTTATGTTTCTTGCAGCCCACAGCTCTGAGCTCATATAGGGACAGATGTTAGAATCTTTCCTTTGCTTGCTGGGTCACAGCTGCTATTTATTCACAATCTCCCTGGCATGCTCTTTTATTGCCACAAGAAACCCACACGTGGCCCCCCTTTTCAGTTACTTTTACATATGTAACATGCACAACGAAGTCAGCATTGTAACTAAAACTGTGTGATCGTTGTTGTTTATTTGAAAATCTCTGTGTTAACATCAGAAGTTTACTGTTTAGTCTGGTGTGTTAACTGTGTAATATGTAAATTCCTTTTTCATCTTGTTTAACACTGACCTAAACAGGATTACTTCATTTTAGAATTATGTTAACTTATGTCTCTTTTAATTTCTTGTTCTTCATTCATATAGGTAAATGGCAATTATTCCAATTTCATATGCTTCAGTGGTTTCTCAGTAGCCAGGAAAATGAATTGATAGAATTAATCAGGCTATGTTGGATATTATTATAGACTATTAAAGTCTTCATAACCCTACTTAGTGTAACAGAGATCCTCTTCAGGGCTTGCATCTTTGAAATAATATTGGAGTGCAGCTTCACCTGAAAAGAAAGATGGTTGACCGTGAGGGCACATAAAATACAAAGATTTCACTCATGCTTCCAAAGGATGCCAAATCATTCAATAGTTTCTCTTAGCCCAATAGATAAAATACATTCTCCCTAGCACATAATACTTGATTCTTCAAATAATGATACCAATTGCACATTGAAAGGAAAATAATTATAAGAATATTTTAATATTGTTATTTGACTTTTCTCTGTAATGGAAGTGTCAGTGTCGTCCCCTCCCCTGCACCATCCTGCCTACCCAGTGATCAATTGGGGCCTCACCCCACCCCACCCCCTGCCTGGCTCCCTTAGCACCTGGGAGTTGGGCAGCAGCCCCATCCCCTGCCACTACTGCTGGTCTCACCCACCTTGGCCTGGTGCTGCCTGCTCACCTGCTCCACCATCCCGTGGTGGTCCCACTCTCATCAGGCCCATTGGGACTAGCAGGCCTCCACTGCCGCATGCTATCAGCACTGCACCGCTGACACCTGCCATATTCCACACTACCCCTTGGTGGGCCGTGCACATCATAGTAAGGAGTCCAACTCCTGTTCAAACTCCTGTTCCAAACAATTTGCATATTAGGCTTTTATTATTTAAAATACTGATTCTGCATTTGACATTTTAGTCAAATGAAAATACTTGGAAATGGAGGCTAGAACAAAACAGATAAAAGTCCATGCCCCCATGGAGTTTACATCCTAGTGGGTGGAAGTGGATAATGCCCAAGTAAGTAAAATGATAGAATGACCCATGGTGATAAGTTCTGTGAAGAAAATGTTAGCATGTTGAAAGAGATGGAGAATGTAAATGTGAGTGGTGGGATATAACATGATGTGGTCAGAGATGGTCTTTGGATTAAATAGCAACTGACCAGAGGACTGGCATAAAGGAGGAAATGGGACAGATAGCTATCTATAGGGAGGGAGTCCTAGACCAAGGAAGCTGTAAATGCATATAGGTCATGAATTGGAAGGCTTCTTGGAGTGTTTTAAAAATATCAAAGTACCCAGCAACTCCATAGAAGAGTGATCAGAATGTCAACAAAGTGAAGGACTGGCGATTTTGTAGGGCCTGAGAGGCCATTTCAGGTCCTTTATTTTATTCTTGGATTTTTAAATTTTTAATATTATTCTTTGATTTTATTCTGGGATACTATCCTGACATATTTATTCTTTGATTTTATTATAGGAATCATTGGAAAAGTTTGGGCACTTCAGTGACATAATTGCATTTATCTATCCTATATAATAAAAGGCTAATATGCAAATTGACTGAATGGCAGAACGACTGGTTGCTATGATGCACACTGACCGCCAGGGGACAGATGCTCACAGACCACAGGGGGAGTGCCTCTTAGCCAGAAGTCAGGCTCATGGCTGGCGATCATAGCAGCAGTGGCTAAGAATGGCCAACTGCCAGCTTAGTCCCGCTCTCTCAAGGACTCCTAGGCTGTGAGAGGGTGCAAACTAGGCTGAGGGACACCCCTGCCCCCAAGTGCACTGATTTAATGCACCAGGCCTCTAGTGTGTGTGTGTGTGTGTGTGTGTGTGTGTATATATATATATATATATATATATATATATATATATATATTCCAAAATGACTGAACAGACGACTGGTCCATGCCCCAACCCTCAGGCTCCTTTGATTAGAAAATGACTAACATTGAACCAAAGTGAGTGGCATGGCAGGGACTGGCAGCAACTGGAAGGCAGGCCTCTTGATCCCTCCTCCAGCCCTCAGACTCAATTAGTGACGTGGGCGGAACGGGGGACTAGCTTCCTTAATAGTCCTGCAAGTACAATCTCCAGAGGAAGGACAGGCACTAACCTATCAGCATTGCTGGCACGATCCCGACAGTGCTGCCCCCACCTGCCCCACTCCAGATGAAGTGTGATCACTGCACATGGAAGGAATATAGTAAAAAGCAAAACAAAACCGATGAACAAGAGAATGCTGCAGTCAAGGTCTGGAGTCCAGCTCGGGAGAATGGAGAGATGGGAGAACTGCACAAGCTGACTAATGCCAAGATATTTCTGACCGACTGCCTGATATGTGACAGTTGTGTGACCTCAGAGAAAGGAGTCCAAGTTTCTCAACAGAACACCAAGGACTTCTTCTGTGTTCTGAACCTTAATAAGAAATGTGATAGCTCACATGTGTCCATGTGTCCTCATTTTCTGCCTAATTTTGCTGCTAAATTCAGTCTCAGTATTACTGACGCATCCAGAAGGTTCTGTGGCTTTCTCAAATCCTTGGGGCACACTACCTTTGACATGAAGATAGTTTCGGACTTCAGCATCCTGGAGAGTCAGAAGGAGTTTGTGCACCATGAGGAACAGCCCCGACTACCCAAGCTGACCTTCGTCTGCCCTGGCTGGGTCTGATGTGCAGAGTGTATGCTGTGTCATCTCATTACCCTGAATCTCTGCATGGCCAAGTCTCCCCAGAAGATCATGGGACCTCCATCAAGTGGCAGGGGAACTTGCCCATCTAGAGCTTCAGGATCACTTCTGGATGCTCCGAAAGCTGTTAGCAGCCTCAAACCGTAGCAGAACCTCTCCTTCCCTTTCAAGGGTGACCTCCTGGAAGTCTTTGTTCCTCAGGTGCTGTAGGTGAGCATCCCCACGTCCTCATTGAATAGCTCCTTGGCCATGTGCCAAGGATTACTTCACTAGACAGCAGAACCTATCCCCAAGCAAGATTTTCCACATCATCATGGCCCCATTTTATAACCAGAAACTGGAGGCCCTTTAGAAGATGTTTCCACAGCTTTACATAGTTCCCAGGGTGACTGCATGTTAATCTCAGGTGAAATTGTCCAGATAATGGAGCAAAGTGACCTCACTTGGAATGATGCTGCTATGGACACTTTGTTTGGGGACATGAAGGAGGAGGTGGTGAGGCTCCATGAGGGGCCAGCTCCAGTGGGTACCTGGCACACATCATTAGGCACAATGATTTCGGAGCATCCAGAAGTGATCCTGAAGCTCTAGAGGGGCAAGTTCCCCTGCCACTTCATGGAGGTCTTGGCCTACACCGTAGATGCCTAAGTGACAGGGTCCAGGTCCAGGTGAGGAAGGGTGTGCAGCTCTAGAGGGGCAAGTTCCCCTGCCACTTCATGGAGGTCTTGGCCTACACCGTAGATGCCTAAGTGACAGGGTCCAGGCCCAGGTGAGGAAGGGTGTGCAGCTCTAGAGGGGCAAGTTCCCCTGCCACTTCATGGAGGTCTTGGCCTACACCGTAGATGCCTAAGTGACAGGGTCCAGGCCCAGGTGAGGAAGGATGTGCAGACAGGGCACTGATACAGCGGATGGAAAGCAGCTACACTTCCATCCCAGTGTGGCCCTAGACACCAGAACCCATGCACAGAAGTTGTAACAGGAGTAGCTGGGGTGGCAAGGGGTGACTCCCTCAGGCCCAGGTGGCCCTGCATACTGCCTAGCAGAGCCCAGGGAATCCTGTCAGGACATCACGTGATAAAGGTCCAGCAGACGCCTGGCCTGTAGGCCACCTGAAGAGGAGTTTCAGACACGTGAAGGAAAGGCTTAGCATCTCTGTCATCGCTTTGGTTTTCAGAATTCTCTGCTCCCCATCTGTTGGCTCCATCCCTCTGAGGGGCGCTGTCGTGGTCACATGGGTGCAACTGGAATATTGTATCTTGAGAAGATTGCTCCAATGTATGTATCCTTTTATCTGATGATGAAAAAAATCTCAAAGAACAATAATGGAGACAGACTACTATTCTTTAGGCAAACAAACAAACAAAACAAACAAACAAACAAAAAAACCACCTGGAAGTGTCCTCCAAAAAGCTGATATTTGGTTCTGTTCATGAGCCTCAGAGAGATTGGATGAGGAAATGGCCTGGTTTGGTTATGTTACTCTTGAAGGTGTCTTTGGTACAATGTGAATAAACTGCCACCTTTTGGAATAGGGGCTCATACAAAAGTCTAGATTCCCAACTTTTGTTTAAACAAATCTATATTCTGCCACCATCTTGTCTACCAGGTCCTGTTGCTGGGAATCCACTGGAATGGAGGCATCCCCCCACACACTGGGCCTTTTTAGATTCAGGGATTGAGTGACCCACAGGTTGAGAACTGCTAGCGGGGTCCCCTATGATCATCAGAAAACACAGATAAATCATTATGATTTATAACAGTAGCAAAATTACAGTTATGAAGAAGCAATGGAATAATTTTATGGTTGGGGGTCACCACAGCATGAGGAACTGTGTTAAAGGGTTGCAGCATTAGAAAGGTTGAGAACCACTGTCCTAGACACTAGATCAAATGCATTATACCTTGTGCCACACAACTCCATTTTATAGATGAAGAAACTGAGGCACAAAGAGTAACATGATTACAATTAGAAAGTGGGAGAACTGAAATTCAACTTATGGCAGCCTAGCTCTACTGATCACATGCTTATCTTCCACTTTAAACTATTTCTATAATCAAGAGAATACTTTTTACCTTTAATGAAAAAGATTGGTATGGTTACAATATATAAACGTCAAAATGGGTCAAAGTTTCTAGAAACTTTCTAATCTGTTAGTGATTCAGGTTATATCTCCCCTTCTAGGTACTGAGAATCCACAACAGCAGTCTAGCATCTGTTTCTAGACTTGGTGCTGGACAGTCAACTCAGAAGACTGTGCTATTAGAGTGAGTTAACTGTTTTGTAATCCCCAACCCTGGGGATCCCAACTGTCTCTGCACTTGTGTTAGTTTTATAGCAGCTACAGAAATGTTAGGTGGCCACTCCAAATGGTACTTGGCCACCTATTCACAGGTCAGTTCATGCATGTGATCAATTGTAAGTAAGCGAAAGAAAGCATTGCTGTCAGCAATTGGCAATTCTCAGACAACAGAGAAAGTCTGGGATTAACCATTTCCATTGCCACAGTTTTAAAATGTTGAGGTTAATTTGAGGATGATCATTATTCATGTAAACTTCTTCAGGGACTAACTACCTGGACGGACTCCAAGCATCATGCTAGCAGTGTCCAGACAGTTTTGGCAGTGAATCATGAGGTTGACCTACAATCCTTTGCTGTTAGCAAGCGTGATCTTTCACAAGCAAATGTTGCCAAGCTAATTGCACCATTCCAAATGTAAGCATTAAAAAGAAATCCACCAGGCTTCACACTGAACATTCTTTATGGTTCAGTAAGTCAAGGGCCTTTGAAAACTTCTATTGGTGGATCAGATTTCTCTCTGTCTTCCTCAAAATAACAAATCCAAAGAGGCTCTTTAAAATTGCAAGCCTAAGATATTTGAAAAGGTTCTTCAGTATGTTCAAAAGCACCTGCTTCCACTAGCTGCTGAGTTCAGCCACACCCTGGGAGGATCCTAAAAAAGACCTGCTTCTCTTGCTCATGAACTTGATTTGGAAATGATTAGCAGATGGAGGCTGGAGACCACAGTGGCTCTTGCGCAGTTAAAAAGTTCAGTTCTTAGACTAAGTATTTCATTAATACCATAGAGTGTGGATATAGATCTGTGACTTTAAAATATGCTTCCTTGACTACTTCCCCTTTGACGGGTCTTTGAAAGACTTCTGTCTCAGAGAAGGAGAGAAGCAGAGAGCCCCCACAAGCATATTTTAAAGTGACAAGTCTGAATATTTAGTGTGAATGGAATCACTGTATCCTAAACCCCAAAGTTAATATGGGAGTAGAGATGATGTGTTATGTCAGTCTACGTTTTTAAATAAAATTGTCACAGGGAATTGCCCAGAATGCCAAATGTATTTGCTGAAAATGATGGTAACAAGAACAAGGAAGTATACTAATAAAGTAAGACATTTTTATTCCATGAACCATTGGCCAGCAGAGTCTATGTATGAAACTTTGAAGGTGCACAGTTAAATTGACCGTGATGGCATTAGTGTCCTATTTGTTTTCGTGTGCGTGCGTGCGTGCGTGCGTGCGTGCGTGTGTGTGTGTGTATCCTATGTAATAAAAGAGTAATATTCAAATTGACTGTACCTTCGCTACACCCACAAGCCACGCCCACCAGCCAATCAGGAGCAAGAGGCAGGGGATGGGGCAGGGCAAAGGCGGCCGGTGAGTGTGTGAGGCGGAGGGCGAGGCCAAGGCATGCCTGAGACGGGCAGTGAGAACAGAGAGTGGGGTGGGCCCCCTTGGGGTTGGGCTTCCGCATAGCCAGGACCAAGGTGGCTAGTGTCCATGTGAGGTGGTAGTGGGGCTGAAGGCTCGCAAGAGGCGGGGGCAGGGGCCAATGTGCACCCAGGGCAGGGGCCGAGGTGCGTGCAGGGCAGGGTTGGCACAGTGTGCAAGAGGCAGGTGCAGCTCGCGAGAAGCTGGTGCAACACCCAACTGTGGGGTGCTCTGGGGTTGGGCGGTCACTCCTGAGGCTAAGGCCTGGGCTGGGGCCAAGGGGCCAAAGTGTCCAGCGAGCTTAGGGCCCCTGAAGCCAGGCAGTCACTGGGCGGTCACCAGCAGCCCAGGCTAAGGCCAGGGCTGGGGGGGTGAGGGCAAGGTGGCCAGTGCAGAGCCAGCCATTGGCCCCATTGCAGGGCAATGGCTGGGTGCCCAAGGCCTAAAGCTTCGGCCAGGGGTGAGGGGTCTGTAGGATATCTCTGAGGGCTCTCAGTATGTGTGAGGGATCACCCACCCCCAGTGCACAAATTTTGTGCACTGAGCCCCTAGTATGTATGTATGTATTAGGCTTAGTTGTTTTATTAATTTTTTAACTTTTATTGATTTCAGAGAGGAAGGGAGTGTAAGAGATAGAAACATCAATGATGAAAATCATTGATCAACTGCCTTGTGCCCACACTGGGGATCAAGCCTGCAACCTGCATAGGCATGAGCCCTGACATGGAATCTAACCATGACTTCCTGGTTCACTAGTGGGTCTCAACCATTAAGCCTTATCAGATGCACTGCTTTATTAAATTTTTGGGGGAAAAAGTTATATATAGAAAAAAATAAAGTCTTTATATAGGTTCTATGTAGATTTTCTGGAAGAGGTAATATATTCCTGATAACTGAATAAAATAACCTAAGACAAAATTGGTGTTGTTTCAGGTTTCCTTTTCTGTGTGTGTATGTTTGAGTGACGGAAATATCATAAGAGTCTATTCTATGTAGTTACACTACAAGCTATACTTTCTTAACATTCCCATGCATGAATGGGCCTGCATTTGGTTGACATCTAGATAATCTTTGCTATACCTAAAAAAAGAAAAAAAAAAGAAAGGAGTGGGAGAAATTCAGAGATTATTGCTACATAATTGTTTTTGTTTGTTTGCTTTTGAGAGAGAGAGAGAGAGAGAGAGAGAGAGAGAGAGAGAGAGAGGAGAGAAACATGGATCAGTTGCCTCCCTTACGCGCTCCAACCAAAATGTAGGTATGTGCTCTGACCTGGAATGAAACCCACAGTATTTTGGTGTACAGAATTATACTCCAACCAACTGAGCCACCTGGCCAGAGCAATCGTCGCATATTTAAAAAAAATAATTTTGACACAAAAATGGAAGTAGACATTTTTAGCAACAATGGGCAAGTGTTAGAGGACAATAGAATGGATGAATAAATGGAAACAACTCTCAATTTCATTGGCAGGAGTTGGGAGATAGAATTGGTACTTCTCTGATTACTGAGAAAGGAAATATTATTGGCCGATATGATTCTGTTTTTGTTGGTGCATTCCCAAGGCATTTTTCCTTTGTTCTCTTTTTGTCGTATTTTCTTCTTGTGCTATCCTATCTGAATCCATTGTTTTAACTACAGTTGTTTGAAAGTGCATAATATATACATATCTAGCCTTGGATTCTGATGAACTCTAGATCCAATATATATTGTTTACTACACAAATTTAATTAGAAATCACCGAAGTAACCTACAACTCAGTATGTTTAAAACTAAACTCATCTTTCTTCCCTCAAACATCTTTCCTCTTTCACATTTTAACCACCCAATTAGAAACTTGGTTATCCTCCTGAACTTTCTGTATTCCTTTTCCCCACATTATATTATTTCCCAAATGTACATTTTTACCTTCTGAATATTTCCTGAATGTATATAATTTCTCCAACTGAATTTTTATTTCCTTAGTTCACTCTTCATTTCTTGTCTTAAATGCTATAAAACTAATTGTTTATCTTTCAGTAAGCCTATTTTTTATATCTATCTCTTATTCTGACAGCAATTTTATATGTCAATTTGACTTGGCTAAAAAAATATTTCTGGGTGTTTATGAGGGTGTTTCTAAAAGAAATTATCATTCCAATCAGTAGACCGAGTAAAGAAAATCTACCTTCACCAATTTGGGTGGGCATGATTCAGTACTTTAAGGGCTCAAATAAAAATAAATGTCACAAGAATGGCAATTCTCTTCTTAAGCTGGAACACTTTCTTCTTCTTTGGGAGATTGGCCTTGGACATGAATATATATTCCTCAAAATCCCAGTCTGATTAAGGTAAGCCATATATTACTCCACATACAATGTCTAACCCTCTATCGCCGTTTTTTCACCATCAAACTATAAATATATTATCATTAATTTTTTAAATCTATTTCCACAAATAGATTAACAGTGTTTTTATTTTAAAATACATATTTTCCTATTGGTCAACTTATTTGAATAATTAATCAACTAACCAAAAATATCAGTTATTCCCTAGATAATGTAAGTTATAAACTACACTATTAGGAGTTGAAGTAATTAAGTATTTTTATTCCTTCTCTTTTCTCCATACCTTCTGAACTTGCAAAGAAATACTCAAGACTTATTCCTTGGACAACGTATCTTTTTGTCGCACTATCTTACATTTTAAGTGACCTTAGAGAGAAAGAAAGGGAGAGAGGGAGGAAGGAGGCAGAGAGAGGAGAAAAATACATCAATCAGTTACTTCCTGTACATGCTATGGGCTAAACATCGAATTTGAAAACTACATGTATGCTCTGATGAGGAATCAAACCCAAGACCTTCTGGTGCATGAGACAATGCTCTAAACAAAGAAGCCATACCAGCCAGGGCCTGTCACATTATCTTATTTGGTGACTTAATAAATTATCATGACTTTAAATATAATCTACACTAGAAGCCCAGTGCATGAATTCATGCACAGGTGGGATCCTTAAGCCTGGCTGGCAATCAGGCCAAAGGGGGACCATCTCACCTAGTTCTAATCTGGGCCAGACCAATCAAGGCCAAGCCAATTGGGGCTGGGCCAATCAGGACCTGCCAGCTAAGGGGGAGAAATAGAAGGGAGGCATGCTGGGGATGGAGTGGCCAAGGGAGGTTGGCTGTGGAAACTCACTGACCACTAGAGGGCAGCTCCTGCCTTGAGCGACTGCCCCTGGTGGTCAGTGTGTGTCATAGAGACCGATTGATCAGTCATTCTGGTTGTTCAGTCATAATGGTCACTTAGGCTTTTATATACATATAGACTATTATATATATATATATATATATATATATATATATATATATTTCTAGTGTATGAAATTTGTGCATGGAGGGGGTGTCCCTCAGCCTGGTCTTCACCCTCTGCAATCTGGGACCCCTCAGGGGATGTCCAACTCCTGGTTAGATCAGGCCTAAAACGCAGTTGGACATCCCTCTTGTAATCCAAGAGAGCTGGCTCCTAACCAATCACCTGCCTACCTACCTGATTGCCCCTAAATACCCTGCCTGCCAACCTGATCAACCCCAATTGTCCCTCCCCTTTCCAGCCTGATCACTCCTAATAGCTCACCCCTGCTGGACTGATTGCCCCTAACTGCCCCCCGCCCACTGGCTTGATTCGATCCAAACTTCCCCCCTGTCAGACTGCTCCTCCCACCAACATCCAGCCTTCTCACTCCCACCTGTGCACCCCTACTGGCCTGCTCACCTCGCCAGCCCCTCCGGATTGGTCTGCTCACCACCTCCTGCCCCTCTACTGGTCTGCTCACACCCAACTGCCCCCCCCAGGCCAACCTGCTCACCCCCACCTTCCTTTTCCTGCCAGCTTGCTCGCCCCTAACAGCCTGCTCACCCCCACCTGTCCCCTCTGTTGGCCTGCTCACCCACAACTGCCCTCCTCTGCCAGCCTTATCACCCATCACCATCTCTGCCTTGGCCCCACCACCATGGCTTTGTCCAGGAGGACATCTAGTTACCATATTACACTTTTATTAGTATAGATATTAATGATTCACCCAAATTCACTTAGGCTTTTATATATATACTAGAGGCCCGGTGCACAAAATTTGTGCGCTCGGTGCGGGGACAGATCACCCAGCCTGGCCTGTACCCTGTCACAATGCAGGAGCCCCACCCATCCCTCTGTTACTCCTTGATGAATTGCCCCAAAAAGGTGGGCCAGAGCCAAGGATCCTGCTCTGCACCACATGGATCTGGGAGGCAGGACACTTAGCAAGCCAGAAAGTAGAAAAAGAACAAGAGTCTATACACATTTGAATAAACATCCTCATATATAAAAATTGCAACCCCCGCGACCCCCAGTGCTGCCATGGCTGGGCTTGGGGCTGGGTTTGTGGCTGTGATTGCGGCCCCCAGCACAACCTTGGCTGGGCTTGGGGCTAGTTTGTGGCTGCCATCACCACCCCTTCAGCCCCAAGCACTGCCTTGGCCAGACGTGGGGCCAGGTTTGTGCCTGCAATCACGGCCCCTCAGCCATTAAAGTTGAGTTATGTATTTTAGCCCTATCTAAAACTTCATCAATATCATTGGCATGAAAATACAAATTTTGTTCATTTGGCAAATGAATAGCTAATCTTGTGATTGCATGAGATTGGTCATGCATTCGCATTCCAAAAATTCTCCAAACAGCCTCAGGAGCACTCACATGCCTGGAGTCAATGAAGTCCTGTACTTCATCATGATTGAAAATATTTTTTCCAGTAATTTGAATACTTGCACAATCATGACCTTTATAGATGTATTTAAATAGATATTTGACATTTCTAATTGATGCACAGACTTCAACATTTATATGATAGTTATATTTGAGGCACAAATATGGGTTATAAGGGACAATCCACCTATTATCGACAATTTTACTTCCAATAGAAATGGTACTACAAGATCTTCATTTGTATTTGGTATATCCATCAATATTTCCAATGGTCACATTTTGAAATTCTTTCGGATATCCCTTTAAACATTTTCCATTTTCCATACATGGACTATTTGGATTTTATATTCTACATGGTCCATGTATCATATTTGATTTTACAATCTGAAAAAGTTGAGGACGCTGGTCTTCATCTGGAATTTCTACCTTAACTATACGGTCAATGTCATATTCTGAACGTAATTTGGACTCATTATCTAATATCAGTAATATGTGAGCATGAGGCAGTCCATGTTTCTGAAATTCAATGACATGAATCTTAGCTATTACATTGCCAAATAAATAGAATTTACATTCATCATTTAAAAGAGCATTTAACTTAATATTAAAAACCCTGTCTACCAAGTCAGGTCTGTTTTCAACTTTTTGCCAGCATTGTAAATTATTTGTAATATCTGCCCATTTGGGGTTGCATGTCATAGTTATAAATAAATCAGGCTTACCATACTTTGTTACAATTGCCATAGCATCCTGGTATCGCTGCTTCATATTTCTGGGACTACCCTCAAAAGATGATGGAAGTATTATCGTTTTACTAATGGGTACATTGTCATTTTCAGATCTGGATTTGAGATAATCCACCAAACCACTATATTTTTCAACTCTCAACTTAGATTGGTTTGCTTTAATGAAATTTATCCGATTTGCCTCCTTTTTAATATGAATCCACAATAAACTGTTGAGTTAATTTTCCTGCATTTAAAATAGAGTTGAACGTGTCCCTCACAGAGAGATAAAATCCATAATACTGCATTTGGGTGACTCGTGTTCTTACATTTTGTCTAGTATTATTGTTGAGTACACTGTTGTCTTTGAGTCTTAATGCAATATCTGTTCCCTAACCTTTATCACCATGTGGAAAAAGAATAGGATATGTCATTGCATCTAATATAGGAAACAGGATACTGATTCGTTTCACTGTAGTGGCATTTGGATTATTGGGATCTGGTTTACAATGAATGAGCAAGTCCCTTTCAAAAGGAGGTTCTTCATCTTCATTGGTGAATACGACAGCAACCTTGGTTACATGGAGAGAATTATATCTAACTGGGTCACTATTATGATCATATTTAATTGCCATAGTTACTTCTGTGGGAGCTATACCTCTTGCTGCTGCTTCAGATTGGGCTTCCTTTTCTACCTCATGTAGCATCTTGTACGATTTTGTTAATTCATTTATTTCATGCATGAGGTTGTTTCTGAGCAGGCCTGGTTTGCTGGGATTGCTAATCTTTTACGTGTAGCTTCGGCTGTATCCAAAATACAGATTTGAGCAAACTTCAACAGTTTTTCTTTGGACATAGTCCCACTTCTCTATTGCCACGTTCTGAGATAGAGGAGAATGACAGGCCTTTCTGCACTGTGACCAATGGCTGATTTGGACAAATTCCATGGGGGTGGGACTTCCTCCTACCTATAGTCAGTTTCCACAGCTGGGATGCTGAAGCTGGGATGTGAGGGCCTTCCCTCTGATTATTGCGTTCCGTTTTTTCTGGCATACAGCTGAAGCTACATGTAAAACATAATTAGCAATGCCAGGGGCCTCAGTTAGATGCAGCTGCGGTGAGTTCTCCCAGCAGCCACCTCTCCACCGCCCCTGCCCCCTCTGCCCCCGCAGCCGCTGCTGCTCCCGCTGCCACAGATCCTGTCTTGTTCTCTGCGCCCCGGGGCCTCAGATTCAGCTGAGGTGAGTTCTGGCCATCTTCGCTGCCACTGCTTGGTCTCCGCGCCCGGGGCCTGGCGCTTGATGCCTTCACCATTTCATCTCTGCTCCTGGGGCCTGGCGCTCACGCCTCTGGAGCCACCCCTTGCTCCGATTGGCTGGTAGCATAGCCAGTCAGGAACCAAGGTACGGTCACATTTGCATGTTACTCTTTTATTAGCTAGGACTAGGGGCTTGGTGCACAAAATTCGTGCACTGGTGGTGGGTGGTCCCTCAACCCAACCTGCTTCCTCTCACATACTGGGAGCCCTCAGGGGATGTCCAACTAATGGCTCACTCCTAGCCTGCCCAGCCATCACCTTGCTCAGCTTAGCTACCCACCAAGGGCAATAGGCATTTTAAAGTTTACAAATAACAAATTCATCAAATGATATTTTCCCAAAACTGATTTCTCCTGCACCTTTTCCCATCTTAGTAAATGTTAACACCATTATTTAAGTTACCCAAATCCAAAACCTTGTTTTTTTGTCTTTGTCTCACATACCACATCTGGATCATCAGGAAATCCTACTGGTCTCATCTTCAAAATATGTTTAAAAATTCAACTCCTTCACAATAATCCATTAATTTTATCCCGGTTAAATTTTTCTGTTGTCTCTCACTTAGATTAATTCACTTGCATCTTCAGTGACTTCTCTGCTGCAATATTTGATCCCTTACAGTCTATTCTCATCCTAGCAATCCAAGTAACCCTCTAAAAATATAGTTAGATTATCTCATTATTTAGCCAATAATCTTCAATAATTTTTTGTCTCAAAGTGAAATCACAAACCTTATAAGAGCCTATAAAGCATTATAGAGCTGGCACACCTGACTTTGTCTCCTACATCTTTCTCTCTCACTCAACTTTGACCACACTGGACTCTTTGCTCTTCCTCTAACAACACAGCCAAGTCTCTGACTGAGAACCTGTGTATTTGCAGTTATCCACATGTTTGGCTCCCTACTTCTTTCAGATCTTTATGTAAACATGACTTTCTCAGTGATGTCAGCCCTAGAGAACCAATTTAAAATTTCAACCACCTCATTCTCAACATTTTCTATTCCCTTTTCCCCACTACCACAAGAGCTCCTGGAGGTGGGAACTTTAGTCTGCTTCATTTATTATGGACTTTCAAATGCCAAGAGAGTGCCTGGAACATAGCCTAAAAAATATGTGTGAAACGAAAGGAGATTTAGTAAGGAGAGGAAGTTTACTAACTAATCTACAAACTGAGCAATAAAGGATTCCCTCAAATAATAGCTAATAGTTGGCATATATCCATTTGGTCAACTTTACCAGAATAATTAATTAATACGTCAAAGAACTTATACTTTTTCTTTTTGCATAGACAGAAACTCCATGGTAAAACCATAAGATAGAGAGAGATCTTTGATTTCCAAATAGACTTTATAAAGGTTAAGGAGAGATGGCCAATAGTGGCTCTCTATTGAAAATATACAACGTGCATTACAGTGAATTTTCAGTCTTAGGAAGAACGTTTACCTTCTTTTCTAAAGAGACCACTTTTTTCTCGCTATTTTCAGATATTTTCAACAGAGTCAATGATTTTTAACTCTCTTAGTTCTAAATATTACATCTGTTTAAATTTTTTTTCCTCTTTCTGGTTCTGGACAATATAAAATAATTTTGCTACCATTTTCTTTTATCTCAGAAGTTTCTGTTTGTGTTTCAATCCATACTGAAATCAATATCCATGCTATTAGAATATTTAAATTTCTGAGCCTTCTACTAGAAGGCTCATGTAAATGATTATGGATTGAGATATATAATTATGCTTTTTTTTATAAAATTATACCATTTTAAAATATTAGACACTTTAAGATCATGGAACTTGAACATCTGTCCTCAGAAAGTAAAAACCATTATTTCTACCCTAATGCATGTATCTGCCTCAGGAAAACTTTGCAGTATTAAGATGATAAAAAATATTTGAAAATATTTTATTAACTAATGTTTTAGAATTCAGCTATAAGTTATGCTTTCAATGATTTACACTGAGGCAAAATAACATGCAACTATCACATGTCATGGATAAAAAACATAAAACCACTGTGTATTTTGACTTAGCATAAAGCTCTCCACAGTTTCAGCAATAATGTGCATTGATAGTGAGTTTCATACTATTTAGTAAAATGGCTGTTCTTTTAATGAAAAGTAGGGTAGGGAAACTGTGACATTTGAATAAAGTTTTCCATTTTGAACAAGTAATAAAAATAAAATTAAAGGTTACACTTCTAAAGTCATGATTGATAACAATAGCTCAGTTTAACTGCATTTTATAGGTTAGGTAAGCAGTTTAAATTAAAAAGTGACCTACACAAATATGCAGTCTTGAAAAGAAATGAAAGTTAATAGCTTTTCTGTGCAACTCTAAGAAACCTGATGGGGTTTTTAATTTCTCAATATTTGAGAAATTAGAGGGATATATTTTGAAGTGCCTTTATATGAAACATGTTGGAGTATTCGTTTCCCTTGGAATAATGTTTCCATTATGACTACTAAAGCATCCCCTTGGATTTTGCAACATGTTTGAAATATAGTTTATTATAATCAATTATATTGTAAGACACTGTAGATGGCCTCTAAGGAAGAGTTTATAAAATACACCCTCCTGTCTATAGATTCTCTACAATTAAGTATTTCTCCAGGGAATCACCTAGTTATATCAATTAGGAGAACTAGTGATGGTTCTGTAACTGAGGTAACTATATGCTGTAGCATGCATTTTCAGTTGTCTGCTGTGGAGTTGTAGATAAAACAAAATGTAATATGTTATTTCTATTATGTTTGATTTAGACCAATCTTAAACTAAACTTGTGTTTCTAATGAGATACCTATAGTTTTAAGGGGAGGTAACCTGAAGCAAGTTAAATGATATGCATCTCTATAGCCATTATTTTTAACATGTTTTAAAAGATTCTTAAACTTGAGCAAACATGATAAGTAAGAATGGCTCCACTATGCTAATTAAACAACTTGTAGACCCCCTAAGTAAATTCTTATATAGAATTATATTTATGCATCCTCAAATTTGCAATTATATGATGATGCCAATTTTTATGAGTCCTCAGTTTTATATATTGAAGAATATTTAGATATTAAACTGAAATGATTGCTAAGAACATAAGCAGTATTTGTGATAAATAAATATTATTATGAAGTATTCTTATGATAATCATTTTTAATATTTAGAAAACAACCTTACAGAAATAAGTTAACTTTAACATTGTAAAATTTATGATGAAAAATAGACCAAAGGTATAATTCTTGCATAAACAATTATCTTTAGTATATTTTATATAATCTTTTAATACTTTTTCATGCATTATTTTATATTGCAGATTATTTTATATCAATGCATAATCTGTTATTTATTTTTTGTGCCTGCATAATACTTCATTGTATGCATTTTACTAATTTTCAACTGAGGAACATTTAAGCTATGTATCTTTGCTAAAATGATGCAAAAATGATTCACTAAATATCCTTGTACATATGCATTTTGCATAAATACTTTACAAAATTATTTATTTAACCCTCTCAACAACTCAGTAAATAGCTACGTATTATCTTCCTCTATAGATAAGTAAATTGGGACTCAATCAAGTTAAGTAATGTTTCAATATGTTTATATTTAATAAAAGGAAATTATGGGCTCAAATATCCCATATTTAAAATAAAAAAACCTTTTTTTTTTTCTTACCAGAAAATGAAACAAGAGAAACAAATAAACAAACAAACAACAACAACAACACTAAACACAGAAGGGAAGATAAAGAATATATGGCTACTAGAAAGCTGTACAATATTACCAGTTTTTATTTTATGCTATCTGGATTGTTTTAATTCTCAGTAATCCAAGATGGTTATATTCTATCAATTATTGATAAAAGCCTAACTTAGTGTGGACAATGAATATTAAATATTTTAAAAACCTTCTATGGTCCTTCCCCCTGTCCATCAGGCCTCATCCGGCAGCTGGCAGGCCCCGTCCAACAGCTGACAGACCCCAGCTTGCAGGCCCTGGCCAGCAGCTGGCTCAGCCCTGATCAGGACTGGGTGAGACAGCCCCAATAGGCCCTGATACTCATGCATGTATGAGATCACAAATAAAATTTAAAAAACTAACTTTTCAGAAAATTACTATTCATATTGGAAATATGCAGGTTGGAAAAATAATTATCAGATACTCCCTTAGTTAAGGTATTCTAATCTCATTTAGTGCTCATGTATTTTCTCCTGGGAAGATGCTTCTTGATTGTACTTCTAAGGTATACATTTTGGAATACTTTTCTTACTATATTTCTGAATAGTATAACTGTTGCTGTTTAAACTGGATCTCCATAAATAATTTAATTATAGTAATGTACTCCTCTGAAATACAGAAAAATAGTTTGATTATTTTGCTCTTCATTAAATAGAAGTTTTCATTTAACTGGAAGAACATCAATTATATTTGGAAACATGTAGGGCTTTTTGATTTGACAACTGCTAGAACTACTATATACAAAGGCTTGATGATCCACTAGTGAATTAGAAAGAGAAAACAACAACAAAACTTACAAGAATTCCACAGAAAGATGTCAGAATTTCCCAGAAGTGATAGATGTAACTGAATAGTTTAAATGCAGTCATGAAATTCTAGATACCTCAAACTTAATGCCAAAAAGTAAATGCATGAATTGAAATGAAGTAACTCTTCTTTAGGGATGCAAATTTAAAAGAAAACATCAAAATAATGAAATCTGCCATTTTTTTTCTTCACTGAGAAAATTATTTACTAGATCTCAAAAACAGGCCTGGCTCTTCGGAAAACAATGATAGAAAAAAGGTTTCTGATGTAGAAATGGGTATCATGATTTTCCCTAAGACTCTCCAGTTAGTATTTTAATAACTTAGTAGAAAAAGTACTATAACTAGGTGTATTTGTTACACATAATGAAATGTTAATTAAACCAGAGCATACTGCAGAAAATAACAAATTTATTTTAAAAACATTGTAGTAGTTAATGTCATTCTTTATCTCCATAGATTGAAATAATTCCTTTTTCTGAATATATGTGTGTCAATAAAACTTTCTATCAAATATGCTTCTCTGATGTTTTAGAAGTGTACATTTCAAACAATCAAAGAAATTTTCAAATTTAAATTTAGCAAATGTTTAAAGAAGTATTTTTTAATCTTTATTGTTCAGTTTATTAATTACATTGTTTCCCCTTTTTATCCCCCTATAGCTCCCCTCCACCCTATACCTACCCCACCCTCCACCCTCACCTCCCCCTCCCCACTGTCCTCTCCCATTGTTGCTAGATTTTTGTCCAGTCTCTTGCTGCACTTCCACAACCCTTTTCTCCCCAAGAATTGTCAGTCCATTCCCTCTCCATTTCCATGTCTCTATTATATTCACCAGTCTATCCTGTTCAACAGCCTATCAATTCACTTGATTTTTATGTTCATTTGCTGATAGATGTGTATTTGTTGTTCATAATTTTCATCTTTACCTTTATCCTCTTCCTCTTCTTAAAGAATATCTTTCAGCATTTCATATAATGTTGGTTTGGTGGTGATGAACTCCTTTAGCTTTTTCTTATCTGCGAAGCACTTCATCTGACCTTCAATTCTGAATGATATCTTTGCTGGATAGAGTAATCTTGGTTGTAGATTCTTGCTGTTCATCACTTTGAATATTTCTTGCCACTCCCATCTGGCCTGCATCGTTTCTGTTGAGAAATCCGCTGACAGTCGTATGGGTGCTCCCTTATAGGTAACCAACTGTTTCTCTCTTGCTGCTTTTGATATTCTCTCTTTGTCTTTTGCTCTTGGCATTTTAATTATGATGTGCCTTGGTGTGGTCCTCTTAGGGTTCCTATATATTGGGGTTTGGTGCACTTCTTGGACTCCTAAGTCAATTTCTTTCACCAGGTGTGGGAAGTTTTCAGTCACTATTTCTTCAAATAGGTTTTCATTGTCTTGGCCTCTCGCTTTTTCTGGCACCCCTATAATTCGGATGTTGGTATGCTTGAGGTTGTCCCAGAGGCCCCTTACACTATCTTCAATTTTTTGGATTCTTTTGGTTTCTTGCTTTTTCAGCTGAGTGGATTTTGCCTTTTTGTATTTCAAATCTTTAACTTGGTTCTTGGGGTGCTCCAGGGCACTTTTACGTCTTTGTATAATATTTTTTGTTTCAGTCAGTGTATGCTTAATGTAGAGAGTTATTTTATATGTAGAGAGTTATATATATATGTAGAGAGTTATATATATATATATATATATATATATATATATATGTAGAGAGTTTTTCCTTTTATGTATAATGATGTTACAACTAAGGATGACATCAATTAATGGTAGGGCTATTTGTTAATATGCATTGTTTTAATAGATTTTTAAGTCTATTATCTTATAAAAATTATTATTTTGAAGTTAAAAAGAGAACCATTTCAAAAACATAAAACACATAGGAAAATGCTATGTGTAATTAGAAATATAAAGAAGAAACCGCCCCAGCTGGTTTGGCTCAGTAGATAGAGCATTGACCTGCAGATTGAAGAGTCCCGGGTTCGATTCTGGTCAAGGGCTCATGACTGGGTTGTAGGCTTCATCCTCAGTATGGGGCATTCAGGAGGCAGCCAATCAATTATCTTTTCTCATCATTGATGTTTTTATCTCTCTCTCCCTCTCCTTTCTGCTCTAAAATCAATAAAAATATATGTTTAAAAAGGAAGAAAGAAGAAAACACGTATATATGAGTATGGCTTCTAGGAGAAAATGAAATTTAAGTTGGGCCCTTAGAAATGACTGGTTTTTGTCTGGGAACAGGAAAAATAAAGGGACGTTGTACATGAAAGCAACATTTATAAATTTTGAATACCTATCTAAGTGCTTTGTGATATTCTAGGTACTAGGTATTTATGTTATGATTTACACATTTGTTATAACATCATTTGAGTTTAGTAGCAATATACATATTCTAAAAAACAACATAATGAAGCTTAAAGAGATAAATTAATATGTTCAAAGTAAAACATCTACTAAACAATGGAAGGAGATATGACTGACACCATATCACACATCTACCCCAGCCATTTCCGTGTGTGGGGCTATAAATTTATTACTAGTTTGTTCTCTGTGTGGACATTTTTTCCCCCATATCCAACTTATGTGATTATCTTCATTATGGAAATTCATTAGAAAATATATATTTCATGCCTCTGTATACAGAGATAAAACATATATAACCTATTATTGTGGGTGTTTTACAATATGCCTTCATTCCAGACATAAGCACCAGCCATGTTCTAGTATCATGTAGAAAAGATACTGGTAAGTATGTAGAATATAGGGTAATATGTTCAATAAATACATAAAAATATAATATATCCTATGATATCAGATAAGGAAAGTGTCTTCTGAATGCAAAGAAGGAGGAAAAACTTAATGAAGTAGCAGGTAAAAACCAGCGATAACCCAGAAGATTTACCAATAAGATATTAGAGTGCATGAGGCAGAGTTTTCTTTTTATAAAGGTCACAGAAACTTTTTTAGTTTAATTTATTGGGGTGACATTAGTTAATAAAATTATATAAGCTTTAGTTATACAAATCTATAACCTGTATATTTGTGGGGGCACAGATCCTTCTCTGCTAGAAGCTGTATCCCCGTGGATGCCAGGTATTAGACTGAGAGGACATGAGAAGTCATTGGCACATAGGAGAGTCTTTATTGCAGCCCAAGTAGCCATTGCTACTAAGGAACCATTAGACAAAACAGTTCTTCAAAGTAGCCTACGAAGCAACAGAAATTGCTAACATAGCAGCCTTTGCTAATACAGTAGCAAATACAGTAGTCATACCCAGCAACCTCACCTTACATGAAAGCAGCCTTGCACCGGCTGGTCAGTAACATACTTTATACAAACTTAGACAAAAGAGGCTTTTTGCCACATAGTAACATCATGATTTGGGTTATAGAAAAGTATGCCTGCACAGTGCATACAGTTGAATCGTTGTGTCCTTGCCTTTGCACCTGCATATGACAAATTGGCCTTGAGCATTCCGCATACTTTGGACAGGACCCCCATACTCCAATTGGCCTTGAACATCCAGCATACTCTGATTAGGGTTCCCACAATATAGTAGTGTGTGTTCACCACCCCAAGTCAACTTTCACCATTTACCTCCCTTTACTCTATTTCCTTTCAAAGCATTTCCTCTCTGGTAAGCACCATACTGTTGTCTGTGTCTATGAGTTATATTTTTTCTTTGCTCAATCCCTTCATCTATTTTACCCAGTCCCCAACCCCCAACTCTCTGACAGCTACCATGAGTCTGTTTCTAATTTGTTTATGAGCTTATTTTGTTCATTGGATTCCACAATTAAGTGAAAGCATAAGTAGCCCAAGTGCCCATCAGCAGATGAATGTGCACAGAAACATTTTTAGGGAAGAGGGCAACCTTTTAAGACTAGAATACGATAAAAAAGGATATGTTGGCATAACAAATAAACCAACCAAACAAAAAATCAGTTTGTATCTAAAGAGTTTATCACATTAATATTATACATTGTTTTCCCAAGGAAACAACTCCTTAAGATTAATCAAAGAACATATATGCATAGCCCATGGATATAGACAATAAACAGGTTAAGACCTGGGGAGGCGCAGGAGCTGGGTGAAAGGGTCAAGGGGGAGAAATAGGGGACATTTGTAATACTCTCAACAATAAAATAAAAAATTTAAAGTATTTTTAATTTAAAAGTCTAACTTTTATGGTATTGCTTCAGCCGTTTGTAAGCAACAGGTTTTCAAATTGCTCAGACTGGACTGAGTTCCTCCAAAAAGGACGATCCTTTCATCCATCACTGAGTCAGTCAACAGCATTTTCTATGTGACACTCATATGGAGAGCAAGGTCCAAAAGACTGTTGTAAAAGGATCAAGAAGCCCAGCGCTGCTTTTGCAGAGCTTATGGCCCCATGAAGTCACATGGTAGACCTATAAAACTACAAGCTCAGGTGACAGAAACATCTGCCAGATGGAAGTTCACAGCTATAAAGAGGCATTTAGTGAGTGTTCAGCTTTCAGGGAAGTGGACAGGAAGAAGTTTAGGGTGGTTGAAACTCTAAAAGAAGCCAAGTGGGGTTAGTTTGGAGATGCTTCATGAAGGAATGGATATTTTGGCTGGGTAATGGGAAACATTAGCTGACTGGATAAAACTCTTATTACTTCATAGTATTCTCCAGATGAATTCTCTATTAAATTGGTGGTATATGGTTGTCTTTATTTCCTTTTATTCACTATTTTCTTTACAGAAAAGTTTAGTCAGGACTATATTCTCTTCTTAATAAGAGAAATGAATGACAGAATTATCCTCTATTCTAATACTAGGTTCCTAAAACTTTAATAGTCTCCCTCTATTTGTCTTACACTTGAGCCTGCTCTAATTACAACACCAGGGCCAAATCTCTCATCTTCCTACCTTCAGTTCCTAAAAATAAAAGTCATTCAACTATCTCACCTGTACTTAAAGACTTCTAGTAAGAATTTTTTAAAAAGGATCAGAACCGTAGTGGATTTGTATTATGTCAATATAACTAACCCAGAACTACATTTCTTAGAATTCCCCGTGGGAGTGCATAGGATTTGGAAGGGGGAATGTAAAGCAGTATTCATATTCATTTTACATTTGGAAGATTTGTTGCAGGACACAAAATTTTGCAACTCAAGGTACATTTTACAAATCTCCTGGTTTATCTTGTCCATTGTGGCAGCAATTGTGCCTGCAAAATTCCAGTCTCTCACCTGATCATACTTCAGTGTCTCTGAATCCTACACCAGGTGTGTGGTTAGCTCTGTGAAGAAAATGGGTCAACTTCTTCTGCAAGATGTCTATATCCTGAAGGTGGAGTCTTGGAGGAGATGAGGAGACCAAAGGTTTCAGGCTAAAGGCTTGGGTTCTAGCTCACTTTTGTGGGCTGCAATTAGTATTTGCTGCTATTTACTTTACATCTACATTCCTCCCGCAATTACCTGCTTTGAACCAGATGCAAAGATAATAGCTTCCCAGAGACAGTTCAACATACTACCACAATTGCATAAGGATGAGTTCTCTTAATAAATCCATATTCATATGTATATATGAGGGTATATAGGCACACACAATATATATTTATATATTGTTTATATATGTTCACATTTGTATGTGTGTGTATATATATACACACACATACACACATATATATATATTTGTAAGTATGTATGCATATACATAGATATATACAGTAAGTCCTCCCATAAGAATTGATAAGTTCTGCAACTTAAGTGAAACTTATACCAAAACCAATTTTACAATAGGCTAATTGATATGAACAAGAGTTAAGTTCCTATTTCATCTCATCAAAGTTAAAACAAAATGATGCAAAATTAAACAACAATATTTGCTAACTGCGGTATTTACCTTGGTACAAGTTTCTTTAACTTGTTTTCTACTTGCCACAACTCATTTTCTCTTTTATCTTGGTGGAGAGAAATTAGGAGAGATTTGAACTCTGTGCCTGGCTAACTCTTTTTTTCAGCCTGAGCTCTTACCCTAAAGACTTCCTCTACCTCTTTACAATTCCCTCAAATGACATGCAATTCTCTCACCTCACAGAAGTTTTCACAATTTATGTGATACATAAATATAAATTGAAGTTATTTATTTAATGTAAGTTTCTTCAATAGATCATAAGTCACAACAGGATAGAAGCCGTGTCTTTTCTGCTTGCCACCATTCACCAGAGCCTAACTTGATGCCTGGAGTATGTTATGTGTCCAATATATGTTTATTGAATGAATACTTATGTCATACCATCCCCACCCTTTATTACTTATTCTCCATCCATTATCATTTGTCCAGAAAATGTATCCATTAATGGACATGGAGATAATGCTATATATGTTAATTCTATACTAAGGGTAGAACTTGGAACCTATTAATTTCCAGAGCATGTCATTCTACCCTTATGTAAAATCTGCTTCCCTTGGCATCATGCTACTCACCTATAACTCCTCTATCACTCCTCATTCTTTTCTTCTCCTGATCATATGTATATCTCCCAGTATCACTTCCCCAACTTTAACAAATTTTATTTTATTATTTTATTTTTATAATTATTTTTATTGCTTAAAGTATTACAAATAGTAGTATATATATCTTCTTTTTTCCCCTATTGACTCCCCCTGGCTTCCCCTTCCCCCCCCAGTACATGCCCTCACCTTCTTCCCCTCCCCCCAGTGTCTTTATTCATTGGTTATGGTTACATGCATGCATATAAGTCCTTGATATCTTACAGCACCCCTCCCTACAACCTCCCCTGCCTTCCTGCTGTAATTTGACAGTCGGTTCAATGCTTCTTTGCCTCTGTATCTATTTTTCCCATTTCTTTTCTTTAAAAAATCTTGCCTCTGCATACTAGAAAGAAATATATAATAATAACAACAAAAATTTTTAGTCCCAATTTCAATGTCTAACAGTTCCTTATGTGTACATGTTAGCAATGATATCTGGGTGTTGGACACATGGTGGCAATGCATGTCTGACTCTCTCTGGGTTGGTCCTAGGCAACCTCAAGGGCATGTACATTGGTTTCAGGCTTTATCTCTGGGCCTGAGTCAGGCATGTGCAGGAGGCAACCAATGCACAGCTGCTGACTAGATGCCTAGCATGGCAGGCGTGGTCAGCATCTTCCATCTCTGGACTGTTTCTCCTCTTGTCTTTGTGGTTGGAGCAGACCTATCAACTCCTCTCTGTTGCAGGAATCCACATGGTCTTGGAGTTGTTTTCTGAAAATATACAAACATATTCTCCACCAAAAGTTAATAAAATTGACTTGGGATCCTTTTTCTTTTTGCCCAAATGACTTTCTTTTGGCTTAATTTGACACCATGTGTGTTTTTCATTGGTATCTTGCTTTTAGCATTACAAATGAAAATTAATTTTGTAAAGTAAAAATTTTCTAGATGTAATTTACTTATAGGACATTTTTCCTTACATGATATCACCCTATTTTATATGTTCATTTACACATGCATTTGTTCAATAGATACTTGTTGAGTACTTATGATATGCCAGGTCCTCTCATTGAATAATGAGGGCCTGGATCTTCCTATTTTTCTGGATTTGAAAGAACATTTTGAGTTGTTTCCATTTAATCTAATCCAAAGCAGGCAGTGGAAAATTTCCCTTCCATACTTCCATTGCCCTTGTTGACCATCTAAAGTCCCTCTTACTGATTCACAGGTATCAGGAGCTGGGTGTATTTGGGAAAATTTTAAAGTACAGAGGTCTGTTAAAACTCTAAAAGAGGTGATATGAATTAGATGTTGCCATGTGCTTCACCAGAGGGCCACAGGATTCTACTACCCTCCCTCCTTACCACTAGGTAGAGCTATTATCACAGTGTGCTCTCTTGTAATTGTAATTGTGTAGCCCAAATCTTCATCAGTTTCCTTCTTAGTCTGCTAAGTATCTTGAATATTATGATAGGCTTATAATGAATTATGTTATTTTACTTGAAAAATGGTTTTAGTGGCTATCTTTTTACTAAAAACCCTTACTTTTACAACTAATGAGTCTTCATGTCTACAACTGTATACATTTTTTCTATGATAAGCTTCAAGAAGCCTAATTTCAAGGTAAAAGGCTAAATATTGATTTTTTTCTCTTTGCAAAATACCGCTTCCCCAAAAGTAAGACATCCCTCGAAAATAAGACCTACTTACAGTTTTGCCTCTCACTGTAATATACGGCATCCCCCCCAAATAAGACCTCCCCGATAATATTTTTATTCTTGAAACTGAAAAAGCCTGGGTCACACAAGCAGTTATAAGGAAGTGGGTCAATTTAATGCTGCTGCTTGTTAATGCAAAGAAGCCAAAGAGGTCTGCTAGTCTGGGATGCAGCCAGCACTCACCACGCTAAAGATATAAAGACATTTCTTCATGAAAAAAAAAAAAAGATCAAATAATGATTCCTGCAGGAATGACGGCCTATCACCAGACTCTTGATATTGCAATAAACAAGCCATTCAATGACAATTTGCACATAGAAATTAATGACTACATTGAAAATAGAATAGAGAGAAATCAGCGTGGAAACTTTGTGAAACCTAAACTGCAAGAGATTGTGACTTGGGGGAAGAATTCATGGGAGAAAATCACTGACACTTGCATTGCAAATGCACTACAAGCAGGCTACATTGACAAGAAGTACTCATTTAAGGACAGTGCATTGATAAACATGAGAGATTTGGTCCACTGATTCTGAAAAAAATTGAGTCACAAGAAATTGACCAGGAAATTCAGGGTTTGGATTGTTATGATGATGTTCCAGAAGATGATGATATCACTGTCATTGAATAAATCTTACTTTGTGTTCATACTGGTAAATATCAGTATTAGTAAATGTACCATAGGTTGTTGTACATGGAAATAATGGTAGTAACAAGAAATTATTGATACCGTAGGATTCACAGTTTGTCTGGTTATGCTAGTTTGTGATGACAACTACTACCATACCATATACAGGTAATGAATTCCCTTTTTTTTATTCAACAATAAATGTGTACTGTTTTCTTCTTCATGGAAAAATAAGACATCCTCTGAAAATAAGACCTAGCGCATCTTTGGGAGCAAAAATTAATATAAGACACTGTCTTATTTTGGGGGAAACAGGTAGAGATAAGAATATGTACCCATGATTATTAAGAGTAGCAGTGATAGAATGATTTAGTGACAATAAAATTATGCCTAACAAAATTAATTTTGTTTTTAAAAGTAGCTTAATTGAAGTATAATTTATATATAAATATGAAATCCTATATAAAATTCACATTTTAAGTATATAGTTTGACCAGTGTTTGTTTTTTTAAATGTTATTTTGAGCAGAGCCAGTTTTTCTCAGTGGTTAGAGCATTGACCTGTGCCTTGATTTTGTCCAAGGGCATGTACATTGGTTTCAGGCTTCATCTCTGGGCCTGAGTCAGGCATGTGCAGGAGGCAACCAATTCATGTGTCTTTATCACATCAGTGTTTCTCTCTCTCTGTGTGTGTGTCTTGCCCTCCTTTCTACTCTCTCTAAACAAGAACATACAATGGAGTCAAGACAGTCTCTTCAATAAATGATGTTGGGGAAATTGGATAGATCATGCAAAAAATGACCCTAGACCACCAACTTACACAATACATAAAAGTAAACTCAAAATGGATAAAGGAATTAAACACAAGATGGAAGACCATAAAAATACTAGAGAAATCCACACACAGCAAAATCTCAAACATATGCCAAAACAATTTCTTCACTGATACAGTTCCTAGGGCAATGGAAACTAAAGAGAAAATAAACAAATGAGACTACATCAAAATAAAAAGCTTCTGCACAGCAAAAGAAACTATCAACAAAACAAGAAAGCCCACTGCATGTGAGAACATATTTGCCAATGTTGGGTTTAATCTCCAACATTAACAGGGTACTCATACAATTTAACAAAAGGAAGATAAACAACTCAATCAAAAAATGGGCAACAGACCTAAATTTATACTTCTCAAAAGAAGATAGAAGGAAGGCCAAGAAACATATGAAAATATGCTCAAAGTCACTAATCATCTGACGGATGCAAATAAAAATTACAATAAGGTACCATTTCACACCTGTCAGAACGGCTATCATCAACAAATCAACAAATGAGAGTGCTGGAGAGGATGCAATAAAAAAAGAACCCTGTGCACTGTTAGTTGGAATGTAGACTGGTGCAGCCACTGTGGAGAACAGTATAGAGTTTCCTCAAAAAACTAAAAATGGAACTCCCATTGAACCCAGTGATCCTACTTCTAGGAATATATCTCAAGAATCTAGAAACACCAGTCAGAAAGAATATATGCACCTTTGTGTTCATAGTGGCACAATTTACCATACCTAATATTTGGAAACAACCTAAGTGCCCATCAGCAGATGATTGGATTAAACAACGGTGGTACATCTACACAATGAAATACTACACTGCAGTAAAAAAGAAGGAATTCTTACCATTTGCAACAGCATGAATGGAACTGGAGAGCATTATGTTAAGCAAAATAAGCCAGTTAGAGAAAGATAAATATCACATGATCTCACTCATTTGTGGAATATAATGAACAACATGAGCTGATGAACAAGAACAGATCCAGAGATAGAGAAGCATCGATCAGACTGTCAAGCCTCAGAGGGAAGGTAGGAGAGGGTGAGGTTAAGTGGGAGAGATCAACCAAAGTACTTGTATGCATGCATATAAACCTAACCAATGGACAAGGACACCAAGGGGTGAGGGCATGAATGGGGGGGTGGGCAATGGGGCAATAAGGACACATATATAATACCTTAATCAATAAAGAAAAAAAATGGGGGAAAAGTATCTTTGGGTGAGGAATAATATCAGAAAATGTTATTTTGAATTAATTTTGACTTATAGAATTACATCAAGATAGTACATAGAATTCTTTTATATTGTTCATTTAGCTCTTTCTAATATTAACATCTTATATAACTCTGGTACATTTTTTAAAACTAAGAGTTTGACATTGGTATAATGTTATGAGCTATGCTAAATTTTAAATTCACATTTTACTGGTTCTTCTACTAATGTCTGTTCTAAGGTCTAAGCCAAGACCCCACATTGCATTTAGTGGCCATGTGACTTTAGTATTCTGTTATCTATGACATTTACTCAGTGTTTCCTTGGTTTTCATGACTTTGACATGTGAAAAGAATAAGTCATTTATTTTGCAGGATGTCCCTTAATTTGTATTTTTCTTCTGTTTTCTCATTATTAGATTGATGTCATAGATTGAGTAATAATACCAGAGATGCCATATCATTCTCAGTGCATCATATTAGGGTGTACATGTTGTTGATATATCTTGTTACTGATGATATTAAATTTTATCACTTGTTTAAGATAGTATCTGCAGGTTTTTCTAATATAAAATTACGATGATGAATTTTTAAAATATGATTTTTCTAGCTTTGAAGATAATCTCCTTTGCTCCATTAAATAACAAATTATATAAATAGATTTCCTAATATTGAACCAACCTTTGCATCCCTGGAATAATCTTTACTGGGCGATGAATCAATAGCTCTTTTTAAGTACTTTTCCATGAAGTAACCACAAAATATTTTTTTGATATAATAGATTTTCAAGGTCAATCCCTATCTCATTAGAAACTATTGTAATTCTATTATTTAAAATAATATGATTTAAAATCCACTTAATAAAATATTACTATAGAACATAAATAGCAGTGGGGCTCAGACACAGAGCTTACGCCATCTTGTAGAGAAGCCTATTCTAGGAGCCCAGCCTCACCACCCCCCAGACTAGTCTTGCACACCACCCAGGACCTTGCAGCCACTCAGGCCACAGTCAGGCTGCCTTTCCCACAGACACAGAGACCCCAGGAAGCCTGCCTCCTTGCTGCCAGCTCCTGGGCTCCTCAGGCATGCAGCTCCAGCAGCAGGCCCTGCAACTACTGCTTCCCACGTCACTGGATTCTGGCCACTTGGAGAGTTTCTGAGTGCATGTCTCTCCATCCAAGGGTACATGGTTCCAGCAGAAGAACCCAGGGCTTCCCCCTTCCAAGATGCTGGCTTCTGGACACCATGGTCATGCTGCTTCAGAAGCAGATTCTGTGAGCTCACCACCCTGGCTGATGGCTCCTTGGCCTCTTGGTGAGGCGCTAGGTGCACACCTCTCAAACCAAGGGCACACAGCTGCAGGAGCATAACCCTCAACTTCCCCATCCTCGGCTGCCAGTTTCTGGACACAAGGTCACCTTGCTCCAACAGCAGATCTCAGGACTACCGCTTCCCTGGCCGCTAGATCCTGGGCCCCTCAGTGAGGTGCTGAGTGCATGCCTCTCCAGTCAAAGGAAGGGTGCGTGACTTTAGCTGTAGAATCTGTGACTACCACTTCACTGGTCCCAGGGCCCCTGGGCCCCTGGGTGAGCTACTGAGGGCATATCTCTTAGATCAAGGTTGCAATATTTCAGCCACAGACTCCATAATTCCCATGTTTCCAGCAGCTGGTTCCTGGACCCCCATTGTGGTTCACAGAGTGAAGGGACCCTGGCTAGAGTTCTGTTGCCTTATCTGCAGCCTCCAGGACACTCCCAGCCCCCAATCATGAGCTCAGGGATCCTCACAGTGATTTTCAGAGTGACGCTACTCTAGAAAGAGTCATGCCACACTGGTCAGAGGCATACTACTCCAGCCCTAGGAACCCTCCCAGGCCATGGACTCCAGGATCTCAAAGTGAGATGCACACCAGTGAAATCTCAGACAACCCTTGCTACAAGAGCCAGAACCACTAGCACTTCCATAACAGCTTGCATGATGAGGCCGAAGCTGAGTCACATTGTCAGACAACCTGTGACAAACTTCATCCATGAACAAGAAAATAAGTTTCAAGACCCAACTACATCAAGAGAACCCAAATAACTCAAGTAGCAGGCTCCATTAAACCACTAAGCTCAGGAGATCTGAGAGACTACACCACTAGGTCCCACAAATTACCAAAAAGCCATTCCCAAGAAACTTGGGTAGCATAGCAGTTGGATCTAAGACAAAGAAACAATTAAAATGCAAAAATGGGGAGACAAAGAAACAATTAAAATGCAAAAATGGGGAGACAAAGAAACAATTAAAATGCAAAAATGGGGAGACAAAGAAACAATCCCCAAAGGAAAAAAAGGAATCCCAAGAAAAGGAATTAAATGAAATGGAGGAAAGTAATTTCTCAGAGAAAGAATTCAGAGTAATGGTTATAAGAATGCTTAAATGTCTGGATGACAAAGACACATAACTCAATGAGAATTATAAGGAGCAGATGAGAATTTCAACAACATGAATAACAATCAAGTGAAAATGAAGAATGAATGACATAGCTGTAATAAAGAACACAATGGAAGGCTTCAACAGTAGACTAGAAGCTGAGGACCAAGTCAGCAAATTAGAAGACAAAGTAGAAAAGTACCGATGCTGAATAACAACTGGGAAAAAAATTAAAAAACAAGAGGAGAGCCAAAACTGGCTTGGCTCAATGGATAGAGCATCGCCCTGCAGACTGAAGAGTCCCAGGTTCAATTCCGGTCAAGGGCATGCACTTAGGTTACAGGCAAATCCCCAGTGGGTGGTATGCAAGAGGCAGATAATGTACGTTTCTCTCATCAATGTTTCTGACTTTCTATCCCTCTCACTTCTTCTCTGTAAATAAAAAATCAATAAAATCTATTTTTAAAAAAACAAGAGAGTCTAAGGGAGCTTTGGAATAACCTGAAATGAAACAACATCCACATAATAGTGGTACCAGAAGGAGAGGGAGCTGAGAAAGGAATAGAAAAACTATTTGAAGAAATAATGACAGAAAATTTCCCACACTTGGGGAAGGAAAAAGTCACACAAATCTAAGAAGTACAGAGAATACCAAAGAAGATGAAGACAAAAAAAACCCACACCAAGACACATTGTAATTAAATTGGTGAATGTAAAAGACAAAGAAATAATCTTAAAGGCTATTAGAGACAGAAATTTACCTACCAGGGATCTCTCATTACACTATCAATTGTTGTCACAACAGAAACATATCAGGCCAGAAAGGAATGGAATGAAGTATAAAAAGTGATGTAAAACCAAAGACTGAACCCAAGAATACTCTATCCAGCAAGGCTAAAATTTAAAGTTGAAGGTGAAATTAGGAGCTTCACAGACAAAAAAAAGGGGGGGGGCCTAAGGGAGGTTATTTCACCAAGCCAGCAATGCAAGAAATATGAAAGGAACTACTGTCAGGAAGAAATAGAAAGGTGGGAAGCAAAACAGGCATAAAGAACAAAGATGGCAACAAACAAGTACATGTCAATAATAACTTTAAATGCAAATGCATTAAATGCACCAATGATTAAAAAACACAGGGTAACTGAATGAATAAGAAAACACGTCCCATATATCTCATGTCTACAAGAGATACACCTCAGAACAAAGGATTCACACAGACTTAAAATGAGGTGGTGGGAAAAAATTGTTCAGGCAAATGGAAATAAAAAAAAAAAAGCTGGGGTAGCAATACTTATATCTGACGAAATAGACCTCAAAGTGTAAGTCATAACAAGAGATAATGAAAACCATTACATAGACTAAAAGAATCAATAAAACAAGAGGATACAACTCTGGTAAACATATATGCATCCAATACAGAAGCATCCA
This sequence comes from Antrozous pallidus, assembly GCA_027563665.1. Lineage (NCBI taxonomy): Eukaryota > Metazoa > Chordata > Mammalia > Chiroptera > Vespertilionidae > Antrozous > Antrozous pallidus. The sequence goes on along the minus strand of CM050508.1, from coordinate 149,363,187 downwards.
AATACATAACAAAACTTTTGGAATATATAAAAACTTTTGGAATATATCAAGGAAGAGATTGACAGCAATGCTATCATGATAGGGGACTTCAGTACCACGTTGACATCATTGGATACATCTTCTAGACAAAAAAGCAACAAGGAAACAAAAATCCTAAATGACTCAGTAGATCAGATGGAACTAATTTTCATCTTCAAAACATTTCACCCCAAAGCTACAGAATATACATTCTTCTCAAGTACGCATGGAACATTTTCAAAGATAGACCACATTTTAAGACAAAAGACTAAGTCTCTAAAAATTCAAGAAGCTTGAAATAATGTCAAGCATCTTCTCAGATCACAATGGCATAAAATTAGAAATCAATTACAATAAAAATAAACAAACTTATGGAGGCTATGTAGTATTTATTAAACAATGAATGAATGGGTTATCAAAGACATCAAAGAAGAAATAAAAAGCACCCTGGAAAAAATGACAGTGAAAGCACAACAATCAAATATCTATGGGACACAGTGAAAGCAATCATGAGAGGGAAAGTTCATAACACTACAGGCTTCCCTCAACAACAAAAAAAAGAAAAAGAAAAAAAAGAAACACTTGTAATAAGTTACCTAACCTTCAATATAAAGAATTATAAGGAGAGCAACAAGAAAAACCATGAATAAGTAGAAGGAAATAATAAAGCTCAGAGCATAAATACATGATATAGAGACAGAAAAAAATACAAAAGATCAATAATACCAAGAGCAGGTTTGTTGAAAAGATAAACAAGATTGATAAACCTCTTGACAGACTCACCAAGAAACAAAGAAAGAAACCTCAATAAACAAAATCATTAACAAGAGAGGTGAAGTACTGATCCCACAGTGATACAAAGGATCATAAAAAAATACTATGAACAACTCTACTCCAATAAAATGGACAACCTTGACCAGCTGGATATATTCCTAGAAAAATACAACCTAGCAAAACTCAATCAGCAAGAATCAGAAAACCTGAATAGAACTATAACTACTGATGGAATTGAAGCAGTAATAATAATAATAATAAAAAAACACAAATAAACAAGAAAACACCAAAAAACTCCCAGCAAATAAAAGTCCTGGAGCTGATGGCTTCACAGGGGAATTTTACCAAACATTCAAATAAGAACTAACACTTGTCCCCCTCAATCTATTCCAAAAAAAAATTAAAAAGAAGGTTTACTCCTAAGCTTTTTCTACGAGGCCAGCATTATGCTAATCCCCAAAACAGATAAAGACACCACAAAGAAAGAGAATTACAGGCCAAAATTTGTGATGAACATGGATGCTAAAACAAAATTCTAGCAAATCAGATCCGGCATTACATTACAAAGATCATACACCATGACCAAGTGGGATTTATTCAACAGATGATAAGCTGGTACAATATCTGAAAAGCAATAAATGTGATATATCATATAAATAAGCCGAAAGATAAAAACTACATGACCATACCATTGGTGCAGAAAAAGCATTAAAAAAATCAAACATCATTTTAAAAAATATTTAATTGATTTTTTACAGAGAGTAAGGGAGAGAGATAGAGTTAGAAACATCGCTGAGAGAGAAACGTTGATCAGCTGTCTTGTTCACACTTTCCACAACCAAGGTATATGCCCTTGACCAGAATCAAACCCGGGATCCTTCAGTCCACAGGCTGATGCTCTATCCACTGAGCCAAACTAGTTAAGGCCAAACATCATTTTTGAGAAAAACTCTCAACAAAGTGGGAATAGAGGGATCATACCTCAAGATAAGCATTACTAGTATATGACAAACCTACAGTCAAGATCACATTCAATGAACAAAAGCTAAAACCACTTCCCACAAGAACAGGAACAAGGTAGTGATGCCCACTTTCACCACTCCTATTCAACATAGTACTGGAAGTGTTAGCCATTGTGATCAGACAAGAAAAAAAAGGCATCCAAATTAGAAAGAAGGAAGTAAAACTGTCACTATTTGCTGATGGCATGATACTATATATAGAAAACCATAAAGACTCCATCAGAAAACTACATTTAAGAAATGAATTTGGCAACATAGCAGGATATAAAGTTAATATCCAGAAGTCTATAGCATTTTTATACACCCATAATGAACTCTCAGAAAGGGAAACCAAACAACCCCACTTAGTATTGCAACAACAACAACAAAACTAAATACTTAAGAATAAACTCAACATCGGAGGTAAAGGACCTGTATTTGAAAAACTACAAGACATTAAAAAAGAGAAAAGGAACATATCTATAAGTAGAAGTATATACTATGTTCATGGATTGGTAGACTCAACATCATTAAAATGTCCATACTATCCAAAGCAATCTATAGATTTAATGCAATTTCTATTAAAATACCAACAACATATTTTACAGAACTAGAACAAATTCTCCCAAAATGTATATGGAATCAAAAAGAACCCAAATAGCTGCAGCAATTTTGAGAAAGAAAAATAAAATTATTGAAGGAATCACAATACCAGATATCAAGTTATACTACAAAGCTACTGTACTCAAAGCAGTCTGGTACTGGCATAAGAACGGGCATAGAGACCAATGGAACAGAACAAAGAAACCAGAAATTGACCCAAATAATTATGCTCAATTAATATTTGACAAAGTAGGCAAGAGCATACAATGGAGTCAAGATAGTCTCTTCAATAAATGGTGTTGGGAAAATTGTACAGATACATGTAAAATAATGAAATTAGACCACCGATTTATACCATAGACAAAAATAAACTCAAAATGGATAGAAGATTTACATGTAATACATGAAACCATAAAAATCCTTAAAGAAACTATTGGCAGCAAAATCTCACACATCTCTCCTAGGACATGGAAATTAAAGAGAAAATAAACAAGTGGGGTTACATCAAAATAAAGAGCTTTTGCACAGCAAAATAAACCATCAATAAAATAATAAGAGTTCCCACTGCATGGGAGAACATATTTGCCAATGAGAGGTTAACCTCCAAAATCTATAGGCAAATTATAAACTTAACAAAAGGAAGATAAACAATCCAATTAAAAAAATGGGCAAAGCAGTTTAATAGACACTTTTTAAAAATGGACATAAGAAGGCCAAAAGGCATTTGAAAGACTGCTCAAAGTCACTGATCATTAGAGAGATGCAAATCAAAATGACAATGAGTTATCACCTTACACCTGTTAGAATGGCTATCATCAACAAATCAACAAAGGACAAGAGTTGGCCAGGATGTAGAGAAAAGGGAACTCTTGTGTGCTGCTGGTGGGAATGCAGACTGTTGTAGACACTGTAGAAAACAGTATGTAGTTTCCTCAAAAAATTAAAAATGCAATTATCATTTGACCTAGTGATCCCACTTCTAGGATATATCCCAAGAATCAAGAAACATTTATCAGAAAAAATATATGAACCTGTGTGCTCATAGCAGCATAATTTACAATAGCTAAGATTTGGAAATAGCTTAAGTGCCCATCAGCAGATGAATGGATTAAAATTATCTGGTACATCTATACAATGGAATACTATGTAGCTGTTAAAAAGCAAGAACTCTTACCATTTGTAACAGCATGGATAGAACTAGAGTGTTATTCTACATGAAATAAGCCAGCTAGAGAAAAATAAGTATCATTTGCTCTCACTCATATGTGGAATCTAATGAACAACATAAACCAATAAATAAAACTAGATTCAGAGACAGAGAAGTATCAAACAGACCATCAAACCTCAGGGGGAAGGCAGGAGAGGGTGAATGGGGCTAAGCAACCAACCAATGAACTTATATGCATATGTGCATAACCCATAGATACAGACAGTGGTGGTGAAGGCTTAGGAGGAGGGGGGAGAGGGAAATGGAGGGAAAAGGGACATATGTAATACTTTTAACAATAAAGATTTACTAATCCTATATAATAAAGAGTCAATATGCTAATTAGAACAAACAACTGAACCACCTTCCAGACATCCTTCCAGGCTACCTTTTGGACAAAGCCAGGGCTATGAGGGAAGCCTGGATCCTGGGTGCCAGAGGGAAGCCAGTGCAAGTAGCCAGGGGAAGGAAGGCCTACTTTTGCACAAATTTCATGCATTGGGCCTCTAGTATATCATATAAAGCAAATAAATAAGGTTCAGTTCCACTGTCACCCCATTCTCATTGTGTAACTCTCAATCATTCCTCAAGTTATTGATGTGGCATATCAGATATCTTATCTAAAAACTAGGTGGGGATGGTATAGGCAATCTTCCTAATATGAATTTGCAAGGTTTAACCTAATCATATCACTGCCTTCTCAAAAGTCTTTTGTAGCTCATGAGTCTTCTTGAACTTGGCTGCTAGATGAGGCTATCTAAAATTGGCCCTTTACTATCTTTCCAGTCTCTTCTCCCATTGTTACCAGATTTAGCTTCTCATAGTCTTCCAAGAGCACCATACTGGTCAACAATATATTTTCCTTAATTTATTGTCTCTCTTCAAATTGACTTTCCCTTCTTGTTTCACCTTAGTGACCCTTTCTCCCTCTGCAACATCAGTCCAGTCACTGAAGCCTTTGGCATATCCACAGAATATCAAATTACAAATACATTTTTTTGTTGTTTTTTGTTGTTGTTGTTTTTTGTTTGTTTGTTTTTTTGCTGTTGCCTGGATCCCTCACCTGACTCTGAGACACTAGAGTGCCAGGTGTGCATTTTATTCACAGTTTCAAATCTAGAGCCTAGTGTAAACCTGATGCATAAATTCTACACTAATAAAAGAGAAATATGCAAATTGGCTGTACCTCCACAATGCCCTCCAGCCAATCAGGAGTGAGTTTGTAAATTAACCCAAAAAGATGGTGGGTTAATTTGCAAAGACAGGCATGAAGTAGAGACTGAAAGCTTCTGCCTGAGTGAAAACTGAAGAATGAAGCCTGAAGAGGCTTGGCTTCTTCACTGCAGCCAGATTGAAGGCTTGGGTCCCTGGTGCCTGAGGAATACCAGTGCCGGCAGCCAGGAGAAGGAAGGCTTATTATACAAATTTTCATGCAATGGGCCTCTAGTTAGTTAACAAATGTTTGCTGAATGGAATAGTGTTCAATTAGACACTTAGTAAAGGTCTGAGTATTTGATGTTGTTTGATGTAACATGGCTTTTAAGAAACTATGAGTTGACTGGGAAGGAAGTACCCCCCATATAAGGAATAGTTCTGGCATTCTTTACATTTGCCTTCAATTGACTAATTTAAAGTCTTCCATAGGTTGTCTATTTGCTCCAGAAAAGGCAAGTCTCTTGACAGCCAAATACCTTTAATTTCATTTTCTGACTCTGAGTGGAAAAGAGAAACCTCTTTATTTATGAATCTTACAAAACATTCTTATAACATCTGATGCACAAATATTGATCCAGGAAGGTGTTACCTCTTGTGGTTACCCTGCGGGTTTCCACTTTGAATTGCCAGGGAAGGCACACTGAAATAGAAAAGTAATGTCATGTATACGTCCTTCTTCTAAAACTCAGCCCTGAAAGTCATGCATTTTTTAAGCTCACAATAACATCTACAGACATCTAGTGTCAGAAAAATAGAACAGTATACTTTAAGAAAACTCTTGTCTTTTGTGTAGACACTTTTTAAGTTGGCAGAAGAAAAAGGTAGCAAATCAATCCATAGGTAATGTATGACTGAAATTTAAATTAGAAAAATTGTTATATTTGTTAATAAAGAATTTTAAAGGTCAAATGAACCATTGTTTCCTCTCTAAAATAGTATTTTATTCTTTCAGTATGTGTATTTAGCTTAAAAATATATAATATTTATGTTTAGAGAAAAGAGCAAAAAAATAGTAAGAGATTTCATTTCTTATTTACTGCCAATATTTGTTTGACAACTACTTGGCCTTTGATCAGTCACAATCAAACTCCCAATCAAGAATGTTAAATTACTTTAAATTTGTTTCTAGATAAAAATTGGTTGACCCTTTTAGTGATATGGAAATTAAATTTCAGAAATGTTCTATTCATGCTTACTCTACATTTAGATACATTTGCCTTATGCAAAAAATGAATCTATCAAATGAACTAATTTTAGACAATAAAATGCAAAAATCTTCACGATTTCAAAACTTCAATTGCACAAATGGATGAATGGAGTAAAGAAAAGTTGCCCAATAATTAATAGTAGTCAAAAATGTAATAATGTAATACACCTTTAAAAAAAATTTTCATCCGGTTATTAGTAATGCATGAATCAATTTAGTAAACTCTTTCTTCCCACCAAGTGATAAAGCCTAGATCAGTTGTTGAAAACTACAGGGAAGAAATTACGACACAATATGTGAAAATCCTGATGAAGATGCCTTAAGAAGGATAGGCCTAATTTGAGAAGGGATGAGATTCATTCATTAGAAGAAAAAAAATAGCTTAGATTATGATCCTCAGAACTCATCAGCTAGCAAGGAATTTTACTAGAAACGTGGTTTTTAATTTGTTTAATCTCTGGACCACTAAATCAGCCTTAAATATTACTAAAGATCTCACACAATATTTATTTATATGTTTTATAGCTACTGACATTTACTACATTACAAAATAAAATGAAAATAAATTAAAATATATATTTATTTATTTAAACATAATAATAATACATATAAATAATAGTTTATATTTAATATATAACTTACATATTAGTTTCACATATAACATATATTAGTTTAGTTTATAATAGTATATATTTTAAAATAAAATTAGGGAAAGGAATGGCATCGCTTCACATTTTTGCAAGTCTCTTTAATATCTTGCTTAATAAAAGACAGCTGGAGTCTCATACCTGCTTCTGCATTCAATCTATTGCACTGCCACATATATGTAGCCTCTGGAAAACTCCACTGCACACTTGTAAGAGAATGAGGGTGAAAAGGTGAATAACTCCCGGAATTATTATAAAAGTAGTATGACTTTACAGATCCAGTGACATGATCAATGCAACACCAAGATTTCTCGGAAATACTGTGTTTGAAGATCTCAAAGGTCTTTCCTGACATCTGATTATATTTCCAGCAAACTGCCCTTGTACTTTGAGTTCCTAACCAAAATAATACATGACTATCTCATTATTTATTTAAGAAAAGAAAATTAAATATAAAGTTGGGTAATATTTGTTGCTTTTTAAAAATTCTCTTGGTTTTTATAACATGTGGATTTAGCAGCGAAAACTTTAAAAATGTATATAGACACATGCCTGTATCTAATCATTAATGGCTGTAGAGTAGATTAGCCTCAAAGAAAACATTCTAAGTTACATTTCTATTTTTGAACTTGGTTAGGGCTATGACCTTAAAATAGTCAGTTAATATCAGAGACTGCGTAGCTCACATAGTTATTGGTAGGATAAAAAAATAATAATGATAGAGCATAATTTCATTGAATCATATTTTTTCTCTTTGTGCTAAAATGCAATAATGATTTGTAATTTTGTAATTTCTTAAGCTAGGTTTTCTCTTTGCATTTGTGTCTTGTTACTTTTGTTTTATTTTCCAACTGGACAATGAATCTTTAGGCAGAGAGAGTGATACAGTTCTAATGTGTCTGGCACAAGAGTGTGTGTGTGTGTGTGTGTGTGTGCGCGCGCAAAGCTTTTATTCTTAAAGGAACTATCAATAAAATTCAAAGGTGCATTTTCTGTCTTAACTAAGAGCCACTTGACAACAGGGACTTTGTTTATTGTGTATACTATCGTATTCCCAGGAATAAATTAATGCCTAGCTTCAAATAGGTGTTAACCATGTAGTTGTGGAATGAAGGAGTAAATAAATGGTAAATTGGTAAAAAAGTTCTTTCTCAAATCTCTAAGCCTGGTAATTTCTCAAATTTTTTCCTAAATTTCATTACCATGGTCAGTTTTAAAATAGCACATCCTAATAGTATATTAGTGCAAAAAGGGACTTGAAAGGATACCCATTTTCTCAGTTTAAAATTTATCTTTATGATAACCCTGATAAATCGTCATACATTTTCCTGTTGAGAATGAAATAAAGAGGAACTCACCATTCATAAAGCAGTTCATCCAACTTGATAAAATGGTCTTCCTTATGCTGAACATTTATTCCCCTCTCTTTTCTAATACCCACATTTTAAGTCCCTGTATTTTCAGCTTTCTGCAGTCTCTTAGGAGACACAACATTTTGAACATAACTCCACAGCTCATAAAAAGACTTGCTGCCTAATTACTTCTTATGTGTCTATATTGCTTTTCAGCAACCACAGCACAGGCAGAGTGAGCTATCTGTGTTCTCCAGGTCAATAGGTGAGACAGCTCCCTGCGCTGCTCTGCAGTCTCTCTGTACACCTGATATGCTTTCTCCACTTTTTATACATTGCCACTATCATCCACTTGGAAAGACTGGACACATGTAAGTTTGAAGAAGAATGTGGAAAACAAAATGAAATAAAGCTAGACAACATTTTTAGTTCTACCTAAGTCTGATATAGGCAAAGTCGTTATTTTTGCTCTGAGCTTTCATGTAGTAGAGGATACAGGCCTACACAAAACATCGCTTTGAAAATTATTGCAATAGATAAAAACTAAATGAGTGCAGAAGGCAAGGACTTAATTCTGAATGGAGGAATGGAAAAGAAAAATGCTCTCCTCATTGGTGGAATTCAGTGCTAATTTCAAGGGAAAAGTAACATTGATGAAAATGTGTGTGTGTGGTTTTTTTTTGTCATCTCATTAAATCAATGAGCATCTATCAATTTTCATCCCAATGAAACTGCTTGCATGAGTTGACATGTTGGCTTCTTCCTTCCTATATCTTTAAATATTTTTCTTCCATTTTGATTTCTACATGCCTTCATTCTTCTCATCTTCCTCTTCTCTTTCCTAACAGCAATGACTCCCAACTCCCTCTACCCTTTGGGCAAAAGAATTGCCTTCTCTTAGCAGCCTCAATGGCCTGATCACAATTTCACACTGTACGGTATTTTTTATCAATATCAATGGTATAAGAGTATCTTCTGAGTTTTCAGCCAAGAATTGCTGCATACAAATTAAATGACATTAGTTAAAATATGTGCAACAAGTAAATTGTTACTAATGAGCTTACGTACCAACTTTTCTAAATAATTTCAGTTTTTAAAATAATCTGTGAGAAACACGTTTATTCCTATACTGCTACGAAGAGTGAGACAGATTTGGCTTTCTGATGATGACAAAGAATACTGAATCCTACCCGATCTTGTAGTGCACACTTTGCTTTATTTTCTTGAATATTTTGAGAGAGCGTTCATTAGCACCTATTGTGGATGCTGAACACATGTGTTTGGCATTTTACATGTGTACACAGCATGGTGGCATCAATATTTACTCTCCTCTGGTGTAAGTTGGAGATTCCAATATTTTCCATGACTTTCTCAATCTTAGTCAATCACATATGATAAGTATGATATAAATTATTTAATACTAAATTTATTTTAGGGAGCAGATAAGACTATGACATAGCCTAAGCTCATGATTGATATTTAGACATCTCTTCTTTCCGGCATTCCATGTTACTAAATATATGTCCTAATCCTTTTTAATTCAATTAAATGAGTTATTTGCCACTCAGTTATTCAGCCATAGTAAAAAAGTTACAAACAGTTTGGAATCTCTTGTTCATTTTTAGGGCTCATATCTAACCAATTGATGAACAGAAATATATCTGTAACAGAGACTTTGGCATAAAAATCAAATATTCTTTGAGGATAGAATTAATTAACTAGGATTTAGTTCATCAATAGCAAGACATCAGATTGCTTATTCTCCATAATCAGTTGTTTTATGTGATTTTATCTAACAACCCACTTTGACAAAGTTGGGTATATAAATTTAACAAAATAATTTATTTTTTTATTTTCTCTATCCCTTTGTTATCTTATAGTTGAAATAATTATCTCTCTTAGACATTGAGAAATATAATACTTATTAATAAATATATAAAATTATGTGATCATTGGAATATTTTAAAAATAATAATTTCTTATTGTGAGATATATTTTTACAAATAAAGTTTCTGAAATATTTAAATCATAAGGTCATCAGAAAAACTAATTTGTTTTTTAAATAAGAAAAATAAACTTATTTTAAATTAATTTTCGAAATTATGTCTTCAATGTTTGAAATATTCACTTTTTCTGAGGAAATGGATGATAAAGATATCGTATTTTTTTAAGCATTGACAATTTCACATAGCAAAACATCTCTACATACAGATATTCTACAGCTGTTTTAATGTAACTGTTTTAAGTAAACCAATCAATGAACTAGGAGTAATAAATGAAATAATTTTCAGTTTCAAATAACTGTTTTAATATCATTAATATATTTTTAAAACCATGAAAAATAGTATAAGTCCAATATAATAAGATGGAATTTATTGCCAAAATATTGCTTAAGCAGAATATTTTTCTGGAAATTGATTATTTAATCTAGAGTCAAATATAGTTGGGATTTGATATGTCTATCCGGTATAACATGAACTACAAATTTAGCCAATATGTGGTTTATTTGCACAAGTTAGATAACTAATCTAGAAAATGCAGGTTCTTACCATCCCTTTTAGCTTGAATGTTTCTACTGATCCCATCATGGGAAAACTGCCAAACCGCTACTTCATCTGGGGCTATGGAGAGAGCCCTAAGAAAAATGTATGGGGGTTATTTTGTTGTGAGTTTTTAATCTTTTAAGTTTTCCACTGAAACTTGTTTCATTAAAATGGGAAAAACCTGTCAGAGAGCTGCCTCTGTAGTTTGTATTATTTCTTCGGATTTGGTGATCTGCTTTATGTATAGAATTCCCCCCGTGACAGTTTATTGTGCTTTCTAAGCCACAGCTTTTCTAGTCATGTTTTGAATTTGCAATGACATTGTTTTGGTTTAATTTGACATCTAATGTATGTTTTAAATTAGTTTTATTCTCACTTTAGGCAATATTTAATACTAACCTGAGAATTTAAAATATTTTCAGCCAATCATATGTAGAATAGTTACTAGAGATGTCAATTTATGACACAAGAAATATATTATTTATATCTTTAGTATCGGATAATTGTGTGGGTTTTTTTAATGAATATTTTACCTGGAGGCAGAATCTGTTCTTTTCCTTAGTGAAAAGTTATTTTCAAATTTTATCTTTGATCAAGTTCACAAATACTTTAAAAATGTATTTGTGGTAATACTATTCTCAGGAATATAAATATAATGCTTCATTTTGTGACATTTTCTTTGGAGTGAAACACTATGGCATAGCAAATTGAACTTTCTGGGTTTTTTGACTTCTTTATACTCATTTGCTTTCTAGTGTTCAAGATTGGAGCTAAAACTAAACTTTTCTTTTTAAATCCCTCACTCTTCCTCCACCCCCAGGTACAAGTTCTAGGTCTTTTAGCTGCTGGAAATCTATAATAATGAAAGGGTAATATGCTAATTAGACTGGACATCTTCCAGACATCATTCCAGACGTCATTTCAGACATCCTTCCTTACCAAGCCAGGGCCAGAAGGAAGCCAGCCTGGGTCCTGGGTGCCTCGGGGGCAGCCAGAGGAGGGAAGCAGGGTCCTGGGTGCTTGCTGACAGCTGAAGGAGGGAAGCCTAGATCCCGGATGCCAGGAGAAGGAAGGCCTACTCTTGCACAAATTTTTGTGCATTGCAACTCTAGTATACAAATAATGCTTAGATTATGGTCAAAAACACTATTTCTTTATACAAAATTTAAAGCTTAATTATACTTTAAACAATTCTCAGATTTGCACTCTTTAACTCTTAAGGAGAAAGTAAACTAAAATGTAGAGACAGATATCAAATGAGTAATTGAAAGTCACATGATAGCAAGATGGGAATTGTATATTCTTATTAGCTTAGAATTTTAATGAGCTTTCTCAATAGCTATGGCTGATGGATTTTCCTCAGTAAACGCTGTATATATTGTAAATTATTCCAGAACTAGGAATTTAGAGTGAAATATAATTGATTTTAAGCATACTCTCCATTTTCAATAAATAAAATTATAAGCTAACTGGTAAAGGAGGATTCACATAGATGTTATTCCATTTAAGAGTCATCTAGTTCTTTATTTATTCATATGATGCTAAACACTGTGCTGAAAACTGAGGAATCAAAGATGGGTGAGTTGGTATCATCTACCCTTCTATGTATTTACCTTGAAAGAGAAAAAATAGTCAAAGAGATAGTAACATAACAAATAATTAAATTAGAAGAACAAGATAAATGACATGAGAAAATAAATTGAAAGTTGAAAAATGAAAGATTTATCTGTGTAATTAGCATTTTGTTTATATTTCATCAAAATTATAATTTGTAAATTTCTGGATGGTAAATTTTCTGATTGTGAGGCCTATACCGCTCACTATTTTGCATCCTCAGCATAATTTATATTAGTCCTGTATTATGTACAGCCATCTTTGATATCTGCAATAGTGATTCCAACCATGTTAACAACTCTAAATTAGAAAATATGTTTGCCACTAGTAGCAGATGCAAACAATGCCACATATTTTCTAGTCAGTGACTCACTCTTATGTGTTGATACTTAAGGTTAAAATAATTCACAGCTCAGAAAAATTCCACATTTACATAATAAAGTACTTTTTGCTCATTTACAGATAACTAAAACTTGAATGTTGTATTACTGAATGTTCAGGTAGGAGATACTCAGTGAACTTTTGATTATTAAATTGATATACCATTCTAAAGCCCATATGTTCAGGGACTATTTTTAAAATAAATTATAAGAAAAATATTATTGAAATATGAAGCACAGCATGAAATATTTCACTGAATTAACCTTATGGAGTTGTTTAAAACATTTTAATCTTCTCCAATTTATTTTGCCTTTAAATTTCCTGAAATTCCAGGCACTTATTATGTAAAAGTACTACCAACACTCCCTGTCTTCCCTCTCACAATATAAGAAACCTTGCTGTTTGTGAGCTTGGTGGAAAAAGATCTGGCTTTAGTGCCTTCACCTAAGTTCAAACTCAGCTTTTTTATTAATTGCATGATCTTAAATGTGAAACTTCACTTAACAAACTTCACTTATTTATCTATAAAATGTGCAGAGTAACACTGACCTTAACAGAGTTGTTGTAAAAATTAAATGAGAGAACATGTGAAAATACAACCAAGAGCCTGCCCATAATGTTTGATACCAGTATTTCCCTCCTGGTGCTCAAGCTATCTATATTTATAAAATGCTAATATTCTAAGTGACCCTCCAACAGTCCGTCTGGTCACTATGATGTGCACTGACCACCAGGGGGCAGACGCTCAACATGTGCATTGGCTGTTTACAAAGAAATGCCACCATGGACCTGGCACCCACAAAGTAACATTCAGCTTCCCCCAAGTGGGATATAGGGCCCCCCACTACCCTGGAGCAACAGCCCACCAAATTGCAGCCTATTCTGAGAAGACCCTATGGTGTAAAATGTGGCCCACAGTTCACCCCAACCCAGAAATGGTGGCTATGGGTGCTGGATAATGATGTCACATAGCAATGCCCAGTTTTCCTCTCCCTAGAGACTAGCTTCCTTGCAGTTTTTTCAGCCCAGGAACACGATTTGCTTTATAGCCAGTTGCAAACACTGAATCATTTTCCCATGCTTTATCTCATTTGATCCTTACAGAGGTCCTGGAGTAGGTAGATAGGAGACTCAGTAGAATCCTATTTTATTTTCATTACATGAAAAATGGAGATTCAGAAAGCTTAGAAACTTGATCCGACTGAAAAGAAGTAATAAATGGTGGAATTTGGCAATGACTTCAGGTTTTCTCACTGCACAGAATATAGTCAAACACTGTTGCAGTTAAATATTTCACCCTTTGCTCTCCCTATGTGATCTGTAATAATAATCTGCTCTGTGTTGATATTTACTGCTGTGTTGCTGACTATTACCTGAAAAAGAAGTTGGTTTGCTTCAACTGGAAAGAAATTTAGCTAAATCAGAAAGCAAGTTTATCTATCTTAACTAATAAAAAAGTAACATGCTAATTGCCCATACCTTTACAACACCTACCGGACAATCAATAGTGAGTATGCAAATTAACTCAACAAAGATGGTGGGTTAATTTCAATACACAGACACTGAGTGATGTCATCACCCCAGCAGCTCCGGACCTCTAGGCAGAGTGGGAAGGTGGAAAGGTGACTCCAGCCAGAGCAAAGGAGGTGCCAGCAGCCAGGGGAAGGAAGGCCCGTTCTTGCATGAACCTATCCATCAGGTCTCTAGTACATATAAAGCTCTCGCTGGCACCAATCGCATGTGTTTGTTTCCATCTGTCATTGTCGATCATGAATTTGGTTGGCATTTCTGATATAGAGAAAGAGTGAATAGCGATACTAAAATATTTCTTCTAATTATTTCCTTTCAATGTGTATGAATTCATGCACTAGGTCTCTAGTGCTATTATAAAGAACTTACTCAAATTAAGAAGTTGGGATATGCCATTCAATTTAAGTGATATTTAACAGTATTCAAAAGAGTGTTGTTTTCTTCTGTCTGACACAAAATAGTACTCAGTAAATGTTTTGCAGGTGGGTAACACTTTATATTTTATATTTACTAGCAAATTAATTTCATTCAAACTTTAAAAACAACAAATAATATATAATTTTAGAAATTTTGCAAATTAATTGAATATGTGTTATTTTAATCTCCAGAGATTCAATGACCAAATTCTGAAATTTGAGTGGTTTATTTCCAAATTGTGGATTGGTGGTATAGGGCAGTGTTCTCCTTCAGGAAAGCCAATGCTGTTTAAAATGTCATGAAACATTTCTCATTGCTTTGACTTTTCTTTGAAGCACTGAATTTTCCACTTAATCTTTATAACCTGATAAGATCAATATGGAAAAAATAAATTACAATTTTTTCTTTCTACACCCTCTGGTAACTATTTAGAAAGATCATCTTATAATTAGAATACAGGGTCTCAACCCAACTTCAACCCAAAAAACCGTAGGGATAGGAATTACAATCCCAAATGGACAGAGGGAAGAGATT
Source organism: Antrozous pallidus (assembly GCA_027563665.1). NCBI lineage: Eukaryota > Metazoa > Chordata > Mammalia > Chiroptera > Vespertilionidae > Antrozous > Antrozous pallidus. Next base: position 149,348,144 of record CM050508.1, on the reverse strand, counting down.
CAGAGAGGGCGATCTGTGTTTAAGAGGCAGAACAGAGAATCAAATCCAAGCTTGTCTAACTCTATAGCCATGCATGTTACACCATACTCCTTTGTATTTTATAATCAAGAAAAACAAGCTGGTGAATTTCTATTTCCAGGACATTTTGCTTTTGATGACAACCCTCTTTGTGATAGCACTGTTAATGTGGCAGCGCATTATAATTGGATAAGATTCTTACTACCAACTTTGCATCTTAGGGCTTTTATAGTGATGATGACTGCATTTTCTAAGATGCAGTATTCATTTAACAAGTTTTATTAAATTGAAAGGCCAAGGATGATAACCCAATGCCATCCATTTTAGAGACAACTGTGAGAAGAAAAGAACAATCTGTTTCTAATACAAGTCCAAATGTTGAGACACTAAATTACCTTCAAGTATATTTACCACTGCAGTGAATGAGGTCGTTCCCAGAAAAAAATTACTTTAAAAAGAAACAATTTAATGCCTGACTACAGATGATAAGTTTTCTTTCCTGCTTTTGGAGCATACTTAGGGAAAGGGGGAAACATACATGAATCCTCAAGTGACAAGAAGTCTTAGTGTTTTCAATCATTAATAACTTCTGGAAAAATACAAAATCATCATGTGATACAAGTGATGTTGTGCAAACGTAAAGGTCATGTTTAAAATACACTGAATAGAATACAAAAGTTTCCAGGCTTCCAGATTGAAGACTCATGTCTTATCTCAAAATCCAGTTACATGTAGCTTTCCGCTGGACTGATCAGGGAGAACAATAAAGCTAAAGGAATTTCCTGAATTAAAAAAGAACAAATGGCAACTGTATTATGATACCAAGATTGAAAAATAATTAACTTAATGGGAGCTTTGGTATTGTGGAATATGTAAAAGTATTAGGCTTGCTTTGAGCAGGTTGGTGAAATTTTATTTGAATTAGTAATTTCCTGGAACTCTGCATTTGCATATGAAACATTTTAAATGTCACAATAGTGCTTCACACAATGCCTTAAACATGGAGAGCTTTCAATAAATAATTATCAAAAAACCGAAAGAATAAAAAACAATTCAGTGAATCTTTCTTATCTTTTGATTAAGAAATACGTTTCAGACTATATTATGTGTTTTTGATGAGTTCTTTTTTTCCGAGGACATGTTTTGAATGCTTTTCTTTCTTTTGTGGCATAGAGATCATTTTAATTTGTTCTGTTTTGTTTTGTGTCTGAAGTTTGCACATGTTGAACATCTGGATGTTGTAGCATCAAAGTCAGTTGACAAGGCAAGCCAATACACACTATTTTTGCTCATAACCAAATGAGATGCGTGATTGCCTTTTATCAAGCTTCTTCTTAACTCAGTAGAATAAGTCTCTGATCAATAAATAACAAATCATCTGTTTCATAAATCAGACCTGTCAAAGCAAAGCAGTGCCTTGTGCTGGGTACACTCTTCTTGGTCTGGCCTGGTAGCATCTGGTTAATAAAAAGCACTTCTTATACATTTGACAGTTGTTTAGATATTCTATTGCAGCACTGTTCAAGTTTACTAGCTATTTAGTCCTATTATCTTTCATCCCCCTTTCTCTTTCTTTAAATACCTCTGAACAGAGATTCTCATCTCATGTGAAGGGAAAAGAACTGGAATGGAGTGAATGAAAAGTGCATAAATGGGCATTTGGTTGTTAGTTTGATATTTTTTTAGGTTGATCTTTGTTAAAATTTCTGTATTTCTTCAAGTTTCTCACAGTTTCCATTATATGACCATGAATTTCCTGATATTTATGAAATTACTAATCATGAATTAACTGTTAAAAATTTGTAAATCTAGCTCATAATTTTCTTTCTCTCATAGTTATCCCTCGGTAAATAATAATATTAACAGTTAACACTAATACCCTTTTGCCAGTCACTCCATATTAGATTGGCCTCCTTTAAATTTTATAAAAATCTTATGAAACTGGTGTTGTTATTACCTCTATTTGAAAGCTGAGAAACAGAAGTTAAATTACTTGCTCAAGTGGGTGTATATGGTGTTAGAGCCCAGAAAGGCACATTCTAGAGCCCATACTCTGAATTGTTATCTCACATATTTACTCTTCCTATCTTTCCTCTCATCCTTTCTCACTCAAATTCAATACTTCCTCCAATGCCTAGATTATTTCCTTTAAGAGACAATTCCATTCATTCCAGATGTGTCAAATTCCTGCAGGCTTCATAGATATTATTTACACCAAACTACATCTTACTCTTGAATTGTTCTCTACTTTATTCATGCGTGAATTCTGACATATTGTGCTGTAAGTTTTAATTTTATTTTATTTTTGAGCAAGAGCTACATTCATTAACTCTTTCAGTAATATCAAAGCACCAAACAGTGATACTTCATTGAGTGTGTAATGCATATGGGTTTATGTGACATTTGTATCTCCTGTTATTGTCATGAAAGATCCTGAATATTATGGGTAGTTTGTTTATTTTTTCACTGTGTGTAATTTCTGGAATATTCAGTGTGTTTTTTACTCCACATGCCTGACTTTCCAATCATTTTTAGATTAGGATTATGGTAATAAGTTATTTTAAAAAATAATGGCATTAATTCAGTGGTTGAGAAAGGAATATGCTGAAGCCCTGTACCACACACTTCATTTCCATTACTGTAGTATTTGATATCATTCACCATGGCAGAAGATGCGCTAAGTTTTATTATTTCTCCCCTTCTTTAAAGTCATTGTATTCATTTTTCAATCTTACATTAAAAACTTTTAGAGATGACAGTTGAGCATCTTTCTTCTTTGATTTATTATTCTAGGCCACAAATAAACTATTTCAAAAATTCCAGAAGAAGGAATCATTTCTTTTTTTTCTCTCTCTCTCTCTCCCTCTAGGATATCTATCTTTTGTTTTTGTCTTTTTTCTTATTTAAAAAAATAAATCTTTATTGCTGAAAGTATTACATATGTCCCTTTTTCCCCCATTGCCCTCTCCCACCCCTTCTCCCCTCAAGCCTTCACCAACCTATTATCTGTATTTATGGGTTATGCATATGTGCATGAGTTCATTGGTTGATCTCCCCCCTCCCTTTTCCCCCTCCCCTGTCTTCGCTCTGAGGTTTGACAGTCTATTCAATGTTTCTGTGTCTCTGGGACTCTTTTTATTCATCATTTTATGTTGTTCATTAGATTCCACATATGTGTGAGGTCATGTGATACTAATCTTTCTCTGACTGGCTATTTCACTTAGAATAATGTTCTCTAGGTCCATCTATGCTGTTGTAAATGATGAGTTCTTTCTTTTTTTTACAGCAGCATAGTATTCCATTGCACAGATACACCACAGCTTTTTAATCCATTCATCTGCTGATGGACACTTAGGCTGTTTCCAGATCTCAACTATTGTAAATTGTGCTGCTATGAACATAAAGGTACATATATTATTTCTGATGGGTGTTTCTGGATTCTTGGGATATATTCCTAGAAGTGGGATCACTGGGTCAAATGGTAGTACTTCCATTTTTAATTTTCCATAGAGGCTGAACTAGTTTACATTCCCATCAGCAGTGTAAGAGGATTTCCTTTTCTCCACACCCTTGCCAAGAATTGTCTTTTGTTGATTTGTTATGATAGCCATTCAAACAGGTATATTTGGTACCTGATTGTCATTTTGATTTTCATCTCTCTGATGACTAGTGATTTTGAGAATTTTTTTCATGTCTTTTGGCCTTCTGTATGTCCATTTTGGAGAAGTGTCTATTGAGGTCTTTTGCCCATTTTTTTAATTAGAAACCATTGGTAGCAACATCTCAGACATGTCTCGTAGCAAGTTGGCCTTATGGATACATCTCCTAGAATAATGGAAATTAAGGAGAAAATAAACAAATGAGACTACATCAAAATGAAGAGCTTCTGCACAGCAAAAGAAATCATCAAAAAACAACAAGAGAGTCAAAACCGGTTTGGCTCAGTGGTTAGAGCATCAGCCTGTGGACTGAAAGGTCCTGGATTTGATTCTGGTCAAGAGCATGTACCTTGGCTGCAGGCACATCCCCAGTAGGAGGTGTGCAAGAGGCAGCTGATTGATGTTTCTCTCTCATTGATGTTTCTGACTTTCTATACCTCTCCGTTCCTCTCTGTAAAAAAAAAATCAATAAAATATATTAAAAAAAAGAGAGAGCTCATTCCATGGGAGAACATATTTGCTAATGATACATCTGATAAAGGGTTAACCTCCAAAATCTATAAGAAACTCATACAACTTAACAAAAGGAAGATAAACAATTCAATCTTTTGTTTTTCGTCTCTCTAGTACATCTCTACCCATTTCTCTCTCTTTTTATTATATAAATTTTAATTGAATTCTGGGAGGAGGGGAGAGAGAAATAAAAACATCAATGATGAGAATCATCAACCAGATGCCCCTTATACAACCCCCATCAGAGATTGAGCCTTCAACCTGGGCATGTGCCCTACCCAGGATTCAAATTGTAATCTCCTGGTTCATGGTCAATGCTCAACCAATGAGCTACCCCTGCTGGTCTCTACCCATTTTTCATATCATTTCCTTCCAAAACTGAAAAAGAGAAAGAGAGAGAGAGAGAGAGAGAGAGAGAGAGAGAGAGAGAGGGGGGGGAAGGAAGTTAGAGTCATGAAATTGGATAAGTCTGCCTGTTCAGCTGTGTCACTTTGGACAAGCTTCTTAAGCCTATTTTATCTCAGTTTCCTTTCTATAAAGTGAGAATTATAATATCTGCATAAAAAGTTGTGATAAGAATTAGGCAAATAAATATTTTTTATAACATTTACATCAGAACCTGTAACATCCTATATAATAAAAGCCTAATATGCAAATTGCCCCCATGGGTGGAAATTCCACGGACAGGGAGTTAGGCATGTACTGACCACTAGGGGCAGTGCGGAACATGGAAGGCATCAACAGTGTGGCCCTGGCAGCAGGCACTGCCAGCCACAGTGGGTCCCAATGAGAGCAGAACTGTGGCGGGATAGTGGAGCAGATGAGCAGGCAGCACCAGGCCAAAGAAGGTGCAAAGAGAAGCCCTGGCCAGCAGCAGGCAGCCTCTTGTACTCTACTTGTGCATGAATTTTGTGCACTGGGCTCTAGTTGTAAAATAAAAGTGTTTGCTAAACCAATAAGTAATGTTACTTTTTGTTTAGAATGTATTCATAGCCTTCTATGGACTTATAAACTAAGCTCCATAATGCCACTACAAAGTGTTTATATCGCTTTATATTTATTGTACAGTAATTGTAAAAGCAAAAGTCTAAAAGAGAACTTAGAAAACATTTCTGGTTTTTCACTGTCATTCATATTCTCAAACATTTTTACTGCACAATTAAAAAGTTATTTTCTTGCGATATTGAGTAAATCATATTTCTTTGATATTTTCATCTGGACTTCTACATCAAAATAAGCAGCTAAGATCTGCAATATATGTGTTTGTTGCCTGTGAATCTTGATTCCCTCCACTTCTTTTTTAAGAACACAGCTCATTAGGGCTTTAGGGTCAAACACTGTATATTCCATGAACTCTAACAAGCAGCTAATTGTATCTGGCACATGCCTCATGTCTTCTTAGCTTTCTGATCTGAGCATCATTGCTATTGCCTGTCTTTTTTCTCTTGAATTTAATCCATCTTTGGAGACACACATTACAACTATTTCCTGCTACTCATTGTGTTCTTTGAACTTAATTTATTTCTTATTAAATTTGGCTTCTGCCTCATTCACTCCATTCATTAACTCTCCAACTAATAAATCACTTTAAGCAACATCATATACACTGTGTTTAGATTATCAAACTTGATGGTTTCCCCTTTTAAGTCATAGAATGGTTCATATATATATGAACTTCAGCATTAAAGCTGACTCCAAATGACATTCACAGAACAGTCTCACACAAATGACTCATGGCAGGTGCATAAATATGCACTCTCTTCGTCTAGTTCAATGTGCCATGGCCTATTTTTCCTATCACTTACAGTGATGCTTTTCTACCAAGCCAATTTGTTCAGTATATCTTCATTTGGTCAGAGACTCAAATATTCCCCTGAATTGTCTAGGTCAATGTTTTTTGAAGGAGATACATTTTTAAATCTCCTCAAGTATATTTTTAAATCTACATTTGAAAACCTTCAAATATCTCATTAATCCCTATAAGCTACAAAGGGGCATGTTACTACAACATTCCAGCCATTTGGCCAGTTTGATGTCTATAAAACCAGATTTTTCATATTTTTTTCAAGTATATGGAAGCCTAAAAACCAGTAGCAGTGCTAGAATTTGGACCATGTTCTGAAAGAATAATATAGTAAAAGTAAGAAATTAAGGTTAGAACTAGAAAAAAAGCAAGGCCATATAAAATTTCAAAATTTGTTATTAATTTAAGCTTTATTTTTTGGTGGGAGTTGGGGGGGAGGATGTCCATTTTAAACATTGCAACTATCTTTCTAGGTATTTTAAAATTCTTGTATATCCTTATTGCTGTTTTACTTTTTACCTCAAGTTCATCTCATCTTATTTCTACTTTTACAATAGAAAACTTCAAAATACCAAAAAGTATAAAAATGATTTAATAAATGTTGGTATCTCAATAGTTACCCTTGTAAAATTTTAATATTTGCCATATTTTCTTTATATATTTTTTCAGAAATAAAAACATTGCAGATATATTTGGAAACTCCATATGCATATCTTTGCAATCCCATTTTGCCTTCCATTCTTCCTCTATCACACCCACCATCCTGACGTTGGTGTATTCTATTCACATGTGTATGTTTCTACCTTTACCATATATTTTTATAGCCATAATATGCATATTATTGATTTATACATTCTCAAATTTAGATGCATTTTTTATTACACTAAATATATTATTTTATACTAGAGACCCTGGTGCATGGATTTGTGTACTGGTGGGGTTCTTCGGTGTAGCCTGTGGGGATCAGGCTGAAACCAGCAGTCCAATGCTACGTGTCTCTTCTGCCGGCTATTCCTGCTCATCCCAGCCCCGCTGCAACTGCCACTGCTTGGTAGGCTCCTTTGCTGTGGTCTCCGGCCTGCAGCAGCCAGCCATGAGCCCTGTGTCTGGCACCTGATGGTCAGCTGAGTGGCGCTCCAGCTGTGGAGCACACTGACCATGAGGGGGCAGCTCCCACATTGAGCTTCTGCCCCTGGTGATCAGTGCGCATCATAGAGCCCAGTCGTTCAGTCATTTGGTTATTCAGTTGTTTGGTCACTTAGGCATATATATATATATATATATATATATATATATATATATATATATATTACACACACACACATACATAATAAGTTTATTTTCCATTCAGCTTTGTATTTGTGAAATTTATCCACATGGATATGTACAGTTCTAGTTTCTTTGGTTTAAAATTTTATGATATTTAATTACATGCAGTTGTCATAATTTACTTATTAATTTTTCTCTTGAGGGATCATTGTTACAGTTTTGACTTTTTTGTGTACAATGTTGTAATGAATGGTCTTGTTCATGTTTCCTAGTAGAAATGCTGCCCTTAGTTTCTAGAAGTAAGACTATTGGGTTGAAGGGTATACTCTGGTTTTTCTGCATATTGCCAAATTCCTTACTACTGTAAGTGGAATGTATGGCTCTGTCTACAGACATGTCTGCACTCTGGGTAGATAAGTCTGTGTTTTTCCCATCTTCTCCATATTATCTGTCTTCTTTTCCAAAATGACGAATATAATATTGTACTTTTAACTTTGCATTTCTCTAATGACAAGAGAACTCAACATCATCAGTAAAATACCCTTCAAATCCTTTGCCCATTGTTTTGATTAGATTGTTTGTCTTTTGCTTTTGATTTATAGAAGTGCTTTATATAGTCTAGATATTGTTCTTACTTGATTATATAATGTGGACATATTTTCTCCCAGGCTATATCCATGACTATGGTGCATCAACATCACTTTTCTTTTGGTTACTATCATTTTATTTAAATGCTGTCAAATATATCAACCATTTCTGTTATAGCTGAGGCTTCTGATTGTTTCAAAATTATTTTTATATGATCAGTTCAGAAAAATATTCCTTAAGTTATTTTAAAAATTTTAAATTTTGCTTTTTAGCCAAGACTGGTTTGGCTCAGTGGATAGAGCGTCGGAAGGCAGACTGAAGGGTCCCGGGTTCGATTCCGGTCAAGGGCATGTACCTTGGCTGCGGGCACATTACTAGTAGGGAGCATGCAAGAGGCAGCTGATCGATGTTTCTCTCTCATCGATGTTTCTGACTTTCTATGCCTCTACCTTCTGCTCTGTAAAAAATCAATAAAATATATTTTTATTTTATTTTTTTAATTTTTTTTACTTATTGATTGATTTTATTTTATTTTAAATCTTTATCGTTCAGTTTATTAATTACATTGTTCCCTTTTTTTTTCACCCTATAGTTCCCCTCCACCTGGTACCCATCCCACCCTCCGCCAATAAAATATATTTTTAAAATTTTGCTTTTTACTTTACAAATAAAACTCATTTTCCTTGTATGGTCTGTGATATAGATAACCACTTGATCCGGAACCACTTACTGGATAGTTGCTGTTTTCTCCTGTGCTATCGCCATCATATATCTATATTTTGTATGTGCAAAGTTGATCTTTTAAAGTTCTACCAGTCTGCCCATGTATTCCAAAATAAATACCATACTATCTTAATTTTTAAGGCCTTAAATTATTTTGCTAACTATAAGGAATTCACTGTATAAGTATTGGAAGTCTTTCTTGTTATTCATTATTTTTTTCTTTTTGGTTTATACATTTTAGAATTGGCTTATAAAGTTTCACAAAACATTTGCAAAAATTTTGATTGAGATTGCATTAAATTTATGGAGTAACTTGAACAAATCTTGTATCTTTAAAAAAATTAGTTTTCTATTCCCTGACTTGAAATATCTGTTCTTATATTTAGGTGTATTTTAAAATTCCTTTCCATAATCTTTTATTTTAAAAATAAAAGTATATTTTAGAATTAGTACTACGTAAAAAAACATATTTTAGAATTAGTCTAATATATTTTTCATTGATGTTGTGAATGTAATTTCTTTTTGTTCATTAGTTCCGGTATATTTATTGACAATGTAGGAATGCTGTTCACATGCATTTGCTAATTTTGACAAATTCACTTGTTAGATTTATTTACTTTGCTATTGATTCTCTTGGATTGCCTTGGTAAATAATAATAGCAATTGAAAATATTTTTTCTTTCATTTTTTTATTATCACATTCTTTTTTAAATTTTTATTCTCCTTTTCTTCTTTACTATTGCATGGGTGAGACATTGATGGAAATTCACCAGAAGAAAGGATAGTGAATCTCACTCAGGATTTTAATAGGATTACATTTACATTTTATGCTTAAAGGGAAATTCTTCCCTTTAGAAGAAGCTGGATGATTATTTCTGATAATAACCTTCTTATAATTATTTTCCTACAGCTTGTACTGTGACATCTCTGGTATAGGGTAACTGGAAATTGTGGCTTTTACTAAGGAAATCTGTGTGATTATTTTAAATTATACTAATAACTTGGTAGTTTGTTAAGTAATTATGCCTCTAACAACATATAAAGTATGTGACATTATAATAAAATTTTACATGTGTAATAATGATTGCTTACCAGGGTAAGTGGCATGACTGTGGACACGTATTAGGTGATGGACTTAGAACTCAAGCTGTGTTACAACCTAGAACCAAATCCTTTACGTAACAAATATGTCTGCTGCATAACTAACTTTTCTTTTGCGGCATAATGCTAAGTTATTAAAGGGTGGTCTTTGTCGCCCAACACTGGACAGTTACTTTTACTTCATGTTCTTTTCTCCAATCTCTTCTGAAGGTCAGTAATGGATACATACCACTCTCTCCAAAGATCAACTGATGGCAGTGATTTATGATATTATATAGACCCAAAATTTCATGATAATCTTTCCTTTTCCTATCTTCTTATTAAACAAGATGGATGCTGTAGCTCTTGCTTTGCAATTAGATTATTCTTATAACTTATTAATAAAGAAGGCATTTATTCACTAGGCATCTAGTTTTTCCACCTTATGAATTTCAACCCCCATTTTTCATATTTAATTCTATAATTAGCATCTTTCTCTATTCAACATTTTACCAAATTAGACTAGTCATTTTCTATAAAGAAACCCTTTATTTAGTAATCTCCATACCTTTCCATCTTAATCTACCCACCCTTATAAAATATTTTTACCTTTCTTCTCTGAATATCAAAATTTATCGGTCTTACAGGAATCTCACAAGACCTAATGAAATATGACTACTTCAATAAAAATGTTTTATCTCACAAAACTTTTCTCCTAATGCACCCTTCTCCCATTAATTTCATTAATATTTTACTTAAGGATTCTATTCTATTTTGCCCAATGTTAATCATTAGGTGTGCTTATTCTCCCTTTGTGACTAGATAAAATAACCCAGTTTTCATAGGACAGAGCAGTAACACCAGTTTTTTTAAAAGAGTTTATTGAGATACCACACCAATTCACCCATTTAAACAGTACATTTCAATGGCTTTTTAAAGCATATTCCTATAGTTGTGCAAGCATTATGAAAATATAATTTGGGAACATATTATCACATCAAAATAAACTTTATATCTATTGGCAGTCATTTCCTATTTTTCCAATCGCCATGTTCTGTCTCTATAAATGTTCCCAATTAGGACAAATGGAATCATATAATATCTGAATGACTTCTTTCATGTAGTATATATTCAGGGTTCATCCATGTTATGGCAAGTATTAGTATTTTATTCATTTTTATTGACAATATTTAATTGTATGGATATACAACAATTTGTTTGATAGAGATTTGGGTTGTTTTCACCCTTTAGCTATTCTGAATTGCCACTATGAACATTCGTATACAAGCTTTTGTGTAGATATATACTTTCAATTTATTTGAGGATATAGTTAAAAGTTGAAATGCAAGTTCATGTGGTAACTCTGTTTAACATTCAGAGAAACTTCTAAACTATCTTCCCAAAAGTCTGCAAAAGTTTGCAGTTTCATGAGCAATATATTAAGAGTTTCACTTTCCCCTCATCCTTAGCAGCATTTGTATTGTGTATTGATTTGTTTTGTTTTGTTTTGTTTTAATCCTCACTCAAAGAGTGAGGATATTTTTTCCATTGATTTTTAGAAAGAGTGAAATAGAGCAAGGAAAGGGAGAAAGGAAGAGGGAGGAAAGAGAGAAATATCAATATGTCTTGGTTGCCTCCCACACATGTACCAACTAGGGACAGGGATCAGACTTGCAACCCAGGTGCATGTCCTTGACCAGGAATTGAATCCAAGACCCTTTGGGGCACAAGTTCTAACTACTGAGTACATCAGCAGGGCTGACTGTGTTCTGATTTCTTTTTCATTGTAATCTTCCTAGTGGGTATAAAATGGCATGTTCCAGTTTTAATTTGCATTTCAATAATGAATAATGATGTTGAAGATTTTTTCATGAGGCTACTAGCAAATTACATATCTTCTTTGAAAAAATGTCTACTCACATATTTGCCCTTTTATTACTTGTGTTCTCTTTTATTTTTTAATATATTTCATTGATTTGTTACAAAGAGGAAGGGAGAGGGATAGAAAGTCAAAAACATTGATGAGAGAGAGACATCAATCAGCTGCCTATTGCACACCCCCTCCTAGGGATGTACCCATAGCCAAGGTACATGCCTTTGACTAGAATCGAACCTGGGACCTTTCAGTCCGCAGGCTTTTGCTCAATCCACTGAGACAAACTGGTTCTGGCTCTCATGTTCTCTTTTGATATTGATTTAATATCGAGTAAATATATACTAGTATATACATATACTAGAGGTCCAGTGCATGAAATTCATTCATGGGTATTGGGTGGGGTGTCCCTCAGCCCAGCCTGCACCCTCTCCAATTTGAAACCCCTTGAGTGATGTCCAATGGACAGTCAGACATCTCTATCACAATCCAGTACTGATGGCTTCCAACTGCTCGCCTGCCTGCCTCCCTGATTGCCCCTAACTGCTTCTGCCTGGCAGCCTGATCACCCCCTAACCACTCCCCTGCCAGCTTGATTGATGTCTAACTGCTCCCCTGCCAGCCTGTTGGCCCCCACCTTCCCACCTCTGCTGGCCTGGTCACCCATAACTGCCCTCCCTTGCAGGCCTGGAAACTCCCAATTGCCTTCCCCTGCTGGCCATCTTGTGTCTACATGGGGACAGGATCTTTGACCAGATGGGGGCAGCCATCTTGTGTGTTGGAGTGATGGTCAATATGCATATTACTCTTTTATTAGAGAGGATGGAGGCCTGGTGCATGGGCGGGAGCCAGCTGGTTTGCCTTAGAGGATGTCGCAGATTAGGGTGGGTATTTCCTGGGGGCATGGGGCAGCCTGTGGTGGTTTGCAGGCTGGCCACACCCCTCGTCAACCCAAGTGGAGGCCGTGGTATCTGGAATTTATTAATCTTCTACAATTGAAACTTTGTAGCCTGGAGCAGAGCCAAGATTCCTGCTTGCTCCGTGGTGGCAGCAATTTCTGTTGGGGTTTCTTTATCTTCTATAATTGAAACTTTGTAGCCTTAAGCAAAGGCCAGGGCCAGCCAGGGAGTGTGGAAAGCTTGGCTTCCTCCATTGCAGGGGAAACCCAAGCCTCCCTCCTTCTCTCTCCATGGCCACAGCCATCTTGATTGGGGTTAATTTACATAATTGCTCCTGATTGGCTAGTGGGTGTGGTTTGTGGGCATGGCTTGTTGGTGTAGTGAGTGATGGTTAATTTGCATATTACTCTTTTATTAGATAGGATATATATATATATATATATATATATATATATATATATATATTTGTGTGTGTGTTCTTTCTATATCCTAAATACATGTACCGTATTAAAAATTCAATTTGTTAATATTTTCTCTAATTTTCTGGGTGGTCTTTTAAACTTTTTATTGTGACATTTAAAGCACAGAAATATTTAATTTTAATGAAATCCAATTATTCTATCTGTGTTCTGTCACTTGCACTTTCGGTCTCATATCTAAGAAACTATTAGTTATCCAAGTTTAGAAAGTTTTACCCTTGTGTTTTCCTCTAAGATTTATTTTATAATCTTAGCTCTTACATATATTTCTATAATCCATTTTGAGTTCAGTGTTATGTGTGATGTCAGGTATGAGTCCAAATTCTTTTTTCTTTTTTTTTCATGGAGATATCACTTGTCCTGGCACCATTTGTTAAAAAAAACTATTCTTTTCACATTAAAATGTCTTCTTATCATTGTCAAAATTCAATTCATCATAAGTAGAAGCTTATTTCTGGACTTAAAATTCTATTCCATTGATCTCTATATTTATTCTTGGACCAGTTATTGCAACATTTTAATAAGTTTTGAAATTAGAAGCAGCCTATATAATTGCCATGTTAATAATTGCTGAATGTTTTCCAAAAACTCTCTGGGAATAGGTCTTTTCCTGCAGATGAAGCTCCCAATCAGATACACTAATGACAACACAATATGAATGGGACTTTTCCAGGTAGAGGTGAGATAGATCAAATGGTAACAGTACTCTATAGATGGACCTATTTGAGATCCAAACTTGTCTTCCCTTTCCAATATTTGCATAGCTTCTGGCTTTGACAGCTACTATGGTTGAGGCTATTGGTTTTTAAGGGTTCTATAGAGTTGGGAATGGGAAGACATAAAGTTATAATGCAGTAAAACCTGTTGTTCTTACCAGTATAGCAGTTTTTCTTGAAAAACACTAATCATATTTTACAAATCTTTGGCTCATTTCTGATGTTTAAAAAAGTTTATTTTGACCATTTTGCCAGTGTTCCCATTGATTTTAAGGAGGAGATTTATGAAAGATGTTTCTTTGTCATTCCAGAAGTGCTACTTCTAACTCTAGGGTTTTAAGAGTAATAAAGATATTCTGTAGTTAAACTGTTCATAGTAGGCACTGACCACTTTAAAAAGTTTTTGTTCTGAGACTAACAATACATAAAAATATAACAGCAGAGTCATAGCCTATAGCAAACTTATTGTTTAATTGTCATAAACATAGCCTAAATATAAATCATTAAATACTAATGTAAGGCAACATGAGGCCTATAAAAAAAATCCAAAGCAAAACACCCCTAGTCTTGTATGGTTAAGCTGGACTAACATGAATACAGAAGTACAGGTTATAGTAGTGTTCTTTATGGCAAATGCTGATTAAGAGTCAATTGGATTTAGAAGAAAATAAGTGTCAATTCATCACCTTGTTGTTAGAGTCAGGATACCATAGCTCTACGAATTGTTAAGAATAGAACTGGCTCTGTGGGCAACTTGTAAATACAGGCATTCTGAATAAATATTCCTGAATTTATACACTAAGCCATATAATTTCACCTCACTTACTTCATTGTTTCTGGTTTGTAACATAACTGCCCCTGGGCAGCCCAGAAAACATCAGGAAATATAAAAGCAATTTTCAATGGCAATCACAAAGGAATTTTGTTTCAGGTCACAGAATGAGATTTTAATAAGTAGGCTGTAATTCCTGTCTAATGCTATTTATTAGTCTTAGATATGACATTGGAATATTTTATAGGTAAAGTAATAGTCAAGATATAAATATTAGTTATATAAAATACTTTAAGACATTTTAGCTAGTATTAATCTTTCTAGAGCCCAATATGCCATATTCCTTGAATGGCACAGCTCCTTATGTTTACTACAAATTTCCTTTTCATGTACAACCAGTTTTCAAGTAAAATTATTTCTTAAATAAAATGCCCTTTTTTAAGGTTTTTGGCCAATCAACAAACCAAAATTTGCCCAAATATGTATATTTTAAAGAGATGAATGCTAGCTATAAACAGCACATTGTGTTCAAAATGATTACTCAGTTGAAATTAATCAAAATTTATAATAACCAAATAATTGGTATTTACCTTATGTGAATGAATTTTATACCTTCTTTGCTAAAATTGGTCATGTATTGAGTCTTCAGTTCTTGATGGCCTTCCTTTAATTGTTTTAGAACTTCTCATTAATGGTCTTCAAAACATTTGGTAGTAACTTTGAATATCTGTATATATAAAAGCCTAAGAGACCATTCAACCATTTAACCAGTAACTATGATGTGCACTGATCACCAGGGGCAGATATTCAATGCACAGGCATGGAAACATGGAACAGACTAATGAATCTCAGAGGGAAGCGGGGAGGGCAGGAAGAGATTAAACAATAGATCTTATATGCATGATAGAGGCCCCATGCATGGGTTTGTGCACTGATGGTGTCTCTCGGCCTGGCCTGCAAGGATCGGGATTAAATTGGCAGTCCAACATCCCTTGAGGGATCCTGAATTGGAGAGGGCACAGGCAAGGCGAAAGGACCCCAGCAGTGCACAAATACACACATGGGGCTTCTAGTAATAATATAATTAAGAAGGCTTAGATAACATGAGGAATATGAGTTTTTACTTTTCTACTTTATTCCATGTTTTTACAGAAAGTTCTGGTAAAGTAAGACCAACAGCAGTGCAATTTTCTAAAGCAATGCTTGGACCATAGAAGGGACCTTGGCATGCCTTGATCCCATTCTCTGTAGGCTGCTTGAGTCAGGACTGGTGCATATGTCTTGCTCTGAGCTGTTGACTCAGAATACATGCAAGAGTTGAACAGGGTCAGAGCAACATTTTTAGTCTTTAAGAAGTGACATTTTTAAATGTTTGAGTATGAGGATCATTTTGTCAAAAGAACTAATTCATGCACTTCCAATTACTCATATTTCAATGAAAATATATCTCTCTCTATAAAAATGTAAAAAGAGTTATAAGAAATAAGAATGTTGCAAAATATCCTAACATGAGCTGTCCTTCTCTACTCTTGTTTAACAACTATATTGACTCATGCCCTAAGTAGGGAATGGTATGGCACTGCATGCAAACCTATTGAGCTCCTTCAGTTTCTTTTGATCTATTTTTCCATCTTTCTTGTAACCTTTATGAAGAGTTGAATCATGTGTGGAAATTGAGTACATCCCCAAATCAGTGCCATTGAGTATGTTATGTGATCTCTCAAATATCATAAAAAGAAGAAATCTAAGAGCCTTATTACCACCACAGCTGTATATATCATGTTTAGAGTATTTAGATTGAATATCAATTTTAGTGCAAAATTGAATGCAGATAAAAGTTATGATTTAGCCTACCAAATTGTTAAATATTAAGTAATTGGAATATTTACATTGCTTTTCCCAATAACTACAATAATACTTCAGAAACCCATATAATTTTTTTTACAAAGGGGTTTCAAAGTTCTTTTTTTTCTTTTTTTCCCTCTTGCCAGCTTTTCTCTTTTATTTTTTTCTTTATTGTTCAGTTTATTAATTACATTGTTTCCCCTTTTTTATCCCCCTATATCTCCCCTCCACCCTGTACCTATCCCACCCTCCACCCTCACCTCGCCCTCCCCAATGTCCTCTCCCATTGTTGCAAGATTTTTGTCCAATCTTTTGCTGTACTTCCCACAACCCTTTTCTCCCCAAGAATTGTCAGTCCATTCCCTCTCCATGTCCATGTTTCTGTTATATTCACCAGTTTATCTTGTTCATCAGCCTATCAATTCACTTGATTTTTATGTTCATTTGTTGATAGATGTGTATTTGTTGTTCATAATTTAAAATTTTTACCTTTTTCTTCTTCCTCTTCTTAAAGAATATCTTTCAGCATTTCATATAATATTGGTTTGGTGGTGATGAACTCCTTTAGCTTTTTCTTATCTGAGAAGCACTTTATCTGATCTTCAATTCTGAATGATAGCTTTGCTGGATAGAGTAATCTTGGTTGTAGATTCTTGCTCTTCATTATTTTGAATATTTCTTGCCACTCCCGTCTGGCCTGCATCGTTTCTGTTGAGAAATCCACTGACAATCGTATGGGTGCTCCCCTGTAGGTAACCAACTGTTTTTCTCTTGCTGCTTTTAATATTCTCTCTTTATCTTTTGCTCTTGGCATTTTAATTATGATATGTCTTGGTGTGGTCCTCTTTAAATCCCTATACTTTGGGGTTCTGTGTACTTCTTGGGCTTTTAAGTCGTTTCTTTCACCAGGTGGGGGAAGTTTTCAGTCACTATTTCTTCAAGTAGGTTTTCATTAACTTGCTCTCTCTCTTTTTCTGGCACCCCAATAATTCGGATGTTGGCATGCTTGAGGTTGTCCCAGAGGCCCCTTACACTATCTCCAATTATCTAAATTCTTTTTGTTTCTTGCTTTTCCAGCCGAGTGGATTTTGCTTCTTTGTATTTCAAATCTTTGACTTGGTTCTTGTGGCCCTCTGGACTGCTTTTAGGACTTTGTGTAATATTTTTTATTTCAGTCTGTGTATGCTTGATTTCTAGTTGGTCCTTTTTCATATCCATGAGGGTCTCCTTCATATCTTCAGAGGTCTTGTTCATTTCCTTGAGGGTCTCATTCATTTCCTGGTTGGTCTTGTTTATTTCCTCATAGTTTTCATTAAGTTCATCAGCCTTTTCTAGGAGCCTCTTGAAAAGCCTTACAACCATTGTTTTGAACTCTATGTCTAGTCGTCTTTTATCCTCCATTTCTTTCACACCTGATTGCTTTCCATATCTCTGCATGGTGGCTGCTTTATGTGGTAGATGTCCTCTAAGGGTCAGTGGCACAGCCTCCCCAGTTCCTTGAGGTGGGTACTCTTACTGCAATCCTTTATGGGTTGTACAGTATTTTTGAATTTAAACCCAGCTTGTTGTTGTTAGCCCTAGGAGGGTTTGACCTCCAGGCCAATTGGCTGTGAAGGGAGACTGTGTTCAGGTTGGATGGGCGGAGTCTCTGAGCTGCGCAGGCAGCCTCAGTGTCAGCTGCGTCCTATGCGGCGCTCGTACGCGTGGGTCTCTGTTGACGGGGATGGCTGCAGACACCTCCAAGAGAAAGCTGCTAGTCTCTTCCCCTTGCCAGACAACTCTGCCTCTCCCCAAATGAGTCTACACACCCAAAGTCTAGCCCAGGGTTGTAAAATAGATGGTTTTCGGGACCAGGAGACAAGTTTCCAGGGGGCAAGTCGCGGGTTTGTGCGACATTTGCACGCAAACTTCTTTTCCCAGCCTCCGGGTTTCTCCTCAGACTAGGAGACCTCTGCTGCGCCCCGCTTCCAGGGTGTGTCCCCCCGACCTCAGACCTTGCCTGGCGCTGGGGAATCCATGTAGTGGGATGTCTCTGCCCTCCCTGTTGGCGAAATCCAGCCGGGGTTGCTGTTCCAGCCCTACAGCCTGTGCGGGCGACCAGGATGGCTCCTCACCTGTTTCTGTCTTCAAGGCTGCGCTCCCGCTGCTCCTCTGAGTCTCAGTGTCCCACCTTCACTCTTATTTGTGGAGTTTTCACTCAGCCAGCTTTCTGGCGATTCTGGGTGATGTCCGTTCTGCTGTTATGTTGTAGTACTTAAATTGTTGCGTGGGGCAGAACAATAGGAGTTTACCTATGCCGCCATCTTGGTTCTCTCTCTCAAAGTTCTTTATAAATGTTTATTTGTATATCTCACTCCCTGTCCAGTGTCTTTAACATATGGAAACTGATGGTGAAATTGAGGTATTGTTTTAATACTGTTTTAATAGTGAGTTGGTAGAGGGGCTAAAATATGAAATCACTTAACACTCAAATCCAAAGCAATTCACTTATTTACTGTTGAGTTATAAGGAGACTTTGTCATACACACACACACACACACACACACACACACACACAAAGGAATTGTAAACATTCAATTGGTTGTTTTTAACTTGTTTTCTTTTATCCATCTGCAGAGCACTAGAAAGGAGAGCTTGGCTAGCATTCTAACTAGAATGTGGAGGTTGGGGGCATAAGAAGAGATAGAAAGTGCTAAGCAATTTGAAAAAGCAATGCTTTGCATTTTTTAGATTAAAATTATAACTTTCCTTCCTTCCCTCTCCACATTCTATATACCTTCTATGCACCGAGGCCTAAAAGTTCAGTACAAAATAAGCCAATCATAGCAGGCTATGTTCTTTTTATTTAATGATCTACTTTCAGAGACATTAGTTTTTTGGGCCCATTCAATCACCAAAATGTTGTAATATATATATATATATATATATATATATATATATATATATATATATATCTGTCTTCAAACTGTTACTGAATTGCACTGATCAAATGAAACTGAAATTGAGTGCTTTCATAGAGAAAGTTTGAAATGGCCATGAGATATTGACTAGATTCTTCTGGAAACTTGCTTACCTTTGAATTTCAGATTCACATATTTTGTTGTTTTAAAGATTTTTTGTTGTTGTTTGTGGGTTTTCTTTTCTTTTTCTTTCTTTTTCTTCTTTGGTTTACTCAGGAGAAGGGCCCCATCAATATGTGGAACAAAATGTGTTCAGTAGAGCCTGGCCTGAGTGACTTAGTGGCTGAGCATTAACCTATAAACCAGGAGGTCACAGTTCAATTTCCAGTCAGGGCATATGCATGGGTTATGGGTTCGATCCCCAGTGTGGGGTGTGCAGTTGATCACTGATTTTCTCTCATTGCTGATATTTCTCTCTCAATAAAAATCCTTTTTTTTTTTAAAAAAAAAGGTGTGAGTAGAAGTAGAAAACCTCTATGGTTTTGCCTACTAATTATAGGTTTATTTCTGATTGTTTTGGCTTTCAATTGATTTCATATTTTACTTCATGGATTGAAATTTAGTTTAGTAATGTTGTCATGATTAGCAGACTAATTTGAGTTTTAAATTGAATTCCTCCAATTTTCATATCTCATAGTTTTTTATCTTGCTCAAGGATAATTCTGTTTTTCTTGTTTAAATTTGCTACCATAAAAAACTGTAGGTTATAAAGTTGGTTGAGCATGCATTGATTTCGTGTTTACATACTTTTTTGAAGAAGGCTTTATTTTCTAGGCATTGAAGATAAATGGAACACTTGTTTTTGTATTTTGTCTCCTTGTGAGTAATCACCTTGACACTAAAAAGATAAATAAGGCATGGAAGTAAAATAAGCAAAAATTCCTCCAAATTTACTTCTTAATATAAATCAGTAAACCAGAATCCAGGGTTTCTTTTTCTCAAAGAATAATAAGTTATAATGAGAAGAAAAAATATTTCATCCTTATTGTTATGAACAATCAAATCTGAAATTGCTATATGTTTCAGACTATTATGGAAAAGGTGCTAGGACATTTTTTAATGGTTTAGTCACCAAACATATGGTGTTTTATTGGTCTCCTTACTGCACACAACTCAAGTTAACATTTTATGAGGTTCAAGTAAACTAATGGGCAAGAGTTCAAGGAATGGTGCAAGTGTGAGTACCCAAATACTTGCATTACCGAATTGGAAAAGTTACCGAGAGTGAAATGTTCTATAGCAATGGAGGCAAAGAAACACAAATCCTGTTAGAAATTGATCTAAAGAGAATTTCCACTAGTAAAATAAGTAATCAAAATATTATGCTAAGCTTATTATCTTGTGTTCAACTGTGAGACCACACTTTGCAAAAGAGAACTATCATACTTACTGGAATTTCTATCATCATTTATTATGATGATTTCACCATAAATATGTTTTCACTTATATTAGGTTAAATGTCACTGGGCAAAGGTGTGTAGCAAACTGTCAGCTTTTAGTTTCATGTCACAATATGCCTTTGGAAATGCAGCATGAAATCAAGAATTCTTTTTTATTCTCAGATAACTTAAAAAATATGGAAGTAAATAAATGGAGCCACTAAAGAGACTTTTCAAGATGCTATTGGTAGTCACTAAAAGTACAAATGATGCTTATGTTTTGAGAAGATAGGTACCATTCGCCTGATTCTAACCAAAATAAATCTCAATAACATGGAAGTCTCAGGTAAGGGGAGATATTTTTGTATAAATTATCTATGCAATTACTTCAATTCTAAATTTCACTTGAGAACATCAAGCTGAATTTTGTGACTGAAAATATTACTAAAATAGAAAATGGAAGTATGGGACAATGTTGTGATTGCTGTGGTGGTTTTCATTTGTAGGTGTCTAGGAGTGGATAGCTAAGTTCAATATTTTCCTTATGAAATTCAACCTAAAATTTAAAAAAATGGTGTTTTCTAGCATATATATATATAATATATATATATATATATATATATATATATGATGAAATTTCCTTCTCCTACAAATATATAAAATCTTTAATAGGAGTGTAGACATGGACACATTTCTTTGATATTTCTGAATTTGAGTATCTGTCAGTGAATTTAAATATATATTTATATGTTTACAGTGACCTATTTTTAATTCCCAAAATGAATCTTGGCTTTTTCTAAAACAAACACTGAAATATTTTTGTTTTATCACTCCTTAGGCTCATCATCTTCCAAGGTAGGAAGGCTGTCACTTTTTCTTCCATGATTTGCTGTGAAAAACTTGTATTGGAGAAGAAAGTCTAGTTTGACAGATTTTTCCCAATACCTGATCCTACTATTTTCATAAATCATGAAAGTGGATTCTACTTCAATATCTATGCTCTTAGCATGCTGGAAGAAGTTAAAGCATTCTCAGCACCACCATTTAGTCTGCAAATATCATCCTTGAAATTGCAGATTCTTATAACAAAACTTAACAAGAACCTGTCTTCTGCAGAACATCAAACATATATCGTATACTGTATTACTGATGATCTAATTGTTTTCAGTTTTATTTAATCTTTCATTTTGGTCAAAGTGTTTCAGCTTCCAGAAGAAAAAAATCTTTAATAGGGATGTAGACATAGGGGAATTTCTTTAGATGAAACTTTCTCATAACCTAAAAAGTAAAGTGTGTGCTATAAGGCATGCTAGAACAGATGTCAGTTCCCAATAAACTAATCACCTTAATTCATCCAAACTGATATTAAATACTTGCTCACCATGACTTTAGAACAAAGGCTGGATTCTTTGTGGGGCTAACAGTGGGGTCTGTTCCTTTGTCCTGCATATTTTAACCATGATTTCACATTTGCACACCCCGTTCTTAAAAGCACTGCAAATGGCTTATCAAGTATTTCTTCCAACAACATGCATTGCTATCCTTGACAGGAACTCCTTGAAATAGAATTTTCTCTATCTTCCTAATGTTATATTAGCAATAAATTAATATTTTCAACCCTTATAAATTATCTGTAGAGGCAGTTGGCTATATTTCTTTTCTCTTCGTGAGCTTATGGCAGTATAACAAAGTGAAGAGTGCATGTAGTTTGGAAGCATGCTTTGGTTGAAAATAATGTTCTTTCATATAATAGATGATTAATCTTAGAAAAGTTCTAAACTTTCATAGCCTTATGTTGACACTTTCAGAGAAATCCTTAGTAAGGTTTTTATGGAGAGATCACTCAATTTGACAATTGGTAACAATACTAAAAACAAATATGGAACACCATGCCATGCCTTTGTATAGGAAATCAAGTATTTCTAGAATCAAGAAGGTAAAAGCAAGGTAGAAAACCAAGGTTTATTAGAGGAAACTCTAAGCAATAAAATCATAGTCCAATTATAAATCAAATTATGGAACATTTAGTCTTGCTATAAAATGTAATTTTGAAAGTCCTACTTTTTTAAGCTAAACAAAAGAGAATGATATACTAAACAGTGGAGAAAGGAGGAGAGCATAGCATGGTATAATAAGTAAAAGAACTTTTTGACCAACCAAGGTTATGAAAGAAAGAAGTTGTTGATAAAACTAAATCTGGGTGAATACTGATCAAACACTAGGCAAATGGACTTAATGTAAAAAGCAATAGCATTTCATCTAAGCTAAATGGTTAGGCTGCATATGTTATCCTTTTCCCTTCACAGCTGCACAAATGACTCCTAAGCCCAGATTTAAGTGAGTCATAGACAAGACAACCAATATTTTCATTAATTTGGTCAAAATGAATCTTGTTTTCTTTTTCCCGAAATCCCAAAATGTTTTAGGGTCCATATCATAGTAAAAATTTTTTTGGACGCATAGAACCTGTGATATAATTAAGTATAGGCCTGGAACTCAGGACAAGCTCCTAGGACTTAAGGGCTTAGAGTTTACTGGCCAGGCACCAGGAAATTGGCCAAGGTTTAAGAGAGTGCACAAGTGTTGGGTCTGAAAGTATAGCTGCAGTCAGTTTTTAACTGAATTTAAATTAAGCCATTGACATCTGGTAAAAAGGTTGGGAAAGGACTGTCAAAGGTCAATTATTTTTAGAAAATGGGCTAAAGAAGCGGTCATTAATGGAAGGAAAGGGGAAGTTGGAGGGAGATATTTCAGTATTAGGAAAATATTTAACCTAGTGAAAAACATTGTCCATAAACAAATGAATAATATTGTAGAAGTTTTAAACAATGAAATATGAAATATTTAAAGCTACTACATAGAGTTAAGGTACTCTTATTAGTTGGCATATTCATTTTTTTTTAAATTCAAAAAACAGGTACTGGAATACTATAGTGAACTAAACTTGCCTAGTCAAGTAGAGTTATACGACAATAACCAACCAAGAAGACTTCTGCAGATACTTTGCCAAAAATTAAAAAAGATAATTGAGATGGCATGGATTGTTGATTGATAGCCTGAAGGGTCTCCATTAAGCCAATACATGCATAGGGAGAAACCAGCCATCCAAAGGGGTAAAAGAGCTAGGCAAAAGTAAGACAATATAAGTAAAATGCAGTGATGGGTGCTTATCATTCAATAAATCGTAGCTATTATAAACCCCACAGTTCTACATACCGCAAATCCAGGAAATCACTTATAAGGTACACTAGAGGCCCGGTGCACAAAATTCATTCATGGGGGGTGGGGGATATCCTTTAGCCCAATCTGAACCCTCTCCAATCTGGGACCCCTCAAGGTATGTCTGACTACCTGTCTAGGGCGATCAGACATCCTTCTTACAATCCTGGACTGCTGGCTCCAAACTACTCACCTGCCTGCCACCCTGATTGCCCCTAACTGCTTCTGCCTGCCAGCCTGATCACCCATTAACCACAACCCTGCCAGCCTAATTGATATTTAACTGCTCCCTGCCAGCCTGTTTGCCCCCAAATTCCCTCCTCTGCTGGCCTGTTCACCCCTAATTGCCTTCCCCTGCAGGCTTAATTACCCACAACTGCCCTCCCTTGCAGGGCCTGGAACCTCCAATGGCCCTCCTCTGCTGGCCATCTTGTGGTGGCCATCTTGTGTCCAAATGGGGGCAGGATCTTTGACCACATGGAGGCAGCCCTCTTGTGTGTTGGAGTGATGGTCAATCTGCAAATTACTCTTTTATTAGATAGGATAGAGGCCTGGTGCATGGGTGGGGGCCAGCTGGTTCACCCTGAAGAGTGTCCCAGATCAGAATGGCGGTTCCCTTGGTGTGGGGGGCAGCCTGGGAAAGGGGCCTCTGAAGGTTTGCAGGCTGGCCATGCCCCTCAGTGACCCAAGCTGAGGCCCTGGGATCTGGGATTAATCTATGTCTACAATTGAAACTTTGTAGCCTGGAGCAGAGTGGAGCCAAGACATCTGCTGCTCTGGGGTGGCAGCCATTTCTGTTTGAAACATTGTAGCCTATAGTGAAGGCCTAGGCCAGCAATGGCAGGGTGAAAGTTTGGCTTCTTCCATTCCCAGGGAAACTCAAGCCTCTGTTCTCTCCAGCTCAGTGGCTACCGCCATTTCTGTACCTTTTATAATTGAAACTTTGTAACATTGAGTGGAGGCCTAGAAAGGCAAGAATCTTGGCTTCCTCTGTTGCTGGAGAAACACAAGCCTTTCTCCTGCTCTCAGTGGTGGCAGCCATCTTGGTTGGGGTTTATTTGCATAATTTGCTCCTGATTGGCTAATGGGCATGGCTGTGGGCGTGGCTTCTGAGTGTGGAGAAGGTAAGGTCAAATTCGCATGTTACTCTTTTATTAGATAGGATTAGCAATCATGTTATTAATGTTTTCATTTCCTTGCTAGTATTCAAAAGACAAATGTGTCTATATATGCAAACATGTGTAAGAACGAGCTAATTGCTTGAAATTGTAACCTGATCATGATTCCTGTATCCCACTTTGCCTGCTCTAATTTTTTCTGCAGTACATGTAACTTTCTAACATGTTTCATATATGTCATTGTTGCTCTCCCCTTTCACAAATGTAACTTTAGTAAAAGCTGAGATCAGTGTTTCATTCACTGATATACCTAGAACAGGATCTGACACTTAGCATTGTACAGTACATATGTGTTAAATGTTAAATAAATAATAATAAAATATTTTAAAATGGACATTGAAAAATAGACAACCCAATTATAAAATGGGCAATAGACATGCACAGAATACACAGATGGTAAATAAGCATATTAAGTGATCCCCAACAAAATTAAATTTCCATGAATTACCACTAAACACCTATCACAATAGCTAAAATAAAAACTAGTAAAAACACCATTTAGCTGGAAAAAATGTGGAGAAACTATATCACTCATTCATTGCTTTGGGACTTTCAAAAGTTAAAGCCACTCTGGAAAACATTTAGGCAGTATCTAAAAAACTAAATATGAAATTACAACATGACTCAACTCTTGTACTCCTGAGCATTTATCCCAAAGAAATGAAAATTTATGTTTACAGAAAAATCTGTACACAAATGTTTTTAAAAACTTAGTTTAGAATAGCCAAGTATTAGAAATAAACCAGATATTTTTTAGTGAATAGTGAATGGCTAATGAAACTGGAATAACTATCTAATGGAATTCTTCTCAGCAACTAAAATTAATGAACTATTAATATACACAACAATCTGAATAACTCTCCAGAGAATTATGCTGCATAAAAAATAAAGTCAATCCCAGAATGTTATATACAGTATGACTTCATTTACATAGTATTTTTAAAATGACTGGATTATAGTAATGGGGAACAGATTTGTGATAGTCAGCGATAAGGATGGGGATAGAAGTGGTGTAGTTAGAAAAGGAAAATGTGAGGGATCTTTGTAGTAATGGAAATATTCTGAATCTTGACTGTATTAATATTAATATTCTGGTTGTGATATTTTACTATACTTGTGCAAGATGTTACCATTGGGAGAAACTGGGCAATAAATATAGATTTATCATTTTTATAGCTACATGTGAATCTATAATTATGCCCAAATAAAAAGTTTAATTTAAAAAGTGGACATGAAATGGAGAAATTTTCTGAGTTAGTATTTATGCAGTATCTTTAATGAGACATGTAATAGTCTATGCACATTAGTTACATCTAATAACTTATTTAGGCTTTGAAACAACAGATAACTTATTTTCTCTATAAGTAATAAACTGAGTATTAAATAACCTGTGTAAGTCACAGAGCACTTATATGATTAAACAAATTTTGTTTTGTTTGTCTTTAATTTAATAGAATTAAAAAGTAGAGAGAATAATAATATGAACTTATTGTCTGGTTTCAATAATTATCTGTTCAGTGACCAGTCTTATTTTATCCAAATCCCTATACTCTCATCATCCTTTGGCTTATTTTGAAGCAAGTTCCCCTAGAATATATTTTAACTATAAATATTTTAGAATCTAGCTCTAAAAGATAAGGACGCTTTAAAAATATATAACCCCATTACTTTTACCACACCTATAAAAATAAACAATAATTTCTTAATATTATCTAATATCCTGAACAGATGTTTTAATCCAAATCATATGAGCACAGAATATTTTAACTAACAGGTATTCTTTGATAAAAGTAAAGATCTAATACCTTTTAGCCACTTAGGGTTAGATAGAAAAATGAACATTGGCTCTTATAACAAAACTAGTGTCACAGTGCATGAAATTTCATGCACATTAAAAAGAAATTAATTAGAGTAAATATTTCAATATTGCTACTTGCCCTTTCTCTATAATAGAAGCATGAGAGATGAAAGAAAATTAGTAAAATGTATATGAAAATAATATATAATTTATTAATAAATAAACAGTAACAAAAGGATATAACAACATAGGCATGATATCAAAACAAAAACATAATATGAAAACAACAGTGATGCAAACAATGGCTGATAAAGTTATTAAACTTATTCTAATATCTTCCTGTACACCACATTAAAAGTGAAAACACTTTCAGAGTGGTTGGGATGAAGTATTTAGAACTTTAACTTTAACGTTCATGCTCTTCAAACTTGAGAGAAAGCAACATATAATTGACCATGTGTGAAAACGGATTCAGGTAGGAATATTCCTACTCTGTCTAGAGTTTGTCCTTGTGATTTATTAATAGTCATTGCAAATGCTGGCATCACTGGAAACTGTTGTTGAATCAATTTAAATGGAAGGCCAGTGTCAGATGGGGACAAATCAATTCTTGGAATCAGAACAACCTCTCCCTCTGCAGATCCTGATACTACTTAAGCTTTAATAATGATAGGTCATAATCATTTGATAATAAATATGGTACCATTACAAAGACCCCATTTACTATTAAGATTTCTCAATAGCATAATGATTGCACCCGATTTCAAATTTAATTTATGATATGGCATTCCCAAAGGAGTAATTCTATTAAGAAATTCTATGGGAAAATTTTCCTTTTCAACATTATCTGTTGAATCAATTAAATCATCACCCAAATATGTGAGAAAATATCCATCGAGTATATCCAAAATGTATTCATTTAATTTTTTTAACATGCTCATTTTTTGGACAAAGAATTGCATGTTTAGATATATTTTTAATATTATCTACTAGAGGCCTGGTGCACAAAATTCATGCATTGAAAGGGGGAGGAGTTTCATCCTGGCCTGTGTCCTCTCACAGTTCAGGACCCCTTGCTCCTTACCGCTTGCCTGCAGCAGAGACAGGAGGCACTCCTACCACCTCCTCTGCACTCGCTAGCCATGAGCCTGGCTTCTGACTGAGCAGTGCTCCCCCTGTGGGAGCCCACTGACCACTAGGGGACAGCTCCTGCATTGACTTTCTGCCCCCTGGTGGTCCGTGTGTGTCATAGTTACCAGTAGTTCTGGCATTTGGTTGATTTGCATATTAGGGTTGTATTATATAGGATTGATATACTATTTCCAAATGTAGCTTCAATAATAGCTCCATAACAAATTATTTCACAGGGGATTTCAATAATATCCATTCCTAAATGAAAACTATCAAGTTTGCCATCTCTAAGTTTTACTAACCATTCACTATAAGCAGAATCCTCTGATCTCATATTTGTTGTAAGAGACAACTTTCTGAAACATCTCCACACATTACAGTACTTTCAACTCATTTGTACTATGGCTGATCACATAGCATATGGTAAAATACCGAGAAACTGTCAAAAATTCCATCAAACTTTCCCATCAACTACATTATTCAAATCAGAATTTCTCTTAGTAATCTATCTATGGTGTTTATAGCATGACTAGATGCTATGATGCATTCATAAATAAAGAGAAGATGGGCCTTTTTAATAATTTTAACAACTTCACTGTTTATAATCAGTCCAGAAATTGAAGTTTCATTAATGGAATAGGTAACTTATACTGGAAATGAAAGGTTCTTCCACCGAGAAGTAAGTTTGCAGCAATTCCTGTAGATTCTGTGGGTAAAACAGTACCACCACGACATCTAATATAATGTTTAAAACTTTATAAAGATATGCCTCCATGCTCCAAGGGCAGTTTCCTGCCTCAAACCTTGCCCTCACTGGAAACAGCTCAGGAAGGGCACAGCCGTTGCCAAGGCGACCCCTGCAGGACTGACTTCCGTCGGTTGGTTGAGCTTCTGTCGTGACGGGTGTTACACCCAGGGTTTTAATATAAAAACTAATATGACAAAGATTTGTCTGACAGAAAAATAACTAATTTATGTCACCTTATTGATAAGCTAGAGTATATTCATTAATTTAAATCCAATCCTGCTCTGATCCTTGATTTTTTTCACTGTTCCACCTACCATTATTTCCCTAGTTAGATTAAAATAGTTTAGTTAATAATGATTTCTCTTTGTTCCTCTTTCTTTTTAAAATTTATCTTTATTGTTAAAAGTATTACAGATGTCCCCACTTTTTTCCCATTGACTCCCATCCCCATGTTCTTGCCCCCTCTCCAGCCTTCCCCTCACTATTGTCTGTGTCGATAGGTTATATAAATTCTTTAGTTAATGTCTTCCTGCTCCCACTACGTCCCTTATATTCTTCAGTCCATTGCATGATTCCATGCATCTGTATCTACTTTGTCTTTTATTTTATTTTCTTCATTAGATTACACATATTAGTGAGGTCATACATGTGATATTTGTCTTTCTCTGACTGGCTTATTTTGTTTAGCATTATGCTCTCCAGGTCCTTCCATGCTGTCTTAAAGGGTAAGTTTTACTGCTGCATAGTATTTCATTCTATAAGTGTACCACATTTTTTATCCATTCATCTACTGATGGGCACTTGAGCTGTTTCAGATCTTAGCTATTGTAAATAGTGCCGCTATGACCATGGGGGTGCATATATTCTTTCTGGTATTTTAGGATTTCTCTAGTATATATTCCCAGAAGTGGGATCACTGGGTCAAAATTTATTACTCTTTCTAAGTGATCTCTTTCAGGTCTCTGTTGTCTGCTTTTTGAGATTCCATGATGCTCCTTAGTTATTGATCTTAAAGCATGTCACCACAGTATTTTGTTTTTCTCTTAAATTTAGATCACTGCAAGATTTCCCTATCTTTACATGGTAAGTAAGATAGGAAAATGTCTGGTGTACTTGTGCAGAATAAGAGACTGGAATTTTGAAAATCCCTGTCCTCAAATTTTTGTTTATATTCAAACTAGAGGCCCAGTGCACAATATTGTAGACAGGTGGGGTCCCTAGGCCTGGCTAGAGATGAGGGGCAATAGGGGCCATCTCGCCCAGCCCCAATTGGGACTGGGCTGATTGGGGCCTGCTGGTCAGGGGATGGAGAGTAAGGGATCATGGGAGGTTGGCGGGCCAGGGGTGGGCACTGTAGGAGGTTGGTAAGCTTCAGGAGGTTGACTGTGGGAGCACATTGACCACCAGGAGGTAGCTCCTGCATTGAACGTCTGCCCCCTGGAGGTCAGTGTGTGTCATAGCCATAAGTCAACCAGTCATTCCAGTCTTTTGGGCGTAACGATCACTTAGGTTTTTATATTTATAGATTTACACACTCAGAAATAGCACCATACTCTAAAAGACCAACAATAAAAAATAGATAACTCACACTTAAAGGTTTTACAACATGATATATTATTAGGAAAGTAAAAATGACAGATGTTTTTAGTCACATTTCACAGAAACTGAGGTTCATAGTGGCAAAGAGACTGACTAACTTCCTAATCTAAGAGTTCTGAGACTGAGTACAGTGTTTTAAAGCATATTCTTAAAAACAGATTAAATTTTAAAACTGGTGACAGTAATATAAAACATTAAAATACAATTCAAAGAGAAAGAGAAATTAAGATTTAAATATGATTTGATTGAGCTGTACTGAAGTTCAGAATGTTTTCTATATTCCAATAACTTAAAATAACTATGTTTTATTAAAGTCAACCAATGAGCTGAATTTGTAGTGCCCTCTATAGTTAGCCTTCCTATAAAATGTAAGTTTCAGGCATCTACAAATCCTTGTCCGAAGGTGTAACTTGTATAACATGTATATACTATTAAAATTAAGTTACAAATTTAGATATAAAGGAGGCTTGAGTACTATTTGTTTTTATGTATAATAAAAGTAGTTGGTTACTGAGTTATGATTTAGCTAAGCAAATTAATACTATTTTGGGTTAAACAATTTCAAATGGGATTTCCTTTTCTAGGGAGGTCAAGAGACATTATCAATTACTAATTCTTCTGATTATGACCTATCTAACTTCTACCTCCCCATGTCCTTTTCCAAGTCCATTTTCAACTTAAGGAGTCAAACTGGTGAAGTTTACACTGTCCTTTTGGTAAGGGTTTCTAGGATGTCTCTATGAATTAAAAAATGTTACATTTGTTTGTATGATGCACCTTTATATTAAATGAGGTCAAAGAGTTGATAATTTTATCTTAAACTTTGCCAACTATTTGCATAATTATGTATTGAATATGTTTATTTCTCAGGGAATATAAAACTTTCAATATTAAGAGTTTTTTGTTTACTGATTATTAATTTTCTATTGCATTTCAATGATAATGTTATAAATATTTGGTGTTCAACATATACTAGTTCAAATAATGACCATGAAAAAGAAATGAAATTTACTCCCATGATTGAAATTATTATGAAATTATTAAAGTGGGGGGAGAAGGAGTAAATTAACAGGATTCAATTCATCAGCCTCCAACAATTGACAATAGTTCTTGAGTAATTTTGAAAAATGATCCTGTTATTGCCCCAGTTTCCTGCTTGGAGAAAGTTTCCAGATAGTGGTTCAGGGAGGGGGAAGCTCCATGGGTCTTCCTGAAGTAAGAAGATAAAGCTAGGAGTCCAGGTTAGAAAGAACCGTGAAGTCACAGGTCAGAGTGACAACATGGAAGAATTCAGCAGATCATGCAGATGTTTCTTTTGTTGGATTCTCTCAAGAACTGATCAATACAATTGTGTGAAGAAACTTCTCTAGGATGGTGCAGAACCACTAAAAAGGATTATGAGGAACCGTGACCCCCAGCTCCTATAATTCCAGAATGTTCCAATAATTAGTACAGATAACCTCATAATTTAGGAGGTTTTGATAAGAATGCTAAGAAAGGGTCCTACCTTCTTAGTAAAGAAGTTGAGTATTAAGTAACCCTATATTAAATTCACCTTCAATTCTACTTGAAAACAAAACCAAAAGCACCAGACTGATTCCAAGTAACTTAACCAGCAACCAAACAATCATGTCCAACTGTCTGAATAATGACACACATAGCAATGCCCAGTTTCCTCTCCCTAGTGACTAGCCTCCTTGCGGTTTTTTCAGCCAAAGAATATGACTTGCTTTATACCAGGTAGAAACATTTAATACTGTAACCAAATGTCTGTGAAGTGTTTTCACATGCCTCATCTCATTTGATCTTCACAGAAGCCCTGAAATAGGTAGATAGGAGACTTGGTGGAATCCTATTTTCTTTACACTAGCTGGAAAATGTAGATTTGGAAAGCTTAGAAACTTGACTCAACTGAAAAGAAGTAAGAAATAGTGGACCTTGAAAATGACTTCAGGTTTCTCACTGAACAGAATATAGTCAAACACTGCTGCAGTTAAATATTTTACCTTTTGTTCTCCCTGTGTGATCTCCAATAATAATCTGCTTCATATTGATATTTGCTACTGTGTGTCTGACAATTACCTGAAAAAGAAGTTGGGGTGCTTTACTGGGCTGAAAAAAGTTTAGCTAAATCAGAAAACAGATCTACTTAAACAAGTTTATTCTATATCTATAAAAGACTAAGTTGACTAGTGCATACACAATACATATAAAGCTTTCTCCAGCTCCAATTGCACGTGTGTGCTTCCATCTGTCATTGTCAATAGTGAATTTGTTTGACATGTCTGTTATAGAGAAAGAGCAAATAAAGATATTAAAATATTTCTTCTAATTAATTTCCTTTCAATGTGCATGAATTCATGCACCAGGCCACTAGTATTTATATAAACACAAAGAAGGCAAAATTCCCAATGGCTCATATCCAATCAGACTATAAGAAATGCAAACAGAAAAGAACCATAATAATAATAAGGAATAATTAATCAATCAAAACTACCTAAAAGAGGCACCAAACATCCCTTAGTAGACAATGATATAAAAACATATAACTATATTCCACAAATTCAAACATTAAAATAAATATATAAAATTATTAACAGCAAAATCAAACTTTTAGAACTCTTTATGTCTGAGATGAAAATTACACTGTATGGGATTAATAGTAGTTTGCAGAACAAAATAGTAGTGACTTGAAAACATAGCAATAAAAATTATAAAAAGATGTCATACCTTAATCAATAAAGAAATTTTTTTAAATGATAAAAGTGAAACAGAAAATGGAAATAATTAGCAGAGATTCAGTCAAATGTAGGATAACTACAAGTGGTCAACTACATCTACTGAAATCCACAAAGAAAGTGAAAGGCAAAATGTATTTCAAGAAATAATGGCTACAAAAATCTCCCAATTGGAGAAAACTTAAATTATAAACTCACAGCTCTAAGAGGCTCAAATAGATCCAAGCACAAAGCAAGCAGACACACACACACAAAAAAAAAAAAAAAGAAAGAAAAGAAAAACAACCAAAAAAAAAAAAAACCCCAAAAAAACTTACATCATACCATAAACAAATTACTTAAAATATGTGATAAAAAAACAAATAAAGACATAGGAGTAAAATATATTACTTACAGAGAAACAAAGATAAGGATGACACTAGGTTCTTTTCAGAAATAATGCAAGCTAAAAGACAGTGGAGCAACATATTTATTGTTGTTTTTTTTCAAAAATTTAACTTAGAATTCTTTATTTAGCAAAGATATATTTCAAAGAATGAAGATATAGGCTTTTTTAGACATTTGAAAAAATGATCATCAATAGATATGCACTATAATACTATATATGAGTATACAACTGAATAGTTTTAATTAACCTTGATGATGTAGATGTAAACATTTCAGAATCCCAGAGTTAGCAGTTGAGACCTGTCAGAGGAATGGATATGGCCTTGAGATTCTATTTTTCAATATGCAGAGTTAAAACATATTATCTATAGCTTAAGAAAGAGGAAATAAATGTGGGGTTATATTATTTATAACTTAAAAGAAAGTTAATTTAATTAATTTCAGCTGAAGTAAAATTGGAGGTACACTATACTGGGACAAGAAAGGAGAAGAAAAGTGAACATAAGCAAAATTCATTGCAAGAAATAAATGACTCTATCACTGGTTTAAAATTGACAGTTTAGAAAAAGAGCTATAGAAATATTATTTTAATTTTTGCCAATGCTATGTAATAAAAGAGTAATATGCAAATTGACTGTACTTCCACTACACCCACCAGTCAATCCAACCAGCAAATCAGGAGCAAATATGCAAATAAACCCAACCAAGATTGCTGTAGCCACAGAGAGCAGGAGGGAGGCTTGGGTTTCCCCTGAAATGGACGAAGGCAAGCTTTCCACCTGCCCTTGCCAACCCAGGCCAACACTCAATGCTACAAAGTTTCAATGATAAATAAATTTCAACAAAAATAATGGTAGCCACCAGAGCTGGAGAGAACAGGGGGCTTGAGATGCATCCAGAGATGGAGGAAGCCAAGCTTTCCACATGCCTTGGTCAGCCCAGTCCTCCACTTAAGGCTAAATAAATCCCAACAGAAATGGCTGCTGCCATAGAGCCAGCAGAAGGCTTTCCTCCACTCAAGGCTAAAAAGTTTCAATTGTAAAAGATGAATAACTCCCTGATACTAGGGGCTCTGTTTGGTTGCTGGGGGGCATAGCCAGCATGCAAACCAGCACAGGCCCCTCACCCAGGCTACTCCACACTTCAGGGCAAATCAGCTGCCCCCCCCCCCATGTACCAGGCCTCTCTCCCATCTAATAAAAGAGTAATATGCAGATTGACCATTACTACAACACGTAAGATGGCTGCCCTCATGTGGTCAAAGATCCAGCCCCCAGGTGGATGCAAGATGGCCACCACAAGATGGCCAGCAGGGGACGGAAGTTTGGAGGGACCAGGTCTGCAAGGGAGGGCAGTTGGGGGTGATCAAGCCTCCAGGGGAAGGCAGTTTGGGGAGGACCCAGGTCTGCAGGGGAGAGCATTTTTGGGGGGGTGATAAGGACTGTAGGGGAGGGTAGTTAGGGAAATACAGACTGGCAGGGGAGCAATTAGGCATCAATCAGGCTGGCAGGGGAGTGATTAGGACGGATCAGGCTGGCAGGCAGAAGTAGTTAGGGGCAATCAGGAAGGCAGGCAGGTGAGCAGTTGGGAGCCAGCAGTCCCAGATTGTGAGAGGATCAGGCCTAAACTGGCAGTCAAACATCCCTCAAGTGGTCCCAGATTGGAAAGGGTGCAGGCTGGGCTGAGGGACACTCCTTGCTCCCTCCATTTACACCAGGCCTCTAGTTCTATCTAATAAAAGAGAAACATGCAAATTGACCGTATCTCTGCTAACCCACCACCCAAGCAGGAGTGAATTAACCCACCCAAAATGGTGGTTAATTTGCATATCTAAAGAGTGAAGACTAAAGATGTGTAGAAGGAAGCCAAGCACTGTAGAAGAGATGGAAGCTGGAGAAGCAAGCAAGTGGATCAGGGGAGAAGGGTGGAAAGCAGTGAGGGTGGTGGAGAAGGGAGGGAAGCAAGTGGGGCTGTGAGGAAGGGAGGAAAGCAGTGAGAGTGGAGGAGAAGAAGGGGAAGCAGGCGGCGAGGTGGAAACTACCACAGGAAGCCCTATTGCAGGAATCTTCCTGAAATAGGCCTCTAGTAGAGTAATAATTGGGAAAATCACATTGGTTGGGGAGAACAAATTGTGGGATCATTTTTGTACTGGTGATTTTTGATTTATATAATAGTAGAATTTTAAAAATGAGTATGAAAGCTGAAATCATTTTGAAGGTATTTAAATATTAGCAAAAATACAATTTTTCCATAATATATAAAATGTTTGATCAAACATTAAAACTCTCTCCTTTTCAGTTATCAATGGAAGGGAAAATGAAAAATATAGTAAAACATTTATTTAATACTGTAAATTAATACACCAGAGACATTATGATTTACAGTATTTTATCTTTGTTAAAAAACGCTATCAAAAGTTATGGCACATGACTTGCCTTCTTATCATGTAATTTACAAAACAAGCGCCTTTTTTATGTCTTGACAAATTATCATATTTCTTTCTAAGTATGGTTTAGTTCCTTACACTTTATCTGATGTGTTTTTCAATGTCATGAAATATCTTCAAGAGTTTTTTAATGTGAATATTTTTGCTCAAGTCACTTACTCTGGGGCATCTTTGTCTTTCATGTCAAAATCATTTTCCCATTTATGTCAATAAATTCTCCTTTGCTAAGTTCCCATGGCTGCATATCCTGAGTTTCTGAAATGGCAATACTGTCAACGTGATCATCTATTTCTTCTACATTGCCACTTACATTCAATTTTAATTACACTGTCAGCATTATCACTCGATGGAACTTTGCTGCCTGTTGATCTTTGTTGCCAAATGCCCCTTTCAGTTATTCATATTTGTATATTGTCATGTGGTTTTTATCACTGGGAGACAAAGAAGCAACATATAGAGAGGCTTTGCTGTATATAAGTGAACTGCATAACAGATGAAAGAAGTGATGTGAATGCTTATTGATTATAATGTGCATCTGACATTTCTTCTTTTCTTCTTTGTTAATCCTCACCTAAGGTTTTTTTTCCCCATTTATTTTTAGAGAGAGTGGAGGGAGAGAGACAAAGATAGAGAAACATCCATGTGAGAAAGAAACATTAATTGGTTTCCTCCTGCGCCAGGATCAATCCTCAACTGAGGTAGGTGCCCTTGACCATAGTGCAACCCATCAGTCCAGGGGCCAATGCTCTACTCACCAGCTAGGGTGCTTCTGTTATTTCTTCAGCAATTTGTGGACTGAAGAGTCAGCAGGCTGCTTTGTACCATATTAAATACTCACAGTTAGTATAGTGTGGTACCTGAATTTTGAACCATGTTGTTGAGGAGTTGATTTTATTTAAGTAAATGCAGTCACTGAAATTTGTTTATTATTGAACTGTACAAACACGGAGCTACATGTGATTGTCTGTTTCTTTAGTTGTACTAGTATGTTTACTTGTTTATTTTCACAGGTTTTTGTCTTTTGTTCTTTCAGTTTTATTGAGATATATTTGATATACTGCACTGCATAAATTTAAAGTGTACAACGTAATGCTTTTTTTCTCCACCACTTTTAGAAACTTTATTTTCCATCAACCTTATTTCCGTCCTGTTAAGAATTTGTGGAAGAACAGCTTAGGACCACTCAGTGGTTATTCCTACCCATGCAGTAGTCTGAGCAGTGGGGGCTGCAGACCAGTCTTCAATGGTAGGCTGAGCACTCCAGTCTTCAGTAGGAAACTTCTGGATGAACACAGAGGGCACCTGCATGCCTTCAGACATGTCTGTGACCCCATGCTGAGCAGCAGTGAACTCAGGAGCAGGAGCAGACCATTCACCCCAAATTCCTCCTTGGTCACAGCTTTTTCAGCAGCAGCCTGCTCTTCCTTTTCAATCTTTTCAGAATCCCTGTCAGAGATCAGGCATAACCTCCCAAGATGTTCACAGGAGACAGGAGATGGTGCCATGCATGCGTAGTACTTCCCCGGCCAGCATCCTCCACATCAGACCCACTGAGTGAGCCCCCTTGTTGTTGCAAGGGATGGCAATGTCCACATAGCGCAGAGGAGAGTCTGTGTTACACGGAGCAATGGTGGGCAGGTTAACATAAGACACCTCTGTGAGAGGCTGGTGCTCAGCCCTGGCGTCAGTAACCACCAGAGGTCTTGGCTCCTGGAAGGCTGCTTGGATCTGGTTGGTGAAGGTTCCAGGAGTGAAGTGGCAGCAGCAGGAGTGACTCCAGTGGCAGCAGCAAACTTCAGCACAGCTTGCTGGCCGGTGTTTCTGGGCCATATGACACCAACATCAGCAGGGTGTTCAATGCAATAACGGCATGAGTTGTCAGCAGGAACTTCTCCCAGGCGCTCCTCAGATTTCTGCTGTGGATGCCATCACACTACCTTTTGTAGATCTACTCCATTTGGAAGTCAAGGTTGGTGCCACCTAAGTGAGTCCCTACTACAAGGAATTTGAGGACATTCTCCTCCTTCATCGGTAGGACATCAAGGGCTCTGGACTTTGTGAAAAGTTTCCTTTAAGTTACTTGGGAACCAAGAACAACACCTTATGGAGCCCTTCCAAGGTAGCACAGAAAGCCAGCATAATGCTTTGACTTACCTATGCTGTGATATGCTTACCACTATAAGTTCAGTTAACATTTATATGTTTATTGTCTTTAGGTTTCATGAGGGCAAAGACTACCTGTTTTACTCACTGATGTTTACTTAGCACATCAGAAACATATATTGCAGAATCTCAGCAAACAGCTAAGAATAATTTGGAAAACATTATGATTCATCTATTGAGCTATATAAATATTTTTGGAGGCAATTATAGTGGTTAAAAGCGTGATTCTCACAGACAAATTAAAGGAACCCTCTTGCACTGCTGGTGGGAATGCAGACTGATGCAGCCACTGTGGACAACAGTATGGAGTTTCCTCAAAAAACTAAAAATGGAACTCCCATTTGAGCCTATGATCCTACTTCTAGGAATATATCCCAAGAAACTAGAAACACGAATCAGAAAGGCTATATGCACCCCTATGTTCATAGCAGCACAATTCACCATAGCTAAGATTTGGAAACAGCCTGAGTGTCCGTTAGCAGATGAGTGGATTAAAAAACAATGGTACATCTACACAATGAAATACTATGCTGTGGTAAAAAAGAAGTTCTTACCATTTGCAACAACATGGATGGAGATAGAGAGCATTATGCTAAGTGAAATAAGCCAGATAGAGAAAGATAAATATCACATGATATCACTCATTTGTGGAATATAATGAACAACATAAACTGATGAACAAAACCAGATCCAGAGACAGAGAAACATCAATCAGAATGTCAAACCTCAGGGAAGGTAGGGGATGGTGGGGATAAATGAGAGAGATCAATCAAAGGACTTATATGCATGCATATAAGTGTAATCAATGCACACAGATAAAGCAGGGTGGGGGCATGAATGGGATGTGGGGGATGTTGGGGGAATAAGGACATATATGTAATACCTTAATAAATAAAGACATTTTTAAAAAGGAAATAATATATATAATTAAATACAATTCTGGATGAAAATCTTAGCTCTTTCACTTACTAGCTGTATAATATTGGAAAAATCACTTAACTACCCTGTGCCTCAGTATTCTCATTTATAGAAAGTACAAAATAATAGCACATGGTATATTATAAATATTAAATGAGTTAATATACACAAAACAATTTGAAAATGCCAAAATAGTAGCCACTGTACAAATGGTAGTAATTTTATTTGAGACTAGAGACCTGGTGCACGACATTCGTGCACTGCAGGTGGGGTGTCCCTCAGCCCAGCATGTGCCTTTTTGCAGTCTGGGACCCCTTGGGGGATGTCCACCAAAGGGTCCTTAGCACTGGTGAAGGCAGGAGAGGCTCCCACCACTACCTCTGAGCTCGTTAGTTGTGAGCCAGCTTCTGGCTGAGTGCACTGACCACCAGGGGGCAGCTCCTGCGTGGTGTCTTTCCCCTGGTGGTCATTCCACCATTTGGGTGATTTGCATATTAGCCTTTTATTATATAGGATTAGATTTTTGGAACAACAGTAATACATATTTATGCCAATAAATATTCACTATTTTCATATGCAAAATCACTACTGGGAAATGATGAAAATATTAAGAAAAATCCAAATAGTATTTCTGAAATCGTGTGTGTGTGTGTGTGTGTGTGTGTGTGTGTGTGTGTGTGTTTGTAAAGTGAAAATTAGAGATATTGTTGAATATGGTTACATTTTAAATGCTTTCCTATATACTGGAACCTTACATAGAACTTAATAATTAGCATGCTTGTATCTTTTAAATAAACATTTTCATGGAAAAGCGTAATATACTTCTTTCTTTGGTGATAGAAGGAATTTCCAGAGCTTCCTGTAGAACAACTGCATTAGAAAGTAGCAGTGAGTGTGTTTTCTTTTTTCCTAAAGAGAAACAAATGTCAAGCTTCTGTTTTAATTAAGCAATTAACTAAAATGTTATATAAGGGGAGGAAAAACAAGAAAATAGTTCAGTTGTGTGATTTAATTTTAATTGAATGAAATAAGTTAGTGAAGACTAGCTGCTGTTTCATGAGTCTTTTCATAGAGCAGAGAATAGGTTCTGACAGCAGAGACAGCGGATAGCATTGAGTTTAATTCTATTTAATTAGCAATGTCCAACCTTTCTCAGCAGAAAAGCAATACTCTTATTAAATAATACCAAAAGTGTAATGGATTCTGGCCCAAAGTAATGAATATGTGACCTCTACAAATAAACATTTCCCAAGAGTGGATTCTACATGCGTCCAAAGGGTATGTTCAAATTTTTAAAAGTAATTATATCACTTCCAGTTACTCAAGAACTACAGAAGCAGAATAAATTTTTCCCTCTATCCCCAGCACAGATGAAATATGCATTTTTTACTAAGATCAAACAGATTTTACCATTTAGTCATACTATGACCATAACAAGCTCCCTGTTTATTATTTGTATTTTTGAGTAAACTTTTATATTGAAATATACTTTAAAGATTATGCATGTGCAGATGACTGGATTTTCAGAGTTAACCCACAATCAATGTCAAGATGAAGAAATAAAATAACATTTTTGCAATGGCAACTGCTATTTTGACTTCTAACAACAGATACACTTTTGCTGTTTTTAAATTTATGTAAATTGGACCATACAGTGTCTACTCTTTTGGGCCTGCTTTCTTTTGCCCAAAATCTTGTTTAAGAGATCTTCCACATTATTGAATGCATTCAAAATTATTGGTTGCTATCTTGTATAGTTATTACGTACTACAATATATCCTTATTAATATTGATGAACATTTTGGTGATTTCCAGTTTTGTGAACTATTAGAAATAGTGCTGCTATACACATTGTTGTGCAAATCATTTTGTGAACAAATAAATGGATTTCTGCTGTGTATATGCTTAGGAGTAGAACCACTAGCCATGGACACATCCAGGAGTCTTTGATACTTCCGATGCTGTTATAAAAACTTACATTGCATGCAAAGTTGGTTGTTCCACATTCTAGTCAACACTGAAAATGCATATCTTTCCTTTTAGCCCTTCTGCTAGGTGTGGGCTTCCTTCTCTGATCCCAAAGGACAGAGCCTTACTCTTGAGAGAAAATTGCTAAGAGCAGAGTTCAAATAGAGTATGAAAAGAAATTTGGGAGTAAGACCAAAGTTTTAGATAACTGAAGAGAGTTGCTGTTAGTGGTCCTGAGGAGACTAATCTCAACAAGTATCTTAAGAGGAAAATACAAGGTATAAAGTGAAAAGTACCATCCCATAGTGCAAGACCTACAGATTAAGGATACACAGCACTGGGACCAGACAGCCTTCTTGACCCAAGCTTAGCTTTCAGAGATGAGACTACATAGAGGTTGTTTATTATAAGAGCAGGTAACATGAGCCTACCCTCTTAAGAAACTTTCAGTTGTACAATATGGCATTGTTAACTATAGGCATGCTATTCTACAGCAGATATTCATAAATTATTCATATCCTACAACTGAAGTGTCATACCCATTGAATAGCAACTTCCCATTTTCCCTTTGCAACAACCCTTGGAAGCTACCATTCTACTCTTTGTCTCCATGAGTTTAATTATTTTAGGTATCGGAACTTATTTTTATGGTCTTCATAGTAACAGAAAGAGCATCATAAATGTTAGAAAGTTATTTTGGCCCATTTCCTGGCCCATTTCTTTGAACTACCCCAAAATATGTTTCTATTAGTCCAGGAAACTCATTGTTATTTAAATGCAGACAAAATTTAGGTGTGTGGGAAACTAAGATTTATATTCAATTGATCAATATGTATTAATATATTGGTTGCTTAACTCCCAATACATATATATATATATATATATATATA
The DNA here is from genome assembly GCA_027563665.1 of Antrozous pallidus. NCBI lineage: Eukaryota > Metazoa > Chordata > Mammalia > Chiroptera > Vespertilionidae > Antrozous > Antrozous pallidus. The sequence continues at coordinate 149,306,384 of CM050508.1, read as the reverse complement.
TATATACATACATATATATAATATTTTATTTTATATTCAACCTTTGACATATTTTATACATTTGAAAATATTTATCTATGGTTTTGACTACTAATAGCTAATATATAGCAACATATTTAACTTTAAAGAGAAAAATGGCTTTGTAATTTATTTTCTGTAATATCTACAATAAGCAATACTACCTTATTTGACAGCACACTCAAATTATAGAGTGAGTTTCTAATGGTGAAGAAATGTCACAATTTTCCATGCTATTATCATTCAAGATGGCGATTTATATACTTCAATAAAAGTTTTTTTGTTGAGTTTTATTACTTGCAGTTAAAATCTTATGCATTTGTCATCATTACAATTTTCATTTCATTAAATTAAATATCCACATTAAAATAATTTATGTTATGACTAAATATCTCAAGAAGTAAATGACAATGGGATTTGATAAAAAATGTCTTCTTTTTTTCCTCTTCCTTTTAGTGAATCACATGATAATTACTCAGAAAGAAATTTAAGATAAATTGTTGTAAGACTATTCATTACAGTTTTTTTTAGATAATTAGCAGAAATTCTCTCATCGTTATGAGAGGTTTGCTTGGCCATTATGAATTTAAAATGATAATGACATCCAAATGAAATACTTATTTTTGTAGGATTTAAAAGATTAAAGGTGGTACAATCACATTTAATTGACTGGCACTCTTGTCATAAAATTTAGATAGAAGAGAGTGTTATTTCTGAAAATAAGTATTTTATATAAGAAGAGTTGAGAAGACTTAACGTGTGATTAAAAGGAAACTATAAGTACCTTCAAGAATGAGATTATATTTCTACTTCTAATACAAAGGGTAATCATTGATTAAGTAAAATGTAATACTTTGCTAGAGTCTTCTGCATTGTCTATCTCCACCACTAAGAATAAAAGAATCACAGGAGTAACCACTTTAAAGATAAATGTTTTCATTGATTTTAGAGAGAAAGTAAGGGAGAGAGAGTGAGAGATAGAAATATCAATGGGAAAGAAACACCAATCATCTGCCTTCTGCAAGCCTGAAATCCCCCAGGGACTGAGTCTACAAATGTAGCATGTGCCGTGACCGGGAATCAAACAGGTGACGTCTTGGTGCATTGGTCAAAACTACCCCAAAATCTGTTTCTATTAGTCCAGTATTATGTCCCCAACAGTTGCTGATATTTTTCTTTAATATTACTTCTAGAAATAATGCAACCAAAATTAAATGGGTGAGGAGTAACCACCTTTTTAAAATTAAAAATCCTTTCATCTTAAATCTGAATCACAAGTAACAATATGAATATATTATTAATTTTTAGGAACAAAATCAACACTATTGTTTCTAGGTTTGTCCTCTGAAAGCCAATCATGCAGCAATGAATGCACTCAGCACTTGTAATGTGGTCTCTGAACACCACGTGTAACAAAAGGAGACAATGTTCCCTAGTAAAGCAAGTTACTCCAGACTTGGAGCAGAAATTCTACAAGGTGAGTCTAAAAAGTCCTATTTAACTGAAGGAGAGGGAGCTAAGATCTCTCGGATTTTTTGAAATGTTCTAGAAGCCAACTTTGAGAAGTGAACAATTTGACCATTGAAAGAGCAAGGAGAGAAATGGGTTTAAACATCAAATACAGAGGTGGAGAAAGTATGTTTATAATTACAATACAAACAAATAGTACAATGAGATTATATATATATCTCCAGCTCCTGGAACAGTGGAACAATCAGAATGACTAGTGGCTATGATGCACAGTATGGCAGCCAGCCAGCCTGATCTGGATCCTGATCAGCCCCCTAGTCCTGGCCCAGCCACCATTCGGCCTCCAACACCCCAACTGGGGGCAAGGCCAGCTGGCCAACTGCCCATGGCCCTCCTTCTGGCTGGCCATGGCCCCTCCCCTGAATGGCCATACCCCCAATGGACTGCCACCCCCTCATGTCATCTCTCCACCAATAGCCTAGCCTGATGGACTCCCATTGAGATTGGCTGGCCAGATCCCTTCCATGCATGAATTCATGCGCCAGGCCTCTAGTAAATAATAATACACAAATAAACTGTGTTTTGCATACTCACAATTGTAAACCTACTTTTGCCCACCCCTGTGTGTTAAAAGTCATGTTTATAATAATACTAAAAGAAAAATGAACTTTAACTTCAATTCCTTGTCTCAGAAAATTGACTCAATATTCTGTAAACATAAATATAAGGTAGGAATCAAGTATCCCATCTTTCTTGAACAAACATATCGAATCTATCTTTCCTGAAAAAAATATCTTAATGAAAACAAACTAATTGATAAATATATTTGTTCTTTACAAAAAATTATATAATAACTAATGAATTAATGGATTATAGGCAATAATCATTATGACTCTTAAAACCATGAAATAAAAGCCAATGGAAAACTTTATAATGAACAGGTCAAGCTGAAAGTATCTGAGTCCAGAGACCAGTATTAGCATTGTTAAAATACCTTATCTATCCCAGAATAAAATACCTTATCTATCCCTGGAAGAATACAATACCATTTATGAAATAGGTTTAGAAAAAAGGGGGAAGGGAGCTACTTTTGATTCTTTTGGTCACCACTGAATCCGCACAATGAGTATAATATATCACACATAGCAGACACCGATTAAGTATTTATTGGATGAATAAATGAATGGATGGGTGAATGATTGATTTAATGTGGACACATGGAATTTTTAAAACTATAAACACAAGTCATTTACTTTCTGTCACTGATCAATTATACAAGTCACAACATTATACATTAAACAAATGAAATACTTTACAATAAATCTATAAATAAGCTTTAAATAGGGGTGTTTTTGTAAATTGTTAAGATATCATATACTTTTATTTGCCCTTTCTATGTAGTTCCAATTCTCTCAATTAAATGAATAAGGATTAAGTTCTTACTTAAAATTTTTATCTTTAACACCATTTAACATATTGAAGTATCACAGATATATTATTTACATCTTCATTGGTCCCATCAGGGATGTTATATTTATGTCCTTGGAGAAAAATAATTGCCCCAAAGCTTCCTTTTTTTCAGTGTTCTGTTGAATTTGAATTAAGATTCCCTATAGTAAACTGCCAAGTTGCTCAAATTTCGCTCCAGGCATCCTAAGAACCATGAAGCTTTCAAGAGACTTCATAAAATCTAAAAACTCAGTATTTCCTAAAGGAAAACCACATCAGACATATTATTTTTTGTTATTGTGGGATTTATTCTAATTCAATTTTAGATGAAAAAGAATCATGCTCTTAACAGTTGCTGTTGTTTTTCTATAATATTAATTCTATAAATAATGCAACCAAAATTAGATTGACTAATATAATTAAAATACCATGAAATTTGATAGATTACATTTATAATACATATTATTATATGGTTCTAAGTCACATTTGCAAATAACCAAAATCTTTGATTCTGTTATTAGAATACTGACACACTAAAATAATTTTAAAATTAAAGTGATTAAATTTTATCATAGTATGTTATAAATGTATTTTTCATTTTCATGATTTATGTTCACTGCCATATTGTTTTAATACTGGCATGTTTATATTTAGCCCTAAAATAAAAGTATTTTTTATTTATATCAACTTGAAATGTATAAGTGAAAAAATACCAAAATACATTTTTTCATTTCTTATTTATGATATGCTTTATAGGTTCTAACATTATGTATTGTATTATATGCAAGAAGAATAGAAAGCTAAAAGAAAAAATATATATATGTTCCCATTGATTATAAATTACTAAATGGCCCTGGCCAGTGTGGCTCAGTTGGTTAAAGTGAAACTGGATGCACTCAAAGGTTGTCCTGTTTGATTCTTGGTCAGAGCACATATCTAGGTTTTGGGTTCGATCCCCAAAGGGAGGCAACTGATAAGATGTTTCTCACATACATTGATGTCTCTCTCTCTTTCTCTTTCTCTCTCTCTCTTTCTCTCTCTCTTACTCTCATAACTCCTTCTTTCTTCCCCTCTTTTTAAAATCAGTAAACATATTCTTGAGTAATATCCTATGTAATAAAAGAGTAATATGCAAATTAACCATCCCTCAGCTATACCCACAAGCCACATCCACTAGGCAATCTGGAGCAAATATGCAAATTAACCTAACAAAGATGGTTGTATCCACAGAGCAAGCAGGAGTCTTGGGTTTCCCCTGTAATGGAGGAAGCCAAGCTTCCCACAAACCCTGGCTGGCCATGGACTCCACTCAATGCTACAAAGTTTCAATTATAGAAGATAAATAAATCCCAACAGAAATGGCTGCTGCCACAGAGCCAGCAGGAGGCTTGGCTCCTTTCCAGGCTACAAAGTTTCAATGATAAAAGATAAATCAATCCCAGATCCCAGGACCTTCACTTGGGTTGCCAGGGGGCATGGCCAGCCTGCAAATCACCTCAGGCCCCTCGCTCAGGCTGCCCCATGCCCCAAGGGAACCCCCACCCTGATCCAGAACACCCTTCATGACCAACCAGTTGGCCCCCATCCATGCGCCATGCCTCTATCCTCTCAAATAAAAGAATAATATGCAAATTTACCATCACTCCAGCACACAAGATGGCTACCCCCATGTGGTCAACAATGACTGCCCCCATGTGGACACAAGATGGCTGCCACAAGATGACCAGACGGGAAGGGCAGTTGGGTGTGATCAGGCTGGCAGAGGAGGAAAGTTAGGGGAAACCAGCCTGCAGGGAAGGGTAGTTAGGGGTGACCAGGTCTGCAGGGGAACAGTTAGGCATCAATCAGGCTGGCAGGGGAGTGATTACAGGGTGATCAGGCTGGCAGGTAGAAGTGGTTAGGGGCAATCAGGAAGGCAGGCAGGTGAGCAGTTGGGAGCCAGCAGTCCTGGATTGTGACAGGGATGTTTCTGTGGGATCAGTCCTAAAATTGCACTGGGTCCCAGATTGAAAAGGGTGAAGGCTTGGCTGAGGGACACCTCCCGTGTGGATGAATTTCCTGTACCAGGCCCCTTCCTGCACCCTCTCCAATCTGTATGCCAGATTGCTTCTAACCACTTCTACCTGCCAGCCTGATTACCCCATAATCACTCCCCTGTCAGCCTGATTGTGCCTAACTGCTCCCCTGCCAGCCTGTTTGTCCCCAACTTCCCTTCTCTGCCAGCCTGATCACCCCAACCACTTATTCCTGCCAGCTTGATCATCCCCTAACCACTTCCCTTCCAGCCTGATCAACACCTAACTGCTCCCCTGCCAGCCTGATCACCCAAAATGCCTTCCCCTGCTGGCCCAGTTGCCACCAACTTTTTTTCCCTGCTGGTCTGGTCACCCTCAAGTGCCCTCCCCTGCAGGCCTGGTCACTCCCAACTTCTCTCCCCTACTTACCTGGTCTCCCCCAAAAGCCTTCCCCTGCAGCCTTGTCACCCCCTCTGCCCTCCCCTGCCGGCCTGATCTTCCCCAACTATCCTCCCTCTCCTGCAAGCCAGGTCATTCCCAACTGCCCTCCCCCGCCGGCCTGGTTGCTCCCAACTCTCCTTCCCTGCTTGCCTGATCACATACAGCTGCCCTCCAATGCTGGCCATCTTGTGGCAGCCATCTTGCGACCACATGGGGACTACCATCTTATGTGAGGGCATGATGATCAATTTGCATATACCACTTTATTATATAGGATTAATGCCAGAACCAGGAATTAAACTGCAGCATGTGTGTCTTTATTGTCCTTAACATATATCTCACACTGCCCATTTTGGTGACAATTGGTAACCCCTACTGGTCTTTTTGTAGTCCCTCAGCCACACTCAGTCTGGTTTCTGGGTCAGGAATATTTGTTCTTGCTCTTGCAATTTGTAGCACATCTTTTTATCCCTGACCACACAAGCAGACCTTGGGCCTCTTTATCACCTGTTTGTTTTCTTCCTAGAACTTTTTATTAGTTGTAGCTTTGCAGTTTTTCATTTATTGTCTGTTTACCCTACTTGACTAAAAATTCCACCAGAGAGGGGCTCATGTATGTTTCTTCACCACTCGCACTGAGTACCTTCCAGGTACCCAAGCAAAGACTTTCTAAAAAAGTTAATGAAAGGCTGACATCTCTTCTGCATTTTGCATATTCTTTTAGAATTTCTGCATATACTTTTAGAACTGAGGACCAGGGAAATTTTATAAGTGATTTCCTTTTCTTCTAACTATCAAATATCATAGTTTAGAGGCTATTTTGTTTGTTTGTTTGTTGTTAGGGACAGGTCTATACCTGGTATGTAGTTCTTCTAAATGCTAACTAAACTATTTAATACTTTACTATCAATAAATGGATAAATACCTAAAATGAGGTTTTCTAGGGCATGGTAAAAAGATAAAACTTCAGAAACTTAGGAGAAAGCTCTAATTAGAATTATGACATATTTAATAAAAACCACTGCTGGGATATTGTCTGCCACCCTTGATAGTTGTCAAATTCACTGTGCTTAAAAAATTCAATAATGCAGATACACCACGCAGTGGCTCTACTTTTTTACTATTAACAGTTCCTTTTTCTACTGCTTTGCACTTAGACAAATACTCCACAGGTATGTTTTTAAGTGGCTCCACTTAAAGCACAGCATACAAACTTCCAAGGAGAGACAAACCAGAAGGAAGTCCATGCCATTTCTCATTAGGCTCCTTGCCTAATTTTCATCAGTCCTGTTGCCTCTCTCATTAGGCCCACTGCCTGGCTTTCATGAGTCTCACTGCCTAAGAATCATTAGGCTTGTTGCCTAACTTTTATTAGGTACATTACCTGATTCTTATTAGGCCTAATGCCTGATTTCTTTTGGACCCTCGGCACATGAGGCCAGCACTTATTGTCCGGAATGGTCCATTGGTTGCTGACTGTCCTATTCCTGACCAGTGGTAACCAGAATTCACAGGGTCCTTACCCCTGTTGAGAGAGAGGTGCAGGTGAAGGAGAATTTCATTAGCAAAAGCAATTTTAAAACCTAGCATTTTCCCCACTCCATCCATTCAAATTCATTAGCTTTTTTAAGTTTTAAGGTGATGTAACATTACCTTTTTCACATAAAACATCTTGTAGGTAGACTGAATAGACTTTTAAAATGCCATTAATTTGACTTAATTTGAATTGGAACAAAAATAATTTAAATTATGCTATTAAGTTAATTAAATAGTTTATTTTCTATTACATTTATTTATTATACATTGTGAAATTAGTGACCTTTGTCTTTATGTCTCTCTTATATTACAAGGAAGAATATAGTTTAATGTCATTAATGCATTCATATGAAACTGGATTGATAGAGTTAAGCCATGTCAATCCAAACTCAAAGTATCTATAATAGAAAATGGTATATTGGACACATCAACTTTTATGTTTTTTTGAGGCATCATTCTACATATAACTTACATAATGGCAGATAGCACCAAATAGTTGTTTATTTCATATAAAGCAACTCTTTATATATGTTTGTATTAATTATTTTAAATACAACTTAGCATATCTAAACAGTTAAATCTATATTATTTGAATATAAACAAAATATAATTGTACAACTGGCATGTTCCATATATTAATCAATAAAGTTGATATAATTTTTATCATAATCGTGCACATATTTTTCATAAATAAATATGTATTTGTTATTAATGTTGAGGTGTCAGTAATGTCATAAATAATATGTTAGCACACTTATACAAGGCTTTGAATTCAAATCAACATTTTCAAAATGTTTAAAGTTAGTGAATATTTACTAGCATTAAATAATAATATTCAAAATTTGAAAATTGAACATTCAGAAAAAATATTTGTTATTCATTCTTATCAAGAGGAACATTAAGATTTCTTTGACAATCTCTGAGATTTTGAATTTAATATACTCAAAAATATTTTTTTCTATATACTTTAACAATATTGAGTATAATAATTAGAAAAAATAAATATACATTTTAATTTATAAATGTAAAATAATAGTTGCCATCATGTCTGATTCTGGATCAGCAATTAGCCTGCAATTCCTGGTTAATACACATTTGAATTATCTTCCTTTTTAGTCCAGGCAACATGGTGATATGCTATCTTCTAATATCCAACTGGTATCCTCAAATATTTTATGCAGTGTGCTGACAGAATGGAGGGAACATATTTAATATTGGATAGGAAGTTCACCTGAGCAGATCTTTCGAACAATTTCTGTTCAAAACCCAGGTCTTACACACACTCACTAAATCTGTCCTAGACCTTGCGAGCTTTGATCTTGCATTTGTCATTTTATTAATCACTTACATGTGGGAAGCTGACAGCCAATAACATTCTCTCTTGACAGTAGTGTTTAGATGAACTGTTCATTAAACATTTGGCCCAGGAATTATGACAGACACATTGATTTGAAAGACATATTTTGAGGAAATGTTTTATTGGGGAGACTCATGCATCACCCGTGTCCACATGCATTGATTTATTTTTTGTCAAAACACTAGCTTGCCAACACCTAGTCACAGGCTTCTCTGGATTAAGTCGTATTTAAGCACTCTAGAAAAATAAGCACTCTCCTTCAAATTCTTCTGGGAAGGAAATGGTAAAAATGGAGTAATAACCTACTGATGTTGACTATAACACCTACATTGAACTGCATATTGTACACTTCATTGTTGTGTTGATTTAAAGAGGACATTCTGATGTAATCATACCCCTTTATGTATTTATAGAGAGCTTAAATAGATCAAATCACATTCCTTAATATCAGCTTCACCTTTAATAGACAAATGTGATGAGTTACATTTGCTTTTAGGAAATTTGTATCCTCCAATATGTGTTGGTGTTTCTATTTTATTATTGTTATTATTATTATCATTGTTTGTTATTTATATAATATTGTAGTTGGCAAAATTTTATCTTTGTGAAATTTAGCCCTGACTTCAAAATAATTTGAGATACGAAAAAAAATTCTGAAATGCAATATAATAAGATGAAAAGTTCCTCTCACTCTACAGTTTAATTCTCATACTTGTTAACATCAAGTACCCATAGTTCCTAGAAAGGCTTTCCTTTTATTTAATTTATTAATTAGTTTTTAAATATTGGTCACAGCAATATATTCAGGAAAGTTGGCTGCTGAACCAGGAAATTCTTTGTGCAGTTTGCATCAAAATAAAAAAACAAATCAATTGCTTAAAATGCCAACTAGCAGAGATTACTTAATGTAGTTACAAGGAGGCCCCATCATCTCCAGGTGCACCTGGATAGGACTAATTGCATTGAATGGCATGTTATTCATAGTTAATATAAAGCAGCTGAGTGTATGGATCATCCCCAAAAGGCTTGTTACTGGTTTCTGACACTTAGAGAATTATCCAGAATGTAGACATAAAGATAGACAACATTTTAGAAAATAAGAAGATGAGAAAAAGAAAAAAAATACTGAAGACTGATACATCTGCTTAGAATTCCAGAGGTTGGAGAGGGACTAGAACTCTAACAAAAGCATCCCTCTTTAACCCTGCTCAACACATCAATGTAGAACTTCAACTTTAAACTAAGATTATGCCCAGATGGCTTTGAAAATAAGAGGTTTCATCCTTTTTTTCTGCTGGAAAACCTTGCAACATTGATTGAAGAAAGTAATTCTATTATAATTTTATGTGTCAAATGTATTAAAAATGAAAGAATAAATTATTCTATTTCTTCTTCTCTTTATCCAGTGTATGAATTTCATTTTTGGGGAAAACATATCCATTTTATTTTTCATATATCCAAGTCTACCTATATACCCCTTCCCACTATGTCCTGGTTGACTCCACCTCTCATCAAGTCAAATCTGGAGGAGTTTTCCCTTCTTCTGGATCTTAGATGATGTTTCATTATCTCAAACTTTATCACCAGCCAGGATTTCCGATTTTCACCATTCTACTCCAATTGTATCCTTTAACATATTACTGTCACCTCTGTCCACTGCCAGGTCATAATGGAAAATATATTCAAATCCTTTCCAAAGGTTTGAAAAACAAAGAAATGTTCTAAGGAAGAAAAGAATGCAAGCAAATAACAACTCACCTATTTTATTAGTTACCCTAATCCTGTGGTCGGCAAACTGTGGCTCTCGAGCCACATGCGGCTCTTTGACCCCTTGCGTGTGGCTCTTCCACAAAATACCACGGCCATTGGCTAGTATATTTTGAAGAAGTGGCATTAGAAGAAGTTTAAGTTTAAAAAATTTGGCTCTCAAAAGAAATTTAAATTGTTGTACTGTTGATATTTGGCTCCCTTGACTAATGAGTTTTCCAACTACTGCCCTAATCCAACCTTTATTTCTCTCCTATAAGATTTAAATACATTTACCATCAGTGTATTCCAGTTAATGAAAATCCTTAATCCCTCCTTATTCTTTTTGTGATTTTTTAATATTTTATGACATCTCTTGCTGTCTTCTGGTAGAAGGAGCTCTTTCTTGGTTTCACCCAATAGCAAGTTAATCATTTCCCTTTTAACAATTCATGTTCTTCTGATTATTGGTTTACTTTTCACTTAATTTCTAATGCTTGAAATTTCTCAACAATCTATTGGTGATTTAATATTAGTTTGTGGACAGCATTCAGTATGTGATTTATATGGGATCATTCTAACTTTCTGAGTAATTCTCAAACTCCCTTTTCAATTTTGACCAGAGCTGTTTGGAATGTTGACAGAAGTTTTAGCATAGGCACAATAGTCAGGCAATAATAACACACAATTCAACAAATAGTTGTTGTTCACTGTGCCAGGCTAATGATAGGTGCTGAGTGAATGATAAATAACATAAGAGATATCTTTATAGTGCAGAAGCTTACCATTTTCTTCTAAAACTAAGACAGTCGTGTAAGAATCCTTGAAAATTGTAAACACATTGTATGAATTTTCATGTTCAAAAGTAATATTTATAGCAAAATATCAGTTCTTTAATATTTTGTAAAGTGAAATTACACCTAGTTGGATAATCTAATATGAAAAAAGTGCTTTCTAAAATTTTTATTTTACATGGGTGACTCAGTGTTATATCCATGGGGTAGTCTTGCATATCAATCACCCTTCTAAAGGAACATCCTTCAGGCTGTCAAATCCTAATGGATGATAATAATTGGATAAATCCTCTTAATTTCCTCACTTCTAGAATATTATGTTAACTTCAGGAATCCTGAGTTAGCCAGTTTGACGAGTTAAAATTCATCTCTTTAAAACTACTGTATATATCAATGTGTGGCTTTAATATGGTTCTGTAAAGACTTGATTCATGGTGTACAAGGCATTCATTGAAAGCTCTTCACTGTAGTTCGTGAAAGTTACAAGTTTAATATTGTCTTTTGACTGTGCTTTTTTCTGTTTTTTTTATTAAAAAGATACAAGAGCAATATGTCATTGAGATAGATAATAATGGCCAGCTGTTAGGATCTCAATGGAAGTATTAGAGCCTTGCCTAAGGTGCACTGAAGAGTGCCAAGCCTCAAAGCAACTCTGCTCATCCTAAAAAGCACCAAGGCCTGGAGTGGAAGCTGCAATTTAAAAATCTCCTGGAGACCCATTATTTGCAAATCATTGATACAACAAACTGTAACAATCCTGGTCTTCCTTGTCAATGCATGCTTAGGGAGCTTTTCATCCACAGAACTTTGCATGCTCAATAACTTTCCATACTAAAAATCCTTATGAAATTTCTGAAGGAAATACACAACTTAGCATGAGCCAGAATCCCTTTTCAATGTTCAAAAAAAACCTTAAAATCAGCTAGATTGGCTGGTAGCATCATATATGGAAGAGAATCCTCACAAGTCAAAAGTGAATGTTCATGTTACCTTATGGCTTAAAGCCAACTGGTTATTCAATTTTCTAGCAATAAAAATCATCTGAGACATCTTGGTTGGCACTCCCTCTCCTTGTCTTCCTGTTAGGATCTTAAAAATAAACTAATGGCTCCTCTAAACTCGAGGAGAGGAAAATATCACTCTGGAGTGTCAACTTTTCTGCCAAGTTTAACCACAAGGAGAATTTTCACAGCTGAGACATTGACTTTTAAAACAAAAGATTTATACTATAAAAATAGTAAGTTTAACTGTTAGTAGCCACTGAAACATATTTGAGTTTGAATCATTAATATTTTAATACATGGTATGTATTAGCTATTCACAAAACCTCATTTGGTTTATTACTAGAGCTGATGCTATTTCTAAGTGTGCTATCATTTAGAAGCCTCTCCAAAATTAGCAAATAGGAGAAATGTATTCTTGTGTATGACAAGGGTGTAGAATATATTATTGATAGAGAATAGAACCTTAGGGCCACAAACAGGGAAATGAGTAGTGTGTTAGATTGCTAGGTGTTGAAGAAAATGGAATAGAGAAATTCCACAATATTTAACCAAAGGGACTACAGAAAAAAGTCAGGTTTCAAAGAATATGCCCCAGAATATTACAAGAAAGGGGCATGGATTTGGAGTCTACAAATATTTCTTCTCATACCTACCATAGACCAGTACTTTTAGCCACTTATGACAATGGATTTATCTTCCCCCACAATTCTTCTAGATCTGGGTTACTATTATTCTCATGTTAGCAATTAAGAATAGAAACTTTGAAACTATGAAAAAAGTGATTTTCCCAATTATATCTATCACCAAGTAACATTATTATTCTATATTGTCTCTTTACTTCTTATCTTTAATATACCATTTTAATGTACACATAACATTAATTTCTGTTAGTGCAATAACTATGGCACCAAATTATTTTATTATCATTATCTACTACTTGAAGCCCAGTGGTCAAATCGTGTGACCCTGCTCATACCCTCCCCAAGCCATGTCGCTGCCGCCATTGGCTCACCAGCTCATTCGTGCTTGGCTGGTCTCCATTCTTCTCTCTCCAGTGTTGGGTATCCTAGCCAGTGGCCTATGGGAACCTTTGGCTCTTTCCCTTAGTAACAGCTTTTACCTTCTGCCTCAATTTCTTTCCCAGCTGGCACCCTTCCCCTGCAGCACGAGCACCTCTGCTCCCACCCACTGCACTCCCTGCCCCCGCCCACCCTGCGCCCATCCCTTCGCCCTCTTCCCCACGCAGCCCCTGGAGAGCCGGCACTGCAGGACTCCCTGAGTGCCCGAGTCCTGCCCCACCGAGTAGGCACCACAAGACTCCCTCAATGCACCTCCTGGTCAAGTCTCTGCTGGTGCCAGCATCAAGTTCCCACCTACCCGTGTGTGCCTGCTGGGCAACTCCTGGTCACCCTTGTTGCTGTGTGATGGCATGACGGCCACAGTGCTTTTATAATATAGAATAATTTTATCTTTGTCTTGTTAGCACAGATTTTTAAAAGATTTTCATATCTACTGTATCCTTTTAGCACCTAAACAAACCACACAGAAGATAAAGTAGAAATTACTGTCACCATTTAACAACAAAAAATCTTTTTCATAGATGAGTGAGTCATTAATTAAATACTATGTGAAAACTCTGGTTTCTTAGCTCTAAGATCTTTTACTGGGACAATAAAAGATAAAGATAAAGTTTATATATCTGTAACTATAAATAATATGGATGACAGTGGTTCTCATTGGAAATTATTTTGCCTTCCAGGGAACAGTTGGTAATGTCTGAAGAAATGTTTTTTTCCCCTGGAAAGGGGATGCCACTGGCATCTAGAGGGTTGAGATCAATGATTCTGCTAAACATTCTAAAATATAAAGTATAGCTCTCATATATCTATATATGTATAGGTAATACAGATAGATATAGATTAGATATAGATTATAGATATAGATAGACATAAACATAGACATAGACATAGACATAGACATAGACATAGACATAGATTAAAGATAGACATAGACATAGACAGGCAGTTATAGGTATAGGTATAGGTATAGATATAGATATAGGTATAGCTATGGATACAGATATGGATACAGATATAGGTAGAGATATAGATATAAATGTAGACATACCTATGATTAGATAAAAATAGATATAGATAAATGTAGATGTAGGTAGTTAGATATATAGATAGAGAGAGATAGACATGGATTTAGACAGAGATGGTATATAGATGTACATCTTAGGTATTTGTTCTGGTTGCTCTGAACAGATAGAATCAACTTTACTAGAAGTTTATCTGTTTTACCTGTCTTTTAGGATAACCAACTTTTCTTTTTATTCTTCTCCCCTATCCCTCATATTTATTGAGATACAATTGAAATATAATGTTTTATAAATTTAATGTGGATATGGTGATTTGATATTTCTTTTTTTTTTTTTTTTTTTTTTTATTTTTTTATTTTTTATTTATTTTTTTTTTTTAAATTATTTTTTATTGATTTTTTGCAGTATAATAGTAGTACATGTTTTCCTTTCCCCCTCCCCCTTATCCTCCCCCCAGCCTCCCCCACCCCCCAGCACATATTCCCAGCTTCCCCCCCTCCCCGCCCCAGTGTCTTTCATTCATTGGTTATGTTCATATGCATGCATACAAGTCCTTCGGTTGATCTCCCCCCGCATCTGCCTCCCATCCACCCAAGCCTCCCCCTGTAGCTTGACAGCCTGTTCAAGGCCATCCTGCCTCTATATCAATCACTCTCCCCTGTTTCTTTTCTTCAAAAATATCTTGCCTCTGCATACTAGAAATAAATGTATAAGAACAAAAAGTGTTTCAGTCTCGGTTTCAATGTCCAACTTTTCTGAGTCCCAGTTTCAGTGTCAAATAATTCATTATGTGTATAAGTCAGCAATGGTATCCAGATGGTGGACATATCGTGTCAATGCAAGATCCATCCTCTCTGGTTTGGTCCTGGGCTGCCTGCAGACATGCACAGCTGCTGACTGCTAGCATGGCAAGGTGTCGTCAGTGTCCCCCATCTCTGGACCGTCCTCGTGACTGGAACAGATCCATCAGTTCCTCACCGTTGCAGGAACCCACATGGTCTTGGAGTTGTTCTCTGTAAACACACAAACACATTCTCGACCAAAAGTTAACAAAGGGTTCCTCTATGCAAAATAGACTTGGGATTCTTTTTAATTTTTGCCTAAATGATTTTTCTTTGGCTTATTTTGACACCATGTGTGTTTTTTCATGGGTGTCCTGCAATTGTTTTTACAAATGGAATTTACTTTACTGGAGTAAGAATTTTCTAGATGTATTTTACTTACTCGATATTTTTTTTTCCCTTACATGATATTACCCCGCTGTCCCCTCCCCTTTTTTGATTAATGGGGACTTTTGGAAATTTTATATTGCAGTCTTGATAATTTTAAATTTTAATTTTTGCACACAAAGTGACTGCTTTAGGTTCTTTGGTTGTTAGGCAATTTTACAGTGAGATGAACTACTAATAGATTTTTTAGTTAATGTTTTAGGAAAAGCTTTTTGTCCAGTACACTATAATTTTCTTGAGTATTCTCATATTTCACTTGGCCAATTTAAATTAATCTGAAAACTTGATTACTATTTTCCTGTCAATTTTAATACTCAAGCAGAAATCTTAGTTTACCCTGTGAATACTAGTGGAAAGGAATATTTGCAATTTTGAGTAGGTCCTGAGCATTCCTGGTAATAGACTGAATTTAGATATAGAGCAGCTATTGCTGGCCGGGTCTCTGTCTGCCACCTGGGTCCCCGTATGAGTTGTGTGTGGGAGGCGAAGCAGCCATGGGGGTAGGAGACCTCCCTTAGGAGGGTTGAGAATTCAAACCCCTGCAAGGTTTGTGGATGAGGGTCTGTGCCCCACGTCTGTTGACCTTTTAGTTCTCTCCTGTTGGCCCTTCTGCGACTGTGCCTGTCTTAGGTTGTTCCTTCCCTGAGGAATCTTACCCGTCTCTGGCTAACCAGCCATCCTCCGGGGCCAAACAGGGTGATGTGAGGTTCAGTTCTGTCTCCTTTGTAGTCTATGCCCCCCTGTGGCCTCCACGTCCAGTACCTGCCTTGGGGTCCCCTCACCTGCTGGCAGGGTCCCGGTACTGATCACATGTCTCGGGGGACCCAGGTTTCTTCTCCAGAGAGGGCCCAGCTCACACCATTGGTCGAGATACAGATCCATGGTGCCAGCTGCCCAAAGGCTTCAGCCACAGCTGGAACTGAAAACTCTGGCATCAGTTGTGTGTATTTGGATAGTAACAAGAAGGTCCCTCTTGGCAGAAAGGGCAAGAAGGGCCAATATAGAATGCTCGGATCCCTTCCCAGTGCCTTAATTCCTTCTGAAAGGGATTAATTTATTTCCTATCCTTTTTTAAGTTGCTGCCCAACATTCAAAGAATTAGTTTGTAAGTTCATTTTGGGATAATTGTATAATATGCTGTTGTCAAATATCAAATAATATAATGACATTGTAGAATAATATCATGTAAGGGTATTATGGTGTCATGGGAGGTTAAGGAAGGCCTAGCCTAAGGACTGGTCTCCATAGGATATGACAAGCTCTAGGCCATGTCAATTCAATGTCAGACTAGCTGCCATTTTTTAATAATTTTATATAAACTTTGTCAGGGATGTAAAAACACAAATCACTTACCTCAGTTCAAGAGTTCAAGTATATTGACTTTTCCACTTACTCTCACTACCTGCCACTCACCCTGAGGTTTGACATTCTGATGGACTTTTCTCAGTCTCTGGATCCATTCTTGTTCATCAGTCTATGTCATTGATTGTATTCCTCAAATGAGTGAGATCATGTGATATTTGTCTTTCTCTGCCTGGCTAATTTCACTTAGCATAATGCTCTCCAAATCCATCCATGTTGTTACAAATGGTAGGAGCTCCTTCTTTTTTTCCGCGGCGTAGTATTCCATTGTGTAAATGTACCATAGTTTTTTAATCCACTCATCTGCTGATGGGCACTTCGGCTGTTTCCAAATCTTAGCTATGGTAAATTGTGCTGCTATGAACATAGGGGTACATATATCCTTTCTAATTCGCCTTTCTAATTTCTTGGGGTATATTCCTAGAAGTGGGATCACTGGGTCAAATGGGAGCTCCATTTTTAGTTTTTTGAGGAATCTCCATACTGTTCTCCACAGTGGCTGTACTAGTCTACAATCCCACCAGCAGTGCACGAGAGTTCCTTTTTCTCCGCATCCTCGCCAGCACTTGTCGTTTGTTGATTTGTTGATGTAAGCCATTCTGATAGGTGTGAGATGGTACCGCATAGTCGTTTTGATTTGCATCTCTCGGATAATTAGTGACTTTGAGCAAGTTTTCATATGTCTCTGGGCCTTCCTTTTGTCTTCTTTCGTGAAGATTCTATTTAGGTCTGTTGCCCATTTTTTTATTGGATCATTTGTCCTCCTTTTATTGAGTTGGGTGAGTTGCCTGTAGATGCTTGAGATTAAACCTTTATCACTAATAACATTTGCAAATATGTTCTCCCATACAGTGGGTTTTCTTGTTGTTTTGTTGATGGTTTCTTTAGCTGTGCAAAAGCTTTTGATTTTGATGTAGTCCCATTTGTTTATTTTCTCTTTAGCTTCCATTGCCCTCGGAGCAGTATCATCAAAGAAGTTCTTTTGGCATATGTCTGAGATTTTTCTTCCTGTAGATTCCTCTAATATTTTTATGGTTTCCTGTCTTACGTTTAAGTCCTGTATCCATTTTGAGTTTATTTTTGTGTATGGTGTAAGTTGGTGCTCTAGTTTCATTTTTTTGCATGTATCTGTCCAATTTTCCCAACACCATTTATTGAAGAGACTGTCTTGACTCCATTTTATGTTCCTGCCTCCTTTGTCAAATATTAATTGAGCATAGTGGTTTGGGTTGATATCCGGATTCTCTATTCTATTCCATTGATCTATATGTCTGTTCTTGTGCCAGTACCAGGCTGTTTTAAGAACAGTAGCCTTGTAATACAGCTTGAAATCTGGTATGGAAATCCCACCGACTTTGTGCTTCTTTCTCAGGATTGCTGTGGCTATTCGGGGCCTTTTTTTGTTCCAGATGAATTTTTGGAGAGTTCTTTCTAGGTCTGTGAAATATGCCATTGGTATTTTAATGGGGAGTGCATTAAATTTATAGATTGCTTTGGGTAGTATGGACATTTTAATTATGTTGATTCTGCCAATCCACGAACATGGAATGTTCTTCCACCTGTTTACATCTTCCTGTATCTCTTTTTTCAGTGTCCTGTAGTTTTCCACAAATAGATCTTTTACCTCCTTAGTTAAGTTTATTCCTAGGTATCTTAATTTTTTTGGTGTGATGGTAAATGGGATTGCTTTTTTAGTCTCTCTTTCTGTAGGTTCACTATTAGTGTATAGAAATGCCATAGATTTCTTGGCATTAATTTTGTAGCCTGCTACATTGCTGAACTCATTTATTAAATCTACTAACTTTTTTATGGAGTCTTTCGGGTTTTTTATGTACAATATCATGTCATCTGCAAATAAGGATAGCTTAACTTCTTCTTTTCCAATTTGGATGCCTTTTATTTCTTCTTCTTGTCTAATTGCAATGGCTAATACTTCCAGTACTATGTTGAACAGGAGTGGTGAAAGTGGGCAACCCTGTCTTGTTCCTGTTCTTAGGGGAAATGGTTGTAGTTTTTGCCCATTGAGTATGATGTATGCTGTGGGTTTATCATATATGGCTTTTATTATGTTGAGGTATGATCCTTCTATTCCTACCTTATTGAGAGTTTTTATTAAGAAAGGATGTTGGATTTTGTCAAATGCTTTTTCTGCATCAATTGATATGACTATGTGATTTTTATCTCTCAATTTGTTTATGTGATGTATCACATTTATTGATTTGCAGATATTGTACCATCCTTGCATTCCTGGGATAAATCCTACTTGGTCGTGGTGTATGATCTTTCTGATGTACTGTTGGATCCGATTTGCTAGAATTTTATTGAGGATTTTGGCATCTATATTCATGAGGGATATTGGCCTGTAATTCTCTTTCATTGTGTCGTCTTTATCTGGTTTTGGTATTAGGGTGATGCTAGCTTCATAGAAGGAGTTTGGAAGTGTTCCATCCTCTTGAATTTTCTGGAATAGTCTAAGGAGTATAGGTTTTAGTTCTTCCTTGAATGTTCGGTAAAACTCCCCTGTGAAGCCGTCTGGCCCTGGGCTTTTGTTTGCTGGAAGCTTTATGATGACTGCTTCAATTTCTTCCACAGTTATTGGTCTATTGAGTTGTTTAGATTCTTCTTGATTGAGTTTTGGGAGGTTATATTTTTCTAGAAACATATCCATTTCCTCCAGGTTGTCCAGTTTGTTGGAGTAGAGTTGTTCATAGTATTTTTTAACAATCCTTTGTATTTCAATGGGGTCTGTTGTTATTTCACCTCTTTCATTTCTGATTTTATTTATTAGGGTCCTCTCTCTTTGCTTCTTGGTGAGTCTGGCTAGAGGTTCATCAATCTTGTTTATCCTTTCAAAGAACCAGCTCTTGGTTTCCTTGATCTTCTGTATTGTTTCTTTGGTCTCTATGTCATTTATTTCTGCTCTGATCTTTATTATTTCCTTCCTTCTGCTTACACTAGGCTTTTCTTGTTGCTTTCTTTCTAACTCTTTGAGTTGTTGGGTTAGATAATTTATTGCTGCTGTTCCTAGTTTTTTGTAGTAGGATTGTAGAGCTATGAACTTCCCTCTCAGAACTGCTTTCACTGTGTCCCATAGATTTTGGATTGTTGTGCTATCATTGTCATTTGTTTCCATGATGTTTTCTATCTCTTCCTTAATCTCTCTAGTAACCCAGTCATAGTTTAATAGCATGCTGTTCAGTCTCCATGTGTTCGATTTCTTTGGATTGTTTCTATTGTAGTTGATTTCCAGCTTTATGCCACTGTGATCTGAGAATATACTTGATATGATTTCTATCTTCTTGAATTTGGAGAGACTTTGCCTATGACCCAATACATGGTCTATCTTTGAGAATGACCCATGGGCACTTGAAAAGAATGTATATTCTGTGGCTTTGGGGTGAAATGATCTGAAGATGTCAATTAATTCCATCTGGTCCAGTGAGTCATTGAGAATTGATGTTTCTTTACTGATTTTTTGTTTAGAGGATCTGTCCAATGGTGATAATGGGGTATTAAAGTCTCCTACTATGATTGTATTGCTGTCTATCTCTCCCTTGATGTCCTCTAGGAGTTTTTGTATATATTTGGGTGCTCCTGTATTGGGTGCGTATATGTTTACAAGAGTTATTTCTTCTTGTTGAATTGCTCCCTTTAGTATTATGAAGTGGCCCTCTTTATCTCTTGTTATGTCCTTCACTTTGAGATCTAATTTGTCAGATATAAGTATGGCTACCCCAGCTTTTTTTTCATTTCCATTCGCCTGAATAACTTTTTTCCAACCTTTCATCCTCAGTCTGTGTGCATCTTTTTTTCGGAGGTGGGTTTCTTGTAGACAGCAGATACATGGGTTGTGTTTTCTTATCCAGTCTATTACCCTATGTCTTTTGATTGGAGCATTTAAACCGTTTACATTTAAAGTTATTATTGATAGGTGCTTATATGTTGCCATTTTTGTTCTTTGCCCCTGTGTTCCTTCTTCGCTTCCTATTTCTTTTTACAGCAGATCCTTTAGCATTTCTTGCATTGCTGGTTTGGTGGTGACGAATTCCCTTAGTCCTTTTTTATCTGTGAAGCTCCTGATTTGACCTTCAATTTTGATTGAGAGCCTTGCTGGGTACAGTATTCTAGGATTCAGACCCTTCCTTTGCATGACTTTGTAGATTTCATTCCACTGCCTTCTGGCCTGATAGGTTTCTGTTGAGAGATCACTTGTTAGTCTGATGGGTGTTCCTTTGTAGGTGACTTTCTGTCTCTCTCTGGCAGCTTTTAAGATTCTTACTTTGTCATTGGTGTTTGCCAATTTAATTATAATGTGCCTTGGCGTAGGTCTTTTGGGGTTTATTTTGCTTGGGACTCTGTGAGCTTCTTGGATTTGTGTGGGTTTTTCCTTTCCTATACCAGGAAAGTTTTCTGTCATTATTTCTTCCAACAGGTTTTCTATTCCTTGCTCAGTTTCCTGTCCTTCTGGAAGCCCAATTATACGGATGTTGTTTTGTTTCATGTTGTCCCATAGTTCTCTTAGGCTCTCCTCCTGCTTTTTAATTTTTTTTTCTAGAAGGTGCTCTACTTGGTTATTTTTTCCTACCTGGTCTTCTAGCTCACTGATGCGATCCTCTGCTTCTTCTAGTCTACTCTTAATACTTTCTATTGAGTTCTTTACTTCAGCAATGTCATTTTTCATTTCTTCTTGGCTCCTCTTCATTTCTTCGTGGCTTCTCTTCATTTCTTCATGGCTCTTCATCATTTCTTCCTGGGTCTTCCTCATTTCCTCTTGGGTCTTAGTCA
Organism: Antrozous pallidus; assembly: GCA_027563665.1. Classification (NCBI taxonomy): domain Eukaryota; kingdom Metazoa; phylum Chordata; class Mammalia; order Chiroptera; family Vespertilionidae; genus Antrozous; species Antrozous pallidus. The sequence continues at coordinate 149,285,077 of CM050508.1, read as the reverse complement.
TATTATCAAATTTGTCTTCCATTCTTTTCAGCCACCTTATGACCATTTCTCTGAATTCTTTCTCTGACAGGTTGTTAACTTCCATTTCGTTTACCTCCTTTTCTGGCGAGCCTTGCTTTTCTTTCATATGTGGGCTATTTCTTTGTCTTCCCATGGTCTCTCTTCTCTGTGTATGTGGTTATGTAGTTCTCACTCTCCTGTGTTGATTTAAAGGCACAAAATACAACAAAACCAGGTGCAATGCACCAGGCACTGAACCGGAATGTAGTCAAAGTAATTGTAATTCCAAATAAAGGTGACCGCCAGAGAAAGGCAAATTTGGTGATAGGTGGGAAAAAAGAAAGAGAACCTCCCCCAGACCCACACAGACACTCACACACCCACACTCACACAAAAAAGAAAGAGACCCCCCCATACACATACACTCACAAAAAAGAAAGACAGGAATGCCAAAATGATAATGGGAAAAGGGGGAGAAGAAAAAAAGAAATAAAAGGAGTAAATTATAAATGTGGGGTGAAAACTCCTATAGGATAGCCCCTAATCCGAACCAAAACCTGCAACAAGTACTTGGAGATTGATACAAATTACATACAACTACTAATGTCAAGAGAGGTGAGGGAACACAGAAGCAAAAATCTATCTCAAAAACAATGCAGATGAGAACAACAAAACAAGAAACAACACCAAAAATAAAAATAACCCCCCCTACAAGACAAACCAAAATAACAGAATAAGCAAATCAATCTCATAAACCTGCTTAAAAAATCAATATAATCAACAGTCAAGTAAACAACAACAACAGGACAGGGCTAAAAACACTTTAAGATAGTGAAGTCAGAGAAGCTAGAGGTATATATGCACTTGGATTAGGTGGTTAGAGATTAGATATATCAGTGGGGTGAAATTTTAACAGGGGGTAAGGGGAAAGAATTAGGTAAATCTAAAGCGGGAAAAGTGTAAGGGAAACAAGGCACTAAATAGGGAAAGGTTAGCCAGAGAGTGGTGGTATAAAGGTGAAGTTGAGGTAGAGTAAAAGATACTAAAGTGTAGATGAAAATAGACTGTATTCCCAAGGTCGAAGAGAAGATATAATCAATTCCCTGTCACATAAGAGTCAATTTGTGATTTGGCCCCTGGGTGGCAGTGTTTCTAGATTGACTTCTGGGTCTATTGGTCCTCTTTATCCTGAACTAAACAATACTGCCTCTCTAATGGTGACTGCTGTTTTAGCAGCCAGAACCCTCCCAAAATCTTCCGGGCTTCCCCCCTCTGTCAGGTCCAAACCGATTGCGCTCCAGGGATCAACTCTGCCACCAGCTCCAAGGGCCCTCTCCCACGTTCACCAGCTTCAACAGCCACAGATTCTATTTCAGGTGCAGATCTCCAGGTTTTGAGTTCCAAGGTGCAGATCTCCCAGACTGCCAGCCCCCTCAGTTTCGCGCCCAAAGTACCCCCAGGGAAATCTGACCTTTCCTTGCTGGAGTTTAGAGCTCCCTGGGCTCTGCGCGCCACCTGGTCGCCGGTGCTCCGGGAGCCCCAGAGGTCCCGCCGGTACCGCGAACGGCAGCTGTTTTCCGGCTCCTCTCGTTCAAGATGTCCTGTTCCGCCTCCACGCGCCTACGCGCGCCTCCTCGCGCAGTTGGCTCAGGGAGAGAACCCAGCAGTACTGGGGGTGCTCAGGCTAGGGAGGCCAGCCCAGCAGTCCTCTATCTTCTCCTGGAGCACAGCTGTCCCCCTAGTCGCCGACAAATGCTCCCTGCGCGACTCTCAGCTGCTCCCTCCCTCTACCCTGTCTAAAAAAATGTTTTTAAAAAGAACATATAAGTACATGTAATAACACTACGATGTAAGGCTATAATTAAAGAAAATTGTATCTAATAAAGAAGAGCTGATGCCCCACTGGTGTGGCTCAGTGGGTTAAGCATCAACCTATCTGATATTTCTATATATTGCAAAATGACCACAACAATAATGTTAGTTAATAAATCTGTATTTTTTGTTGACATTTTTTATGGTGACAATTTTAAATATATACTCTTTTAGAAAATTCAGTATTGTTAACTATAATCATTATATAGTACACTAGTGGCCTGGTGCATGAATTCATGCACCAGTGGGGTCCCTCAGACTGGCCTGTGGGATTGGACCAAAACTCGCTCTCTGACATCCCCCAAGGGGTTCCATATTGAAAGAGGGTGCAGGCCAGGCCAAGGGAGCCCACTGGTGCATGCATGATCAGGGCCAGGGAGGGATGCATGAGATTGGCTAGCTGGGGAAGGACCGAGGGAGGGCTCCAGGGTTTGTCTGGCCCATCAAGCTCAGTCTTGATCAACCAGACCCCAGCAGCAAGCTAATCTACTGGTTGGAGCATCTTCCTCCTGGTGCTCAATGTAAGTCATAGTGGGCAGTTGAGTGGCCTTAGCATATCATTAGCATATTATATTTTGATTGGTTGATTGGCCAACTGGACGACTGGACACTTAGTATATTAGGCTTTTATTATATAGGATTGGATCCTCAGAACTTATCTTATAACTGGAAATTTGTACCCATTGAACACCTATACCCATTTCCTTTACCCACATACCCCTTCCCCCTCCACCCAGTCCTGGCAACCACCATCTATGTACATCTGTTTCTTTTCAAGTTTTACACTATACATAAGATCATTACAGATTTGTCTTTCTCTGCCTGATTTAGTTTACTCAACATAATCTCTCAAGATCCATCCATGTTGTCACAAGTGGCAATATTTAATCTTTTATATATATATATATATATATATATATATATATATATATATATATTATTTTTTACAGAGAAGAAGGGAGAGGCATAGAGAGTTAGAAACATCGATGAGAAACATTAATCAGCTGCTGTACTGGGTATGTGCCGACAACCAAGGTACATACCCTTAATCAGAATTGAACCTGGGACCCTTCAGTCCACAGGCCGGCACTCTATCCACTAAGATAAACTAGTTAGGGTAATATTTAATGTTTATTATGGCAGAGAAGTATTATAGTGTATATTCTAATATATAAAAACCCTGGGTTCCACATGACTAGAGGTTCGACTAACTGGAAGGCAGTCCTGCAGTCAGTCCTGCAGTGGTAACTCAGCACTGACTGTTGTGGCTGCAGGTGCAGTTACCCAGCACTGTCTGCTGAGGGGGCTGCAAATCAGGCACAGAGAGAGGCCTGAAGAGGGAAGCAGAGACTGATCCATAGCCTGTGTGGCAGCTGTTGATTAGTACTTGCCTCTCTCTTTCCGGGCCTGACCAGCAGCCACACCTCCATTTCTCTCCAGGCTACCACCAGGGCTGCTGATCACTTCTACCTTTCTGATCAGGCCCCATTGATAGGCCCAGAGAAGCTGACTGGCATAGAAACTGGCCAATTAGAACCAAATCTAAGTCAACTGTGAGGAGCCAATGGATACCTAGGAGATGAAGCTTTTTGATGCTGACTGGCATAGAAACTGACCTGACCAATCAGAATCAAATTGGGCAGCAGAGGAGGGTAGCTGGGGGAGAGATCAGGCCTTCAGGGGAGGGCACTTAGGGGTGATCAGGCAGGCAGAGGCTGTTAGGGAAAGTCAGGTTGGCAGGGAAGGGCAGTTGGAGGCAATCAGGCTGACAGGGAAGAGCAACTGGGGTGAGATAAGGCCAGCAGGGGAGGGCAGTTAGAGGCAACCAGGCTTGCAGGGGAAGGAATTTGGGGTTGCGATTAGTCCAGCAAGGGAGGGCAGTTGGGGTCAAGATCAGGCCAGCAGGGGAGAGCAGTTGGGGGTGAGATTGGGCCAGCAGGGGCAGGCAGTTAAGGGTGATCAGGCAGGAATGCAGAGGCAGTTAGGGACAATCAGGCAGGCTGGCAGAGGCAGTTAGGGGTGATCAGGCAGGCAGGCAAGTGAGTGGTTAGGAGCCAGTGGTCCCAGAATGCAAGAGGGATGTCTGATTAGAGAAGGTACAGGCTGGCTGAGGGAACCCTTGCTCCCTGTGCATGAATTTCATGCACCAGACCACTAGTATATATATTAATAAACTCACCATATATCCATATATATTCATTTATATCCATTTATATATGTATATATGTGCATAAATGTATATAAATGTATACATATATTTATAATGTATATAAATGTATGTATATATACAGATATATACACACATATATGGATATATGGTGAGTTTATTAATTCATTCAAAATTATCCTATATTTATTGACTTGATCCACTGTTCCTAATATTACAAGTTGAAAACCACAGATTGTGAATTTATTGATTTTTTTTGGTAATTTTCTCCTCTTTTGCTTAACAAAATTCAGGAATATGGTTAGAACACATTACAAGTTTTAGGTATTCTAGTATGTGGTTCCCTTAATTATTATGCAATGTCCCTCTTAATTATAATTTATTTGACAGTAATATTTAAGCAGCTTACATTTGCCATAGTGTTTGATAGGTGTTTTTATTTATGCTCCTTTTATTCTTTCATGGAGAAGGGTCCTTTTAGGTGTAAATCAAGTATACAGCATACAACTAGGTTCTTTTTTTTTAAAAAAAGGAATATTTTTGGTTTTTATAAGTTGGCTTAATTATTTACATTATTTTTAGTTGAATAATAGTATTTTTCTATAATTACTATTTTGTGCTTTCAGTCAGCCTTTTTATTTTCTCTTCTTTCTTCTCATCTTCTTCAACTCTTTTTCCTCCTATTCTTTCCTGTGTGTTCTTGGGGTTGATGAGGTTATGTCTATTAACCCCCTTGATTTTCTTCTATTGCTAGAAACTAAACATTGTACATCTGCTCTTTTAAAGAATAACCTAACTTTGTAAGATATTAAATAAAGATTTTTTACAGAATCTAAAATTGAAAACACCACACATGCAGTTACCAGGCCAGCAGGTGGCTTAGCTCAATTCCTTATTGACTGCAGGTTGCCCAAGACCCGTATAGTCTTTTATAGCTGTAATGCTGGGCCACATTCTAGTCCTGTAATGGGGAACCTATGACACATGTGTAAGCACTGACACACATAGCCATTTTTGATGACACATGGCTGCATGCGTTTGGATGCCAAGAAGGACATTTCATCCTCAGCTACTGCATGGCTGGGTGCAGTAGTCAAGGATGAAACATTTTCTGTAGTGTAGTATAGACACTCTGTGCTGGAGATCTGTAGGCCAAATCAACGGAACTCCGGCACAGAGTGTCTAGTTCTGGGACTTTCAGTTAGGCCGTTAGGAGATCTTTGACCTCACTTCTGGCTGGTGGAGCAGGGAGTGATGGAATGGCATGGGGGACGCATCTCTGGGGACCCTGTGATTGCCATTACCAGCAACCACATAATCACAGCAATCATCATCAAATCTACTGTTCTGAGGTATTGTGGATTTCTAATTGACCATCATTACTGAGAAAGTGAGAGCAGGCTGGGAGAGGCAAGGGCCTGTGCTATGGGTGCCATTTCCTGCCATTAGAAATAGTGGCAGCCATCTTAATTTATATAAAGAACCTCATTTTGCAGCATAGTGCAAACTCCATTTCACCACTATTACTGTTGTGCATGCTCATTAACCCCTATTTATCCCTGTCCTTTCCTAAAAGACAGTTACATGTGCCATCTCATGGTCAGTTAGGCTAGCTAACCCCTAATTGCCTATAGGCTATCTATAATTCTATCTTCTGTCACCGCTCCTATGTTGGAGAACCCAGAAAAAAAATAAAAAAACAAGATTAAGTAAAGGAAGTGGTAGGAGCAGGAGCCGACCCTTTCAAGAGACATGGACCAAGATGTATGGCATTACAGAAAAAAACTGACAGATCATTTTGCGTTCTATGTACTGAAATGGTAGTAAGCAGAATGTGGAATAAAAATGGACATTTTCAAACTAATCATTCCCAGCTCTTGAAAAAAAGTGAGGATGAAAGGAAGGAATACATTTCCAGGCAGCTATACCTTCATAAGAGCCAATCTAATGCCATCCTTAAATTTATAAAAGGCTCTAGAAATTTAACATCTATAAATTTGAACATTGCTCACTCCATAACTCAGCATGGAAAGACACTCAGTGAGGGAGAATTTATTAAAGAAACTCTCCTAAGATGTGCACCAGTTCTATTTCGCAATATCCAGAATAAAGATGCATTATTAAGAGAATATCTGAGTTATCACTCAGTAAAAATATCATAAAGACCAAATAATGAGACTGAATACAAACGTACAACATCAATTAAAGAGAGACATAAGTAATTGTAAATATTTTTTGATCTCTCTTAATGAAACTACTGATGTCCCATCACATGCTCAGTTTGCCATTATTGGTCGATATTCTGATGGTCTCACAATGAAAGAAGAGTTGATAAATTTATTATAGTGCCAACAAGTATATCAGGAAGCGAAATATGTAGTAAGGTTGTTATACAAACATTCTGTGACCTAAGCATTGTTATCTCTAAAGTTGTGTCAGTGTTGACAGATGGGGCACCAAACATGGTGGGGAAAAATATTCGATTTGTCAAATTGTTTATGGAAACTATTGGACATCCAATTGTGCTTTTTCATTGTATTATCCATCAGGAGGTTTTATGTGCCAAGGCAGGATTCACCGACTTAACTACTTAATGTCAGTTGTTACAAAAATAGTTAATTGAATAGCTGCTCGGCTCCTTCACAAGAGAGAATTTTCTGCACTTTTACCGGAGATTGATTCCACCAACAGTGGACTGCTGATGTACAATAATGTAAGATGGCTGAGCCGAGGCAAAGTTCTTGAGCGCTTTGTGGAGTGCTTTGAAGAAATTAAGGTATTTCTTGAGGATAAGGATCTGTGAAACTTTTCTCAGCTCAATGATGATATGTGGGTCAACACCCTGATATTTTTTACAAATCTCTTAGTTCATGTTAATGAACTGAACTTAAAGTTACAAGGCTTTGGCAAAAGTATTGATGTTATGTTTGGATACGTAAATGCTTTTGAAAGTAAATTTAAAATTTTCAAGTGAGATTCAGAAACTAAAATGTATAAGTATTTTCCTCAAGTAACACAGTATTTTGAGAAGCCCAGTGCAGCTGTACAAAATGAAATGGAACCCTTGCATATCAAGTACCAGCATGTTTTAGACTTGTTACCTGATTAGGTCAGTGATAGATTTAATCAATTTAGAAGCCTAGAATAGACCATCAAAATAATTAATTATCCTGATGTAGTAGTCAACAGTAGTTTGGAATTAAATGGTTTCCAATGGATGCAAATGGATGGTTTGGAGATGCAACTTGCAGAATTTCAAGACAGCATCAGGTGTTTGTCGACTTGAGGTCAAAGCCTGAGAATATGGAAAAGTAACGCTTGGAGAATCAAGAGGAGTGCCACTGTGAACAGGAAATTTGGAGTGCCTGGAACAAATTACCAAACACTTTTAGCACCTTGAAAAACATAGCAATGGCTTTACTCACAATTTTTTCCTCTACGTAGTTTTGTGATACCTTATTCTCAGCATTAAATAATATAGACCCAACAAAAGAAACAGATTGATGATGAAGTTAGTAGCACTTACTTGGGCTTGAAGTGTACAAAATACCAACCTTCAGTTTAAGATTTAGCCAATGAAATTCAGCAACAAAAAAAGTCACTAGTAGGCAGGTTAGTTAAAGAATTCCCTCTCCCCCTCACTTCTCTTAGTTCACGGCACCCCACACAAGTTAAATAATATCAAGACCAACAAAAGAAACCAACTGACAGATGAACAAAGAAGTCCCTAAGCAGGTAAGTTATTAAATACAGTTATATATTAGAATTATACATTTTTGTTATTGAAACTATAAATATCACAAAATTATGTTTTTTTTCTCGAAGTAACCCACCACCCAAGTTATGCTCAGTTTTTTGGTGAATTTTGACACACCAAGCTCAAAAGGTTGCCCATCACTGTTTTAGTCCATAACTTATAGCTTCAAGTTCCCATCCCCAATTAGGCATGGGTGCCATTGTTTCTCAATATTAAGTACATGCCAAATTCACAGAACCATTGTATTACTCTGGTCTAAAGATAAGGAGGCAAGAAATTTCAGCCATGTTTTTCTGTGTTTCATTTATAGTCTATTTAGGATTGAGGAGGATGCACCACAGTATGATTTTCTTGTATCATCTTCCTAATATCCCTATTTTCTTTACTTACTTAAATAAGGTTGCTGTTAATGTCCAAAACTAGTGTACACTTAGCTTAATATAAAGCATGATAAGATATCTAGGTTATGATTGAAGCACACAACCAAACAACTGTTGGAGTGCCACTTAGATTCTCAATAGTAGTCCGGGAAGGAAGAGGAACACCAGAGGAGTTATCACACAGTTGTGAAATGATGAGCAATTGCCTCTGGCAATGGTACAGAAGAAGAAAATAATGGGACAGTGATCCTCTACTGAATGGAGAAATAAGTGAACAGAGTATTCATAACCAAGAAGTGAATGTGGTAGTTCACAACAGCAAATAATTTTATTTCCTTTAAAATTAATTTTACATTTAGCACTGTTACTATGATTTACCCACTTTGGGAAAAATAGATGTTGTTTTTGAATTAGAAGGGTCTGTGAATCATTCTGATATAGTTTTCCTTTTATTTGCTACTAGAGGCCCAGTGCATGAAATTCGTGCACGGCGGTGGGAGGATGCGGAGGAGGGGTGGTGTCTCTCAGCCCAGCCTGCAAAGATGCCAGCATCCTTCACCCTGGCCTCTAGCCAGTGGTTCCTTTCCTCCTTCTGCACAGCCTCTGGGGAGATGCTTGTCCTGGGGCCTCCTCAGGGCCCCGCACATGATGTCCTGTCGGGTACTTGGGGGCTTGGTCTTTCAGGTCTGGCTTCCCCACCTGGCATGGTGCACATTTGCTGCTATGGGAGTGGCTCCTCAGGAGTCGCCCCCTTGGACCATACTGCTTGCAAGTGTGTGTTGGGGGGGAGGCGGCTTTGGTGGCAGTGATTTGATGCCTGTAGTGATCCTGCCTGACACCTTCCTGCTGCAGGCCATGTTGGTTGCATCTGAACTGTAGGCAGGGGTCTCCTGGGCTGCGACTGGAGGTCGCAGCTGGAGGAGACCAACACCCTTAGGGCTCTATCAGCATCTGGAACTGGAAAGACCCATTTTTCTGGTTCTTCCCCTCCCTCCACACACCTGGCCTGTTCCCTCTCTCTGCGCCCACGTGGCCGGGCTGTAGGGGCACAGATGCTGAGCTCATGTACCTGACTGGTCCCTTTCCTCCCTCCCCACAGGCAAGTGGGTGGGGCGTGGACGTTGAGCTCACTGTCCCAGCCGGCCCATTCTCTCATTGGCCATAGCCATCTTGGTTGGGATTTGTTTGCTCTTGATTGGCTGGTGGGCATGGCTTGATCAGAGGTATGGTCAATTTGCATATTACTTTTATTTGATAGGATATGCTACTATTAAATTTATTTTAAATCTTTGTTAAATAAATGTGTGAACTTTGTTTTACAAAATAAATGAGCATATATGTAAATATTAGTGCCCATATTTAAAGGAATATTCTTTCCTTAAAATTTGCAGAAGCCAAGTGGAGGTAAAAATTTGGAGGGAAGAGGTTTGAGAAAATGTTCCAGATAAAGAGTCTGGATCTTATCAATTTCACAGCCCAGGAAAGTTCTTCACATTTGGGAGTTATATTTTATTATTGAGTTGAAACAACAGTGGGAAGGTGGGTCATATTACAGAATATATTTTAAAACTTTTTCCCATGATTAAGATCACATTTTCCTCCCTAAAATTATAAAATGAATTTAATGCTCACAGAAGATGTCAAACTGATTGCCCATGGGAAATCTGCTTCATATTTGTTTAACAGGTCTAATAAAACCAGCTAGATCTTTACTCCCTTACTTAGAATCATTTTCCAATGTTGGATTCAAGCACATCCAGAAGGTATGGTGATCTCAAACAAAACATATGATTAAGCATTAGAAACTGCTAGTCATCCATGGCAGGATGTGTTCAAAATGACAATAGTACAGATGGGATAGCAGGGCTCAGTGAATTTAGTCTGGAAAAGACCAGATAGCAATTAATTTTGGCTTTGAGGTCCACTTGGTGTCTGTTGCAACTATTAAACTCTGCCATTGTAGCATGCAGATAACCATAGACCACACGTAACAAGCAGGCAGGACTGTGTTTTGAAAAAACTTTATTGATAAATCTAGGTATAGGGCTGGATTTGGTACATAAGGTTTACTTTGCTGACCATTGTCTTATAGCTCCAATGCATCACAAAATAAGACATTATGTGTCTTCAGGCAGGTAAGTTTATCATCATACCATTCTACTGGTTATGAAACTTATAATATAAGTTTCCCCATATTCTAATACAAATACTAGTAGACTGCCAATCCTGATTCCCATTTTGAGAAAAATTCAGAAGGTAATAATTTTTAAACCATTCATGCCATGTCCCCTGTGACCTTCCAAATATTATTTCCACCACTTTCTGTTTAAAATTTCCCTTTATCCAGATTTATAGAACCTGAAGTTATGTGAAAAACTGGCAATTTTATGGTGCATTTAACTGATAGGGGAAACCAACACAGATCATTTAGGTCCAAAAGTGACTATATTGTCCTTTAATTTCATGTTTTGATTATCTACATCCCCCAAATGCAGAATAATTGGTAACTTTATTTTGTGCTTACTACATTATGTGTTTTATATATATCAAAGCAAAGTAGAGAATTGATAGAATTGTTCAAAGGATTTGTCTACTGAACCACAGTCCAGTGTTAGATTGAGTAATTACCCAGATTTATCTCTTAACAATAAGACATCACCACAATTTGTTGTTTCCAAATATTTGTTAAGAGGACATCAGAATATATTAAAAATGCCATTTTAGCTATGTGAGCATCAAAATCTCAACTAAGTTAACTATACAGCAGAAAACAGCAGCTTATTACCAGGTGATCCATACCTGATAGTCACATTCATACAATTCTTCCCCACATCCCAAACATGAAAGGCATAATGCATTTTTAAGATTTGAAAATAAGATAGATTACAAAATGTAATTAAAATGATACATATTAGGTTGTAAACACCTTTTTCCTATGATACTTGCTATTATGTAATTTTTATTAATTTTCCTTTTTTATTGATGTACTAGTAGCCCAGTGCACAAAATTTGTGCACAGAGGATGGTTCCCTCAGCCCAGCGCCCTCACCAATTGGGGACCCCTGTGGGATCAGGTCTAAACCAGCAATCGGACATCCCTCTCACCTGGACCACTGGCTCCTAACCACTCACCTGCCTGCCTGCCTAATCACCCCTAATTGCCTCTCCCTGCCTGCCTGATTGCCTCTAACCCCTCTGCCTGCCTCCCTGATTGCCCCTAACTGCCATCTCCTGCTGGCTGGATCTCATTCCCAACAGCTCTCCCCTGACAGCATGATCTTGTCCCCAACTGCTCTTCCCTTCTGACCTGATCTCATCCTCAACTGCTCTCCTCTGCTAGCCAATTTGGTTCTGATTGATCAGTTTCTATGCCAGTCAGCATCTTTGGGCCTATCAATGGGACCTGATTAGAAAGGTGGCCCTGGTGGAGGCCTGGAGAGGAATGGAGGCATGGCTGCTGGCCAGACTGGAAGGAAAGAGAGAGGCAAATTTTGATCAAAAGCTGCCACAGAGGCAATGGATCAGTCCCTGCTTCTCTCTTCGTGCCTGTCTCTGGCCCTGATTCACAGCTCCCTCAGCAGTCAGTGCTGGGGCACTGCACCTGCAGTGGAATCAGTCAGCACTGGGTTGCCACACTGGGTTGACTTCTGGTTGGTCGAGCCTTGGTAGTTACCGATCATTATGACCCAGGATTTTTATATATTAGGATAACTTAAAAATATTGTATTAGTTTCAGGTGAGGGTAGAAGGAAGGGACTGCTGTATGGTGAGACAGGCAATAAACAGGTTTGCAGACAGCAGAGCAGAGCAGGTCCCACAGACAGCAGTGAACAAACGGTTGCTGCAGAGACCAGCAGGTCCGAAGACAGCAGGGTGGAGCAGAAAGCTGGGCCTGCAGGTCACCATGGTGACCACCAGGTTTAAAGATAGCAGAGTGGAGTGGAAAGCTTATAGTGAATGGTTAATAAAACTTGGAGATGCCAAACTTAATAGCAGTTTTCATTTAGGAATGGATATTATTGAAATCCCCGATTAAATGATTTGTAATAGATTATTGTGCTACCTTTGGAAATAGTATACCTATAGATAATATTAAAATATATCTAAACACGCAATTCTTTGTCCAAAAAATGAGCATGTTCAAAAATTAAATGAAGAAATTTTGTATATGGTATATGTAAATTTTCACATATATTTGAGTGATGATTCCATTGACTCATTAGATGATACTGAAAAGGAAATTTTCCTATCAAATTTCTTAATAGTACTACTCCTTTGGGGATGCTGTGTCATAAATTAAAATTGAAAGTGAGTGCAATCATCATTCTATTGAGAAATCTTAATAGCAAATGGGGTCTTTGTAATGGTACTAGATTTATTATCAAAAGATTACAACCTAACATTATCAAAGCTCAACTATTAACAGAATCTGCAGAGGGAGAGGTTGTTCTGATTCCAAGAATTGATTTGTCCCCATCTGACACTGGCCTCCCATTGAAATTAATTCGACGACAGTTTCCTGTGATGCCAGCGTTTGCAATGACTATTAAGAAATAACAAGGACAAACTCTAGACAGAGTAGGCGTAGTCTTACCTGAACCCATTTTCACACATGGTCAGTTATATGTTGCTTTCTATCAAGTTTGAAGAACATGTGACATTAAAGTTAAAGTTGTTCATTCCAAGGGAAATTAGTCAAGCACATTGAAAGTGTTTTCACTCTTAATGTAGTATACAGTGAGATATTAGAATAAGTTTGATATTTTTATCAGTCATTGTTTCCATCAATTGTTTTTATATCATGTTTTTGTTGTTTCCATTTCACATTGTTGTTATTTTTATGTCATGTCTTTGTTATTGTTTATTAATAAATTTTTATATTATTTTCATATACATTTTACTAATTTCCTTTCATCTCTCACACTTCTATTATAGAGAAAGGGCAAATAGCAGTATTAAAATATTTCCTCTAATTTATTCCCTTTTAGTGTGCTTGGGCCACTAGTTATAAATAACTCTGTAATGAACAGGGAGGTACATATTATCTTTTTTTAGTTTTATTTAATTTTGTCTGAGATGAAAAGCCCATTTAATTCAGAAACTATTTTTATTATAACATTATCTGGGTTATGAGACCAGGAGCAGGGTTCCTTGCTAACTCATTCTTGAAACATTTCAATGAAACATTTAAGACATTTGCATGTAAAAACCTAGTGTATTTCAGTAGAACTGCACTTTGCCTCAAGCTGACTTTTATGCATTATTGTTTTCCCAGATGACAATATGTTTAATAGCAATGCTCCTGGGTGAGTAGTTTTCCTCCTAGTGACATGTTCAGGAGAATGTTATGAATAGCATGATTGCTGCAAGTACATATTTCATTGTAAGATGATCTAAGACAGTGGTTGTCTAACTCATAAGTCAACAGAGCAGCAAACCATGGCTGGGAGCCGCATGGGGCTCGCCAGCTGCAGTTTGCTGACCACTGATCTAAGAGAATCACCAAATGCATTTAAGTTAAATTTTGAATTTTTTTCTTTTTATAAAAAATGTTTTTTATCTTTATTATTGAAATAAATTATGTATTTTCTCCCTTTGACCCCTTATAGGCTGTCCCCGACACCCCCTACCCCCAGGCCTCCACCACCCTATTGTGTCCATAGGTTATATGCCTACAAGTTTATTTTATTTTTTAAATATGTTTTTATTGATTTTAGAGAGGAAAAGGAAAGGAGAGATATAGAGAAATAGAAACATTTATGAGGGAGAAACTTCAGTTGGTGGCCTCCCACATGCCCCGTGATACAGATTGAGCCCACAACCTGGGCATTAATGCCCTGGCTGGGAATCAAACCAGTGACCTCTTAGTGCATGGGAAACACTCAACCAAATGAGCCACAACAGCCACGATATATATTTTTAAATTAATGCTTTGTTTCCTTTGGCTAGATTACAGACGAGCAAATGCTGAGTCATGTTGTAGTTCCATTTTAATTTTCTTAGGAACCTCCACACTGATTTCCAGTAGCACCACCAATAGAAATTCCCACCGACAGTTCACAAGGATTATATTTTCCTCACATTCTCACCAGCATTTGTTTTTGTCTTTTTTATATAACCCATTCTAACAGGTGTAAGGTAATATCTCACTGTGATTTTTATTTGCATTTTCTGGATGATTAGTGATGCTGAGCATCTTTTCATATGTCTGTTGGTCATCTATTTTTTTTAAAATATCTGTTCAGATCCTCTGCTCATTTTTAATCAATTTTTTTGTTATTGAATTGTATGAGTTTTTTTAATATATTTTGGATAATTTCTTACTAGGTATATGGTTTGCAAATATTTTCTCTCATTCAACAGATTGCATTTTCATTGATGATTTCTATTGCTGTGCAGAAGCTTTTTGGTTTAATATAACCTACCTAAAGGCCCAGTGCCCACAAAATTGTGAGCGAGTAGCTGGCATCTGCTTGCCTCAACTGGCTGCCCCACCTCCCCCATTGCTGGTAGCTCGAACCCTGCTCTTTCCTGCCCCACCTGCCAGGAGAGCAGCTGCTTCTTTGGTCTTGATGCTATTATGGAGGCATCATGAGGACGGGCCTTGTGGTATAGATTGTTTGCATATTTAAGTTTTTATGTTTTTGTTATTAATCCTTACCTGAGGATATTTTTCCATTGAATTTTAGGGAGAGTGGAAGAGAGAGAGAAAGACATAGAGAAACGTCGATGTGAGAGAAACACATCAATTGATTGCCTCCTGCAGGAGCCTTGACAAGGGCCTGGGCCCGGGAGGAGCCTGCAACTAAGGTACGTGCCCTTGACTGGAATCGAACCCAGGACTCTTTGGTCTACAGGCCAAAACTTTATGCATTTACCCAAACTGGCTAGGGCACATATGCAAGTTTTTAAAAGATAAAGTCTGTGGTTAGACATTCAGGATATTGAAGAGAAAAAGCTCCAGAAGTGAAACACCCTTTTTATATACTACCCACACCATCCCACCTTGGGCTTCTGCTATAAAAAGGAAATCATATTCTTTCATAGAAAAATGAAATGACTGAGATTAGTAAAAATTTGGGGGTGAAGTGATGATAAATTTGCTCTATCAGAAGCAACAGTAAAAATTTGCCTTTTAATCAAATCTGTATAGAAAATTTAAAAATTTGACTTTTTTTCTTTGACTCTTACAAACAATACCACCATATATAATCACTGGGTTTCTGTTTCCACTAATCTTACATAGATTTTGTTGTATTGTGACAGTACCACTTTAAAAAGAAATAAACACATATACAATTATTCAGTAATTTAGGTCCAAAACATATTTTCATTAAAACTAATAAAAGCCAAACTATTAAAAAATTACCTGGGTTCCTTGGGTAATTGTCACAATAACTTTGAGAGATGTCATTCCATCTAAAGAGAACATGAGCTATTTATTTCCACAGATTTCTATAGATATCATATACAGGATATGAAGGAAACTGTACACTTGCAAAATACCTTGGGAAATAAGGTGATAATGGGTAATAGCCATCCACACTTCTTAACATTAATCATTTATGTTCCAGGTAAATTACATCTTCAGTTTGCTGTTGCGGTGTACCTCGTGCCTCTTCTCAAATGGCTGATAGAGAATGTGGCTTGCTGTGTTGAACAAATTTTATTAAGGTGATTTCATGGGATTACCAATCAAGCCAATAAAGAAATTAGTGTACAATGTGCGAAAATCACCAACATTGAGTTAATTTATGTTTATACCTTGTGGTTTACATTTTTATACAGATAGACCTGCACATCTGTAAACATTATTTTCTAGAGACAGATATAGCTAAACCTACATTAACATTGTATCAAAAACTGTGACTGATCCTTAGAGTCTGTTGTCCCTTTTTTAAATATTAACTTTTTTTTAAATTAAGTTTCCTGGTGACCTTGAGTAAAGACTATTTTTCAGGCTCAAGCCATAGCAATCTTTTAAAACAAAAAGAGTATTTTGTTTCTCTTTCAGATCCTGGACCAGCCCTCCATCCTAACTTGATTAAATATGGAGAATGGAAGCCACTTGACAAAAAGCATAGGTCCCTGACACTGGGAAATCCATAGCAGCCCTGGGCTGATGGTGTCCAGAGCTTTATGTGAAACAGAAATAAGATTCTGTCCTCTATAAGTCACTGTTTTAAAGTCATACTTGTAGATATATACATACATGCAAACACACCACATTGTGAACATACTCTAAAGAATGTTTTGTAACCACTGTAGATTAAATATGAGTGCATTTTTACTGTCTTAATAATGCAATCACCATTAATAAGGTCATTACTATTAACATTAGGTTTGTAACCATGGCTCCTGAAGGGTAGATTAACCTCAATGTTTCTAGGGAAATGCTAGCTAACCCATTGTTTAATATGTTTTGAGTTCTCCTTGGTTATGGTGTCCTTGACAAGTCTTTGTCTTTATCTTGGAGCCTTCTTCCCTTCCCTCTTCCTCTGAACACCTTCCTTTGTTGTCTTCCTTTAGGTCTTTATTTTAATAGTTCTTCCTCTTCAAGACCACCCTACATTCAAATCACAAGTTCTTGATGTATTTATTCTAAAATTACAAATGTCATAATACAGTTAAATTGCCTATTCAGACTCATGACAAAAAATTCCTTAAGGGCAAGAATTGTGTCATACATATAGTAGAGCCCTGGTAAATATTGTTGGATGAATTAAGTGTTACATTTAACTAAGTTTTATTAGTTTAACTCCTGCAACCATAGGATAAAATAATATTTTTTACATAATACTATGATGTTGATATTGTATATACAGCCTTCCTTATTTACATCTTAGAATGTCATTCCAAAGATTTTACTTCTCCACCTTACTGAGCCAGAAATAACTTCCCAAATAAAAAAAAACATTATTGTACTAATTTATAGATCACTTTCCTTTGTTAAGCTGAACACAAACATAAAAAGTAAAAGATAAATACAAATATCCAACTACAGATCTATATGTTAAATTTTGTGAATGAGCATCTCTTCTGATTCTCACCATCCTGACTGGTCATGTGATGAGTGACAGCGGTGTGATAAGGCATGCAGAAGAAAATATAGAAAATATATCATTTTCATTATGGAAAAAAGAAAGCAAGTTTCCCAAGAAATTTTCCTGGTCCTAAATTCTGAGAGAGACTTATCACCTTAAACATCTTATAGAGGACAATGTTCACTGTAGTGGACAATGTCATCCAAGTTGTATGGAAAGAGCAATAATTAGACTTGTATAGCCATTTTTGTGGCTGTATTTGATAAAAGTGAAAGGTATAGTGGAGTGAAATGACTAGTTGATGGTGTCTAATTCAATCAAAGAGCATTTGATTTTCCAAAGACCTGGACAGGTAGCAGGCGTGTTAGAGATGTCCCTGAAGCTTGGCTTTGAGGGACTGTTGCTAAGAGCCAAAAGCAATTAGTTCAAGGTTTTCCTATAGAACAAACTTTCTGCTCTGGGGCACCTAATTCACAATGAGGAATTGGTGTAGACACATGGGAATGCACTGCTCTCCTTTTCACTCTGGTGGGGAAACAGGTGCTGGTAGCCTTCCCCAGGTGAGGCAATCTTAGAGAACTAGCAAATTATCTAAAAGTGGTCAGCTTTCATGAGTGGGAAAGTTTTGGTCATTGCACTACAAGAATAAATGTTTCCTGCTTCAGCCACAACTTGAACTGAAAGCTCAAGCATCAGCCGTGTGTATTTGGATAATAAGAAGAGGGTCCCTCTTGGCAAAAGGGCAAGAGGGGCCAATATAGAATGCTCAGATGCCTTCCCAGTGCCTTAATCCCTTCTGAAAGGGATTAATTCCTTTCCTATCCTTCTTTTAAATTGTTGCCCAACATTCAAAGAATTAGTTTGTAAGTTTATTTGGGATAATTGTATAAGATGCTGTTGTCAAATATCAAATATTATAATGACATTGTAGAATAATATCATGTAAGGGTATTGTGGTGTCACGGGAGGTTAAGGAGGGCCTAGCCTAAGGACTGGTGTCCATAAGAGATGACATGCTCTAGGCCATGTTAATTCAATCTCAAACTAGCTGCCAATTTTTTTTTATAACTTTATATAAACTTTGTCAGGGATTTAAAAACACAAATCACTTACCTTAGTTCAAGAGTTCAAATATATTGACTTTCCCCCTTACTCCCACCACCTGCCACTTACCCTGAGCTTTGACATTTTGATGCACTTTTCTCAGTCTCTGGATCCATTCTTGTTCATCAGTCTATGTCATTCATTATATTCCTCAAATGAGTGAGATCATGTGACAGGGGGAAGGCTGGAATGGATGGGAGGCAGATGCTGGCGGAGATCAACCTAAGGACTTGTATGCATGCATATGAATGTAACCAATGAATGAAAGACACTGGGGCGGGGAGGGGGTTAGGTGGGGACATGTGCTGGGGGGTAAGGATATTGGGGGGAAAAAGGAAAACATATGTACTACTATTAAATATAAGTTATATTGTAAATAAAAAAAGAAAAAAAGGGAAAGAATAAATGTTTCCAAACTCAAGTGCCACTAGTTATGTTCCTGATGCTCAAATAGAATCATTTGCCCTTTAAAACATGCAGATTTCCTGTCATTTTGCAACCATATGAGCTGCATGTTAGAAGTAAATCAACATATCGCACTTTGTAAAGTGTGCTTTTGTATTAAATGGATTTTATACAATATAGTTCACATTTCAACAGTGATAGAGAAGTAAAGTAAATATTAATCTCTCTAGTCAATTAATCTAAACAGAATTGTCATCCTAAAGTAAATGAGTTTTTATACAGCTGTGTTACCCTGTGTCAAAGGAATAGCCTAAACAAAATCTGCAATTATGGATTTGGTAGTGTCAAGCATCTCAGATACAGGTCCTTTCTGACCTTTAAAATTTTTTTTTGCCATATCAAATTATTTTAAATTTTATACAAGTGAAAATACAAAACTAGACAAAGAACAATGTAAGCAACATTAGTGTTTTCTGGCCAAGAGAAAGACAGTGGTGATGTGCCTAGAAACTCAGTAACAACCTCTTCTTTTTATTAGCTTGAGCCTAGGCTGTAATAAGCTTTGGTAGTTATGCTTCTGTCCTGAATGTAGCTGGAAACAGAAGATTGTGATTACAAATCTAAGTAATCTGGAATCAGTAGAAGGAGCAAGCATAAGAAAGAAGCAGGGAGAAATGTATGCCAAGACCTATGAAAATTAGGAGAGGGGATAGAAATGGTAGAATATGCTTACTGTTTATTAAATAATATTTTAAAGTTGACTTTCAATGATCTCTTTTTATTATTATGAATTTAACTAAAGCCCAATGCATGAAAATTCGTGTAACAGTAGGCCTTTCTTCGCCAGGCTACCAGGACCAGCTTCCCTCTGGCACCCGAGACCTGGGCTTCCCTCCTCTGACCACCGGCAGGCACATAGAACCTGGGCTGGCTTCCCTCTGGCACCAACTTTGTCAGGAAGGATGTCCCGAATGATGTGCAAAGATGTCCAGATTAATTATCATATTACCCTTTTATTATTATAGAGATACAGTATTGTACCAATTTCCTATGGTCTCTGAAACACCACAACTCAAATTTATTATCTTACACAACTTTAACTTGAAGAATTGTTTACCTTAAAATGACACACCTTTATTTTTTTGTTCAGTTATAATTGACATACAGCACTATATTAGTTTCAGGTGTATAGCCAAATGATTTGATATTTCTATATGTTGTGAAATGATCACCTCATAAGTCTAATTAATATCCATCATCATACACCATTTTTAATATTTTTTTGTGATGACAACTTTTAAGATTTACTCTATTATACCATTCAAATCTATAATACAATATTATTAAATATAGTCACCATGCTGTACAGTACATCCCTAAGTCATTTTATTTCATAACCGGGAATTTGTGACTCTTGACTTCCATCACCAATTTTTCCCATCCCCACCCCTATTTACTTCTGGCAAGCACCATCTGTTCTCAGAATTTATCAGCTTTTGTTTGTTTGTTTGTTTAGGGGTTTTGTTAGGTTTTTCTATTTTAGATTCCATGTATGGAATTTATCTTTCTCTTTCTGACTTACTTCCCTTAGCATAATGACCTATGAGGTGCATTCATGTTATTGCAAATATCAATACATTTTTTTTATGCCTGAGTAATATGACTAAGTTCTGTTACTTGGTTTTTGTAAACAGTGCCTCAGTGAACATGAGGGTACATATACATATACATATACATTGTCAAATTGTGATTTATTTTCTTCGTATAAAAGCCCAGAGTGAAATTTGTTGGATCATATGGTATAATTTTTAATTTTTTTTTAGGAAACTCCAGTACTTTTCACAGTGGCTATTCCAATTTATATTCCTAAGATAGGACATGATAGTTACATTTCTTCACATCCCATCCCTGTCAACATTTATTATATTACTAGAGGCCCATTGCATGAAGATTCAGGCAATAGGCTTTCCTTCCCCTGGCTGCCAGAACTAGTTTTCCTCTGGAACCTGGGACCCAGGCCTTCCCTCTGGCTGTTGCCTTCCGTGGTTTTAAAATATATTTTTATTGATTTCAGAGAGGAAGGGAGAGGTAGAAAGACCGAAACCAATGATGAGAGAGAATTATTGATCAGTTGCCTCCTGTACATCCCCCACTTGGGATTAAGCCTTCAACCTGGGCATGTGCCCTTGACTAAAATTGAATCTAGGATCCTTTAGTCCACAGGACAAAGCTCCATCCACTGAACCAGATCAATTAGGATTTGTGTTTAAACTGTGACACTTAATTCTAATAATGTGTCTTATGGGTCTCTTTGGGAAGAACTATTTGTGCTTCCCAGATCTGGATGTTTCTATCTTTCCTCAGGTTAGCAAAGTATTCAGCCATGATTTCTTCAAATAAATGTTCTGCCCCTTTCTGTCTATCTTCTTGTGGTACTCCTGTCAAGTGAATGTCAGTTCACTTGATGTTGTCCCATAACTTCTGTAAGTTGTTGTTGTTTTTGTTGTTGTTATTACTAGAGCTGGTGCACAGGGGGAATATCCCCTCAGCCCAGCCTGCACCCTCTCACAATCCAAGACTGCTGAGTCCCAACCACTTGCCTACCTGCCAGCCTGATCACCTGCTAACCAGCCTGATAAACATCCAAGTCTTCCCCTGTTGGCCCAATTGCCCCCAACTGCCCTCCCCTGCAGGCCCGTTCACCCCCAACTGCCCTCCCCTGATTGCCCACAACTATCCTCCCCTGCCAGCCATCTTGTGGTGGCCATCTTTGACCACATGGGGCTGGCCAACTTGTACAAGGGTGTGAGGGTCAATTTGATAATCTGTTTATTATATAGGATTATTATTATTTAATTTTTTAGTCGTGCTGATTGGGTGAGTTCCTTTGCCCTTTCTTGGAATTCACTGATTTTTGTTTGTTTGTTTCATTTAGTCTGCTGTTAACCCCTGTCCTGCAATTTCCAATTCGGTTGTTGTATTTTTCAGTTCTGTGACTTCTGTTTTCACAAAAGTAGATTTACAAAGCACAGTTTATTCTCATATTGTTATTTATTAATTACTAGGGGCCCATTGCAGGAAGATTCCTGCAAGAATAGGGCTTCCTGCAGCCATCACTGCTGCCCCACCTTCTCCCCTCCCATCTCTGCCACCCCATCTGCTTCCTTCCCATCTCCGCAGGCCCACTTGCTTTGCAACAGCTTCGCTCCCTTCTGCAGGCTTGGCTTCCTTCTACACAGTCTTCAGTCTTCACTCCGCACCTGGATATGCAAATTAACTGCCATCTTGGCTGGGTTAATTTGCATACTCGCTCACAATGGGCTGCTGGGCATGGCTTGTGGGCATAGTGGAGGTATGGTCAGCTTGTATATTTCTCTTTTATTAATATAGATTGTATTGTTATCATATGGACAACTGTAAACCTACCTTTGTTTCACTCTGTACTTTGTTCTTTTGAAGTTCTTATTGCGTTCATCCATTTTTCTCCCAAGATTAAAGAGCATCTTTATGACTATTACTAAACTTCTTTTCAGATAAATCATTTCTCTTTGTTTCATTAAGACATTTTTTTCTCTGAGGTTTATCTCTGTTTTTGTTTGGAATATATTTTTTATTTCTTTATTTTGCTTTACTCCTTGTGTTGGCTTCTATATATGACAGGAAAAAGCCACCTCTTCCACTCTTGAAGGGTTGCTTTGTGTAGGAGATCAACCTTACTTGTTCAGTCCTGCCCTATCTTTTGGTTATCTTTTGTACCTTTGTGATTGAATAAGCCACATGCTTTATTTTTTTTTTCATGCACATGTCAAGATTTATTAAACAATGTACAAAACACATGTAACTTACTCATTATAACTGTTAAAACAGTTCAAGATAAAACAAGGTTACATTCACCTATTATGGAAGAACAGGTTTGGCAACGCTATATTCATTCCCCCTACTTATACCCTCTGGGTGAGAGTCTCATCTCAGTGACAGAAAATGTAACCAACAATGAAGGACTTTCACCCAAACCCACTAAAGCCACATCCCTGGACAAAATACAGCCTTTGTCTCTATCTTTATTTTGATGCCAGTAGACCAATGGCTCTGAAGGGGAATACCTGAGAAGCTACAGAAGCCAAAAAACATCTTTGGGGAAAAAAATATATATATATATATTTGATTTTTCAAAAAGGGAAAGGGAGAGGGATAGAAAGTCAGAAACTTCAATGAGAGAGAAACATGGATCAGCTGCCTCTTGTACACCCCTTACTTGGTTGTGCCTGCAGCCAAGGTACATGCCCTTGACTGGAATCAAAACTCAGACACTTCAGTCCGCAAGCAGACACTCTATCTACTGAGCCAAATCGGTTTCGGCCAAAAAATATCTTGATGATAATCCATGACAATGACTAGAAGATAAACATCCCTGGAGTCCTTTAGGTCTATGTATACAAAGCTTTTGTAGTCTTTTCCTCAAAATAATTCCTGGATGTGCTGTTAGATGAGGACCATTCCATCAAATGGGCTGCAATCTGGTCCAACAATGCTGGTGGTCTTAATCCAGCATCTAGAAGGGTTCCTGAATCTGGATTAGGTGCTGTATGCTGTATGTAAATTAAGAGTCCAGAGACAATCTAGAAGGCATTTGGCTCCCAGAGGAGGTTGGTTAAATAAACCACATTCTCTCTTGTCTCATGACCCCTGGATTTTATTAACACAAATTGTCCTAAGGAAAAGTAGATATATATTCATCAAAGGTCAGGGTTTGGTATAAAGAATCCAATGTCAGATTGGAAGACTTGCCTTTGGCTGTTCCGGTGTTTGGCCACGAGGAGGAAATAACATGTAGACTGAAATGCTGTCAGCTGTCTGGCAGCAAGCAATCATTTTATGCATCCTTTTCAGGTTTGTGGAAATGCCCTCAGCCATTTCCAGATGAATCAGCCCTGCTGACCTGCAGCAACTGTCTGCTCACATGCTGCAAACTGGCTTCGACACAACAATTAGGTCAGTGTTTCTGCAGGGAAAGGGTTCCCTCACTATTCTGGTCCTCAAACCAGTGACCATAACCCGCGAAATTGTAGGCCTTAAGGCACATGGCCCTCTGGGCAAGCGATTCCCTTCAAATGTATTGGCATCCCTTGCTAACAAGAAAAAAAGAATCATGGTCCCAGACATATTTGAGGTTCTCACAGCTACCCACTCTTTGGAGTGATCTCTGTGTCTCAAAGCATCCAGACATCATGTGAGGACTAGAGAGCCCACATTACTTCCTAGAAAATTATGGGAAGCAATGTAAATTTGGCAAAAACTGATGAGCTAATTTCTGCATTAGTCTTCCCCCAAGGGTTAAAAATGTTTGAAATCGCATAAAACGTTTTCGTATCACCATGCTTGGAGAGCCCACATTTCCTTATAAACTAACGTATAGAGTAAAAAGAACATACAAGTTTAAAGAAGCCTTAGGAAAAAGCCTTCATTATTTTCCAAAGAAAGAAACCCGTGTCTAGCAGTTCTGCTATTGATGACGTAGGCAATCAATAAATTCATAATTAGGATCTAGGGCAGTGGTTTTCAACTTTCCTAATGCTGCAACCCTTTAATACAGTTCCTCATGTGTGGTGACCCCCAACCATAAAATAATTTTTGCTGCTACATCATAACTGTAATTTTGCTACTGTTATGAATTGCAATGTAAATATCTGATATGCAGGGTGTCTTAGGCAATCCTGGTGAAAAGGTCATTAAACGCCCACAGGGGTCACAACCCACAGGTTGAGAACCGCCGATCTAGGGAAAGTGTGTACATGAAAATAGAAATTTTTCTGAAACCTTATGTTTGCTGGGGCCAACAATAATCAGTCCCATGTGAAAACTCATGAGGGCTCAGGTATTCCTAATTAAAAAAAAATTAGACAACACATTTAGCTTCCCAGGGCACATGAGGATGGTGATTGATGCAATCAGTAGGGACTTTATATATGGTTCAGGTGAAATACCTTCAGCAACAGAAATATGCAGTGACATAGATCTGGCAGGATATTTCTGTATGTTAGAAATTGCAACATAATGACATAGTCTTCCAACATAAAAACAAACAAAACTGCAAAAACATAATATAGGTGATTAAATGTATGATACACTTCAGAAAAGTGAGGATTCACAATTTTTTTGTACTACTGTTAAGTCTAAACTAAGAATCTATATTTCCTATACCTCTAAGAAATTTCTCACATTTTTACTCTTATGCAGACAGCAAACTTACAAGTTTGCCTGAGAGAACTCACATTAATTGCACTCATTATGGCTTTTTCCAGTGTGAACTCTCTGATGATATTGGAGACCACTGCTACTTTTATAAGATTTTCCACATTCACAGCATTTATAAGGTTTTTCGCCTGTATGAACTCTCTGATGTTGGTGAAGAATGTTCTTAGAGTTAAAAGATTTCCCATATTCATTGCATTGATAAGGCTTTTCTCCAGTGTGAACTCTCTGATGATATCGGAGACCATTTCCACTTTTAAAAGATTTTCCACATTCACTGCACTTATAAGTATTTTCTCCATGTGATCTCTTTGTTGATAATGAAAGCTAGATAATTTGGTAAAATATTTTCCACATTGAGAGGACACAAAACACCAACTTCCAAGATGGACACCATTTTCCTGAATAAACATGTGAATGCAACTAATGTCTTTCTTACATTCTTTTCTACTGTAATAACTGTTTCTCCTTTAAAACGTCATTCAAGAGGTCGAAACTGCAGTTGGACCGACCCTGGTCTGAGTAGCCTTTAAGTGGACATGTCCTGACCCAGTAAGGACACCCTGCCCAACCTCACCGCATGTGAAACGATTCTGAGACACATTGAAATTGCAGCTTTTTGCAAGTGAGATCCTTTCCACACCTCTCATGAAAGTCTTCTGTCTCACATGCTGCTGGTGAAATTGTGCACTGAAATCAAATCCTTCTGCACATGCCTCACACCTCAACAGTATCTGTCCATGTTGTGTTCCCTGCAGCACAGTCAAGTGAAAAATGTTTCCCAAGATGAGCCCACAACTCTCACAGGGGTGGCTCTTCTGGGAAGACAAGGAAGGCTACCTTAGGATATCTTGCCTGTGACACTCTTACAGAAACCTTCTGTTCAGTCGGTGCCTCCACATTATCATGTCCACAGCAGCATCCCTTTTCTTCTTCTTCCTCTTAAAGAATACCTTCCAGTATTATAATACTGGTTTGGTGGTGATGAACTTCGTTAGCTTTTTCTTATCTGTAAAGCTCTTTATCTGTCCTTCAATTCTGAACCCTCCAAGTCCAACCTCACCGGCAGGATATAAAAATGTTGAAGCCTTTAGCCAGCGAGGATACAAGTTCAAACTTCTCCAGCATCACATTCAGGTACAGCTATCTCTGACCCTCATCAAGAAGGCTCCATTCCTTCCTGGAGAAGTACAGGGCAATGTCCTCAAAGGTCACTCCAACCTCAGCGAAGTTCCTTAGCAGGGGCACCCCCAGTGCACTCTGTGGGCTGAGCGGGGCGGGAGCGCCTTCAGTAGAAGCCGCTTCAGGAATGGCGGTGCCTGTCCCGGTGCTGGTGTGGGTCTGGACCATGATTCTGAGTTTCAATCGGCAGGGAACACCACTCTTCAGCTTTCTCCTCCACACCGTGGATCTACAAACTCCTGACCGCCTGAGACAAAAACCTCAGAAGACAAAACCCCGCCAGGAGGACTACTTCACATGCTTTATTTTTAATGTAGTTGATGGTGTTCCAAGATCAATCAGTGCCTCAAAAGGATGGATCTCAGTTAGCACCTAGATTCAGGCTGATAAGAAGCCAGATACTCAGACAGGAGCTTTTAAAACATAATATTACTGTGGGACTGCAAACATAAGACCTACTAGTCCCCAGAGCCAGTAGTTGCAAAAGTCAGGACTCCAGACCTGTGTTCAAGCTCATTTTGAAAAATACTGGGGAGCAGCAATAAAGGAGTGTGAGAGCACAAAGATGGCATCTCCCAACCTCTGTTCCCGGAAGGCACCTCCAAAGCCTCTACATGTGCCAAACTTTAAGCTTGCCCCTACTGGCAAAGCTCTAAACTAGCAAGCTGGCCTCTTGTACAGAAAGACTAGAATTGTGTTTCAGTCTACTGTCTGTTCAGTACCTGAGGACAGTCACCTGCCAAAACCTGTCTCTTCAATGTTGGATCCAGAAATACAAGCCCCCCTGGCCACTGGAGACAGGTGAACAAGGGCTAGACCCTGAGCAGCAACTGTAAAAAATGGACACCAGACTTTTAAAAAATAGGGTCCCAAACATGTATAAAAGGGCCCCACTCTGAGACATGCTGGTGCTCTTGAGATCAGCAAAGAGAGAACATGAAGATCATGCCTATGCTCTTAAGTCTCAGGAAAGGTTTATAGTAAGCCCTTAGATGTGTGCTTAATTAGAAGCTTGCTCTTTAGGCTACATCTATGATGATTAGCTAATAAGCCTTTTTAACAGAAAAAATAAACTCTTGTGTCTGTTTCTTCTTGCTGTGTCCTGGAGGTGGTAACTATTTAAGAACTTTTTATTTATTGGTTATAGTCCTGTAGGACTCAAAAGTATAAGTTCTGCTGGTCACCAGAGCCAGGGAATGTAAAGATCTGCTGGTAACAGCCACAAAAATCAGGGCACCAGACAGGGTTTAAGCTCCTTTTTGCAAGATACCAGCAAGTGGGATCAAGACAGAGGCAGGGCACAAAGAGTATATCCAATAGCCTCTGTTCCCTGACAGCTTTGCCATTGATTTCTATACGATTGCCAAACCAGAAACCTGTCCCTCTGACAAAACCTCGTTTTCTTAGAAAGACCAGTAGTGTGCAGTGTCCTAAGAGTGGTTGTTTCTTAAGAATTATATCTCTTCCTATAGTTGCACTAGAGGCCCAGTGCATGAATTCATGCATTGGTGGTGTCCTCAGCCTGGCCTGCACCCTCTCACAATCCTCTGTCCTCTTGCAATCCTGCATCTTCTCACAATCCAGGCCTGCAGGGATCAGGCCAAAACTGAAGTCCAACCTAGTTGAGAAATATAGTAGCACATGAAGTGCATGCAGTGGGGAGGAGCCCAAGCCCATGCTGGGTACCACACAGCTCCTGCTTATCCCAGCCCCACTCAGTAGCACTGCCATGGATGTAGGAGAGGCTTAAACCACTGCAGTTGTTCTTGTCAGTCATGAGCCCCATGTCTGGTGCCCTTCAGCTGAGCTGTGCTCCTGCAGTGGGAGAGCACTGACCCGACGGGGGGTGGGGAGGGACAGCTCCTGTATTGAATGTCTGCCTCCTGGTGGTCAGTACACATCATAGTAACTGGCTGGTCAATTGGTTGTTAGGTCATTTTGTCTTTCAGTCACTTAGGTTTTTAGATATATAGATGGGACCTAGGTACTCAAATGACCCACTACCCTGCCAGCTTCCAGAGAAAGGAGATTAAGGGATATCCCCTGGGTAGCAGCTGCAAAATCCAAGTCATCAGACATAAAAACTGAGGAAGAAGCTCTCTGGAGCATAACAGAATGGGGGCATGAATATAGCATTCATCATCTGGAGTGAGGTAGAGTGGAATATCAAAGAAAGCATTGGCTAAAATAAAGAGAAAAGAAAAGAAAAGAAAAAAGGAAGTAGAAAAAAGTAGGGAAAGGAGGGAGGAATAAGTGGTGCCTACCATCTTTATCAAGGCTAAGGGAGAGCAGGAAGTTGTTGCCCATCAGCCTCAAACCCCAGAGAATATGCCAGCACACCTCTGCTCCTCAGACTCACACTTCAAATTTATGAAATTAGTTTCATCCACCTAAAGTCCTGCTGTTTTACAAAGGGTGCTTCTGGGCTGAGACATGAGGCAAGTGGTCTGCTTGCAGCTCTCCAAGACCTTTCCTCAGTTTGCCAAGCCCATTGGGGTCTCTTGGGAACAAGCACCATTTGTTTCAAAGCCATATGTTTTGGAGTCTTATCTCTCAGATCTTATCTCTTTTAAAAGTTGGGGTGCTCAATGTGGGGTAAAAATTCTTTGGTCTTCAGGAAGAAGCTCCAAGTTTATAATTCTCTACCAATTTTGAGTCATTACCCTGGAGGTGGGGTTTATGCCGATCTTGTCTCTGCCTTTCCTATCTTCTTCATGTGGTTTCCCTCTCACTTTTACCAATGAGAAGGGTTTGTGCTGCCAGTGTTTAGTTTGCTTTTCCTAGAGGAAATTATTCCATATATAGCTCTAGATTAAATGTGTCTATGGGAAGAAGTAAGTTCAAGATCTTGCCATTTTAAGCCAGAAGCAAAAGTCCCACAAATTTGTTATGTTAAAGGTCTGGGGGTCAGAAATACAACACTGGACTCACTGGCCTCATTAAAATCAAGTTGTCATCAGGACTTCTGGTTGAAGGAAAGAATCCATTTTCCTGCCCTTTTCCAGCTTCCAGAGGCCACCTGCACTCCTTGCTTTATTGCCACATTCCTCCATCTTCAAAGCCAACAACATCTGGCTGAATTCTTTTCATGCATCCATTTCTATGGTTCTTTCTCTTCTGCCTTTCTCTTCCACATATCAAGACCCTTGTGATTATTTTGGACTCCCCTGGATAGCACAGGCTCATCTTCCCATCTCAAGATTAGTTGATTAGTAACTTTAATTCCATCTACAACCTTAATTCCCCATTGCCTAACTGAGTGAATATACTCACATTCCAGATTTTAGACTATGAATGTTTTTGTGGAAGAAAGGAGGAATCATTATTCAGCTTTATATCCTATCTAATAAAAAGAGTAATATGCAAATTGACTGTACATTCACCACACCCACCAGCCACACCCACAAGCCAATCAGGAGTGATATGCAAATTAACATCCAACCAAGATGGCTGCTGCCCAAGGCCAGAAAAAGCCTTGGCCTTGGACAGGCCAGGGCTGGGGTGGAGCCAGCCAGTGATTGGCCCGATCGCAGGGCAATCGCTGGCTGGGGTCCCCTGCCCAAGGACGAAAACCTTGGCCAGAGGCTTTTGGCCTTGGGTAAGCTCGGGGTGAGCCTTCAGTAGGATATCCCCTGATGGTTCCCATTATGTGAGAGGGGGAAGGTTGGGCTAGGGACCACTCACCCCTAGTGCACGAATTTCATGCACCAGGCCCCATGTTAAACATATTTCTATTAAATCTATTTACTCCTTAAAACCTATCATTGTTTCACCCCTTTTAGCAACATATCATCCCACCTTTTGCATGGCACATCTGTCCCCACCTATATGCTCAAGTCTAAGCCTAGTCACAGCAGATGACTCGTTTCTACAAATAAATGCCTCAGTTTCATGGCTTTGTCTTTTGAATTTGCTGCAAAGACTGCCCTCCCCCACAAAGGAAACCCTCATACTATCTGTTCTGCTCTCATTTGTTTGTATCCCATTTACATCATCACATTTGTCAATGTATGACCACTAAGTACATTACTATCTTCTTACATGGGGAGCTGCCAGAAGACACTAACTATATAGACTTCATTTTCATCTCTTTAGCACTTAGTGACCAGGTCTGTGTTTCTTGTTTGTGGATCAGGCTCATATTGCAGAATATTATTCATCATGGGCCATCCTTCAAGTGCATTTTGTACTTTTCCTCATGAATGTGAAGCCAAACTACACAGTCAGGTGTCCCCTCATCTCAGTGTTTCTCTTTCTCCACTGCAGTAGAGACTCAACCGAGTTTATGCCAAAAGAACCGACATGAGTCTCACAAACAGCCCAGAGATTTGTGAGGGTGAGGGAACAAGCTGACCAAGGGGAATGGACAGAAGAATGAAAACAAGCAAAAAGCAGGCACAGAAATTATACAGAAGGAAACATACTTATCCATGCATCTTGGTTCATGAGAAACAGGGGCAATTCTGAACAAAACTAAGATGAGGAAAGGGAGGCAAATATCCCATCTGTCTACCAGATGGACCTACTAATATTAACCTTTTATTCAGGAAATTCTACTGCTTTCATATAAATGAGATCTTTAGTTATTTTAAGATCATGATTCCATACCTTTTGAGGTGTGTTTGAAGGAAAGGGAAGTGAGAGTGGAAGGGATATGCCTTTAATATTTAGTTTAACATACTGAAAAAATATTTATATTTGTCTCAAAAACATTGAAATAGAACCAGCTATATAGTTTGTGGGGCCCCATAAAAAAGGAAATTCTGGAGCACTTTTTCAAAGATTATTTAGGGTTTTAGGATCCATGAAACCAAGTGTGGGACCCTTTTAAATTCACAGCCTGTGAAACTGCATAGATTATATGCTCAGGAGGCTAATCTTGCAATAATCTTTGATTTTTAAACAAAATTAACAAAATATTTTACTGAAGTTCAAGGATAGTGCCTTACATTTTCATCTTAAAGACTGAAGCAAAGCATGCTATCTAATATTCATAGCTTTTCTTTAGACTGAATTAAAAAGGATACTTTTTCTTTGAATACCACTTGACAATATGTAACACATAGAGATTTTGAAGCCTAAATAAGTGGGTTCAAATTTTATCTCTTTTTAAAAAATATTTTTTATTAATCTCAGAGAGGAAAGACAGAAATATCAATGAGAGAAAAATCACTGATCGGCTGTCTCCTGCAAACCCCCACACTGGGGATCAAGACCACAGCCTGGGCATTGCCCTTGACTGGAATCAAACATGGGACCATTCAGTCCACAAGCCAGCACTCTATCCACTGAGCCAAACCAGCCAGGGCAAATCTCATCTCTTTTCACCTATATCTGTGTGAGTTTGGAAAACTCAACTGGCTTCTATTTTGTAAAAGGGTAATAATAATAGCATCTACCTCATAGCTTTAGTTGAAGATTAAATGAGATAATAGACATAAAATGTTACAACAGTTTCTGACGTATAGTAAAGACTATGTAAATGTTAGCCGTTATTTATTGTTTGTAAATATGAAAAGAAGATTCAAGACTTAGGTGACTTGCCCACCATTTCACAACTAGAAAGTAACAGAGAATGTCTCCCTAAGTAGAACTCTTTCCATGATACTGATGTCATCAAGTGGCTCACTTCCTGAAATTACCTTTTTTGAAACAAGGGGTTTACTAGAAAAGGGAAGCCCTTCATAGTAATCCATAATTTAAACTCCAACTTGGGGACATTAAACTTACTTAACTCTCTTTCTTCATTCATTCTGTCAACATGTGTTTATCGAGTGTCTCCTTTGCACTACATATTGTGCTGGACTTTCTTTAACACTAAAAGCTGAAATAGCTTATGTGTAATCAGTATCTCATTTAGTAAATAGAATTTGGTTACTAGTAATTCCAGACTATATGAGCCATCATACGAAGGGTTTGCAGAGTGCCAGGGCAAGAGGGAGGAAAAGAGTCTGACTTTGGATTGATTAGAAAATTTATCTAGCAGGAAATAACACATGGGCTGGGCATCCGTGAAGCATGGGTAGAATTTAAGGAACAAATACCAGGATCAGAGAGTATTCCAGAGGGAACAGCATGAACAACAATAACAACAAAAAAGCAATAACATTTCAAAGTTATGGTATTTTAATTTTAATTTTAAAAATTCTACTTTGTTCTAGACAAGACTTAAAGTTTCCCACAAGGAGACATAAATTACAACAAAGTAATATGATTAAGAATTATATTAAAGAACAACATCAGGTATTTCTTGGTTGAGTTTAGATTGCTAGCAGTAGGAAACAAAGTTGCAAAAGTAAATTGAGATCAGAGTTTAGTGGATCTGAAATGCTGAAGTAACAAAATGTCATTTTATCCATAAGCAGTCAGGAACCACAGAAATTGTGTACAAGTTAAGATGATATTAATCTGGTACTTGAAAGAGCACCCAAGGCAGCAGGTGTGTTGAAATGGAGAGTAAAATATATGAAGGAGAAAACTAACTGCAGGAGAGAAATCTAGACTGGGAGTAAAAACATTTTATGATAAACTTGTAAAAGTAGAGATGGGCAGGAAGAGAAAGATGTGAGAGATAAGAATAGAAGTATTCAGGAAAAAATGTTTTTAATTAAAGCAGTAACAGAAGACAATGTGTGTAGAGTAAGTAGGGTTTGTTTCATTTTTGTTTGTTTTAAGGCAGATTTAAATTCTCAGGATTCTTGCTTTTAGTTATAACCACATCCTCTCTAGCATGGGTCTAGGGAATAAGGGAGAGGAAGTTAAGCAATCAGATCCCCTCTTCATTTAAGCAGTAATGAAGAATTTGGGGAGATTATAGATGTGTGTGTGTAATAAATCTCAGCAGAGCTGTCCAGGTGAGATTCACAGCCCAGAGTTTGGACTAGAGAGATGAAAATAATTCAATTTGGCACTCTGTAGCTATAAAGACTCTTTCAACCGAGAATGCCTAAATCCATTCAACTTTCAATTAACTATGCTAATCAACCCTCTACATTGTATAAAGAGCAAATAACACAAAATAGTAGCAATAACACTTAACTTTAGTAGGGGATTTTGAAAGGTTTATGATTACTACTCCGAATATTAAAAGGTAATACAAACTTGAATTAATGACAATACCTCATTTTTCCAACCAAAAGATTTAAGGGGGATAATATATAAACTTTGAGGTATGTGCATTCAATAATCTGGTGTGTACTTATACTATTTAATAATTTATGCATAGAAGTTTAAATGTAAACATTTTGCAAAACAATGTGAATTTATAAAATGTTCTCACACTTGAATTTTATGGAATAATTTTATCAAATAGTTCACATGATTTTGCATATTGGTGACTTTCCCTATTGCCAGAAACCTCTTTTGAGCATCTTCCTCAATCTTTTAGAGCACAGCTTCTGTTAAAGTTATAATTCATTCTGGACCTGTTAATGATGCTGTCACTAGAAATATTACCTCTATTTGTAAGTACCTATTCACAAAATATTCTACTATATGTTTTTCAATTATCCTAAAGGTAAATTTTTATCATCTATAAAAAATTATTTTAGAAAAAGGAAGCCTTCCATAGGAGTCCAAATTTTAAACTCATTTTTATAGTGAGATCCAACACCTACAAATGTGAGATGATTTGTCCAAGAATAGCTAAATGAATTTGCCTCTTTTTTTTAACTGATTGGTTGATTGCCTCCTGCACGTGCCCCAAAGAAGGCTGGGAATTGAGCAAGTAACCATGGTAAGTGCTCTTGACCAGGAATTGAATCCAAGGCCCTTTGGTCCATGGACCTACACTCTAACCACAGAGCCAAACTGGCCAGGGCTCCAATATACCCTTTTTAGGGTATAGGTATTTCATTGACAAAAAGAATGGTTGATATTTGTTATATATGATAATTGAATATGAATATGTCTAACATTTTGTAAATTAACATTCAAGCTATAAATGAAGCCCAAACATACACTGTTTAATAACTGCTTTAACTACCCTTCTCTCGGTTTCTTTATGCTAGCTAACCCGCTAGTGTGGAGCAGAGAAAGATATAATCTTACCATATATATGTGTGTGTGTGTGTGTGTGCGTGTGTGTGTATGCCTGATATGCAAATTGTCACCTCCACAGGAGTTCTGCTGGGAGGTCGACCACTCGATCATTTGCTATAACGTGCACTGACCACCAGCCAGGGCAGACACTCCAACCGATAGGCTAGCTTGCTACAGGTGATGGTGGGCTGGACTGGAAAGTGACCTGTGAGGTGAGAGCTGTCAGGAAGCTCCCAGGTTTTGGCCAGGGCTCAAGTGAAGGCAGGAGCCAGGAGGGAACAGGTGGCCCAGGAGGCTGCTATGAGTGATCCAAGAGCCATGGACTGTACAGCTCTCTGCAGCCTGTGGCTTTCTCAGGGCGCAATTTATAATCTTCTGAGCTGCTTCTTTTTATTTGTCAAATTTCACTAACTACTCTAGGAGAATGGGCAGCACCATTACGGGGTAACAGGCCAAACGTGCCTGCCTGAGGCCAAGAGGGCTCCCAGGGATGCAGCAGAAAGGGGGGCAGGCTGAGTCGCATAAACTGAGTCCAAAACTTGAAAGGAAGTGAGAGACAGCAAAAGGCAGAGGGTGACAGCTGTGTAGGGGCCTAGAAAAGCTGCTAGGTGGGGGCATCCAAGGAGCTCAGTGCCTCTTCCACAGGACAGGCTCCACGTCCCTCCCATCTCCTCTTGGAACCCATTTTTCCTTCAGCCCCTGGTCTTGGAAACCTCATACCAACTCTCCTCTGAGGCCCCACCTGGGCTCAACCCTCTGCTGACACCGCCTCCACCTCCCCCAACCACCGCCTGACACAGCCCCACACAGCGTTCTGGGAACTATGCCCCTGGAGAAAAAGAGGGAGGCTGCAGACAGGAGGTCGCAGGAGGAGTGCGTAGAGTAGGGCCCAACAAGTTAAATGGAGAGGGAGGGAGAGACCCCATAGGGCTGGGGACAGAGATGGGTGGGGAAGGATGGTTATGTGGAAGCGCCACCCTTGGTTGAAGTAGAGATTCTTACACCATTTTACAGACCGAAGCAGAGTGTGCATGGGGGGAGTGGGTCGACGACAAAAGAGGCTAGGAGGGGACTGAATGGATGGAGGACAGTGATGTGTGATTTATGGCCTATTTTTGTTGTTGTTGTTGTTGTTAATATATTTTTATTGATTTCAGAGAGGAAGGCAGAGGGAGAGAAAGATAGAAACATCAATGATGAGAGAGAATCAATTTGCTGCCTCCCACATGCCCCCTACTGGGGATTGAGCCAACAACCCAGGAATGTGCCCTTGACTGGAATTGAACCCAGACCATTCAGTCCACACACCTTGGCTCTATCCACTGAGCCAAAGCATCTAGGGTGACCCATGGCTTATTTAAAACTGCTGCAGTAGGCTGAACAGGGGTCTTACCATGATGGTGTAACCTGATAATAAGGGTTTTTCCCCTTCTGTTGGGGTAATTAGAACTGCAGTGAAGTGAAGACACACTCAAGAAGCCTACAAGGGGTTTTCATGCACAAAATGCAATTTACTTTGTGTGGCAGCTGAAGAGGATGAACAGAGCCTTGGAAGGTGTGAGGTCTCCAAGACCAGGGTCTGGAAGGAAAGTGGGTTCTAAGCATCCCGTGCCATGAGTTATAATCAATATATGTAAAAGCTTAATATGCTAAGTGTCTCCCAGAGTGGCCAACTGTTGTTCAATGACCACCAGGGGGCAGATGCTCTGACCAGTAGGCTAGCTTGTTGCTAGGGTCCGGCCAATCAGGATTAGGTAAGACAGAGCCAGAGATGCCCTGGAACTCTACCACGGTCTCTCCCCAGCCAACAGACAGGTTGGGTTTGGTTGAGATGGCCCCGATTGGCCCTGATTGTCAGCCAAGTAGAGGAACCCCCCGATTGGCCCTGATTGTCAGCCAGGCAGAGGAACCCCACCTGTGCATGAATTCAAGCACCAGGACTCTATTCTATTATATGGGGGTAACTCACAGTTCCAGTTACATACTTTGTGGGGCCTAGTACAAAGTAAAAATAAATAAAATATTATTAGGGATTTTGAGACAATGACAGCAGAGATAAGGAAATATTGAGTCCTGGTCAACTCTCATCGTGGGCTCACATACCCCCAAAACGTGTTATAAGAACTAATTGTCCTTATTCTGACTGGGTTTTAAGGTGGTTGAGGAGACTAAGTGAAGCAAGGAAGGTTTAAATGCATTGACAACTTTCAAAGGTTGCATATGTATAAATGAGCTATTTATCCCTAAATGTTAAAATTTAGGGATAAAATATCCAGTTGAAATTTGCTGTATTTGGAGGTATTTTTTCTTTCATTTGGGTTCAGAAGTTGCAGCAGGTGAGACAAAGGGAGTAATATTAAAATTTTTCTTTTTACTTTTTTTAAGTAACATTTAAAAAAATTAAGTCTAGAAAGCAGTTTTACCACACATTTCAAATTTTATAAGTTGTGGATAATTGGAAGTTTACTGGGAAGAAAAATAAAACATTGTTATTTTTCATTTGTATAAATTATAAAAAAAGTTTAGGAAGCCAGTTTTTTTATGGATGGTAACTAAATCATTTACTCCTAGGTAATAGTTACTTTCAGGGTTTTAGTCCCACAAAATGACATATGTCTCTTTCTAAGAAACTTTTAATTTGATATGAAATAAGTCCCCTTGGAAATCTAGTCATTTAAGTTACAAGGGGTTTTCACAAATGGGACAAAAGTCATTGGTATGCATCTCTATATTCATAGCAGCACAATTCACCACAGCTAAGATTTGGAAACAGCCTACATGCCCATAAGCAGATGAGTGGATTAAAAATGATGGTACATCTACACAATGGAATGTCATGCTGCTCTAAAAAAGAAGGAATTCTTACCATTTGCAACATCATGGATGGAACTGGAGAGCATTATGCTAAGTGAAATAAGCCAATCAGTGAAAGAAAAATACCAAAGAATCTCACACATTATAGGATAATAAAGAACATTATAGCCGAGACCGGTTTGGCTCAGTGGATAGAGCATCAGACTGCAGACTGAAGGGTCCCGGGTTCGATTCTGGCAAGGGCATGTACCTTGGCTGCGGGCACATCCCCAATAGGGGGCGTGCAAGAGGCAGCTGATCGATGTCTCAATCTCATAGATGTTTCTAACTTTCTATCCCTCTCCCTTCCACTCTGTAAAAAATCAATAAAATATATTTTAAAAAAAGAACATTATAAACTGATGAACAAAAATAGATACAGAGGCAGAGCAGCATCAAACAGACTGTCAAACTACAGCAGGAAGACTGGGGAGGGTTGGGGGAGGAGGTAACAGATCAACTGAAGGACTTGTATGCATGCATGTAAGCATAACCAACGGACATAAGATACTGGGGTGTAGGGGAGGCCAGAAGAAGGTCAATGGGGGGGGGGAGGAGACATATGTACTATTTTTTGTAATACTTTAAGCAATAAAGTTTTTTTTAAAAAGTCATTCCAGAATCAGATGAACATGTCTTGCTACATATAAAAGTAACAAGAAGACGTCAATTCAGATATGAAAGATCAAAATGGACGTTGTGAGTGGGCATAGTAAAGTTAATTTATCCAATGGATTGCCTTTGGGAAACTATCAGTTTACAGTGCTGTAAAATTAAAAGGTGTCATTGGAACATGTGAACCTATTTATTTTATACAATTATTTGACTAAGTGCTTTTACTAAAATCTTATAAAACCCCACAATAAAAATAAAATACATGGAGCCAAAAGAGGTTTGGCTCAATGGATAGAGCATTGGCCTGCAGACTGGAAGGTCCCAGGTTCAATTCTGGTCAAGTGCATGTACCTTGGTTGCAGGCAAATTCCCAGTTGGGGGTGCGCAAGAGGCAGCTGATCAATGTTTCTCTCCGACTTTCTATCCCTCTTCCTTCCACTCTGTAAAAAAATAAAATAAAAATCAATAATATATTTTAAAAAATACATGGAAGGAAACATGTTACCAAAACACAACATTTCATTGTTGGCACAGTGAGTTAGCAGTTAGTTCAGAAAAGACAGTGATGTTCTGGAAAAGGAGTTAGATTTAATCAATGAAGGATATGCCTGAGCTAACCACAAAAGCAAAAATGTGAGATCTCGTGAAACTATAAACAATATTATGTAGTATGGTACAATAATAACTAAAAAACAGTTAAGCCCTAGCTGGTTTAGTTTAGTGGATAGAGAGTCTGCCTGTGAACTGAAGGGTCCTGGGTTTGGTTCCAGTCAAGGGCACATGCCCAGGTTGTGGGCTCAATCCCCAGTGTGGGGACTTCAAGATCAATGATTCTCACTCATCATTGATGTTTCTATCTCTCCCTCTTCCTTCCTAAGTGAAATCATTAAAAAATATATTTTAAAAAATAGTCCAAAAGTTTAAGAAGGTAATAGTTTGGATTACCATGTGGTAAAATTCCTTTGGAGTGAATGCTTTCTAAAAATTCTGTATCTAACCAATTTCAATTTGCAGGAGCAGTGTCCAAGCATGCAAAACAATCTGGCAGAGCAGGAAATAATGACAGATGAGACAGGGCTCACAGAGGGACAGGCTCCAGAGCCATCAAATCCAGACTTTGGGCTCATAGGTGCTCATCCTTTCTGCTTGAACCTTGTTTTTCTCTTATGAAAAACAGAGATAATAATCATTATAGGAATTAGATAGCATACTCTGTCTCATTGATTTCATGTCATGGATTGCTTACACATTTTAACAAATCAGAAGTCAGGACATTTCTTACAAATGATGGTAACTTAGACTGAATGAGGATGTAAAATTCCTGGCACTGGGAGATACTCAGGCTGTTATGAACTTTGTGTTCTCCCTTTTCATCCCATGTTTCAGTATTCTCATGCACTTCCAAAGCGTCACTCACACAATGGAGAGTTTCATTTTTTTACACCACATTAAACTCCCAGTTTGAAATTCAACATAGAGAATAAACATTCCCAGCTAGGTGACCACAGAGAATTTGTTTCCTATGCCCAGGTATGGGTTATCTAACATGCAAAGTGGTGAGAATGCCTTCTACATAGGGTCATTGTGACACTTCTGAGGAGAATTAGGTGGTAAATGTACCTAACAGAGTATTGAAAATGGGTAGAGAAATACAGTGACAATGTGTGTATTCTTTGAAACAGATGGTTGAAGTCAAGCAATCCATTCATTAGGTTTACACATTTGGATATTAACTTTTTCTTTCCAAATTTCTGAGTTTTATTTTCTTGTTTATAGAATGGGGATGCTAATAAAATCATTGAAATAGATTCATCTATCAAGTAAATTCAATAATATATAAGTGATATCTATTATAGATTTATTTTAAATGTATATGTTTATATAAAATATACATTATAAAAATATATTACATATTGGAAGTCAGATAACATATCATATATTACTAGAGGCCTGGTGCACAAAATTCATGCATGGGGGGAGTGTCCCTCAGCCCAGCCTGCACCCTCTCCAATCTTGGATCCCTTGATGTCCAACTGCCCCATTTAGAAGGATCGGTCCTAAACGGGCAGTCGGACATCACTCTCACAATCCAGGACTGCTGGCTGCCAACTGCTCACCTGCCTGCCTTCCTGATTGCCCATAACCACTTCTGCCTGCCAGCCTGATCACCACCTAATCACTTCCCTGTCAGCCTGATTGATGCCTGATTGCTTTCCTGTAATCCTGTTTGCCTCTAACTGCCCTCCTCTGCAGGCCTGGGTCCTCCCCCCACACCCCCAACATCCCTCCTCTGCAGGCCTGGTCCTTCCCAACTGCCCTCCCCTGCTGGCCTGATCACCCACAACTGCCATCTTTTGCAGGCATGGTTCCTCCCAACTGCCCTCCCCTGCTGGCCATCTTGTGGTGGCCATTTTGTGTCCACATGGAAGCAGGATCTTTCACCACATGTGAGCAGCCATCTTGTGTGTTGGAGTGGTGGTCAATCTGCATATTACTATTTTATTAAATAGGATAGAGGCCTGGTGCATGGGTGGGGGCCAGCTGGTTTGCCCTGAACAGTGTCCTGGATCAGGGTGGAGGTTCCCTTGGAGGATGGGGTGGCCTAAGCTAAGGGCCTGTGGTGGTTTGCAGGCTGGCCACTGGCCTGGTGACTGAAGCGGAGCTCTTGGTATCTGGGATTTATTTTTCTTCTACAATTGAAACTTTGTGGCCTGGAGTGGAGTCAAGCCTTCATCTCGCTCCATGGTGGTAGCCATTTCTTTCTTTCTTTCTTTCTTTCTTTCTTTCTTTCTTTCTTTCTTTCTTTCTTCCTTTCTTTCCTTCTTTCAAATATATTTTATTGATTTTCTACAGAGAGGAAGGGAGAGAAGAAGGGAGAGAGATAGACAGTTAGAAATATCAATGAGAAAGAAACATCCATCAGCTACCTCCTGCACATCCCCCACTGGGGATGTGCCCACAACCAAGGTACATGCCCTTGACCGGAATTGAACTTAGGACCTTTCAGTCCACAGGCCCACACTCTATCCACTAAGCCAAACCGGTTTCAGTGAGTGACAGCCATTTATTTACCTTCTAAAATTTAAACTTTGTAGCCTTAAGCAGAGGACTGGGCCAGCCGGGGCAGGTGGAAAGCTTGGCATCCTTCATTTCTGGGTGTAACTCAAGCCTTTTGCTCTCTCCTGCTCTGTGGTTGCCTTCATTATCTTCTATAATTGAAACTTCGTAGCATTGAGTGGAGGCCTGAGCTGGCAAGGGCAGGTGGAAAGCTTGGCTTCCTTCATTGCCAGGAAAACCCAAGCCTCCCTCCAACTCTCTGTGGCCAGCAGCCATCTTGGTTGGGTTTATTTGCATATTTCCTGATTGGCTGGTGGGCATGGTTGGTGGCTATATGGGAGGTATAGTCAATTTGCATGTTACCCTTTTATTAGATAGGATATCCTATCTAACAAAGACATAGTCAATTTGCATATTACTCTTTTATTAGATAGGATATCCTATCTAATATGCAAATTGTCTATGCCTCCCATAGATAGGATATCCTATCTGATAAAGAGGGAATATGCAAATTGACTGTCACATCATCAAAAAATGGCTGTGCCCAGTCCCCTCAGCTCACTGGAGTCCCTTAGTCCTTTCAGCCCCACGGGGGGAGGGGGGGGCGGCAAGCACATGGCGCAGCTGGACCCACCCTCAGCCCCCCAAGACTGGCCCAAGGCATAGGAAAGCCTCAGATGTAAGCTACCCAGCCACCTAGGGCCAGCCCAAGCTGTAGGTAAATCTTGGATAGTGGATTCCCAGACACTCAGGGCCGATCAAGGCTCAGGTAACCAGGGCCAACCAAGGTTTGCACTGCCAGCAGTGGTAGCAGCAGAGATATGATGGTGGCATCACCTTGCCTTGATCGCTGGGTTGCCTCCTTCCCCTGAGGGCTCCCAGAATATGAGAGGGGTTAGGCTGGGCTGAGGAATACCCCACTTCAGTACATGAATTTTCATGTACTGGGTCTCTAGTGTGTGTGTGTATAATTCATATATATATATATAATTCATATATATAATTCATATATGTGTGTGTGTGTGTGTGTGTGTGTGTGTGTGTGTGTGTGTGTGTGTTTATTGAACACTACTACATACCACTTTTCTAAACCCTGGAGATTCAGACTCAATGTATATCAAGTTCTTGGCTTTATAACCATCCTGTGGCTCCCTCTGCCTCCATTTCTTCATCTGTGAAGACTCCAATATTATCTACATTAAAGGATTGTTGTAATGAGCTAATATGCATAAGCACTTAGAAGAGTGGCCAGCAGAGAATAAGGTTTGCCTATTATCTTTATTATCACTTCTCATGCTGCATTATGTAATGATTAGGGCACAGGCTCTGGAACCAGACTAAAATTGCAGGTCTGTCATTTACCAGCTGTGTGATCTTAGGCTATGACTTAACCTCTCTGGGCTTCTCTTTCACTCTCTATAAAATTGGGTTAATAATACCCACCTCAGTCCATGATAGCTATGAGATTTGTATAGCACTTCGGGTCTGGCACATAATAAACTCTATATAAGTATTTGCCAATCAAATTAATAAATAAAATTGTGCTTTCGTTTATATGACTTTCTAAAACAGGAAAAACTTACCTATTGTGATAGAAACCAGATTGGTGCTTTCCAATGTCGAGTGATAGTGCAGATCTGTTTTAAAAAGTGTTAGGATGTAAAGTCTTGAAATGTGTGCAATGTTTAAAATCTTGATTGGGGTAGTGGTTACACAGATATTTGTCAAAATTCATCAAATAGTGTACTCATTAATGGGTGCATTTTAGTACATGTACATTATATTTCAATAAATATTTTAAAACCCTAATTGACAAAACATTGTTTTCTCCAGCAGTATAGAGGCTAGAATTAAAGTGATCAGAAAAAGAAGAATGGTGTCTTGTATAAAATCCATAAGGCAGTCATATTTTGGATGAGGTCATTCGATATGTGTGGTTAGAAGTGATGACTTTGAAATCTGAAATATAATGGTCCCGAGTACAGACTAGGATACTTATTAGGTACGTGATAGAAGAATAAACATTGCTCCTATAAAATAGATGAGACAAATGAGGAATGCGCCTTGAGGCCTATCACATCACTCTTCTGCACATTAGTTTCCTCCTTTGTCAGTTATGGGAATTGGGTCATTCCTGAGGCCTTTTACTTCTATAATTCTTTGTGTCTATGACTTAGAAATGTCATGATAATTACACATCAATAAAAATGGAAATATTTTCTTTTATTTTCTTCCTTTTTCTAAAACTTTCACTCTTCAAGATAAGTACTAATTAAGGACTGCTTAAATGAAGAAAAGAATGAGTGATTTTTCTTTGAATCATCACTTGGAGAACCTATATTTTTTAAAAGCTTTATTTGTAAATAGGTTTTTTTAGTTATTTTTTAAAACTGCTATTGTCTGTGAATATGGTGTCTGATTCACTGAGTTTTAATTTGGGGGTCTTAAAAAAAGTAAACCACACAGCAGTATCATTAGATGCCTCAAATTCCATTTGATGTAGTGCTCATTACCACAAGCTAATGCCAGAAATAAAGCTAGCCTCACATACAGTTACTACATGTTTGAGTGATGGGAGGTGAGCTAGTGCTTGTACTAAAGACAACTTATTTCTGTTTGAAAAATGTCAGAAGAAGCACGCTGCTCAAATATTTAGAAGCTATCTGATAATAGCTTTTTAGCTATCCTACATTTAATTTATTTTTACACAAAAAAATAAGATTTAAAAAATATTTGTATGGTGTCTACAATGAGGTTGATTTTTAAAAACATACATATAGTTGCTTTCCTCAACTTGCACAAAAGCTTTTGTTCACTCTTAGCTACAAATGCACTTTTCAGAATTGTGAAATACGGGTTGTTGTTTTTTTCACAGATCGTTAAGACAATTATGAAAAATGTGTCCCTTGGTGTGTCATTATAGCTATATCTTACAATGGTACAACATACCTGAGAAATTTTTGAAGGGGATTGCCTTGTACATAAGACCATAAATACATACTAAACACTCTTTTTTCCTTAATAGTTCCAATTACCTCATTAATATTTGTTTAGATTGCAGCAAGTAGAGAATATACTTTGTAACATCTGTTTGTTGAACAGGGTTTTTACTGAATCACAATTGGCCACTAATAGCTTCAACAAAGAAAATTATGAGAATATTGTTTCTAAAATACAAATGCTTTTTGGCTCTTGTTTTCCAGAAGTGAATATGGTGTTAGGGGGGAAAAAAGAAGAGATAAACATTAAAGAGAGACACACTGTATTCTACCCGGCTGTGTATGTCACATATTCTGTGAATGAGGGCATCATTTTGTTACTGGATAGCTGAACAACTGCTTAAGTGATCGATAAAGAACATTATCTTAAATCATAGCAAGAATTCCCAATATCATACATAAAATCAATAAAACACACAAAGAACA
Source organism: Antrozous pallidus (assembly GCA_027563665.1). NCBI lineage: Eukaryota > Metazoa > Chordata > Mammalia > Chiroptera > Vespertilionidae > Antrozous > Antrozous pallidus. Next base: position 149,240,924 of record CM050508.1, on the reverse strand, counting down.
GGACTGAAATTTTCCACTAAAACATTGCCTGCTGCTTTGGAAAATAATATTTAGTAGGTTGGATTTTTTGCTGTTGTTGTTTTACTAATTATGAGCTCAGTGGCAGTTTATTCTGCAGTAAATCTGCTGGTGTGAGATTAAACCTGTTATTGAACAGAGTTTTGAATCTACTGCAAGGCACTCATCACTGCTGGAGAGTGAACATTGCTGTTATCTCATTTAAAAGTTGGCCAGCAAAGCAGCCCATTTGTTTAAAATGCAATTAAGCTGGTGTCTTGAAGAGAAATTAGCAAGGAGTACTTCATTTTGGAGGCATAAGAGGTCTGTTCGTAGACACATTAATCCTGCGATTTGGGACGTGGTTGCAATGTGGGACTGTATTCTGAAAGGCTGTTCTGAACACACAGGCACAAAAGGGGAAAAACTGGTTGGGGACAGGGGTCAGCTCTAGTCTTGATCAGGAGGAATAACGTACACATGCTCATATCCTGAACCCCCAGCACAGCCTTGCTTTAGACATACACCGACTGCAGAAATTAAAAAGCGAGTCTTATGAATGTTGCTGCAGAACTGAATAAAAAGGGTCAGCCATTTCCTACATAAATGTGCATAGAATACAACTTGTTTTTTAAATAAAATATACAGGGTCGGGCAAAAGTAGGTTTACAGTTGTGGGTTCAGAAAATAATATGATAATATATAATGTAATAATAAATTGTTTTGTGCACTCACAACTATAAAGCTACTTTTGCATCACCTTGCATAATGATTTCACTGCTGGATAATTGTTTTTTAAATGTGTATTCCTGAGTCTGTTTTAATTTCACAATGCAATGATTACTATAAAAACAATGAATGAAAATTTGTCATGAAATTTTTCAGAGAATCAGTTACAAGAAGCAGAAAACTTTTTTTTTAATCAGCACACTTTCATATTTCTTTTTGTCAATGCTATTTCTCATTCTAGGAAAAAGTAATGTGTTTGATCATATTTATTACCAAATGTAGTATTTATAATACATAACCAAAGATTTTAGTTTGAAAAAAAAAAGAGAAACTCTACAATGTTTTGCTTATTTTTTCAGGTAGAACAATAATAAACTAGAGCATTGGATTAAAAATAAAGCAGAGGTTTGAAGTAATTACTTATAAGAGTCAAACAAAAACAATGTAAATTATGCTAATGATTCACAGAAACAAATGAATTTTGTGGTGTATGTAATATCCTGTATATCCTTCTGTATGACTTTTCTGAAAGCGACTGGCATTAGGATATTTGTGTGCTGTAAAAATTAAATAAGTGCCCATTTCTCCCAGCTATCCCTCTTTATTTTGGATTGTATTCCCAAAAGTAGAGGACTAAGCAGCTCATAATAATATTTCAGTCAATCCTATGTACTGAAGGGGTGCACAAGTACAATTTCAGCTCTGCTAAGCTCTCCTTTGACTCAGAGAGAGTTGCATATTAACTCCATCAGAGCCAGACTTGTTTTAAAAATCAGTTTTGCTGTAAATTTCTCTAAAATATATCCTGTATTCCCTGTTATTGTTATCAGGCATTTTCACCACTTTTTATAAACCAGGATTGTCATTATAAACATCAGTTAGGATGAATTGAAACATACACACACACACACACACACACACACACACACCATCAGAAACAGTTTTCAAGGGCACTAGGTTGAAGTGCCTCAGGCAAATTTAATAAAATCCTATTCAATATGCTCATGATGCTTCAATGATAGTTCAAATTATCAGATCACTCATCTAAGCTCCTTGAAGGCAGGGATGGGATGCATTCGTCTTACTAACCACAGCACCTGAATCCTTTTGAACGCAATAACTGATTTTGTTTAATCACACTGTAAAAATGCAGACTGTTCTTTGTTCAGCACTTTCACTTTCAATGCTAATTAATGAAACCCATGAAGTCTGATCTTCTTCAGTCTCTGCTGTTTTATTTCCTCTTTTGTTATTACTGTTGTTGTTTTCTTTTGATAGGCATCCTCTCAGAGCTGCCAGCAAGCTTGTGGAAGATTTTCTTTCTTTCTCCAGTGGCTAACAAATGCGTATCACCTCCTTTTTCTCTCCTCACTTACATCTTGTTACATAGGAAACAAATTTTTGCTTCTCTGTGATTTTCTTTCTTAATTTAAATTATATTTGAGTATAAATCTGACCCGAGTTCTTCAATATATTTAAAATGCAATTAAACAAATATATTAATTTGTATTTCTTTGACTATGTGTCAATTTAAACGTTTTCTTCCTTTCCTTTCCTTTTTTCTTTTCTTTTTTTTTTTTTTTACAAAATATACTTAACCAGCTATTAATTGGATAGGCACTTAAATTTTATGTCTTATATAATTTATAAATCAAAAGCTTAAGGATTTTCTGTTTTATATTTATAGTTTATAAACCAGAAGTTTAAGAATTTTGCTTTTCCTAACTGTTTATGATCTTTATATGTTAAGAATTTAAGATTAAGAATATGAACTCTGTCATTGTCCTTGAAAATACTTGATTCAGTTTGTTTTTTCCTGTATAATTCATTTTGAATTTAGATGTTAAAGTTTAAATTGTGACATATCTATATATCTTTCTCTTTGCTATTTCCTTTCATATTAAGAAATAAGAAAACTATTCACAAATATTATCTTCTAGTTTTTCGTAGTTGGGATTTGTATATTTGGTTTTTGTTTCACTTGGAGAAGATATTTTCTTTTACATATGGCTTGAGATCAGAAACTGAACGGATTTTTATCCAAATAACCAAACAATTGCCCTGGGTTTATTTATCCAATATTGTTTCCTCTCCCCACAGATGTGTGGAGCCTCCTTTATCACCCATGGTCTATTACTGGGCTACTTGCCAGTCACCTACGAACCATATTTAAAAGAAGGAACAAGTGATTGTGAGATACATAAAACAACGAGGACATCATGCCTAAGCCTTAGAATATTTACAGTTGACTGTGAGACACCGACCTGCCCCAAGTATCCCATATAGGTTTCTGTTGGTTTTATCAGCATCTCCTCAGAAATGTGAAGAATGAGACAAAGCTCTGATACTCCATGCACTATGTTTCATTAACAAAGATAATGCACATACAATCCCAAAATGGGAAGTGTGTTGAGAAAAATCTATAAGTTACAAGGCAGACTTTTAGTTCATACTTACTCGTTGGGCATGTTTGTTATCAAAATATAATAGCCTTGCATCCCGCAAGCCAGAAAATATATGTGCAATATATTTATCTGACATACTCACATCTAAAAATCAATGATATAACAATAGACACCTTCATAGAAAAAATGAGAAAAGATTTGAATGTACACTCCAGTAAAGAAGATATATAAGTGGGTAATGAGTATATGATAAGGTGCTTGATTTCACTAGTCATTAGAGAAAAGCATATTAAAACATAAATGAGATACACTATCACCCATCAGAATGGCTAAAAATAAAGTAACCAACCAATTGACAGTGTTTATTTTATTTAATAATTACCAAGTATATTGGTAATTATTATTTGGTGAAGATATTAAGAAGATATAACTCTTGTACACAGCTGGGGAATATAAATAGCATAACCTTATAGATAAATGAGTTTAGTAGACAAATATGTACTCAATCTGAACAAAATTGTGTCCTTTGACCCAGAAATTATACTTCTAGATATATATCCACAATAAATGCATTTATACAATCACCAAAAGACATGTAATATTCTTAGCTCTTCATAGTTAGTTACCTTACACTGAAAACAGACCAAATGTCCATTGGCAGTAGAATGATAAATACATAACAATATATTCATAGAATGGAATACTATGTAGGAATATCTCTGATAATTATTGTGTATTGGAATCATATGAGGGTTTGTTAAAATACAGAATATGTGCCATACCCTTATAGTTTCTGATTCAGCAGGTCAAGGTAGGGATTCAAGAACTCACTCAGAAATTTGAATTACTCACAAGTTTCTACAATGCTTATACCAATGATCTGAAAGCACATTTTGAGGTCACTGTGACACATAATGAGAATGAACAATCTACAGCTACCATAAGAATATGTATAAATCTTACAAACCTGATCTTGAGGGTAAGGATCCAGACATTGATACAAGGACAAAAAAAGAGGCAAAATAAATCCATGGTGCTCCAAATTAGGAGAAGGATTTGACTGGGAGGGGTATTCTAAATAAGAATGCCAAACAAATCTTTTGGGATACCAAATATGTAAATAGGTAGGTAGGTAGATGATTGGTGATAATGATGATAGATAAAAGATAGATAGATGATAGATAGATAGATAGATAGATAGATAGATAGATAGATAGATAGATAAGCTACCGATTGGGGACCTTGTTTTTTATCATTGATGAGAAAAGATTTTAAGGTCAACAAAAATTAAAGTAAAGCAAAGTGGATTTATTGAAGATACACTCCAGACTGGAAGTGGGGCAGTAGCGAAAGAGACAATGGCCCCAAAGTTTAAAAGAGGGATTTTCTGGGTGGAGACTCTCATTTGCATACAGGGATAATTGACTGAAAGAAAAGGGTTACAAAACTATTTTTCTTCAGGGCGTACCCTTACCCATAATCCATACAGAAAAAACCATGAGGAGGGTGTTGAAATAAAAATGCAAATCATATTATAATTTTAGTCCAGGACCCTAGTATGGTCACATTGAGGTGATGTCATTTTCCTCTGAGCTTGCCTGCTGGGGGTCTGCTCGCTGCTGGAGAGGCAGTCTGAAGGTAATTTGGTCTGACCCCAGGAACCTCAGGGTAGATCCCACCCCAGTTGCTCAAGTCTAACTTCCTAGATGGATGATAGATAGATAGATAGATAGATAGATAGATAGATGATAGATAGATAGATAGATTTCCACACACATACACACATTCCACATATATACTATACATATATATGTCATGTCTATAGATCAATAAACATTATTTGAAATATGTAAAATTCAAGCAATACACACCTATCACCCAGATTAAAGCAAATGATTATGATGTTGATGAATTCTAATCCAGAATCCATGCTCATATAATTGTTAGATTTTAAACCTCAGCCAAGGATTTGTAGCTACTAATGAGAAAGCACCTAGCACTGCACCTGCACCTCCTGCTTCTGCTCCAGGTCTGATCAGGTGGAAGCCTTTCCCAGTGCTTTCAGAGCTCCTCAGGGAGGGTGCCTTCTCCTCTCACCCTCACATAGCTCGCCTGCTGGCTTTCTGAGCTGCTGCCAGGTGGCGGTCTTCTAGGGAAGCATGAAACGGAAAGGAAGAATTGAGGGAAAGAAAGAGGGACACAAGAAGGGGAAAAAATATTCTAAGAATAAAGAAGAAAAATGCCTTTCTCCTGAGGGGGGATGACAGAAAGGCCCCCCTAAAGGGTTAGTGAACACAAAGAACAATCTTGAAAAGCGAAGAGAGAAGGGATGTATTTTGTCGCTCTTACTGCCTTTTTCTTAAGGGATATGCCTTAATATTGCCACAGACTAGACTCTGAAGATAGTAAAAAGGCTCCTAGGGAGTTTACAACCCTTTATACTCTGGGCCTGCTATTGTTTTCCTCTCAGGGTCATTCCTCTTCAAAGCCAGGTTAACAAGACAAAAGTAGATCTTTTACAAGGTTAAAGTTGCTTTCACAGGGGAAAAAAATAAAACCTTCCATAAAGACCCCAAATACTCTCCATTCACTTTCCCTGGGCTCAGTATTTTTCACTGGCCTGAAGGTTAACCACCGCCAGCTCCTGAGACATAGGATTATTTACCCTCCTCCTCCTCCTCCACAGGGCTCTTTTCATTTGTTTTTTCAAAGACTGCCTTATCAGACCTGGTAGCTATAATAGGCTAACTTACGAAAGGAAATTTGTCTGTATGCTTACATGATAATGTTTTATACCCAAAACACTGGGATAAAATTTAAAACATTTAAGCAGAAGATAGAGAAAATAATATGGACACCTCTTTCCTGCTATTTTCTTAGCTAAGCTAGCAATGGTGGTCATCAGCATTTTATGTAGGAACTCACTGCTCACTCACTGCCAGATGATAATGACCACAAGGCGAGTAGAAGAAATGCATAGAAGAAATAGTAATGGCAATATTCAACTTCACATGTCAATGCTTGGAAATGCAGAGGCCAGCCCTACCATTAACAGGTGTAAAGTACGAGAAAGAATGAATGCTTTTTGGAATGCATAGCTATAAATTACTTTGTAAAAAGACTCATACTATTGTACTGGGTCCTATGGAGAGTTGGAGACAGGGAAAAAGAATTAAAGAAAAATAATAAAATTAAAAAGCAAAATCTCTTTCTTCCATAAATTAATTGCCTCACAACATTCAAAAGAACAGGAGTCCCAATATTAAGAGAAAAGAGAAAGATATGAGAGATAAAAAAGTTTTTATGTTGAAATAAATACTCAACAGGGTTTGCTTGAGATCTCAAAGACATTGACTAGTCCAAATCTATCTAGTTTAAAAATGAATTTCTCTTATCTATACTAATAAAAAGGTAATATGCTAATTAGACCAGACATCTTCTGGACGTCCTTCCTGATAAAGCCAGGGTGGAAGAAAGCCAGGTGCTTGCTGATGGCCAGAGGAGGGAAGCCTACGGTCCCATGTACCAGAGGGAAGCCAGTGCTGGCAGTGGTGGGGGTGGGGGTGGGGAAGGCCTACTCTTGCACGAATTTTTGTGCATTGGGCCTTTAGTCCTATATAATTAAAGGCCAATATGCAAATCGACCAAAAGGCTAAATGGCCAGTTGCTATGATGTGCACTGACCATCAGGGGACAGATGCTCAATGCAGGAGCTGGCCCCTGGTGGTCAGTGCACTCCCACAGAGGGAGCACCACTCAGCCAAAAGCTGGGCTCACAGCTGGCGAACACAGCAGTGGTGGTGGTCAAATGATGTTTGACTGCCAGCTTAGGCCTGTGCCCCATGGGGAATAGGCCTAACCTATGGGTCGGACATCCCCTGAGGGTTCCCAGACTGTGAGAGAGCACAGGCTGGGCTGAGGGATCCCCCGAGTGCACGGCTCTCGTGCACTGGGCCTCTAGTGAGTAAAATAATCTATAAACCTATTTTCTTAATCTGTCTTTTGCATTGTTCAGAACTAATTCTTTCACACTCTTTAATTTTTCAAATATATTATAAACATTTTCAGAACTAGGACATATTTTTTTTCATTTATTTATTATTATCTTAACCATTAGCCCCCCTTAAAAAAAAGAAAAACAGCAGTCAAAACAATCTATGGATTATAAGCAATTAAAATTCCTAAGCAAGAAAAATGAGGCAACAGAGATTAAGAGTAAGAAGAATAATATAGATCAGGGATAAAGTCAATACTGAAATCAATGCCATCAGATGTTACAGAGTTGGGGAAAAATGGACTGAAAATTTGGTCCATGCTTCCTAGGCGACGATTCAAAAAGAGGAACACAACCTGCCCTTTACACAGCAGCTCTGTGTTCCTTTCAGAGCAGAGATTACCCAGGTCATATTTTCCCCACATCCTTAAAATCTTCAGTGACTTCCCAGGTCCACTGTCACATCTTCCCTGACTTCACAAGTGGGTTAAGTCCTTATTCTATGACTGAATGCACAACGGCATTCTTCTTCACAGCACATTTTATAGTTTCTTCTCCACATTTTTATAAGATATGTTATTTTATTCAGTTCTCACTTATTTTACTCTACATTCCATGAAGTTTGGGTCTATGACTCCTTATGTTTATTGGTGTTTACCTTATGTCTGTCTCAGTGATTAACATGTAGTAAAACAGTTTCCCAATGCTTTCAGGGTGCTTACTACCTTCAATCCTCAAGATCAGCCAAGTGTACTAAAGGTATTATTAAGACTCTATTGGCAAAATGTGTAGAGGCTCTCCAAATACCTTGGGCACAGAATTGCCATTGGTCCTTTTAAATATTAGATCTATCCCCTTTTTAACTCATCAACTTTCATCCGTTAAGACAGTCACATGGCCCAATGCACCTGGGCCCTGTCGCTTTTGAGCTATGTCTGCTAAAAGGAGATATATCCCATATTGTAAAGCCTTAATGGCTTTTATCAAAATTAACCATGTTCTGGGAGAGCAGTCTTTTCACAGTGCTCCAGGGGGATGAAGACCTCAAAGAACACACTCTGAAACCTGCAGATTTCATCTGTTGTAAAAGATACCCCCATAACCATTCTCTTCCATCTGGCCAGACAAGACGCTTTTAGTTACTGTTGACCAACCCTGGAGCTGCCAAACTCCAGAGAACAGACTCCTGACTCACGTGACTCAACCAAAGAAAACACCTAATGCTAAGTGGACCTGCATGCCCTAAAGGTAAAGATTTTCCAAAACTGATACAGAGGACACCTGATGGGACAGATTTCCCAAGATATTCATATCTGGCCAGGTAGAAGGTTTATATTTCATAGAAGTCTGTCTCTCATCTAGACTATTAACTGACTCTGGATTATCATTCAAATTTATAATCTCTGAATTTGCAACATACAAACATTATTGATAAAACATTTTATTCCAAAATGAGCTAACAAAACTGTGTGATTTCTTTATTTCTGCATTGTATTTTCCCGAAACTCGTTAAATTCAGTTTTGAGTGTGCATTTGCCATATTGATTACTCTAAGATATAGCCTTTGGATGGAGAGTGCCTGAGTGATCTTCCTCTTACCCTGTCTTATGACTCAAATGTGACCACAGGAGGTTACCAGCCTGTGCATTTTCCCTTTTGACACAGGAAAAGACACCTTGGGAAGGTCTTTCATGACATCGAAGGACACAAGGTCACTGAATCCTGGAAAACTTGACTCTTTCCCAGTGAAGTTTTTGAAGAAAAATCTTGAGCAAAAGGAGAAAACTCATTTAAAATGGAGTTAGGAGGCTAGAAGGCAAACTCACAAGCATTTGCCACTCAATGCGCTCTACTGACCCCAATAGGAAGAGAGGTACTTGCATCACCAACAAGAAATTATATTACTTTACCTCATCAGCAGGAGGAAGAAAAGATTCTCTCTTGCTGAATAAAGCTTAGTCGATGGGAGAAGCTGTGACTCATCTAAAGAAAATTCACATCATTTCAAAATTTTAGTTTCCTCTAATGGACTCTTTGTTTACAAGAGTCCCTCCGAAGTCCATAAAAGAGTGTTCCTCCCCTTCATTTTTCTGGACTAGTGCATGGTTCACCATTAGACTGCATGTCCCATGTTGCTATTCTTTGTTGTTGCTGCATAAACCTATTTTGATGAAGAAATGTGAGTGTCTATTTGTTTAAGGTCAACACTGGCAAGCCACTGTGAACAATATAGATGTCACATATAGATGTGGTTAGGATTGTCCACTCATGTTTCATCCATACCCTTTGCACAGCTTATTTACTGATATAGTAAAAAAATGAAGTAAACTGTACTTTTATACAAATCTGGAGCCATTATTATGCTTGTCTTTGAAATCAGACAGATGCTTTGGTCTGACTAGTGCAGACATTTAAACCCAGAAATATACTCCAGATGTATAGCTTCTGGGAATCTGCATCACACTAGGAAAACTATTGGTTCTCTGGAAAAGAAGACTATAGTTTTCCAGATTTTGAGTGTGTTTGTGACTAGTTCTCTTGAATATAAGACAGTGAGCTAGCAAGAAACCAGAGACAAGTGAGGTTGCATGGACACAAATGGCCAAAGTTTTGGCTGCTGAGCTGAATTTGGCACTGAGAAAGTGGGTGCTATCACTAGTGTCATTTCCACTCAAACTGCCCATGTGAGCTCAGGAAGGAACCCACACAACATGAGGCCAGGGTGATATGGACGTATCTTTGTTCAATAGCAACCATAATTCTGGGAATTTTGTACAATCCAAATGGTGGGGCCAGAAATCCTAGAATGAGTGATATTAGAATTCTTGACAATAGTGATGAATCAGCTTCTTCTTGTTCTTCAATGTTATAATATTTGTTTAAAAAAGAACCCTCAAGGATGCAAGGCATTTTCTTAGGCTGGAAAAACACTATCCAAATGTTTTCTTTATAAAATAATTGAAGCTAGGTGTCATCTAGGTTATTCCAACATCAGAAGAGAGTTGGTTGGAAGATACATCCAGGACACATGATTGAGAATTAGAGGAAACAGGAAAAGTCAAAGTGAAGTTTAGCCATAATTACTTGATATGAATTTTTAAGATAGAAAAGGACTTAATTTTACTAAAATGTTTGCATGTTTAATTAATTGTTAAATAGGTTTATAATTAGAATATATAGTATGCTATTTTAATAAAGTATAAATTTCCAATTTAAACTCTTTAATTATTTTAAATTCAGGATAAAGGTAATAGTTTTCTAAATTGTCTCCTTGCCACTTCCCTCCTCCTACATCCCACTACTATCTAGTTCAACACAAAAGCCAAAACAAGCAGATTAAATGGGAATAAAATCGTGAGACTCCTCTGCTTAAAACCTGCTAACAGTTACTTATTCACTCAGAGCAAAAGTGGCCCAGGACCCTTTACAATAGACCCCACATACACACTTTCTCTCCGATCTCATCTACTACTCCTCTCTTAATTACTTGAGTCATACTGGCCACCTCGCTGTCCTTTACACACTTCAATTATGCTCTTACCTTAGGGCATTTGTACTCCTTTTCCCTCTACCTGCTCTTCCCACAGATGTCCCCTTGCTTTACTCTCTCGAATTTAATTTGGCTCTCTGCTCAAACACCACCTTATCAGTATGGCTATTCGTTAATACCTTATATAAGCAAAACTTTAACCCACATGCTTCCTTATTTTATTAACTGCCTCTGACATACTACAAATGTACTTATTTGTGGTTTTCCTCCCTCACTGCTATAGGATGCAGGATCAGAGTACTGTCTAAACCTCCATTCTCATGGTTCTCAGTTTCAGATATTCTGGCTTTATTCAAATTCTTATAGAATACCATTTTCTTTTTGATCCTAAGATTTATGTCCATATTTCTATCTATGTTTAGAGGCTCTTAGTTTCTTTCCTGATTGGCCCCTACTTGTCCTTTAGAGCTAAGCCAAAATGGTACTTTGTCACAGAATCTTTTCTTGATCAGCCCCAGTGTGTTCAATATAACCTCTTATTTGTGTTTTTTTCATGGAACTTAACATTCTTTCAATTTCTATCAATGAATTATCTTAGGGATATTTATCTTAATGCTTACTTTTTTTTTTTACTAGATCACAAATTCTCTAAGTATTTGCCTTGTTTACCAATGTGTCTCCATAGTCTAACAAATGCTGGCATGGATTGGACATTTGAAAAAATATATTGAATAAATAATTGAAAGGAATGTATTTTAATAAAAAAAATTATAGTAAATCAATTCATGTCTCATGTCCTAATCACACACACACAAACACACACACACACACACACACACACACACACACACACACACACACATATATACTAGATGTCCGATGCACAAAGATTTGTGCAAGAATGGGACTTTCTTCCCCTGGCTGCTGGCAGTACCTTTGCTCTGGCCTGGAGCCACCTTTTCACCTTCCCACACTGCCCAGAGGTCTGGAGTGGCTGGGGTGGTATGGAATGCTTGTGTCATTACCATGGCAATGATGCAAGCTTCCTACCCTGCCTCCAGCCATGGGGCACCTGCCATCTTTGTTGGGTTAATTTGCATATGCACTCCTAATTGGCTGGTAGTTGTTGCAAAGATACGGTCAATTAGCATGCTACTCTTTTATTTTTTATATATATATATATATATATATATATATATATATATATATATATATTAGAGCAAGAAAGGGAAAAGGGGAGAGAAATAGAAACATCAAGGATGAGAGGGAATCATTGATCAGCTGTGTCCTGCATGCCACCTACTGGGGATTGGGCCCACAACCTGGGTATGTGCCCTGACCAGGAGTCAAACCGTGATCCCTGGTTCATTCATGGATCTATGCTCACCCTCTTAGCCACACCAGCCAGGCCGATTCATTCCTGTGGTTAAAGTGGAGTTGGTTGTTTATCATGCCCTTTAACTGTGGGAATGTCCAGGTGTCACCATTCCTTGCATGGCTGGGAACCAGATACCTGAAAGGAAATATGCACATTCCATAGGAAAAGACTCAACTTCATAAACATCAGTAACAAGTATCAGCTTCATATGTTAGGGAAACATGAGGATTATTTTAATTTCTAGAGAATTTTCACCCTATCTACAGAAACTGAAATTTGTTGAAGTTAAAACAGAAGACATTCATGTAGGTGGAATAGTTAGGAACGATCTCCAGGATGCTGGGAGCTGACCTCCAAGAGTCGTCCCTGGGTGGTATTACTTAATGAATTTGCCATAGCCCTTACTCTTAAGTTTGAAAACAGGATATTGTAACAACACACAGAAATAAGGACAAACTTATCATAATTAGATTTACTTGAAATTAGGTTAACTAGAAAGCCAAATAATTAATTTATAAACATGAACTATTACTTGGTGACTAAAGTGCTTACATTTCCTATTCAGGGTCTTGGTTTTTTTCTATACCTAAGTATCTGGTAGGAGGAATTATTAAATTAAAGGATGGCTGACTAATTGCAGAATTAGAACAGAGAGTGATCAAAAGTATTGAGGACAGTTCAGCCAATCCACCAGAGCCCTGCAGATCAGGGTGCTCAGGACCTGCTGGTCTTTCTTCTTGCCTCCCAGGTGCATAGGCAGTGGGATCTCTGAAGCCAATTCACTACATGGCTGGCTGGTCCCTTCAGATGATGTATGCTATCTGCAGATGTCACAATATCACTAATTAAGTGATACTCAAGTTTGTTCCCATGGAACTAGAAAACATTTTGCTAACTATTGTTTTCAAGTCATTTAATTCCCACAAGGCAACCTTATTTCCCTTTTCTTTCTCTAAGTACTTGGGGAGATCTCATTGTTTAACCTAAAAGGCTTGGGATTACTTAGAAATAAATTACTCTTATCCCCTCCTAAGACAATGGAAATGTGTACAACTCACTAGATACTACAAGGGTATTTCTCAAAGTTACTGATGTATGTGAACATTTTCATACTCTAATGGGAAAAATTAACTGTTCAGAAGCCTCCCTATTCATTCTGAATAAGGGCTGGCAGAGAAATATGGTTATAGCCACGAAGGCCCAGGTATGGCCTGGAGTCAGAATCACACATTGAACATCTATGGATACATTCAGCTTTTCCATAGAAATGAAAATTTTCTCATGTTTCTTTGAAATGGGAAAAGATGAGTTGGCAAAGCATGAGTGTGTGTGTGTGTGTGTGTGTGTGTGTGTGTGTGTGTGTGTGTGTGTGTGTGTGTGTGTAAGTATTGTGTGATCATGTCCCTGCTGACATTTGGGTCACAAAGCACCTTCTCCTCTTCTCCATAGTCAATCTGACCTCCTGGATGAAAATAAAGCCCTGAATCAATATTATATGCCTTCCTAGCTGAGCCCCACTGGTACAAAATGTTAAAGCCTCTTTTAATGGGTAGAGAAGAGTGGGGGGCTGATATGATAGCAGATTTGGCCCAGGAAACAGCCTTCTGATTCCTAACAGAAGGGCGTAGTGGTTGGCAAGCTCATGAGTCAACAGAGCCAAATATTAACAGTATAATGATTGAAATTTCTTTTGAGAGCCAAAAACCAACTTCTGCGCATGGGCCATGAAATTTGAATCGCACTGTACGTGCACGTCCACATGTGGTATTTTTGTGGTATTTTATAGAAGAGCCACACTCAAGGGGCCAAAGAGCCACACGTGGCTCGTGAGCCACAGTTTGCTGACCACTGCTTCAGGCTATTCCTCCTTTGGATGAATGCTGTTACAAATGAGCCATGAAACACCACATAGAACCTCTCTTTTTGCCCTTTATGTGAAGCCTCCTGAGTCAGAATGAATAGCTCTCAGCTGAAATTGCCAATGGATAAAAGCTCTTTTTATAAATGGGTCTTCGATAAAAGTTTTGGAATTCTTAGAATTATAACCCTTCAGCCAAATCCCATTATGTCCTATGCCTGCCTTTGAAATATAGGAAACTACAGAGGTAAAGCCATTCTAGAGAGAAGAGAGGGCAAGTTTGCTCTGGAGAGAAAAATGACTTAGTGTTCTATCTTTGCAAAAAAAAAAAGTTTAGTTTTTTAACAGGCATCAATGAAATGAAAGTAACTTTTAGAGAGAAAGTTCAGACGCTGCTGTGCCTGAGAACTCGGCTATGAAGGAAGCCTCGCCATGCAGCGGGTGTGGAATTCCCTGTTGTCATGCTCCATAATAGCTTAGGCCACACTCTGAGTTATAAGACTAGGCAGTCAGCAATTAGACAGTGTTAAGAGTTGTCTGTCTCTCACTGTTCCTCTTAAAGCAACCTTCATAATATTTTCGATTGTGGCTACAGGCAGTTTACTGTCCATTTCTTCTCTTATTTACCATTCTCTTAAGCAGTTTCTTATGTTATATCGACAGAGTTTAATAGACATTAATAGGGTAATTGCCACATTACTGCAAGGAAATTCACTACCAGTGTCAGAGGCCAGAAGAAGAAAATGGGGGCATGGAAAGGTTAAATGAATTGCCCAAATTCACATATACTAGTAACCAGACCAGAAGGGTAAACACTCTTCTTATATGATTCCTGGTCTGTAGCGAACCCTGGAAATGAGTGGCCACCTTAATTTAAATTTTTATCTTAAGTGATTTTTTTTGTTATCTAGTTTTGATCCATTTTTCAGATAAGTAAGGGGTTTTTGGAGACTTGTATATGGTGTTCAGAACAGGTGTGTTCCCAGCCATCACACTCAGAACAAGGTACATTTTAGAAATTACTGCTGGAGAGTACAAGGATTACAGAAAAAAATAATGCCAAGACACGCCCTCCATAGTAATCTTTTATCCTTTACTGCATGGCCAAAAATGCATACATATCTCAAACCTAGTATCACAAGAAAAATGCACACAGGAAACATTTATGCACACCCTTGAAAATTATGCACACACACACACTTTCTTTTATCCTAGTCACTGTTGTCTTGACTTTAGTTACATTGAGTTAAAAGCTACAGGGACGATTCTGATATTAAGTCAAAACATAACACTAGAACTCTTAGTTCCCAGCCCTAATAATTTGTAATATTTTCAATTAAAACAATCCAAAGAAAATTCATTCTCCAGATTTTTTTCTCAGCCCTCTTTTCTTCCTTGAAATTGGAGGTGGCTAGTAAATAACAGTTTTATAAGAGCTATAAATATTACTAGTAAACAAAATCTTTTAAGGAATAGTAAGCTAAGCATTCTCATGATGTTTTGCCTTTTCTTCACTTAACACCTATTTTTAACTTATGTGAAAGAATGAACAAGGAATTATAATAGTTAGAAGATAAAAATCTTGCCGAGACCGGTTTGGCTCAGTGGATAGAGCGTCGGACTGTGGACTGAAGGGTCCTGGGTTCGATTCCGGCAAGGGCATGTACCTTGGCTGCGGGCACATTCCCAGTAGGGGGCGTGCAAGAGGCAGCTGATCGATGTTTCTCTCTCATCCATGTTTCTGACTTTCTATCCCTCTCCCTTCGACTCTGTAAAAAATCAATAAAATATATTTAAAAAAAAAAAAGAAGATAAAAATCTTCATGTAACCAATGTTGGTACCATCTTATGATCCTTTAACTCCCTAACTCTCCTGACTTACTGATTCTTAAAATACCTCCTCTAAAAACAAAATGGACTTAAAATAAAATTTGGAATTAAATCTATTCAAGTAAGAAAAAAATTAAAGTTAAAAAATGAGTTTGTTATTATTTATCCAAAAATAATCTCATGAATTCAGCACATGAGCCTGGGAGAGAATAGTGGCTAAATTAATCTAAGCTAGCCTGTGGACATGGGCTTTAAATTTTATACCTAACAATGAGTACTGGCTAACCAGTAGGCAGAAGTAGAAGTAGAATAGAAAGAGAAGGAGTATTCCAAAAGGAGGAAATAACATGTCTGATGAGTAGGAGGTGAGAGAAAGAGGAACACAAGGATGAAAGGTAGTAGTGTTGCGCATACAGAATACTGACTGTGAGCAGATGGGTGTAGACAAAGATAGGAAGCAAGATTGGAAAGACAGCTGGAAACAAGAGCAAGAATAGATTTAAAGTCATTTTTTGAAAACTTGTTCTAGTATTTTGTCATTTATTCAATGCCAACATTCTAAATATATAGCATTAGGTTTCCAAAATTAGTTATTAGTCATGCTCAGCTTAGATTGAAGCTTTTCAGTCTTTGCTTTGGGTAACTCAGACACTTTAGTGTTCTTGGTCTAGTAACTGGGTGAGAGATTCTTCTGATTTTTTCACTACAGTGGTTAACATATGTCCTTTTCTTAGCTATTCTTGTTATTTTTTTTTTGTTATATAAGTCAACAATATCCTTGTTAATTGTCCATCTATCTTAGCACTAGGAACATGAGCTATTATTATCATCATGAATCCCTGTATCAGAGGTGACTTCGTGCATATACAGTGGAAGAGGGCACTATGTTTAGAAGGCCCAGTGCTCATGTTCAGTGCTCTACCATTGCCATCCTAAATTTTTAGTAATTTTAAACAAGAGGTCTGCATTTTTATTTTGCACTGGGTCCTGCAAATTATGCAGCCAATACTGCCCTGTGTTTCAAAGCCTGTAAGATGTTGCTAGTCATTTTTGTTTGTTTGTTTTTTCTTTTACCTTACACCTATCATGGTTTTGATAATTATGGGATTTACCTGGACTCTGATGCTCCAGCCTATGATCTCCATTGACTCCAGGGGGTCCAAGTCAATATTCCTGATAGCCCACACTGCCTTATATAAGACAACTACCACTGAGATTCTTAGCCATGTGGATGCCTCCTCACTTTCATATTTTCTTTTTGTTTTTAATGGAATTTATTGGAGTGACATTGATTAATAAAATTATGCAGGTTTCAGGCACACAATTCTACAGGACATCATCTGTATGTTCTATTGTGTCCTCACCACCCCAAGTCACTTCAATGAAGTGAGTGTGCTCTGAGCCTTCCAAGAAAACAGTTATCAGGTCTAATACAGTGAATCCATGCTTGCATGCTGCAGCTCTCAAACCATTTCAAATCCAGCCTTAAATTCACTCCCCATCCCTAGTCGAGAAGCCTCAGGATCTATTTTCTAGGCATATAGCAGTGCTATTTGCAACATATTAGCCAAATCTTTTAGATGTTTTATTGAATAACCCCCTCCTTCCCATAACACAAATAGTACTTCCCCAGTGGACTTAATGCTGATACTTATCTTTCGTTATTGTTCTGAAGACAGCAAGGGCAGCAGGCACAGACATTATCATGTGAGGCGATCACCTCAGGGTCAGCCTATTTGTGACCTCCAGAGAGGGGATGATCTCTCCCAGTAAGTGGGGCATGCACATCATTCAAAGGACTCCTAAATATAGTATTAATCCAGATATTTGCCTCTAAGGTTTTGGGTTTTTTATGAGTGCCCTAAACAAGTGTAGGAAGCTTACTGGACTTTGTTTGTTTATTGGTTGATTGGTTGGTTGGTTAGGGTTTTTTTGTGGTAAATTTACTACTCTCTTAATCAAATCCTAGTCATGATTTTAAGAAATCTCTCCTCCAAAAATAGGGATTTGGGTCTCTTTAAATGCAGCCATACATTTTGTGCTTTTACACCATGCTTTAGGCAGCTGGATAACTTAAATTTATTATTTTCTTCCTTCAGAGCTTTGAGGGAAGTTAAGAAAAACTAACCCCTCCCTCCAAAGTTTTTGTAATCATCATTTTCACCATATCTCTGAAATATATAAAACAGGGCATTACCTTTTATATGTACCTCATCTCACTACAGGTGGTGTTATAACATGCCAGGCCTTATCAGCACCCTAGTCATCAATGACACTGATGCCTTTATTCTATGCAGCCAGCAAAAGATCCAATTCCAGAAATCACATTCTAAGACTCTATTTTGTTAAGACTACTTTCATTATCAACTGTTTTTATTTTATCATTTTGAAGCAGACTCTGAGTGGGCAAAAAGTTATAAAGTTCTAGTAGTTTATTTGTAAAAGTGATACCAGGGAACACTATAGGGGAGTAAAGAAGTGATTCAGAGAAAGGAGAGAAGCTCATCAAAGATGTTAACTTGGGCAGCAAGCTTAATCTAAGAGAGAAACTATAGGACATGTGACTCAGAGTCACCCCACCTATAGGTTGAGCAAGCAGGTATATTAATTTACTCTCTCAGTGTCCACAAGACATGGATTGAGTGTGAGTGGGGCTACCAGGTTGCCATAATTTCCCTGACACTTGTTTCTTGTTCACTTTCTTCCCTACCAGCATGTGTGCGCTCGCGCGCGTACACACACACACACACACACACACACACACACACACACACACACACAGAACCAAAGGCCAAGAAAGCCCTCAGGCAGAGAGCAGTATGTTCTCACAGTTGGAAATGGGACCCAGCAGATAATAAAAAAATGGTAGCTTCCAGGAGTATATGGGGAAGGCACTGAACATTTTTACTTCAGTTTCCTTTTACCTATAAGATAAAGCTTTAAGAGTTTATATTCAAAGTCCTTTAAACCAGATCTCCCCACTACTCTTAATTTCTTAATTATATATCCAGAGTTCTTGCCACATAGCTTTCTTTTCTTGCCTGGTGCTTCTCCATTTCTGGTCCTTCCTATTATTTCATCCACCTGCAGTAAACTTATGTTCTTCCCATGGCATATGTTTCAGTGTTCTCTGCTATTTAAATATATTCCATATCCCTAATTCTCCGTCTCCAAATTCAGAGCTCAGTTCAAGAAGCAGTTATGGAGAACTTCCCATGGGATAAATGTCTTGCTGTGTGCAAGTATGATGTAAATATAGGGCCACTAATAAGGATGGGAAAAGTTATAAATGGAAAAGTATTAAAGCAATCCATCCCATTTGACATATTAAAAGGCGGGTAGTAGTTTATAAGATAGAAAGAGTGAGAAAAGATATACCAGTGATATGGAACAAAATAACTAAGCGCATAGCTTCCTGAATAGACCAAGATTTCAGTGAGTCTAAGTTGTAGAGCAAGAGGGAGAGAATGATAGGGGAGTCGGCTACACATGTCATGGGGCCTACATTTTGCACTAAAATGGAATATTGGCTTTATTATATAACAAAAAAGAAATATTTTAATTAAATAAGTAATAATCATATCCATACCTTAGAAATTATTGAGGATGAATGAAGAGTAGGCAAAAAAGTTAATATAATACCTCTTAATATAAAAATGGGGTAAAAAACAAAAGACTACTATTAGAGATGATTTATGAAAAACCACTTTAGGGAGGAATATATAAATACCAGGTGGGAAGTTACCTAATTCTGGACACTGCTGTATCCTTAGCATGTATAATAATTTCAGGTGCACAGCAGTTGAATGAATGAATGAAATGGTCAATTTCTCCTCTAAGTTTTCAGAGTAGCTATTATGCCACCTATTGATACTGCATTGTATTATAATAATTTCCTAAATTCTATGTCCCTTACTATAGTGTTGACATCATATTGGCAAACATAAAAAGAGAAATCACATTTATTCAGCACATTGGGTAAATAAACTAGACAGGATTAGGAACCTCTTGCAGGGCTTGATGGTAATGTCATTACATATTTTGCTTTATAATATAAATACACACAGAATTAGGAAAAATATAAATATTGAATTTGTGTGAAATTTTCAAATAAAATATTTTTTAAAATTAGGTTTATGATAATATCAGTATATGCCTATCTCTCTGTCTTCAAAGCAGAAGATGGGGAACTCCGTAGTAGTGAAGAAAAAAGCAGGAAATCATCCTGGTAATCGCAACAATGTTCCACACAAGGAATGGTAGTAAGTGGACAAAGCAAAGGGCTCAGACATGTAAGGACCAGACTTTGTCTCCTAAAAGTATTGCTTCTTACTAATTATTATATTTTTCATTTAAATACGTAACTAATTTTTAGTCTAGAATTTCTCTTTCAATATAGAATTACCTTATTATAGAAATAATAAGAAAAGATATGCATATATTCTTTGATATCATGAGACTCTCTTCATATAGGATTTTGTAATTAGGGAGAGTTTACCTTGAAGCTACTATGAACTTTGAGAGAATAATTGAATTGAAAAGCACAAAATGCTCTAGCTGTGGAAAATTAGTTGATTGGGATTTTATCATGTCTTGTTTTAACTTGTCAAATTGATTACAAACATTTATTTTTTAAATATAAAAATTTCAAATATTTTAATATGTATGTAAAAATATATATAAATTAATTCATGTGTAATTTCATTTGTCCAACAAATATTTGTTGGCTGTGCCTATGTGTTTGACACTGACTTGGTCCAAGAGATAAAACAATAAATAAGACACTAAAGATCTTTACCTCATGAAATGTGTGTGTATGTGTGACTCTTTGATGTTTATCTAGATCATAGTGATCCAAAATATCACACTGCTATGTTCACTTAGAACTAAACATTCAAATGAAATCACAAAGGTATATTATTTACCCATCTCAATTGTACTATTTTTCAAAGAAAAAATAACCTGAAAATACTGAAACCACATAGTGATAATTATGCTCCATCAGCAAGTGATTTGTGGCGGGGGGGGAAGGTAAATGAACAAAATAGACAAAGAAAATAAGCAAGCTGAGAGATGAATGAGATGATATTAAAATTTCTGGCAGAGAGCATAGGTCATACTAAACACAAAGGGGAGATTCACTTTTGTACATAAAAATGTGGCATCTCCATTCATAGGAATTACTCCCTGCATTTGCTATATGACAAAGCTATTAATGTCTATTAAAATAAAAATTAAATTCTCAAGCTGGAAGAAGCTTATAGAATTAATTATAATTATATGTGAAGGGGAAAGAAGAGGTGTTTGTTTCCATGGGGCTGCAAATGTATTAGGAAATGAATAGAATGAAAGAAACATCTCCATTTGGGGTTTGTAAAAGACTGGCCAGCAGGAATTATTCAGAGAGTTTAGAGATGGAGTACATTTAGTTTTTACATAAAAAATAAATTTCCTCAGGTAATTTCATGTAAATTTAAAATATAACTGCATGTTTTTCTATACCTTCCCACAATTCTTTGGGTGTCTCCAACAGGACACCCTCCTTACAGGGATTTGTGAGCGGTGTGTGGAAATTTCTTCTGATAGAATGATCCCAGAGGACCATGCTTCACAATGAAATGAAAATGAACCCGCTAAGTGGCTTTCAATCAAACAAGAAAAATGAAGCAGAAATGCATGACACAAAGTATTATAGATAGCACTCAGAGATTTCTGAAACGAACTAAAAAATCATCAAGGGCAATATCTGAATGCTCATTATGAATATTTGTTTCCTCTATCTATATCCACACGTTCACAGGATGTGCCCTCACTCTTCTTGTTTATTTGTTTGCCAAAAAGACCAACTAATCATAAACAATGGAGGGTATGGCAGTTTAAAAGCAATAAAGAAAAAGAAATCATGAAAAGAGGAACTGAAATCAAAAGATGAATGTTTATAATATAGTACAGGGCAGGGGGTAATCCAGCAGACTCGATCAGACACAGGGCTATGAGAATGACTTTATTAAAGTATTCAAAAAGTCTTTGGGGCTTTAGACACAAAGAAGTCACCAGAAGACTCAGTGTGTTAAATGTCAATATTCTAGAACAGATTCTCACACCACTAGGCTGTGGCTTATTAAAAACACAGACATGGTCATGCTATTTTGCTAAAAGGTGTAGAAAATTCTTATGTGACACACACAAGATGAAAACAGAACTACTGTGATGTTCAAATCCGACCATGTACAATGGTAATCTCTGGCTCCAGATAATGCTAATTCTGCAAGTACTTTTAAAGATGAATTTAATTTTCAAACTTAATAAAGTACACAAAACCTTAGTAACATGTAAGAATGTTCAAGCCTCTTCATAGTGCAGACTTCAAGTATGAGCAAAAACTACTCAAGGTTTTAGGAAGGTCTCCAAACCTTAGAACAAACACCCCATGATATCTTTAATGTCATTACAAAGCAAAGGAGTCTAAGTTTATAAGTTCTATCTGAAACATCCTAACACAGTGAAGTGTGTGCTGATTGATTTATCCCTTCTGGAAGAATGAAAGGTTGCGTTGGACCCAGGGAGATTTTTAACCTGTGATCCTAGAAAACCTTCCAGAGCTTCAAACTTGAAGTTTGATGTGTAACCTACTGGTTTAAAGGGACCTAAATATTAGTACTGTAGAGTTTGACATAGTGGGTGGGTACATCAGACATCAGAGAGAGCAATGTAGTCAGCAAGACACCTATATTCCCTGTTCTAATCATAAAAAAAGATGATCTTTCCAAGAGCTACCACAAGGAGAATTTTGATATGCACTGAGTGAGAGCAAGTTTCTGGAATTTTTCTTCATGGATCTTCTGCCTTGGTTTAAAAGAGTCTCAATTATTTTTAAGAATGCAATGCCTTCTTTTATTAGGGAAATATTTGAGATGGATGTCATGCTCAAATTTTATAATGTTATTGCCAAATATACAGCATTCTTCAGTTCAAAGTACAGTGATCTTTTCTATCTTGATTTAATTAATATTCCTTACTATCATACTAGTAGTTCATTATTGCATGAATTCAGGCAGATAAATTATATTTCCTGAAATACAACTCAGCATACTAGATGATGCTTGGTGAACTGCTATAGCTTTGGTTCTTATTAAGGGGCATTTACAAAGGATATTCCCACACAGCACCACTGTACACTACCTGTTCCAACAAGAAGCCAAACTCCCCCACAATAGAATAAAATTCCTTCCTTTTTTCCCTTTCCTGGCTCTTGTTTTTGAGCCAAGCCTTCCTGGATATAGTATTTTTCACACTTTATGCTGGTACATTATTTTCTTTTATGGAAAGGAAAAGTGGGAGAAAGAAACATTTTCAGATGGCAAAATACAGCATCAACGTAATAAAACAAACCTTAGTATAACTGATGTATTTTTCTATCAGAAGCAGTACCAATTTTTGTTATTATATACTAATTAAATTCTATTTTTCAGTCAAATCACTATTATCTATTGAAATTGCCAAGCAGACAGCCAAAAACAACAAAAAAACAAACACAAAAAAAGCTTTAATCACCTTATCTTATCTTTGTTTTATATCTACTTTATTCCCTTGTTATTTCATGTTTTAAAATATTAGCTTTTGCATCATTATTAATACCAGAAATTTTTAAAAATTGCTAACATTTAACAAGTATAATCTTCTTTCATTTCTCCAACACTTCCTACAAAAGAAATTGAATGAGCTTCAAATAAGACCTATCATACATACATCTACAGTTAACCCATCTATATTATATATCGAAAGAACATTTTGATAGAAATTGCCATTTTGCAACTTAGTCGATTTAATTGCCAAAGGACAAGTCTTACCACTAAAAATGTATACTGAAATTCTTCTTCCTACGCCTGCCATTGCATATCATTTACTTAGAGTAGTCAGGTAAAATACAGGGTACACAGTTAAATCTAAATTTTATATAAAGAAACAAGAACTTTATATATAATATAATTTATATATAATTATATATAATATATATACACACACACACTGATATATATATATATATATATATATATATATATATATCTTTATGTACACTAAACGTTTTTTAGTATTTGTTATCTCAAATTCAAATTTAACTGAATGTCCTGCATTTTCATTTGCTAAAACTGACAACCCTCACTGCACTCAAATACATAGTGGAAGAATTTAAGTAACCTGAAATGTGAGTTATTTTTGATAGTACAAGATTATTTTTGTGGGGTTTTCATTTATAATTTGAATAGATTGTTGCTTGAGATTTTAATTATACAAATTGATTTGATACTAATCTTAACTACCACCCATGTACAGGTGTTTGTTCTATAAAGGATTAGTATTTTGATCCTATATTCATGCCTGTTGGCCCTATGATAAAATCCAAGTTTGCATTCTTACAGTACCAGGCTATGTCGTAGAAAATGTTTTAGGAATTTATGAATACAAAGAATCTGGCCTTCTCAGAAAATTTTTTTGGCTCTTTCATCACTAACAAAGTAAGATTTTTTTGAGAAAAGTTGCATCCCGCTGCCCAAATGAATGAATAGACCCAAACCCAAGAGCCAAGCTGAAAATGGGAACTAGAAGCCTATTCCTACAGTCTGAGGTTTACATTTACTCTGAGAAAGAAGAAAGCTACCAAGAAGGGCTTCTGGTCACTCACAGCTTTAAAAAAAAAAAAAAAAAAAAAAAAAAAAAAGCCTAGCAGTTTTTTTCTGGGAGGGGCTTCTCATGCAAATTGCAATTCAAGAAGAAACCTGCACTAAATTGCTTGCATTGTGTTCCTACTGAGACAAGCTTATAAAAACCGTTCCTGGGATTGTATTTCAACCAGTAGGACTGCGATTTTCCCTGCCCAATTGAAGCTGTGTGGCTACATCCTCCTGCAGCACCTCATTGACCAATCAGAGCAGGTATTCTGACCAATCAGGGCAGTGCCTTTGGACCACTCAAACTTCATGGATGTGGAGTCCTTATTTGCATAAGGAAGGCCCAATCAGAAATGGGGTCGGGACAACTGTCTATCTAACTAAACTGCCCTCTGGCTCAGAGAGCACACTTTCCCTTTACACCAAAGACTAAGGATGCATTTCCACAGGTGGAACTGAAACACTAAAGACATCTCACTGGACCAGAGCGTAGCAGAGCAAGGGGAATGAAACAGGGCAAAACAGACCAGCCAGATCAAGTGCTGTTTAGTCAGAGAGAGGCTTTGCCCGAAGGCTACCTTGCCCCATAGCCACCTTATAGCCTTGATGTTCCACAGTCATACTGTCCTCACCATTGAGAGCTGTTCCACAATCATGCTATTCTCACAGCTGTGCTATGTCACAATTCAGCTGTTTGAACTGAATAAAGTTTCCTTTTTCACTGCACCCCAAATGAGGGATTACTGTTGGGGTTGAATTGGTGCCAATAACCGAATAAGTTGACAATTTTATTCTTTCTGATTGTTGGCTTTAGTCTCTTCCTTACAGACTCTTCTTAACAACTTAGTCTATGTGATAAAACAGTGCATCCTAAAATCTAACTTCCAATGTACATGTGCATTCACAAACAAAGCCTTCATTTCAGTTCCAATTCCCTAAGAATAAAAAATATAATTGTCCCAACATGGAAGATGAACATCTGTGTGCTAATAAGCTATGATCAGGTGTGTTGTTATTGACTATATGCCTGACTGATGGTGAATGAAGTTTACGTGAAGAGTAGCATCTGCAGTAAAATCCAGCCATTAGTGTGTGGCTGGAAAGGTGACCCAATAGGTACCCATTACAAGTAGTAGAGAAGAGAAGTTTATAAGTAAAGGGAAATTCAAGATAAATTCTAGGGCATAAGATGAGGTTAGGTGTGGGTAGAAATAAAACATAAAGACAAGATTGATGAAGCTTACTGAACATCTGGGAATAAGGGTACAGCAAGTACAGGTGAAGACAAAATCAAGGAAACTCTGACTTATGTCAGAAATCTTAAAGACACTGGATATTTCCATATTGTCAAAGGGGATATATTAAACACCTGTTTCCAGTATTTTAATATCAAACTGAAATTTTAATTTAACTAACATGTTTTATAATTTTCTGCAAAAAAAAAATCACCAAATATGTAAAAAACTGGAGGCCTGGTACACAAATTCATGAATTGGTCATGTCCACTGGCCTGCCCTAATAGGTGTCTTTCAGGGAGGGCCAGTTGGGGTGGGGAGGCCAATTAGGGGTAGGGCAAGCTGGGACAAGGGACTATTGGTGATTTTCTGGCCAGCCCCACCCCTGATCAGGGTGGGGGGGGGCTCACTGAAGGTTGTGGCAGGTGGGGCAAGAGGCCACAGGTGTTTTGGTTGTTCAGCTGTTCAGTCTATACACATACTACCTTTTTATTATATAGGATAATTAATACGGGAAAGACACTATGCTAAGTGTTCTGAAGTTGTTGCTTCATTTTTAAAGGGATTGTGTAGTGTATAGATTAGTATTTTTACATTCAATATTGGTTGGGAAAGTTTTGTTTGTTCCATACAACATTGTCCTCAAGTTTCCTTTAATAATTTTTTAGAAGAAAAACTAGCTATTACCTCATTAGTTTGTTTAGAAGTAGAATATGATATTTTTGTTTCATTAAACTTTTGTGGAGATTTTGGTACTTTTAGATCCAGCACTCATGAGAAATTACCATTTAAAACCATAAAAAGTCTGCTGTCTCCAATGTTCCACTAATTCTTAGTGGAACTTTCAATAATAATAGCCAAAGGCAACAATAACAGTTAAAGGAAAGAGAGTGGATTGAAATTTTTAAGGTGAGACTAACTACTCTTGAAATAAAATTTAAGTTTGTGGAGGCAAACCAAATGTATTTAATGATAGCCAAGTGTTGTTATAAGGACTTAATGCCTCAAAAACTTAAGTATTTACTTCAGTATTAACTCACAAAAACCTTACAGTAATGCTTTGATGTAGATGCAATTATCATTTTACTAGTAATCTATTAGATGGAGAAAATGAGGCACCAAGAATTCAGGAGATTTTCCAAGGACACACAACCTGCAAGTGGTAAAGCCAAGGTTTAATTCCCAGCAGTCTAGCTGCAATCCATACTCCTTATCAGTACTGTATGCTCTATTATAACTAAGGTATTAGCACATTGAATAAATCATAAACAGAGTATTTTTTAAAAGCAGGAGCTAAGTATTAAAATGGAGATATAACCTGGCCATGGTGGCTCAGTAGGCTTAGTGTCAACCTATGGTCCAGAAGTCATGGTTTGATTCCCTGTCAGGGCACATGCACAAGTTGTGGGCTGGATCCCCAGTGAGGGGAGTGCAGGAGGCAGACAATCAGTGATTCTCTCTTGTCATTCATGTTTCTATCTCTCTATCCCCCTCCCTTCCTCTCAGAAATTAAAATATTAAAATAATTAATAATAATAACAGTAATAACAATAATGTCTAATAAAAGAGAAACATGCGAATTAACCATTACTGTGCTATATCCACAAGCCACACACAACAACCAATCAGGAGGAAGTATGCAAATTTACTCAACAAGCCACAGAGCTGAAGCTAGTAGGATGCTTGGGTTACCCCCGGCAATGGAGAAAGCCAAGCTTCCCACATGCCCTGGCTGGCCCTGGCCTCTGCTCAAGGCTACAAAGTTTCAATTATAGAAGATAAATAAATCCTAGATACTTGCTTCCAGCTGGCCCTGGTCTCTGCTCAAGGAGACACTGAAAAAAAGAAAAAAAAAGGAGGGGCTGGGACCTTGGGTCACTGGGTGGTGGGTGATCAGGCCAAGATGAGATGGCAGGGCCATTGGGGGTAAGCAGACCAGCAGGGGGGCTAGTTGGGGGTGAGCAGGCCATCAGTGTGTGTCAGTTGGAGGTGATCAGGACAGCATGGGGGGGCAGTTTGGAGTGAGTAGGCCAGTGGGGAGGGAAGGGGCAAGCAGGCCAGCAGAGAGGACAACTGAGAGTAAGCAGGCTGGCACAAGGAGCAGTTGGGGGTGATCAGGCTGGTGGGAGTGTACTTGAGGGCTAGCAGCCTGGCAGTGTGGGGGCAGTTGAGGGTGAGCAGGCTGGCAGTCAGAGTGGTTAGGGGCAATCAGACAGGCAAGCAGGCAGGTGAGCAGCTGGAGCCAGCAGTCCCAGATTGTGAGAGGGATATCTAACTGCCGATTTAGGCCGGATCCCTGTAAATTGGCAGTAGGACATCCTATGAGGGGTCCCAAATTGGAGAGGGTACATGCTGGGCTGAGGAACACCCCCCCATGCACAAATTTTGTGCACTGGGCCACTAGTAATAATAATAATATGTAGGTACATGTTCCAAAATAGACATTGGGCTCATTTGTTTTAAATGTCTGATGTATCTATGTTTATGGCACACTTCCCCTTTGTGTTCTTTTACATTTAGATAAATATTTCATAATATTAAACAAAGCACAGCACACAAATAAATCTGTAAACATAAAATAATTCTGACTGAATATATTCAAAATTTATTTTTAAGGAGCCATACAATGAGAAGAGGAGAGATAATTTTAATAATGCTTATAATAATTTGCTTAAAAGAAAAATCAGAGAAATATCCTATATGATAAAAGGCTAATATGGAAATTGTCCCCTTGACTGGCAGTTCAACCAGTTCAACTGGGAATTTGACCAGGGGGCAGGGCCAGCTGGCCAACTGCCCTCAGCTCCTCCCCCCATATAATCCTGCCCCTGTTCATCCCCCCACCCCCATCAATTGTCTGCAACCCCTTCCTCTCTCCACCCCGCTGTGGCCCAGCCTGATTGCCCCAATCAAGGTGAGACTCTAGTTATATTATAGCAAGCTAATAGCACTCTTATAAACGCTGTTTTCCCAATTTTATGTCTCCTTAATTAAGAGCTTGCGATATTTATGCTAATGAAAGTATCTGATATATAACTGGGAGATTCTTTTTATCGTGAAAAATTGTACAATCTGACATTGTTTCAAGAAATAATCACATTAGGATCCAAGGTGGTTGCTGACAGGATGACAGGCTGCAAGATAGTAAGTGAGAGAACAAAAGGAGAGTGCATGGACGTACGGGGAGCGTTTGTATTTGTGAGTGAGAGACAGCTATATTCCAAGGGACTTCTGGGGACTGCCAGACCAGGCTCCCCTGGCTGGCCAGCTTCTACTGCTGCTGAAATCTCTCCTGGAGCAGCAGGCTCTGCCATCTTGAAGGGGAGAGTGGCTATGATCAGAAGTCCATCCTTATCTTCAACTGGGGAGATCTCAGATACTCCCAGGACTCTATAGCCATGACACCCAGGGACCAGCTGCCTCAACTGTGATCCCACAAACACGGGACTCCAGACTTCCCAACTGCAGGTGCCCTAATAGTCTGTCAAGGAGGGAGACAAAGCAACATCAAACACCCACCAGGAACTGGCAAATTAAACACAGCTGGTGAGGCAATCTGTAGACAGAAAGGTCAGATATCACCTGGAGAAAGGTGAGGTCTGAGATCCAGGTTGGAGGGAGAAATGCATGCAGTGGGATCTAGAGGTTCAGAAGAAGACTGTGCCCCACAAAATCTGTGACAGTTGGGGTCAGTGGAGCCTGTGAATGTGGAAGGAGTCCACAGAGCTGGTGGCAGAAGGGAACTTTAGAAATCAACCCATAGCTGGGCTGGGCACAGACAGACAGCCTAAAGTTCTACCAGTATACCAAATGCGCGTGCCAGGGGAAAAAGATGTTCACAGAGACACGCTCAGTGCTGGGGGAAAAGACATGAATCCGGGCACTTACTCCAGCTCTTTATCTTTTAAAATCCTTGCTTTTGACTACTAAACCAAGTACATAGGATCTTCCAATTAAAAACATAGATACTGCAGGAGAAAGTTGTTCTTATGGAACCTGGGAATCAGGGTGAGGAGAGAAGAATAGAAAACCAGCTCTGGGGCAATCCATCTCCCCAACCCAGGATTAAGTGAGGCAGGGAAAACAATCTAAACACTGGGTAAAGAGGCTTTTTAGCACCAGATATTAGTACAGAAACACTGCCACTCAGGGGTTGAATCACAAATTGACTCTTGTGTAATTACAAGTAAAGGCAGGCTGAGAGTACAAAGAGATCCCGCCTGCTTGAAAACAGGGTTGTGGCTTACAACACAGAGGGGTAGTGGATCACAGGGAACTTCAATATTGTCCTGACTGCCTAACAGGAAACAAATGTGCCAAACAGAACAGTAAAGTAAGTGAATGACATTTACTACTGCACATTTTAATTTTTTATCTTTTACTTAAGAAATTAATTTTTATCACTTTATTATTATATTTTTATTTTTAATTATTATTACTACTACTACTAATATTTCACATTTTTTAAAGTTTTATTTTATGTGTTCTTTATTTTATTTCGGGATTAGTATTCTACATTCTATTTTTATTTTTCTCTTAGCATTATTTTACTCTATCTCAATCTTTCCTTTATACCAACACTCTCTTCCTCACTTTTCTCCTTTTTTGTACTGTTTCTCTTACCCTTTGTGCTTAAGTTTTTCCCCTCTCCTTTCTTTTAACCCCGTTAAAAATATATTTTACTAATACTTATATATGTAGTTTCCACCATCCTACTCCAAATCCATACACACTTCTCTTCACTATGCAAATTATTTTCTCTTCTTCTATTTTTTGCTTTGTTTTGTTTTGCATTTCTCTCTCTGTGCCTTGTTGTTGTTGTTGTTTGTTTAATTGTTGATTAGTTTATGTTTGTTTTTCTTTTTTCTTTTTCTTTTTTTTGCTTCTGGTTTTCCTCTCCTCACTTGTTATCTTTTTCTACTAATAGCTTAACTAATTCCAGTCACCAACTCAGGCCTCTCTACTCTCTATTCTCATATTCCAATAGTTAACAAATGCATAGGTAGATAGATTAAGGAAGGAATATATATATATATATATATATATATATATATATATATTCTTTTATATGTATTTTTTTCTTTTTTGTTTCTTTTTCTTCTTATACACTCATTCTCTTTCTACCTCCTCTATACTGAATTGTGGCTATTTCTCCATTTATTCAATTCCTTGACCTTATCTTCTGGAAATAGACTCTGCCTCTTCAGATTCATCTGAGTATTTGTTGTTTGAAATTTTGGATTAGTTGGTTGTTGGGTTTTTTTTTTTTTTGGAGTTTCTCCCCATATGCATATATTTTCCCCCACCTTTTTTTTTATTTTTATTTTCTATCTCACATTTTTTTTCCTTTTCTCAATATCATTTTCAAACAATTTTTTTTGCCCTTAATACTCTTTTCTCTGGTGGTCACCTTTATTTGGGGTTACTAGTATTGTGAATACATTTGTGTTTGGTGCCTTGTGTGCTATGTCTTACTGTGTTGTATTTTTTGGCTTTAAGTCAATGCAGGAGAGAGAGCTACATAACCAGGCACTCAGAGAGGAGCAATCATGGGGAGACAAAAAATAGCCTTCATACAAAAGGAGGCATCACCAGAAAAGGAAGTAAATGATATAGAGGCAAGCAATATGCCAGAGAAAGAATTCAGATAAATGGTCATAAGGTCACTGAAAAGGATGGAAGAGAAATTCAATAATATGTGTAAGAACCAAGATGAAATGAAGAATGACCAAGGAGAAATAAAAATGACATTGCTGCAAGAAAGAACTGAATAGAAGGAATCAACAGTAGACTAGAAGAAGTGGAGGACTGCATCAGTGAGAAGATAAGGTAGAAAAAATACACATGGAGAAAAATAACTTAAAAAACAGAAGAAGAGTCTAAGAGAACTTTCGGACAACTTTCAAGGAAACAAAATCTGCATAATAGGGGTACCAGAAGGAGTGGAAACTGAGCAAGGAATAGAAAACCAGTTTGAAGAAAAAAAATGACAGAAAACTTTATTTCCTGATATAGGAAATAAAAAGCACAGATCCAAGAAGTTCACAGAGTCCCAAACAAGATGAACCTCAAAATAACAACTCCAAGACACATTATAATTAGACTAGTGGCCCAGTGCACAAAATTGGTGAAGAGGAAGGGGTGTCCCTAAACCCAGCTTGAATCCTCTCCAATCATAGATCTCTCGGGGGGATGTCTGACTGCTGGTTAAGGCTCAATCTTGCTTGCCAGGACCATTGGCTCCAAACCACTCACCTGGCTGGCTGCCTTATTGCCCCAACCACTCTGCCTGCCAGTATGATTGCCCCCAACTGCTCCCTTTCCTGCCTGATCATCCCTAACTCTCCCCCAGCACTGGCCTGATCACCCTTAACTGCCCCCACCTACTGGCCTGATTGCTTCCAACTGCCCCCTCTGCCAGCTTGATCACCCCAACTGCTCCACCTGCTGCCCTGCTTGCCCCCAACTTCCACCCCCAACTGGTCTGCTCACCCCCACCTGCCAACCCTGCCTGGCTGGCCTACTCGCCCCCAACTGACCCCTCTGCTGGCTTGCTCACTGCCAACTGCCCTCCTGCTGGCTTGCTCACCCCCACTGTGCCCCCTGCTGGTCTGCTCACACCCAACTGCTTCCCCAACTGGCCTGCTCTCCCCCAACTGCCTCCCTCCCCTGGTGTCCTGTTCAAAAAAAAAAAAAAAACTGAACAGGCTGATAACTACCAAAGAAATTGAAACAGCGATCAAAAATCTTTCAGCAAAAGAAAGCACTGGTCTGGAAGGCTTTATAAGGGAGTTTTATCAAGCATTCAAAGAAGAACTAAAATCTATCCTCCTCAGACTATTCCAAAAAATTCAATGGGAAGGCACACTTCCAAGCTCTTTCTATGAAGCCAGCATTACCCTAATCCCAAAACCATATAAAGACACCACAAAAAAGAGAACTACAGGCCAATATCCTGGATGAACATAGATGCTACAATACTCAACAAAATTCTAGCAAATAGGATTCAGCATTACATTAGGAAGATCATGCACCATGACCAAATGAGATTTATTTTGGGGATGCAAGGATGGTACAATATCTGCAAATCAAAAAATGTGATATAGCACATAAACAAACTGAGAGACAAAAATCATATAATCATATCAATCAATGCAGAAAAGGCATTTGACAAAATCCAATACCCTTTCTTGATAAAAAATTCTCAGCAAAGTGGGAATAGAGGGATCATACCTCCACATATTAAAAGCCCTATATGACAAACCTATAGCAAACATCATACTCAATGGGCAAAAACTAAACTCATTTCCCCTAAGAACAGGTACAAGACAGGTATGCACACTTTTCACCACACCTGTTTGACATAATAGTAGAAGTGCTAGCTATTGCGATCCGACAATAAGATGAAATAAAAGTTACCAAAATTGGAAAAGAAGAAGCAAAAGTGTCCTTATTCACAGATGACATGATTCTATACATAGAAAACCCTAAAGATTCCATAAAAAAACTACTAGATTTAAAAAGGGAATTTGATAATGTAGCAGGATACAAAATTAATACCCAGAAATATATGGCCTTTTTATATACCAATAATGAACTCATAGAAAAAGAAATGAAAAGAACTGCCCCATTTATTATTGCACCAAAAAAAATTAAGATACCTAGGAATAAACATAACCAAGGACATAAATACCCGTACTCAGAAACTAGAGGACATTGAAAGAAGAGATAGAGGAGGAGATAAACATATAGAATAACATACGATGTTCATGGGTTTGTAGCATCAACATCATTAAAATGTCTATACTACTCAAATAAATCTACACCCCTATTAAAATACAAACAGCATTTTTCAAATATCTGGAAAAAAACTCTTCAAAAACTACATTGGAAATTTAAAAAGATCTCGAATAATCACAGCAATCCTGAGAAAGAAGAACAAAGTTTGATGGATCACAATACCAGATATCAAGCTATATTACCAAGCCACGCGTTCTCAGAACCGCCTGGTACTGGCAGAAGAACAGACATTATAGACCAATGAACAGAATAGAGAGCCCAGAAATTGACCCAAGCCATTATGCTCAATTAATATTTGACAAAGGAGGCAAGAGCATACAATGGAGTCAAAACAGTCTCTTTAATAAATGGTGCTGGGAAATTTGGTCACATACATGAAAAAAAATTAAACTAAATCACCAACTTACACCATACACAAACTGAAAATGGCTGAAGGACATGTGTAAGATGGAAAACCATAAAAATCCTACAACACTCCATAGACAGCAAAATAGCAGAAATATATCATAGAAACATATTTACAGACACAGATCTTAGGACCATGATGGCAAACCTAAGACACCTGTGTCACCATTGACATGTGTAGATTCTCTATGACATGTGGCCACATGCGATTGCACATAGAGAAGTGTAGGGCCGCATGCCGATAAGGACATTTCATCCTTGGCTACTGCATGGCCAGGTGCAGTAGCCGAGGATGAAACATTTGCTGTAGTGTAGTGTTGACACTCTGTGCCAGAGGTCTGTAGGCCAAAACAACATAACTCTGGCACAGAGTATCTAGTTCTGGGACTTCTGGTTAGGCCATTAGGAGATCTTTGACCTCACTTCTGGCTGGTGAAGCAGGGAGCAGCCGAATGCCGCAAGGGACAGATCTCTTGGGGCCCTGTGATCCCCATTACCAGCAACCACATAACCACAGAAACCATCATCCAATCTACTGTTCTGGGGTGTCGTGGATTTCTAATTGACCATCATTACTGAGATAAGTGAGGGGGAGGCTGGGAGAGGTGAGGGCCTGTGATATGGGTGCTGTTTTCCCTCATTAAAAATAGTGGCAGCCATCTTAATTTATATAAGGAGTGTTATTTTGCAACATAGTGCAGACTCCATTTCACCATTACTGTTTTGCATCCTTATTAACCCTGTCCGTGCCTAGGCTAGTTAACCCCTAATTGCCTACAGGGCTAACAGGCTATCTATAATTCTATCTTCTGTCACTGCCTCCCTGATGAAGAGCCAAAACAACAACAACAACAACAACAACAAAAAACAAGATTAAATAAAGTAAGTAGTAGTAGCAGTAGCCGATGCTTTCAAGAGACATGGGCCGAGATGTATGTCATTATAGAAAAAAATGGCAGATCATTTTGTGTTCTATGTACTGAAACAGAAGTAAGCAGAATGTAGAATATAAATAGACATTTTGAAACTAATTATTTCCAGCTCTTGAAAAAAAGTAAGGATGAAAGGAAGGAAAACATTTTCAGGCAGCTACACCTTTAAAACAGATAATCTAATTCTATCTTTAAATTTATAAAAGGATCTACAAATTTGACATCTGTAAGTTTGAGCATCGTTCCCTTCATAGCTCAGAATGGAAAAGCACTCAGTGAGGGGAAACTTATTAAAGAAACTCTCCTAAGATGTACACTAGTTCTATTTCATGATATGCAGAAGAAAGATGCAATTATTAAGAGAATACCTGAGTTATCACTCAGTAGAAATATCATAAAAGACCAAATAATGAGACAGAATACAAACGTACAACATCAATTACAGAGAGACGTAAGTAATTGTAAAAAATTTTTAATCTCTCTTGATGAAACTATTGGTGTCACATCACATGCTCAGTTGGCCATTATTGGTCGATATTCTGATGGTCTCACAATGAGAGAAGACTTGATAAAGTTAGTATCACTGGCAACAAATACATCAGAAGTTGAAATATGTAAGGTTGTTATACAAACATTCCCTGACCTAAGCATTGTTATCTCTAAAGTTGTGTCAGTGTCGACACATAGGGCACCAAACATGGTGGGGGAAAAAGTCATATTTGTCAAATTGTTTATGGAAGCTATTGGACATCTGATTGTGTCTTTTCATTGTATTATCCATCAGGAGGTTTATGTGCCAAGGCAGGATACACCAACTTGAATGACTTAATGTCAGTTGTTACAAAAATAGGTAATTTAATAACTGCTCACCCCCTTCACAAGTGAGAATTTTCTGCACTTTTACTGGAGGTTGATTCCACCTACAGTGGACTGCTGATGTACAATAATATAAGATGGCTGAGCCAAGGCAAAGTTCTTGAGCACTTTGTTGAGTGCTTTGAAGAAATTAAGGTATTTCTTGAGGATAAGGATCTGGGAAACTTTGCTCAACTCAATTATGATAAGTGGGTCAACACCCTGATATTTTTTACAGATCTCTCTGTTCATATTAATGCACTGAACTTAAAGTGACAAGGTTTTGGCAAAAGTATTAACATTATGTTTGGATACATAAAAGCTTTTGAAAGCAAACTTAAAATTTTCAAGTGAGATTTAGAAACTAAAACTTATAAGTATTTTCCTCGAGTAACAAATATTTTGAGAAGGTCAGTTCAGCTGTACAAAATGAAATGGAACCCTTGTATATCAAGTACCAGCATGTTTTAGACTCATTACTTGACCAGATCAGTGATAGATTTAATCAATTTAGAAGTCTAGAACCAACCATCAAAATAATTAAGTATCCTGATGTAGTAGTCTACAGTAGTTTAGAATTAAATGGTTTCCAATGGATGCAAATTGATGATTTAGAGATGCAACTTGCAGAATTTCAAGACAGAATCTGGGCTCAGGTGTGTGCTGACTTGAGGTCAAAGCTTGAGAATGTGGAAAGGTACCGCTTGGAGAATCAAGAGAAGTGCCACTATGAACAGGAAATTTGGAGTGCCTGGAACCGATTACCAGACACTTTTAGTACCCTGAAAAACATAGCAATGGCTTTACTCACAATTTTTCTCTCTACATACTTTTATGAGACCTTATTCTCAACATTAAATAATATCAAAACCAACAAAATAAACAGATTGGCAGATGAAGTTAGTAGCACTTGCTTGGACTTGAAGTGTACAAAATACCATCCTTCAGTTGAAGGCTTAGCCAATGAAATTCAGCAACAAAAAAAGTCACTAATAGGTAGGTTAGTTAAAGACTTTCCCCTCCCCCTCACTTATCTTAGTTCATGGCACCCCACACAAGTTAAATATCAAGATCAACAAAAGAAACTGACTGACAGATGAACAAAGAAGCTACTAAGCAGGTAAGTTAAATAATTAGCTTTTGGTTTATTAAATACAGTTATGTATTACAATTATACATTTTTGTTATTTAAACTATAATATCACAAAATTATGTATTTTTTTTCTTGAAGTGACACCACCCGAGTTATGCTTGGTTTTCTGGCGAATTTTGACACACCAAGCTCAACAGGTTGTCCATCACTGTCTTAGGACAATGGAGTCTGAGGAGAAAATAAACAAATGGGACTACATCAAAATAAAAAGCTTCTGCACAGCAAAAGAAACCATCAGCAAAACAAGAAGAAAGCCCACTGCATGGGAGAACATATATTTACTAACAATATATCCGATAACAGTTTAATGTCCAAAATTTATAGAGAACTCATACCACTGAACCAAAGGAACATAAATGCTTCAATCAAAAAATGGGTAACTGATCTAAATAGACACTTTTTGAAAGAAGACATTCAGAAGGCATATGAAAACATGTTCAAAGTCACTAATCTCCAGAGATATGGAAATAAAAACCACAATGCAGTACCATCTCAGACCTGTCAGAATGGCTATCATCAACAAATCAACAAACGACAAGTGCTGGTGAGGATACGGACAAAAAGGAACCTCTTGCACTGCTGGTGAGAATGTAGACTGGTGCAGCCACTGTGGAAAACAGTATGGGGTTTCCTTTAAAAGTTAAAAATGAAACTCCCATTTGACCCAATGATACCACTTCTAGAAATATACCCCAGGAAGCTAGAAATACCAATCAGAAAGGATATATACACCCCTATGTTCAGAGCAGCACTATTTACAATAGATAAGATTTGGAAACATCCTAAATGCCCATCAGCAGATGATTGGATTTAAAAACTGTGGCATATCTACACAATGGAATATTATGCTGCCATAAAAAAGAAGGAATTTTATTATTTGCAGCAGGGATGGAACTAGAGGGCATTATGCTAAGTGAAATGAGCCAGCTAGAGAAAGATACACATCACATGATCTCACTCATATGTGGGATAAAATGATCAACATAATTTGATGAAAAAAATAGATCCAGAGACAAATGGGAGTTGGGGTTTGTTAGAAAGCAACCAAAGGACTTGTATGTATGCATATTAGCATAACCAATGGATACATACACTGGGGCGGTGGGGACTTGCCTGGGATGGGAATGGCTGGGGGACGGGGGCAGAGGATCAATTAAGGAAAAAGAAAACATATGTAAAACTTTAGACAATTAAAAAAATAAAGAAAGAATAATGTTAATAATGGTAAAAAAAAATCCCTGGCAATTAAAAATAACATAAAATAAATTGTTCTTTATTTTGGCAACAGCCTCAAAATCATTAATTATATTTTAAAGTTACTGTAAGTTATAAAATTGTCTTGAAATATGTTTGTTTGTATTGTTACATAATTTTTATAAACTTAGAACTCTCTTCTACTCTCCCCCACCCCAAAGCTTTAATAGAACAGGCAAATATACATCTCAATGACAGATTAAGGCTCTTTGGCAACTAAGCCTAATTAAAATGGCAACATTCCAATGGTTTCTTTACCAGAGAGCAAAGACATCTGTAAGTGATAAAAAAAAAGATACCAAGCATTTTGATGTATTTGTTTCCAGTGTTTAAATGTGGCAACAGAAAACACGGAATGATATTGGCTAAGCTGCAAGCAGTTTTTGAGTTAGATGTTTAAAAAGAGCACAGGAAATCAAAGCAGTTAAATGAATTTTTATTTTATATGGTTATTTTGCCTGCTAATTCTGCCTATTTTCAGGATCACAGATTTTCCCAAAACGTGTCCCAGCATATTATAGTCCCTCATGACAACTTCTTACACAGAAAGAAATTCTGCAGGAATGAAATTGTTTTGACTTTAATTAAATCAGCATTTCCCAAGCTCACTGACCAGGAAATACTTTTCTTTTTTTTCTCCTTTCCAGCATTCACTACATACCCCTTTTGAGTGTCATTTGGAAAGAGCTGCTCTAGCATATTGTTCCATAACATTTTAGCATGTCACTACCAAGTTTCAACTGTCTTAAGTGTTTTGTTTCCTGAAGGTATTTCACAGTGGCAATTAAAAAAAAAAAAAAATATATATATATATATATATATATATATATATGTGAATTTCATTGACTAAACCTTCAATTGAAGGTTGGTATTTTGTACACTTCAAGCCCAAGTAAGTGCTACTAACTTCATCTGTCAATCTGTTGCTTTTGTTGGTTCAATATTTAACTTTGAGAATAAAGTCTCACAAAAGTATGTAGAGGGAAAAATTGTGAGTAAAGCCATTGCTATGTTTTTCAGGGTATAAAAGTGTCTGGTAATGGTTCCAGGCACTCCAAATTTCCTGTTCGTAGTGGCACTCCTCTTGATTCTCCAGGCGGTACCTTTCCACATTTTCAAGCTTTGACGTCAAGTCAACACACACCTGAGCCCAGATGCTGTCTTGAAATTCTGCAAGTTGCATCGCTAAATCATCAATTTGCATCCATTGGAAACCATTTAATTCTAAACTACTGTAGACTACTACAGCAGGATACTTAATTATTTTGATGGTTGGTTCTAGGCTTCTAAATTGATTAAATCTATCACTGACCTGGTCAAGTAATGAGTCTAAAGCATGCTGGTACTTCATATGCAAGGGTTCCATTTCAGTTTGTGCAGCTGTACTGGCCTTCTCAAAACATTTTACTCGAGGAAAATTCTTATAAGTTTTAGTTTCTATCTCTCACTTGAAAATTTTAAGCTTACTTTCAAAAACTTTTATGTATCCAAATATAATGTCAATACTTGTGCCAAAACCTTGTAACTTTAAGTTCAGTGCATTAATATGAATAGAAAGTTCTGTAAAAAATATCAGGGTGTTGACCCACTTATCATCCTTGAGCTGAGAAAAGTTTCCCAGATCCTTATCCTCAAGAAATACCTTAATTTCATCAAAGCACTCCACAAAGCGCTCAAGAACTTTGCCTCAGCTCAGCCATCTTACATTATTGTACATCAGCAGTCCACTGTAGGTAGAATCAACCTCCAGTAAAAGTGTAGAAAATTCTCGCTTGTGAAGGGGGCGAGCAGCTATTAATTTAGCTATTTTTGTAACAACTGACATTAAGACGTTCAAGTTGGTGAATCCTGCCTTGGCACATAAAACCTCCTGATGGCTAATACAATGAAAAGGCACAATCAAATGTTCAATAGCTCCCCTAAGCAATTTGACAAATCCGATGTTTTTTCCCACCATGTTTGGTGCCTCATCTGTCCTCACTGACACAACTTTAGAGATATCAATTGCAGTAGCTGAGGATGAAATGTCCCTCTGGGCATGAGGCCCCATACTTCTCTGTATGTGACTGCATGCGGCTGCGTGTCATCGAAAATGGTTACGCTTGTCATAGGTTCACCATCACAGCACTAAGCCAAACAGGCCAGGGTCCACAGTGGCCATTTTTATCCTATGTAATAATTTATGAATCCAAGTTCCAAGATAGACATACAATGAGAGAGAATATACAAGTTTTCACACCACTGAGAGGAAAAGCATTTATAAAAAAGCTGCTGGCATGTACTATCTTGACCTGTGTAAATGCCCTGCTACTACATCTCCAACTAATGTATAGACTGAAAACGTTTTAGGGCTCCAGAATGCACTAATTTTAGATTTATTTTGTTACTATCTCAATACCTAACCTATGATTCATTTCATAACTCTCTTAATATCTAGAATATTGAAACCTACCAAATGAATATTTACTAAATCAAAATAAACAACTAAAATGTCCTCATTCTATTTAATATACTGGGAAAAAAATTAGCCCTGATTTATTTTTTTAATATTTTTAAAGTGTGCTTATGATAAGATTTAGTAACTGATGAACTAAGAATGAATTCAAGTATATAAAAGATAAGCTGTACACATAAGTCCAGCATTTTTTTAAATTCTTAATTTGATTTATATCATATATCGATGAAAGAATATCTAAAATGAAAGAAAAGTTATATAAAAGTTTATTTGAGCTAAGTTTTTAAGGACATGCCCAAAAGCAAGATCTCAATGGATTGAGAAAATGCTCTGAAGAATGGCAGTTTTTCGTTTTCTTTTATGCACTTAGAATCAAAGAGGGAAAATAAGTAAGGTACATGAAATTCACCAGTGGTAGATTAAGGAGGTTGGAGAAAGCAAAGGGGAGAAATCTGTGGTATTAGATAAAAAACAAAATGGAGAAACATGCTTCTTTTACTCTGGTAGGTACAGGAGAGTTAATAATTAACATTTACAGCACATAGAGATGGTATGTTGGGAACAATATAAAAATGTGGGATCCTGTAGTCTCTTGCTCTAGTGATCTTGTGCTCTGGTGCCTGCAGTTGGGCCCCAAGGAGTCTAGAAAAGAAAATTGCTTTGACATTTCAAAGGTATTATCCTAGATGCATAAGAACAATGGACAGGGTTCACTTCTGGTAGATTGAATGACCTTTGCTAGTGAAGCTATAGACCTAGGACATGACTATCTGCTCTGACCTGCCCAGTTAGGAATTTGTGATAAGACAGACCATCCTATGCTATTACTTCCAGCCACTGAGCTTGCTACGCCTGTCATGTGGCCCCCTGAGCATGTCGGATTTATTACATAGCCTATTTTTCCTCTCACACATAGGATTGGGAAAGCCAAAAGTACTTTTTCTGGTGCTTTTATTTAACTTTATATTTAATTTTATGAAAAATGAGACAAGTTTTCCAAATTACTATATTAACTGTATACATATGTTTTCTTCTCATTTTATCATTTTAAAACCCCAAGGATTTTAAACCCATGAGAGAAAGATATGGAGACACTGCTGGGGGCCTGACTCCTTAGGAGCAAATATTTTAGATGAGCAAACTTGACTTAGCAGAAACATTTCAAAGCAAAAGTTTGTTTTTTCTCAGGTTATATTTTTACCTGCCATGTGACACAAGATGAACAGGTAGAAGGTTGTAAGTGCAGAATTGAGAAAAAGGCTTTCTTTCACACATTGTGTAGCTTGTACCTTCAGCTAAATTCTGACATGCAGATATTATGTTCTTTAATGTAGTCACTTTTATATTTTGGTCAGAAACTTTATTCTAGACAACATTCCCTGAAAATAAAATAACACTCAGCACTTGTTCAATGCTAAAGGAAAAAGTTACTTAGTAAAATAATCTGCTGAAAGTTGTCATCTGATATTTCTTAGGACTTTATGTTTCTGATATATATCTAACAGTAAAGTAATCTGACATTTTCTATATAACTCTGACCCTAGACCAGCTTATATGGACAAAATTGTAAGCTCTAACTAAATACTATAAGTGAGAAACATACAAGAACAAACTGAGCATTTGCAAGTTAGTAATAACAACACCTATTATAATCAGAGTTCTTCAAATATTTTAAGTTTAAAATTCCAAAATTTCTAAAATTTTCCATTTTCATGTTAAAAATGTAGTCAAGTTATTTTTATTTGGGCCCATATTATTCTTTATTTTGACTTTTATGAACAGTTTTATTTATTTGGAAAGCAAAGTCACAACATATTTGGTATCCTATATAATAAAAGCCTAGGTGGCGTTATGTGACATCATCACAAGATGACCACCACAAGATGGCCAGCAGGGCAGGGCAGTTGTGGGGTTCAGGCCAGCAGAGAAGGGCAGTTAGGGGTGATTGGGCCAGCAGGGGAGGGCAGTTGGGGGTGACCAGGCCTGCAGGGCAGGGTAGTTGAGGGCAATCAGGCTGACAGGGGAGCAGTTAGGCATCAATCAGGCCAGCATGGGGCAATAAGGCGGGCAGGCAAGTGAGTGGCAAGAGCCAGCAGTCCTGGATTTTGAGAGGGATGTCTGACTGCTGGTTTAGGCCTGATCCCACAGGGGTAACCAGCAGTTGGACATCCCCCAGAAGTCTTAGATTGGAAAGGGTGCAGGCTGGGTTGAGAGATACCTCCATGTACGAATTTCATGCACCAAGCCTCTAATATATATTTAATTATTAGCTTTTGCTAAAAAAAGAAAAAAGAAAAAAAACATTCTCGGTAAAACAAGCAGAAAGGAATTTAATACAGGGGGTTAGGATTAAAAACATGTGCTAGAGCTACTTGGCCTCTTTCCTCTGTCTTCTAAAAGATACTAGGCAAGAGTCACCTGTGGGAGGATGGTATCTTGGGACAAGAGGTTAGAGTAGTCTGGAGGCAGCCACTAATGATAGTTTACACAAGTTTCTCATTAGAACAGCATGTTGGAGCAGCATGGAAGGAATGTCCCAGTGATGGGATCTTAAGAGAAGTTGATTAATTGGAGCAAGGCAGTCTGGCATGTTCAGTAATTAGCTGCATTTGAGGGACTCAAGCAACTAAGCAAATGTGTTGAAAGTAGGGGGGTCAGGTTTTTCACTGAAGGAGA
Source organism: Antrozous pallidus (assembly GCA_027563665.1). Lineage (NCBI taxonomy): Eukaryota > Metazoa > Chordata > Mammalia > Chiroptera > Vespertilionidae > Antrozous > Antrozous pallidus. Next base: position 149,197,809 of record CM050508.1, on the reverse strand, counting down.
AGGAAGGTACAAATATGGAAATGAGAAAGCTGAAATAAATCTTATGGTGATAAATTCAAATTGGAGCTATTGTTGTAAACTAATGACTTTTAACATAGATAGATACAATAGGTAGATAGGCAGTTGATGGATATATGAGTAATCAGTAAATGATAGGTAGATGTAAAAATAAAAACATAAAAGAGAGGATGTGGATTTATGTGTTTTGTGTGTATATGAATGGGTATTTAGGTATAAGTAAATAGACTTTCTAGCCTTTTCACTAAGAATTTCTGGATATAACAGCCTACTAGCAATGAGCAGCACCAAGATCTTAGTTTCTAAATATAGCTCTTTAATAAAATGGATGAAGGGTCCTGAAGAAATGGAAGATTCTAAAACTGGATTTGGAAAACAACAAAACATGCCTAATAATAATAAAGGATGTAAATAAATAATGAAATATTAAAAGAATAAAAGAGTTTTGAAGGCAAATTAAAAGGACAAGGAAACCAGCTTGAAGGGGCTTCCACTGGACAAATTTAAGAAATATATTCTAGCTCTCCCTGAGCCAACTGTGAGAGGAGGCGCGCGGAGGCAGACCACGACATCTTGAAGGGGAAGGGCCTGAAAATATACAGCTACTGTACCCGTACCAGCTGGACCTCTGAGGCTCCCGGAGCACCAGCGCCCAGTTGGCGCGGAGGAGCACAGAGCCCAGGGAGCTCTAAACTCCAGCACGGAAAGGTCAGATTTCCCTGGAGGTACTTTGGGCGCGAAACTGAGGGGGCTGGCAGTCTGGGAGATCTGCACTTTGGAACTCAAAACCTGGAAATCTGCACCTGAAATAAAATCTGTGGCTGTTGAAGCTGGTAAACATGGGAGAGGGCCCTTTGAGCTGGTGGCAGAGTTAATCCCTGGAGCACAATCAGTTTGGACAGGATAGAGGAGGGAAACCCGGAAGATTTTGGGAGGGTTCTGGCTGCTAAAACAGCAGTCACCATTAGAGAGGCAGTATTGTTTAGTTCAGGATAGAGAGGACCAATAGACCCAGAAGTCAATCTAGAAACACTGCCACCCAGGGGCCAAATCACAAATTAACTCTTATGTGACAGGGAATTGATTATATTTTCTCATCGACCTTGGGAATACAGTCTATTTTCATCTACACTTTAGTATCTTTTACTCTACCTCAACTTCACCTTTATACCACCACTCTATGGATAACCTTTCCCTATTTAGTGCCTTGTTTCCCTTACACTTTTCCCGCTTTAGATTTACCTAATTCTTTCCCCTTACCCCCTGTTAAAATTTCACCCCACTGATATATCTAATCTCTAACCACCTACTCCAAGTGCATATATACCTCTAGCTTCTCTGACTTCACTATCTTAAAGTGTTTTTATCCCTATCCTGTTGTTGTTGTTTACTTGATGTTGATTATATTGATTTTTTAAGCAGGTTTATGAGATTGATTTGCTTATTCTGTTATTTTGGTTTGTCTTGTAGGGGGGGTTATTTTTATTTTTGGTGTTGTTTCTTGTTTTGTTGTCCTCATCTGCATTGTTTTTGAGATAGATTTTTGCTTCTGTGTTCCCTCACCTCTCTTGATATTAGTAGTTGTATGTAATTTGTATCAATCTCCAAGTACTTGTTGCAGGTTTTGGTTTGGATTAGGGGCTGTCCTATAGGAGTTTTCACCCCACATTTATAATTTACTCCTTTTATTTCTTTTTTTCTTCTCCCCCTTTTCCCATTATCATTTTGGCATTCCTGTCTTTCTTTTTTGTGAGTGTATGTGTGTGGGGGGGTCTCTTTCTTTTTGTGTGAGTGTGGGTGTGTGAGTGTCTGTGTGGGTCTGGGGGAGGTTCTCTTTCTTTTTTCCCACCTATCACCGAATTTGCCTTTCTCTGGCGGTCACCTTTATTTGGAATTACAATTACTTTGACTACATTCTGGTTCAGTGCCTGGTGCGTTGCACCTGGTTGTGTTGTATTTTGTGCCTTTAAATCAACGCAGGAGAGTGAGAACTACATAACCAGATACACAGAGAAGAGAAACCATGGAAAGACAAAGAAACAGCCCACATATGAAAGAAAAGCAAGGCTCGCCAGAAAAGGAGGTAAACGAAATGGAAGTTAACAACCTGTCAGAGAAAGAATTCAGAGAAATGGTCATAAGGTGGCTGAAAAGAATGGAAGACAAATTTGATAATATGAGTAAGAACCAAGAGGAAATGAGGAAGACCCAGGAAGAAATGATGAAGAGCCATGAAGAAATGAAGAGGAGCCAAGAAGAAATGAAAAGTGACATTGCTGAAGTAAAGAACTCAATAGAAAGTATTAAGAGTAGACTAGAAGAAGCAGAAGATCGCATCAGTGAGCTAGAAGACCAGGTAGGAAAAAATAACCAAGTAGAGCAGCATCTAGAAAAAAATATTAAAAAGCAGGAGGAGAGCCTAAGAGAACTTTGGGACAATATAAAACAAAACAACATCCGTATAATTGGGCTTCCAGAAGGACAGGAAACTGAGCAAGGGATAGAAAACCTGTTGGAAGAAATAATGAGAGAAAACTTTCCTGGTATAGGAAAGGAAAAACCCACACAAATCCAAGAAGCTCACAGAGTCCCAAGCAAAATAAACCCCAAAAGACCTATGCCAAGGCACATTATAATTAAATTGGCAAACACCAATGACAAAGTAAGAATCTTAAAAGCTGCCAGAGAGAGACAGAAAGTCACCTACAAAGGAACCCCCATCAGACTAACAAGTGATCTCTCAACAGAAACCTATCAGGCCAGAAGGCAGTGGGATGAAATTTACAAAGTCATGCAAAGGAAGGGTCTGAATCCTAGAATACTATACCCAGCAAGACTCTCAATCAAAATTGAAGGTCAAATCAGGAGCTTCACAGATAAAAAAGGACTAAGGGAATTCGTCACCACCAAAACAGCAATGCAAGAAATGCTAAAGGATCTGCTGTAAAAAGAAATAGGAAGCGAAGAAGGAACACAGGGGTAAAGAACAAAAATGGCAACATATAAGCACCTATCAATAATAACTTTAAATGTAAACGGTTTAAATGCTCCAATCAAAAGACATAGGGTAATAGACTGGATAAGAAAACACAACCCATGTATCTGCTGTCTACAAGAAACCCACCTCCGAAAAAAAGACGCACACAGACTGAGGATGAAAGGTTGGAAAAAAGTTATTCAGGCGAATGGAAATGAAAAAAAAGCTGGGGTAGCCATACTTATATCTGACAAATTAGATCTCAAAGTGAAGGACATAACAAGAGATAAAGAAGGCCACTTCATAATACTAAAGGGAGCAATTCAACAAGAAGAAATAACTCTGGTAAACATATACGCACCCAATACAGGAGCACCCAAATATATACAAAAACTCCTAGAGGACATCAAGGGAGAGATAGACAGCAATACAATCATAGTAGGAGACTTTAATACCCCATTATCACCATTGGACAGATCCTCTAAAGAAAAAAATCAGTAAAGAAACATCAATCCTCAATGACTCACTGGACCAGATGGAATTAATTGACATCTTCAGATCATTTCACCCCAAAGCCAGAGAATATACATTCTTTTCAAGTGCCCAAGTGTCATTCTCAAAGATAGACCATGTGTTGGGTCATAGGCAAAGTCTCTCCAAATTCAAGAAGATAAAAATCATATCAAGTATATTCTCAGATCACAGTGGCATAAAGCTGGAAATCAACTACAATAGAAACAATCCAAAGAAATCGAACACATGGAGACTAAACAGCATGCTATTAAACTATGACTGGGTTACTAGAGAGATTAAGGAAGAGATAGAAAACATCATGGAAACAAATGACAATGATAACACAACAATCCAAAATCTATGGGACACAGTGAAAGCAGCTCTGAGAGGGAAGTTCATAGCTCTACAATCCTAGTGCAAAAAACTAGGAACAGCGGCAATAAATTATCTAACCCAACAACTCAAAGAGTTAGAAAGAAAGCAACAAGAAAAGCCCAGTGTAAGCAGAAGGAAGGAAATAGTAAAGATCAGAGCAGAAATAAATGACATAGAGACCAAAGAAACAATACAGAAGATCAACAAAACCAAGAGCTGGTTCTTTGAAAGGATAAACAAGATTGATGAACCTCTAGCCAGACTCACCAAGAAGCAAAGAGAGAGGACCCTAATAAATAAAATCAGAAATGAAAGAGGTGAAATAACAACAGACCCCATTGAAATACAAAGGATTGTTAAAAAATACTATGAACAACTCTACTCCAACAAACTGGACAACCTGGAGGAAATGGATATGTTTCTAGAAAAATATAACCTCCCAAAACTCAATCAAGAAGAATCTAAAGAACTCAATAGACCAATAACTGTGGAAGAAATTGAAGCGGTCATCATAAAGCTTCCAGCAAACGAAAGCCCAGGGCCAGACGGCTTCACAGGGGAGTTTTACCAAACATTCAAGGAAGAACTAAAACCTATACTCCTCAGACTATTCCAGAAAATTTAAGAGGATGGAACACTTCCAAACTCCTTCTATGAAGCTAGCATCACCCTAATACCAAAACCAGATAAAGACGACACAATGAAAGAGAATTACAGGCCAATATCCCTCATGAATATAGATGCCAAAATCCTCAATAAAATTCTATCAAATCGGATCCAGCAGTACATCAGAAAGATCATACACCATGACCAAGTAAGATTTATCCCAGGAATGCAAGGATGGTACAATATCCGCAAATCAATAAATGTGATACATCACATAAACAAATTGAGAGATAAAAATCACATAGTCATATCAATTGATGCAGAAAAAGCATTTGACAAAATCCAACATCCTTTCTTAATAAAAACTCTCAATAAGGTAGGAATAGAAGGATCATACCTCAACATAATAAAAGCCCTATATGATAAACCCACAGCATACATCATACTCAATGGGCAAAAACAACAACCATTTCCCTTAAGAACAGGAACAAGACAGGGTTGCCCACTTTCACCACTCCTGTTCAACATAGTACTGGAAGTATTAGCCATTGCAATTAGACAAGAAGAAGAAATAAAAGGCATCCAAATTGGAAAAGAAGAAGTTAAGCTATCCTTATTTGCAGATGACATGATATTGTACATAAAAAACCCGAAAGACTCCATAAAAAAGTAGACTTAATAAATGAGTTCAGCAATGTAGCAGGCTACAAAATTAATGCCAAGAAATCTATGGCATTTCTATACACTAATAGTGAACTTATAGAAAGAGGGACTAAAAAAGCAATCCCATTTACCATCACACCAAAAAAATTAAGATACCTAGGAATAAACTTAACTAAGGAGGTAAAAGATCTATTCGTGGAAAACTACAGGACACTGAAAAAAGAGATAGAGGAAGATGTAAACAAGTGGAAGAACATACCATGTTCATGGATTGGGAGAATCAACATAATTAAAATGTCCATACTACCCAAAGCAATCTATAAATTTAATGCACTCCCCATTAAAATACCAATGGCATATTTCACAGACCTAGAAATAACTCTCCAAAAATTCATCTGGAACAAAAAAAGGCCCCGGATAGCCACAGCAATCCTGAGAAAAAAGCACAAGGTCGGTGGGATTTCCATACCAGATTTCAAGCTGTATTACAAGGCTACTGTTCTTAAAACAGCCTGGTACTGGCACAAGAACAGACATATAGATCAATGGAATAGAATAGAGAATCCGGATATCAACCCAATCCACTATGCTCAATTAATATTTGACAAAGGAGGCATGAACATAAAATGGAGTCAAGACAGTCTCTTCAATAAATGGTGTTGGGAAAATTGGACAGATACATGCAAAAAAATGAAACTAGAGCACCAACTTACACCATACACAAAAATAAACTCAAAATGGATACAGGACTTAAACGTAAGACAGGAAACCATAAAAATATTAGAGGAATCTACAGGAAGAAAAATCTCAGACATATGCCAAAAGAACTTCTTTGATGATACTGCTCCGAGGGCAATGGAAGCTAAAGAGAAAATAAACAAATGGGACTACATCAAAATCAAAAGCTTTTGCACAGCTAAAGAAACCATCAACAAAACAACAAGAAAACCCACTGTATTGGAGAACATATTTGCAAATGTTATTAGTGATAAAGGTTTAATCTCAAGCATCTACAGGCAACTCACCCAACTCAATAAAAGGAGGACAAATGATCCAATAAAAAAATGGGCAACAGACCTAAATAGAATCTTCACGAAAGAAGACAAAAGGAAGGCCCAGAGACATATGAAAACTTGCTCAAAGTCACTAATTATCCAAGAGATGCAAATCAAAACGACTATGCGGTACCATCTCACACCTATCAGAATGGCTTACATCAACAAATCAACAAACGACAAGTGCTGGCGAGGATGCGGAGAAAAAGGAACTCTCGTGCACTGCTGGTGGGATTGTAGACTAGTACAGCCACTGTGGAGAACAGTATGGAGATTCCTCAAAAAGCTAAAAATGGAGCTCCCATTCGACCCAGTGATCCCACTTCTAGGAATATACCCCAAGAAATTAGAAAGGCGAATTAAAAAGGATATATGTACCCCTATGTTCATAGCAGCACAATTTACCATAGCTAAGATTTGGAAACAGCCGAAGTGCCCATCAGCATATGAGTGGATAAAAAAACTATGGTACATTTACACAATGGAATACTACGCCGCGGAAAAAAAGAAGGAGCTCCTACCATTTGTAACAACATGGATGGATTTGGAGAGCATTATGCTAAGTGAAATTAGCCAGGCAGAGAAAGAGAAATATCACATGATCTCACTCATTTGAGGAATACAATCGATGACATAGACTGATGAACAAGAATGGATCTAGAGACTGAGAAAAGTCCATCAGAATGTCAAACCTCAGGGTAAGTGGCAGGTGGTGGGAGTAAGTAGAAAAGTCAATATACTTGAACTCTTGAACTGAGGTAAGTGATTTGTGTTTTTACATCCCTGACAAAGTTTATATAAAGTTATAAAAAAATGGCAGCTAGTCTGACATTGAATTGTCATGGCCTAGAGCTTGTCATATCCTATGGAGACCAGTCCTTAGGCTAGGCCCTGCTTAACCTCCCATGACACCACAATACCCTTACATGATATTATTCTACAATGTCATTATAATATTTGATATTTGACAACAGCATATTATACAATTATCCCAAATAAACTTACAAACTAATTCTTTGAATGTTGGGCAGCAACTTAAAAAAGGATAGGAAAGAAATTAATCCCTTTCAGAAGGAATTAAGGCACTGGGAAGGCATCCGAGCATTCTATATTGTCCCTTCTTGCCCTTTCTGCCAAGAGGGACCTTCTTGTTATGATCCAAATACACACAGCTGATGCCTGAGTTTTCAGTTCCAGGTGTGGCTGAAGCCTCTGGGCAGCTGGCACCATGGATCTGTATCTCGACCAATGGTGTGAGCTGGGCCCTCTCTGGAGAAGAAACCTGGGTCCCCCGAGATATGTGATCAGTACCAGGACCCCGCCAGCAGGCGAGGGGACCCCAAGGCAGGTACTGGACGTGGAGGCCACAGGGGCATAGACTACAAAGGAGACAGGACTGAACCTCACATCACCCTGTTTGGCCCCAGAGGATGGCTGGTTAGCCAGAGACGGGTAAGATTCCTCAGGGACGGAACAACCTAAGACAGGCACAGTCGCAGAGGGGCCAACAGGAGAGAACTAAAAGGTCAACAGAGGTGGGGCACAGACCCTCATCCACAAACCTTGCAGGGGTTTGAATTCTCACACCTCCTGAGGGAGGTCTCCTACCCCCACGGCTGCTTCGCCTCCCACACACAACTCATAAGGGGACCCAGGTGGCAGACAGAGACTCGGCCAGCAATAGCTGCTCTATATCTAGATTCAGTCTAGTACCTGGAATGCTCAGGACCTACTCAAAATTGCAAATATTCCTTTCCACTAGTATTTACAGGGTAAACTAAGATTTCTGCTTGAGTATTAAAATTGACAGGAAAATAGTAATCAAGTTTTCAGATTAATTTAAATTGGCCAAGTGAAATATGTGAATACTCAAGAAAATTATAGTGTACTGGACAAAAAGCTTTTCCTAAAACATTAACTAAAAAATCTATTAGTAGTTCATCTCACTATAAAATTGCCTAACATCCAAAGAACCTAAAGCAGTCATATTTGTGTGCAAAAATTAAAATTTAAAATTACCAAGACTGCAATATAAAATTTCCAAAAGTCCCCATTAATCAAAAAAGGGGAGGGGACAGTGGGGTAATATCATGTAAGGGAAAAAAAATATATCGAGTAAGTAAAATACATCTAGAAAATTCTTACTCCAGTAAAGTAAATTCCATTTGTAAAAACAATTGCAGGACACCCATGAAAAAACACACATGGTGTCAAAATAAGCCAAAGGAAAATCATTTAGGCAAAAATTAAAAAGAATCCCAAGTCTATTTTGCATAGAGGATCCCTTTGTTAACTTTTGGTCGAGAATGTGTTTGTGTGTTTTCAGAGAACAACTCCAAGACCATGTGGGTTCCTGCGGCTGTGAGGAACTGATGGATCTGTTCCAGTCACGAGGATGGTCCAGAGATGGGGGACACTGACAACACCTTGCCATGCTAGCAGTCGGCAGCTGTGCATGTCTGCAGGCAGCCCAGGACCAAACCAGAGAGGATGGATCTTGCATTGACATGATGTGTCCACCATCTGGATACCATTGCTGACTTATACACATAAAGAATGATTTGACACTTAAACTGGGACTCAGAACAGTTGGACATTGAAACTGAGACTGAAACATTTTTTGTTCTTATACATTTATTTCTAGTATGCAGAGGCAAGATATTTTTGAAGAAAAGAAACAGGGGAGAGTGATTGATATAGAGGCAGGATGGCCTTGAACAGGCTGTCAAGCTACAGGGGGAGGCTTGGGTGGATGGGAGGCAGATGCGGGGGGAGATCAACTGAAGGACTTGTATGCATGCATATGAACATAACCAATGAATGAAAGACACTGGGGCGGGTAGGGGGGGAACCTGGGGATATGAGCTGGGAGGTAGGGGAGGCTGGAGGGAGGATAACGGGGAGGGGGAAAGGAAAACATGTACTACTATTATACTGCAAAAAAATCAATTAAAAAATTTAAAAAAAAGAAATATATTCTAACCTAGTTGGTTGGCTCAGTGGATAGAGCGCTGGCATGTGTAATGAAGGTTCCCAGGTTTGATTCTGGTCAAGCGCACATACTTTGGTTGCAGGCTTGATCCCTGGCTCTGGTTAGGGCTCATGTAGGAAGCAACCAATAGATGTGTCTCTCTCACACCAATGTTTCTCTCTCTCTTTCTCTCCTCTCCCTGCCACTCTCTCTAAAAATCAATGGAAAAATATCCTTGGATGAGGATTAACAAAAAAACAAAACAAAACAAAACAAAAATAGAAGTATAATCCTCAAAATAAATGATAGTAATAGATTTTAATTTATTGAATAAAATAGAAGTCCATGAATCAATATGGATAAATAATTGGGGGGGGATGTTCCTTACAGTAATGTCAATTAATAAATCTCGAAGAAATCATTACATTAAAAATCTCATTTTTTTATCATCACAGTACTAATTTAGACATGAAATAGCAATGAGTTCTAAAACTATTGGGTGAAAGTGAAATGAAGAAAGGGATATTTATTTAACCTCAAATACTTCCACAGAAAACATTTATTATTTACAAAGTAAAGAAAAACAAGCACAGTTTTACAGTGGAGAATCCTGATATTCACAGTCTTACTCTAGTGAACAAAATTTAAACCACCCACAATGGAACAAGTCAACATTTCATGCTAGAAAATAAAATATAATGAGAAGAACACTACATTTCTTCTGTGCTTTTCCTGGCAAAAATACACAGTCTGGGTCTAATCATGAAGAGACATCAGACAAATCTAATTGAGGAGCATTCTACAAAATTGCTGCCCTATAATTTTCAAAAATATCCAGGTGAAGAAAATGAAACTTCAAGGCCCCATTCCAGAAGGAAAGAGACCAGAAAGACAAGCAGATGCAGAGCATAACTCTTTTGTCATAAATTACATCCTGAGAGATATTGTTGAAATTTGAAGGCATTTTTAGCTGAAGAGCATGTAGGGTTGGCTATACTATTTCTAAAACTGCCTATACATTTAAAACTGCTTGAAAATAGAATTTTAAACAAAAAGAAATAGAATAACTAAAAAGTAGATGCTAATAATTATCAACTTGCAATTAAGCATTCAGAGAGTTTGGGAGCTAAAGCAGCTTTATGAAATCATCAGTGATGGTCACAGTTGCTCCAGAAATGTGGCAGATTTAAAACTAAACACACAGAAGCTGTTGCAAAGTTCCACATGTGAAAACTCACACATCTCTCAACCACTGCCAGGGAAGCAATAATTTTGCTTTTCCTTTCAAATCCCCTGTGAATGATCCTCTTTCTACAAACTAACCTGGAATACTGCTGGCAATGGCTATGGGGGAATATAGTTCCCAGACTTCCTCTGTTATGTGTAAAAACTGAATAATGCTAACAATCTAGCATACGAAGCCTAACAGGTCAATTCTGTTAAGAAAAGATTGATTGTTTTTTGTTATCTATATATGTAAAAGCCTAAGCTACTGTTAGAATCAAATGACCAGAATGACTGGTAGACTAGTAGCTATGACACACAATGACCACCAGGGGGCATATGCTCAATGCAGGAGCTGCCTCCTGGTCAGTGCACTCCCACAGCCAACCTCTCATGGCCCATCCCCACTCACTGGCTGTTGGAGACCAAGTATAAGCTGACACGGTCCTTGCACCTGCAGGAACTAGCTAGGCTCAGTCCCCTACCCACACAGATTTCCCAGACTTGTTTGGATGGTGATCATCAGTATAATGAGAGCAGCCGCAACCTACATAGCTTTCCCAGGTTGTTTAGATGGCTGTTATCAGTAGGATAAGAACTCCCTTTCATGGTTTATTCAAGATGTATGTATCCAATTAGTGAGATTTATTGTACCAAGAATTTGTCCTTCAACCCTGTCTTTCCATTAGTGATTTTAGAAGAACAAAGAATGTTTTCCTCTTGATTGATCTCCTGCTTAGTGTTTTATGTATAAAAAGTATTACACAGTTAATAAAGCTGCTGCAGTCTGTCAAGGGCTTGCAGCCCTCCCGATCCCGCTTTCCTGTCTTTCTTTCCTTTTCTCAATTCCCACCTCCCTACCTCAGCCCAGTTCAACCATCAGGCTGGTCCTGACAATTGGCACCCAGAACAGGGACCTGAGGACTGGGGAAGCAGATGGAGAGGAACTCCTCCAGATAAAGAATGCACTTGTTAAGGTAAGGAAGGAACAATTTTCTGATAGTTGGGAGTAAAGCATGGGACAGTTAGAATCTAAGGGAAATGCCCTTTATGTGTAAATGTTAAAGTCTATGCTCCACAGTAAAGAAACTAAGGTTAGTGACAAGCAAGTAGAAAAAAATTTTTAAATTCATTCAGGAGGTCTGCCCTTGGTTTCCTGAGGAAGGACCATTAACTTAGAAACATGGCAGAAAGTTGGAGAACAAATGCACAATCATTATAAAGCCTTTGGGCCAAGTAAGACCCCGGTTGATGCATTTTCCTTATGGAATTTGATACGGGATTGTTTAGATCCCAGGTATGACCATAATCAACCATCTCTTAACCCAGGAAAAAAAGGAGAATCAGTGTAATGGCACAAAAAAGGGGTCTAAAAAAGACAACATATTAAAAAATAATAGTGTAAATTTTGAAGAAAAATTAAATCCTCAAGATGAGGAGGATCTTGAGAAAGCTACTGCTCTTTGTCATGATGATGATACAGGTGTTGTTCAGGCAAAAGAGGAGGAAGAATATTTTTCTGCTGGAAGTGAAGAGGGTAGTGATATGGAAGATGTGCTAAAACACTTTTTAGAAGCATTAAAGCTTCTCAGTAAGAAAAAGAGAAGTCATGGGGACATTCCTACCACTCTCTGCTGCCTTTTGCAGCACCAGTTCCACTTTCCCCTCTCCAGATGGCCTTGCAGGAGGCACAAAAGAATGGTGAGGAATTGGGCAGTCACACCTTCCCAGTTATGGAATGGGTGGAACCCTAACACGGGACAGTGTGAGCGTACTTATGACCCACTTCCTTTTAAAACCCTGCAGGAGTTAAAAACAGCTTGTGCTCAGAATGGGCCTACTTCCCCTTATACTTTAACTGTCTTAGAAACTATGGCCTCAGAGGCTCTTCCACCCAATGATTGGAGAGCTATTGCCAAAGCTTGTTTATCAGGAGGGGTTTATCTCTTGTGGAAATCAGAATATGATGAAAAGGCTAAGGAACAAGCTGCTTGTAATCGAGCTGCCCAGATTAATATTTCATATGTAATGCTAGTAGGAGAAGGAGCCTATGCTGATACTCATAAATTCAATACCCCCAGGAAACTTATGGGCAAATTAATGGAGCTGGGATCAGAGCCTGGTCAGAAAACAGAGGAGCTCTCAAAAATCATTCAAGGGCCAGATGAAAAGTATCAGGATTTTGTCTTTCGGCTCTTACAGGCTGTTGGCTGAGTAGTAGTGGATGGAGAGGCTGGCATGTTAATAGTCAAACAGTTGGCATATGAAAATGCCAACACTCCTTGTCAAGCTGCATTGCGGCCCTATCGAAGAAAGGGGACTCTCTCAGATTATATATATCCGAATTTGCGCAGATATTGGTCCCTCATATATGCAAGGAATCGCCATTGCAGGTGCATTAAAGGGAACCACCATTGAGGGAATTCTTCAGCAACAGTTTAGCTCAGGAAAAAGTCAAACACAAGCATTTCACTTGTGGAAAAGCAGTGGCCCTCCAAAAAAGGGGTTAATAAAGGAAATGGCAGAGGTCTTAAACAACCTAAAGGTGCCCTAAATGTAAAAAAGGAAAACAGTGGGCAAATGAGTGTAGATCTAAGGCAGATGTCCAGGGAAATTCCTTGTCTCAACAGCAGTTGGAAACTCCCAAAGGGGGCCAGCCTAGCCCCAGCAAATAATTGGGGTGTTGTCTATTTATCTTCCTGTCCCTGTGCCGTTTCAAGGCCAGCTGGCTGCACAGCACCCAGCCTGCTCCAGGGAGCAAAACGGATACCAGAGTTATTCCGAGCAAACCCCAGAAGTGACAGATTGGACCTTGGATCCATAGGACAATATGTATTAACTCCAGAATTGGGACCACAGGCCATCCCTACAGAAGTGTATAGACCTACTCCTAAAGGGATGTTTGGCCTTTTACTAGGTAGAAGCAGCTTAACTTTAAAAGGATTACAAATTTTTCCAGGAGTAATTGATGCTTATTATGAAGGGGAAATTAAAATTATGGCCTCTGCCCCCAGAGGTGATAATATTCACCATCACCTCAGACATGAAAATTTCTCAATTGATTTTGCTCCCTCTACCTACCACAGGCAATCTACTTTCCACAGAGTCTCGGGGGGACAGGGGTTTTGGCTCCTCGGACAAGGTATACTGGGTACAAGCTATTTCTCATGCAAGTCCTGAGAGAACTTTACTTATACAAGGGAAAAGATTTACAGGGATTTTAGATACAAGAGTAGATATTTCTGTCATAAGCTTAACTCACTGGCCTAACCAGTGGCCCTATAGAGAAGCTATGACACAACTTCAAGGAATAGATCAGACCAACTCTCCTTTACAGAGTTCACAAATGTTAAAGTGGCAAGACAATGAACGTCATTCTTTGTTATTTTCGGCCATATGTCTTGCCAGGCATCCCTGTGAATTTATGGGGACGAGACATTCTGTCCACCCTGAGTGTTGCCCTTGTTACCACCCGAACTCAGGGAAATTTTTAGGGGTTGGAGGAGGTCATTGTTTCTCCTGTTATTCACACAACTGACAAAATATCTTGGGTGTCAGATAACCCTGGATAGGTAGAGCAGTGGCCCCTTTCCAAAGAAAAATTACAAGCTGCTCGCTCATGAGTTGGTACAGGAACAACTCTGGCTAGGGCATATAGAAGAAACTACTAGTCCTTGGAATACTCCTATTTTTATTATAAAAAAGAAATCAGGAAACTGAAACCTTTTACAGGATTTAAGGGCAATAAACAAAACTCTGGAAATTATGGGACCTTTACAGCCTGATCTCCCTTCCTCTGCAGCAATCATTAATGGGATGTATTAGATATAAAGGATTGTTTTTTTCACTATTCCTCTAGATCCCTCTGATTACAAATGATTTGCATTCAGTGTCCCATCTACTAATTTTCAGGAACCAATGCGCCATTATCATTGAAAGGTATTGCCTCAGGGAATGGCTAATAGCCCTACCCTGGGTCAAAAGTTTGTTAGTTAAGTAATTCTAGGAGTCCGGAGTTCGAGAGAAACATCCGCAGGCTTATATCATACATTATATGGATGACATTCTTTTAGCTCATTATACAGAATGAACAAGTATATGATGATTTACAACAGGCTCTTCTTAAATTTGGATTAATTATTGCACCTGAAAAAGTTCAAAGTCGAGATTGTTACTTATATCTTGTACATATCATAGAAGGAAGAAAAAATCGCCCTCAAAAGATTCAACTCAGGATAGACAAGTTAGAGACTTTAAATGATTTCCAGAAATTTTAGTGGATATCAACTGGATTAGGCCAACGTTAGGCATAACTACTAATGACCTTAAACCTTTATTTGATCTTCTTAGTGGGAATAGCGGCCCGCTCTCCCCTCCTCAGATCACTCATGCAGCTCACCAGGCTATCTGCCACATAGAAGCTCTCTTAAAGAAACAATTTGTACAAAAAATGGATTACTCACAATCATGGCTGTATTTAGTATCTATTCCAGTATATCCTACTGGCTTCTTATGGCAACAGGGACCTTTGGAGTGGATTCATCTGCACTCCTCTCCGAAAAAAAGGTAGTTTATCCTTACTCAGAAGCAGTAGAAGACCTTATTTTTGCAGGATATCTCAGATCTCTGGAACTTTTTGGTCAAGAGCCCCATACCATCGTAGTTCCTATAAAGCTCAACAAAGGCAATGGCTATTTCATATAGATGATAAATGGCCTCTTTCATTCCTAGGCTATCACGGTACAGTGGACTCTCATTATCCATCTAATAAGCTCATACAATTTTTTACAGAACATTCCTTCATTTTCCCCAAAGTAGTCAAGACTCAACCAATTTCTCATGCAGCTTTGGTATTTACTGACCATTCCAGTGATGGCACAGCTGCCCTAGTTATCAATAATCAACCCTTTGTTTTTCAGAATAACCACACTTCAGCACAATGCGTGGAGCTCGAAGCAGTACATCAAGCATTACGCAAACTTTCCACTCAAGCTTTTAACCTTTATTCAGACTCTCGTTATATTGTAAATATTATGATTCACTTAGAAACTGCTAATCTACATGACATTGATCAATCTGAAATAATTATTCTCTTACTACAGGTTCAAGCTTTACTCAGGAAACATTCTCACCCCTGTTTTATTGGTCATATATGAGCTCTTATGGACTTACCTGGATCTCTCTCTACAGGAAATGCTTACGCTGATCAACTAACTAAAACTGCCTATCTCACATTATCTCCTTTAGATACAGCCAAAGCCTCACATTCTCTCTATCATCAAAAAGCCAGTGGCCTGTGTCAGCAGTTTCATATCACAAAGAAACAGACTTGGCAAATCGTTAAACTCTGTCCTCAATGCCCTCTAACCACATTCGTTCTTCCCACAGAAGGAGTCAATCCACGAGGCTACAAACCAGGCCAACTGTGGCAGATGGATGTGACCCATAGTCCATCTTTTGGAAAACAAGCTTATGTCCATGTTTCTATTGACACTTTTTCTGGTTTTATTTTTGCATCCCTTCACATAGGAGAAGCCGTTACACATGTTATTGCTCACTGTTTACAAGCTTTTACTTTCCTAGGCATCCCCCATACCAATAAAGCTGACAATGGTCCAGCCTACACAAGTATAGCATTCCAGAAGTGCTGTGCTACTTTTCAAATCCAGCATAAAACAGACATCCCATACAATCCTTAATGACAGGGAATAGTTGAGTGAGCTCATCAAACTTTAAAAAGACAAATTGAAAAATAAGTAAGGGGGAGTATGAAGATGCCCTTGCTAACATACTTA
The DNA here is from genome assembly GCA_027563665.1 of Antrozous pallidus. Lineage (NCBI taxonomy): Eukaryota > Metazoa > Chordata > Mammalia > Chiroptera > Vespertilionidae > Antrozous > Antrozous pallidus. The sequence continues at coordinate 149,181,612 of CM050508.1, read as the reverse complement.
ACAGAGCTCTTTATTCCCTTAATTTTTTAAATGGTGATGCTCAGGGAAAAACAGCTGTGGAGTGACAGTGGTCCTCACTGTCCAGTTCCCACCCTCGGGTACAGTGGAAGGACTTACTTACAGGACAATGGCATGGTCCCTACCCTGTTCTAATATGGGCTTGGGGGTCTGTTTGTATATTTCCTGAAGGGGACTCTGAGTCCCGTTGGATCCTCAGCTGCTATGTCCAGCCCTTTCAAGGTCAAGATGTGGGATGAAGTGGAATAAGAACTCACCCCACCATTCAAGAGACTATGGGTCAGTCCACTAGCGCCCATGCTGCCACCGCCACCACAGAGAGCATGGATGACTTGGAGGACATCTCCACCAACTTGGGGACAGTTGAAGAAGCTGACAGCAGAGGCTGAGGCCATGGTCGTTCACCAAGGTGCACAACAAACTGCTGAGACTTTGTTTCTTGCCATGCTGTCAATTTTGGCTGTTTAGTCTATTTCTAAACCATCGGATCCAGCATCCGATCCCTGCAAAGAGGACTACATAAACTTTGCCTAAAAAACAGAGAAGGGGGAGCTGTTAGATACCAGGTGTAAGCTGGCACGTTCCTTGCACCTGAAGGGACTAGCAAGGCTCAGTCCCCTACCCACACAGATTTCCCAGACTTGTTTGGATGGCGATCATCAGTATAATGAGAGCAGCCACAACCTACATAGCTTTCCCAGGTTTGTTTAGATGGCTGTTATCAGTAGGATAAGAACTGCCTTTCATGGCTTACTCAAGATGTATGTATCCAATTAGTGAGATTTATTGTACCAAGAATTTGTCCTTCAACCCTGTCTTTCCATTAGTGATTTTAGAAGAACAAAGAATGTTTTCCCCTTGATTGATCTCCTACTTAGTGTTTTATGTATAAAAATCATTACATAGTTAATAAAGCTGCTGCAGTCTGTCAAGGGCTTGCAGCCCTCCCAATCCCACTTTCCTGTCTTTATTTCCTTTTCTCAATTCCCACCTCCCTATCTCATCCCAGTTCAACCATCAGGCTGGCCCTGATAACTGGCCAACCACCCACAGCACCCCTCCTGCTAGCCAACTGCCCCCCCTTGGCCCCAATCAGGGGCTGGCCGGCCAACTTCCTGGGGTCCCTCTCCCTGGCCAGCTGGCCCCCAATAGGTCTCCATAGCTGGCCAGGCTGAGAGACTCCACCAGTGCATGATTCATGCACTGGGCCTCTATTTGTTGAAGTTTGAATGTAAACTTTCACTTTTGAACTGAATTTGCACATTCATTCATAGCTCAGTAAGTTAATTTGTTATGTTTTGTTTTGGAATGGAAGACTCAATTATTGGGTTTGGGGAATTAATCATCAAGAAGCCAGAGAAGGTTCTAATTATTTCCCTCTTTCTGCTTCACCAGCCATTAGCTTCCATCAGCCTCCCACTTTCCTGAGATATATTGACAATCCCCCTCAGTTTCTGGTTGCCTTTGTGTTCTCTGATTGTGGTTATCTTTTAAAATTATTTTACTAGCATAACAGACACGAGGGGAAAAGAAAAGCAACAATAGCCATATTACATTCACCTTCCTGAACTAAAAGGTAAATTCTAGTACTTTTTAATTGTGCTGAAGAACTATAATTTTCTTCAGTTCTATAAGTGAAAGGGCACCTATTTATGTTAGTTATAGTTTATATTTCATATTTTCTATACATAATTTGGGAAATTCTTTAATAATTTACTACTCAAAAATCATATAAAAATCCATAATTTTTTATGAATGAACTTTAAACTATCAAAAAGTAGCATCTAACATTTATTTTTCTGCTTTGTAGAATGTTCTACTCTATCTGATTCTTGTGCCATTTTGCAAATAAAGGTAGTAATCAGAGTCAGAAGCACTAGGGACAGCAGAAAATCAGTCATTCTTGGAAACACTTTATAAGATGTACAAAAAAAGGAATACCCCAACAAATCTCTCCTCATTTTCATTGGCTCAACAAATCTCTTGTGACATCACAGATCCATGCCTACACAAAGAGGGGTGGCACCACTATAATTTGCATAGGCAAGAGAAAGTAACCAAGTATGAACTTTGATGGCATCACAAAGGTTGTATGAGGAAGAGAAGGTGCCTCAACAAATTTGAAATTCTTAAAAAAAAAGAAAGATGTGGCTGATGTGGCTCTGTCGGATGGAATGTCCTCCTTTACACCAATAGGTTATGGGTTCAATTCCCTGTCCCGGCACATATCTAGGTTGTGTGTTCATCCCAGGTCGGGGCTCATATGGGAAGCAGCCAATCAATATTTCTCTCTCAGATATCTCTCTCTCTCTCTCTCTCTCTCTCTCTCTCTCTCTCTCTCTCTCTCTTTGCTTTCCCTTCTCGCCCTAAAAAAAATCAATAAAGCATATCCTCAATTGAGGATTAAAAAGAAAAGGAAAGGAGAAATTGAATCATGAATACTAATCAACTATCAGTATATAACAATATATTAAAGTCACTGTACCATAAAGGTATTTGACAAACATTAGTGAGTAAACCATGATAATGGAAATATTTATATTGAGAGGATGAGCATAGAAAGGAAGGCATGAGCAAGATAAAGGAAAGTTTTACATGACATTGTGAGGAATGAGGATGTTGGTTTTATGTATTGAAAATTGTTAAAGCATTTTAGATAGGGGAGTAACAATACATCTTGGCTTTTCAGAATATCACTTATAGCCCTAGCTGCTTTGGCTCAGTGGATAGAGCATTGTCCTGCAGACTGAAGAGTCCTGGGTTTGATTCTGGTCAAGGACACATACCTCAGTTGCAGTCCCCCCCCCCCATCCCCCAGCCCTGGCCCTAGCTGGGACTCATGCAAGAGGCAATCAATGGATGTGTTTTTCTCATATCAATGTTTCTGTCTATCTTTTCCTCTTTCTTCCACTCTCTCTAAAAATCAATGGAAAAATATTCTTAAGTGAGGATTAAAAAAAAAGAATATCACTTAGGGATAGCTGTTTGGTGACTAGATTGTGAAAAACAGGGCTAGAGACTCAGAGACCATTTCGGATGTTCTATTTTCTGCCTTCAGAGCCTTGTAACTAGAAATCCCTTGCATGTATTGTCCTATTTTGAATGCTAATTGCCAAAATATAAGCCTCGGTAATGCAAATTATATGAAGCCTACTGTTAAACAATAGTGATCATATTTTTTACAACTAACTTTTTTAGAGCAAAAATTATATCTCTACCATCTACTTTATTTCAGGGAATGTTTTAGAAATGATATCCCATTTCTTCCTGCTTCTATTTCCTTGAACATAGGCTCTATTTAAATGATGTTTAGATCTACAATATAATTAATTCACACATGCATTAAAATACACATACATACCATTCTCTGTTAAAATTTTATAAAATTATTCACAAATTTATTTAAACTTTTAAATTGAGGCATTTTTTTGTGTAAAGTTTCTAGGCAACATATAGTTAAATGTAGTACTGAAGTAACAGAAAATTCGTAAGCAAATCTAAACTGTCTGCCTAAAATTAGTTTTTTTAACTTCCACTGTGAATTTCACCCATTTTACCTAATCCTAATTATATTGTAAAGTATATCTGCTTAGACTTTGATAGTGTTGCTACAAGCTGGCATTTTGATTTCTGAAAGAATTATTTAAAATTTAGATGGAGCATCTGTCAAAGAAACAAAACAACAAACACACTATTATTCTACTGGATATTCTAATATAGCATCTAATGACTGCTGAGATTTAACCAATCACACTGGATCAAAAGGGAAAAACATCCAGAAAGAAATTTTATGTCAAAACAATTGAGAGTGAAAAAAAAAAGTGTGTGTGGGGAGGAGACTACAAATTAATGACTTCTTGGTATAGATTTTATTCTGATTAAACCATGCAAAATTTATGCTGCCTTATAATCAGAAAAAAGAAAAAAATATAATTGTTTTTTTTTTTTTTTGTAAATCACTGTCAAAAACTTCTACAGTGGGCTGGTAATATGATCCTGGCTTGTCTGACAGTCTAGGACACAGAGAGCTGTCAACCCCCGAGCTGCCCATGATTGTTAAGGAGCTTTGGTACTCCTTCTATTTGCCTAATAGAGAGTCTTGTGTTCAGCATTTCCTGAAGCAAAAGAAGACAGATAAAATCTCTGGGCACTTCATTGCTGCTGCTCTCAAAGATTTCCTGTCAAAACCAGCCTATAAGGGGAGAAAGGTTTTCAATAACATTTTTTTTTCACCTGGCAGGATTCTCAGCCTTGCCATGAAAAGAGTTTGAAGGCACTGTCTTTGTTAAAGGGATAAAAAAAGAAGAAAAGGCTGCCAAACTACCAGATCTAGTTGTGTTTAAAAACAAAAAAGCAATAGAGAATATGGCTCATATTACCGTAGCATAGGCAAAAAGAAAAAAAAAAAGTTTTGATTGACATTGTATTTTAGGTTTTAGGTTTTTTGCCTTCCCCTCAAATGGAGAAAGAGGCCTTGATGTTCTTACTTCTCAACTGAAATACAGAAATCATGTTTGTTGTCAACCACTTTCATAAGACTTAGTAGCTTGGGTAGTGAATGAGGAGCTAAGGTTCGCATTCTTGCTAAGGAGTTGTTTGCCAAACTGCCTTTCTCCTTATTAAGACTTTACTCTTTTATTTCTGCCATCTTGTCACTCAGTCTGTCAGTCAGCCCACAAATATCTAACAGCTTGTGAAAAGATAGAGCTTCTGTCCACAAAGGCCTTGATTTCATGAGGAGATATCATTGCAATGAGGATAGTTTTCTAAGTTTCTAAGAAAATATATTCACAGCTTACATCTTTTCTAGTAGCCTCAAAAAAGTGAGGAATCTCATCTTTTTTATAGCCATTCTTTGCCCCTAAAATAGAAACTACTATTGTCATTGAATATGATAGTTAAGGTACAATCACACTTCTCTGTTTCTTCCCCATACTGTATTCTTCTGAAAGGATCAAAGGCAAAAGAATCTGAGTAAAATGAATAAAAGCTGATGAAATATGAATAATAAGAAATATTATCAAAGTTTTCTCAAATTACAATTAATTAGGTGCTGTATTTATCCAGACATCTTTGGTGTTTTGTTAACTGACATGATATTTGCAAAGTGAGAGTAGAGAGCTAACACAGAAGAACAAGGCAAAACCAAAACAAACCAATAATAAAACCTCAACTGTCTGTAGGCATTTAATACAAGAGCACACAGAACAGAAACCTCAAGGATGATATAGAACAAAACAATTCATTTCTAAAACAAAGACTGTCAAGTAATTTGAAAAATGTTAAATCATGTTGGCCATATTTTGCTACAAAATACAAGATGCAAAAAACATGTTGTTCATTTAATATCATTTTAATCAAATTTATATATTAAAAATGGGCATATAAATAGTGCCTTTTTATTGGGAAGATTTATAAGAGACTTTACTCCACCAAATACATTGAATAAATGAAAAGATACCAAATGATGAAATAAACCATATTCTGTTTAAGTAGATTCATTTCATGATATTATGATATATTTCTTTCCCTTTAGTGAAGTTTTAGATAATTTGGGGTCATAACTCTATAACTTTAACAGATATGTTAATCCAATAGAAAAAAACAACAATAAAAGCTTTCTCTAGAAAGGAGCCCCAGTTATGGAAGGAGACTAATTGGCAGCCTGTAGGCAAAGTAAAGGCTTTTTTAATGGGGAGTTATCAGGTGGAGGAAGCTGACTCTGGAACAGCAGCAGTTTTCAACAGAAGATTGCTTTTTTTTTTTCCTAAGAAGGAGGTGAATATATGAAGCAAGGAAGATCATAAAGTACATGGTCACGAGTTAAGGATAAAAGAATATCAGGAAATATTTTTGGCAGTAGAAGGACATGAGCAAAATTACCAGATGATTCAATTATATATGATCTGGGAGCAAACATGTATATATTTTTATTGTTGTTTAGAAAAGACTAGGGTTACGATGAAATAATATACAGAAGCTCAGGATCAATTACTGTTTTTAACCAGTCACTGCAGCAATGTTTGTATATAAGAAAATTTTGTCAAGCACTAACAGTGAAATGCTTTTTATTATTGTCTACTAAAGCCAAATATAGTGGAAATAAAAATAACTAAAAACAATAGTAAACAGTGTCTGGAAGTTGTAATGTTGTTTACTACCTGAACAAAAGAGACATGATGAAAGAGAATGACCATTCAACAAAATGTAATACGCTGCGTTTACAGACAATTGCAGACCCAGACACTGGTCTAAGCAGTGACCCTAAATATCTTCAGAGGAGGAATAGTGTGGAAATTGAAGACATACTCACAGAGGAGATTTTTAATGAACTGATATCATGATGAATACCTTCTTGGTTATTGATTTCCCTTTTTTTTGTAAGAAAGATAGGTTTGATGAATGGAACATTTTTTTCTGTTCATATCACTGTTTAATCTACCTTTGATATCCTTTTTAAAAATTATTATTGAGTTTAGACCAGTAGATCCTAATGTAAGGCACACATCCCACAAGGGGGCAATTTGATTTTTAGGGAGAGCAATTCTAGAATGAGTTATTAACAGTGAATTTTTTGCATTTCTTATGGATCTAGGGGATATATATATATATATATATATATATATATATATAGTGACCATCGCAACAAATGGACAACTGAACAGGCTACGTGAGGCAACCAGACCCATAGAGGGGCAGTGAAGGGCAACCAAAGGAATGAGCAGCAGGCTTCATGAGGCAGTTGGGGGTGATCAGTCTGGCAGTGGGGGTAGTTAGGGATGACCAGGATTCTGGGAGGGGAGCAGTCAGGGTCGACCACTCCAGTGCGGGGGCCACGATTAGGGGCGATCAGGCCGGTAGGGTGGAGAAGTTGGGGCTGACTAGGCTGGCAGGGGAGGCAGTTGGGGGTGACCAGGCCAGCAAGAGGGGCAGTTAAGGGCAATCAGGCAAGCAGGCAGGTGAACAGTTAGGAACCAGTGGTCCTGGCTTGTGAGTCTGACATCCCCTGAGGGGTCCCGAATTAGAGAGGGTGCAGGCTGGGCTGAGTGTCCCCCCCACTTCTCCAGGCATGAATTTTGTGCACTGGACCTCTAGTATATAGTATATAAATATATATTGTGACATATTTATTCATTTCAGTTCTCTATGTTTTGAAACTTTATTTGCTATTTTTTCATATCACTTCATATTTCTATTTTTAAAAGAATTTTTTAGTGATTTCTTCCTCAGTATTTTAACTGTCCTTTTGTTCTTTTATTTTTCTCTTTCATGGATACCATTTTTTTTTTTGGAAGCTTCTTTAGACCAAGTTAATGGCTTTTAAGCTTCCTCCATATGAATAGGAGTTCACATCTTGAATAATAAGAATTATAAGTCACAGGAGGCATCAGGATTTTAGATATCCTTAGGTGGGGCATTTCCCAAATGGGTTGGGAACCACTGGTTTAGATAGAGAAAGGGAGATACAGGGAGAAGAGAGAAAGAGAGAAGAGAGAGAGAGGGAGAGAAACATCAATTGGTTGCCTCCCACATGTGCCCTAAATGGAGATCAAACCCAAAACCTGTATATGAGCCTTGATCTAGAATCAAACCCAACACCTTTTGGTGTGTAGGATGGTGCTCCACTCAACTGAGCCACACTGGCCAGGGCTACCATTGACATTCCTCATGAAGCATTGTCAAACCAGTCAGATTGAAGAGGCTAAGATGCATATATGAAACAATACAAAAGTTAGTGTGGTATCCATGTTAAACCAAAAGATCAGAAAGGCAGAACATAAATTTTTTTTTTACCCACTTGGATCCCTTCATTCAGAGTATAAAAATAACTGTTGGGCTCTGCCAGTGTAGCTCAGTGGTTGAGTATCAATCTATGAACCAGAAAGTTATGGTTCAATTCCTGGTCAGGACACATACCCAGGTTGGAGCTCAATACCCAGTATGGGTCATGCAGAAGGCAGCAGATCAATAGTCTTCTCTCATCACTGATGTTTCTATCTCTCTCTCTTCCTTTCTGAAATCAATAAAAATATTTTTAAAAATAATAATAGTTGTTGGAAAGTTTGGGATATATCTAACCTTTGTCCACTGGTCTGATGGAAATATAAGTATAGGAACAAATATGCCACAGTGAATCAGTAAAGACTATAAATGAGACTGGATATATAGAGGGGTAAAAAATCTCCTGTTTCATTCAATGGAGATTTTCCCTTCCACAGCTAATGGCTCAAATATTGAGAACAAAAGCAGGGGATCGATTTGGCTTTGCTTCCTGCATTTTGGTGCCACATTCTGCTACTCACTGCTATTCCTACAATTAGTGAAATATCAAAACCAGGCTAGTGGAAGTGCTGCACATTTGTTGTATAATGAAACAAAAAACTCTAAAATGCATATTCTTCTACTTTCATACAATAGGAAGACAATAAAAAATAAAAGAACAAATTACACTTTGTATCATGGGATATGAAACAATTATATGAAGAGGAAGGTGGAGAATGTAAGACTCAATGGACCCTTTAATGAATAGTAGCAAAATATCCACCCAAACAATTGGCATTTTTCATACCTTACTGATAGAAAATAGTCCGTTTCTATTCAAACTTTTGTAAAAGGATCTCTATAGATTTTTTCCCTACTGACTTAATGTCAACTTTTGAAATTAATCGGCTTCAGGGGATGAGTACATGTATCATAACAGCTTTTATATTTTTTTTCCAATTGTCACTTCATCTGGGACTGAGTTCATCCTAGGGAGTTTCCACATTCATCTGACATCAATTATCCCAGCTCCTGCTGATACCCAATTCACGTCATAATAATTAACTTGTACTATTACAACCAAGTTTCATAATTAACATTTTATTTGTCAAAGTTTTTTCTCATGGACATATTTTAAGATGCAGTGATCTTACTACCTTTTCAAAGCTCTTTTATTTTAAAACCAGTAGTAATAATTAGTCCCAGTTTAAAATTCAAATGACTGTGCACTTTAACTTTGTCCAGATTATTCAGTTTTAATGATGAAAAAATAATAGAAAGTGGATTTCTCAAAATAGCCTCTTACCTTTCATTTAAAAAGTAAAACAAAACAAAACAAAACACACACACACACACACACACACACACACACACACAAATCTTGAAAAATTCCAGTACTGGCCCAGATTTTCTAATGAAAAACTATAAATTCTGCATCATAGTTGCTTAGTTTTCACCTTCAATTTTGAAGAATTTCAGAGATAGATGTCTGATCGGTATGTAACTCATAACAAGGGATGGTAAGTCAAACAGAAATAAGACTGAAATCTTTTTAATATACATACTCACTACAAAATAGGCATAAAAAAATGGTTGACACAAAATTTGAGCAAAACAGAATTTGTGTAAGATCTGACCACCTATGGAAAAATATATATATTATTTCATATATATCTATATATGAAACACATGTTGATACAGGGCTAATATCATTTATATAATTCTCTCATTGATCTCCTAAGATAACATTTTAAAACAAGATATTAAAAAATATAATGATCCTTCTGGGCTGAATCAGGTGAATGAGTGATAATAAATTGGACAATGGCCTGTGAACTGACTACTTGAAAGAATTTTCTATTACATACTGATAACTTCATTTGATCTAAGGATAGCTTAAAGTTGCATTCTGACCTGTTTACAAAGCGTTGTCATTTTGAGAGAACAGTATCGTTTGCATTCTAAATATATTTTTTAAATATCCAGTAAGACCCAACTGGTATCACTCAGTGGTTGAGCATCTACCTATGAACCAGGAGGTCACTGTTGGATTCCCATCAGGGCATATGCCCTGATTATAGGCTCAGTCCCTGGTAAGGAGCATGCAGGAAGCAGCTTCCATCATTGATGTTTCTATATTTCTCTCCCTCTCCCTCCCTCTCTGAAATCAATAAAAAATATGTTTAAAATATATATAAACTTGTAGAGGAAAGGATTGCACACAAGCTAAAATGGTTATTCTCTATGAAAGAATAGTGAGAAGGTTTCTTCTCTTATCTGTTTTAAGATATAAAATTAACATAACATGGTTTTATTAACTAAATAATTTATTTAATTTCCCTAAGTCTAAAATCTCTCAATTACATTTTTCATGTACCAATAAGTTGTTTGTTTAGAGATTAACATCTTATACTTTCTATAGTTGATATTTCCTATTTCCTGTAAAAGTTGTAGAAAATTATAGAAGCAATTAAAATGTATTAGAAAATTAAAAACAAACAAAAAATGAAAAACTCTAGTCTGCCTTCCCAGGTACCAGGCAATAACATATTCTTATCATTTATATTTATGTAGCATTTTATCATTTAGATAGTATTTTTGGATATATTACCTCATAGAAAAACAGGATGTATTACACATAGACATAAGAACAGTTGGATTAAGATAAGTGACTTTTCTAATTTCTTCTAGTTCAAAATCACAAATCAGGGAATCAAATACAGATCCCATTCTAAACCTATGTCATCATGGTTCTGTAGAGAATGCAGAATGTACAAATACATTGCCCAATGACAAGCGGTATGGAATCAGAAGCCTTAATATTCTTAGGACTTGATTCGCTTATAGTTCTCAATTACTAGACACAATTTATTCGGATTAGTCCTTTGGATATCTGAATAAAATCTACATCATGACTTTTTGTTCTAGCTTTTGCTGCATTGCTGCTTCTACTGATGCTTCATGCCTGCCCATCTACAAAGGATGCGTGGAAGTATAGTCCAGGGGAAAAAACATTAAAAAAAAATTAGTATCCTCTCTTTCTCAACATAGATAAGACTAGGGAAGCTCCCAGAACAGAACTGATCAATTAGACAATATCAAACTATGAAGCCCACTTGACGATCTGACACTGGTATGTATGAGCCAGCTCCAGGTGAAAATTATGCCTCAAAAATGCAACTTCAGACTCCAGGACGTAATGACACCAATTGGTATTCACACAGGAGCACAGACTGTTACATATGCTTATTGCAGGTTTGCTTCAGGGAAAAATGGAAGACCATTTAAGTCACTCCTTCCGTGCATTGAACTGTCAACTTACAGAAATGCCATATTAATCTTAGGGAAACACTCTACAAAGCTCACTTGATTGGTGAATGAATGTAAATGTCCCAAATTATTAAATATTTATTTCATCAAACCTGGCAACAAGGTTTTGATTGACTTTGTGCTCAGCTCATCCACCACTCTTACTTATCCTATCTAATAAAAGAGTATTATGCAAATTGACCATAGCTTTGCTACACCCAATAAGCCACGCCCACCAGCCAATCACAGGGCAATGGCCAGGCCCTGGGTTAGGCCAGCTAGGCTGTGGGCAGGGCCAGCCATCCATGGCGGCCCCAAATTTAATGCAAGGCCCTGCGATTGCCCTGTAGTTCCGCAGGTGGGGGCTGAGGGAGGCGAAGACACAGAGGGGATGAGCCAGGTGCCCTGTGAACATGAACACCCACTGAGCCGGGGAGCAGCTGGTATATATGTGCCTGAGGTCACGTCACGAGTTGAATCCATGTGCATCTCTGCCCGCAGCTCATCACCTCTCCAGTGTGCCCGGCCAGGCTTGCCATATGATGCCACCTGGGGATGGTGATGCTTGACAAGTCTATGCCGGGTCCTGAGGCTGGGGAGGTTAAAGGAGGGGAGCATCCCAGCTCCTGCCCCCCAGAGCTCCCTGTCTCCAGTGTGAGGCCCAGCCATGGGGGCAGGAGAGGAGCCAAGACACAACCCCTGAGGCAGAGGAGACGGAGCCACACAACCCAGCCCGGCCTGTGTGCAGAGCGGTGACAGGGAGTGCGGGAAAGGAAGTGAGAAAGGCGAGAGCTAATACACAAGCAGCGGGGACATCTCCATGGGCCAGAAAGGCACTGGACCCAGACCATCTGCGGATCCAGGCCAGGACTCCACCCAGTGTGCTGGCTCCCCTCCTGGGGTAACTGGACCCTGTAGCTGGGCTCCCTGCTCGCCCTTACGGGAAGGTGATGGTCAGGGTGCCATGGGCACGCTGTGACCCAGGATCCAGAGCCGCACTCAGCCTGGGCACCGGGCCCAAGCACCAGGCGAAGGAGCCCTGGTCGCTGTCCCCAGCGCTGGTTCTGACCCTGGGCGTCCCGCCCTATAACATCCAGAAATCCAGGAGACAGAGGGGTAAGCTCAGAGGCAAAAGCAAGCCCCAGGCCTCAGGCTGTCTGACTCAGGAAGAACTTGCAAGCCCACACCTGGGAAACCTGTGGGCCCAGGGCGCTAAGGAAGCCCGTAAACAAAAGCCTCCACCTTCCTGTAGGATGAATTCACCACAAGTAATGGGACCACGTGGCGAGGTCCGACAGAGACTTTAACACAAATCCACGGGGGAGGCGCCAAGAGCAAAACCAAGAAGCAGCTTCCACTCCCTCATCATTGATGCTTCTATCCCTCTCTCCCTGTCCTTTCCTCTCTGGAATAAAATTAAATTAAAAAAAATCGATCGATTGCAGGACCCGGCAATGGCCGGGTGCCGGGCTGGGCTGTAGTCAGAAGAAGAGACACACTATACACAGGAATAAACATAAAGATTACAAAATATTTCTCATCAGAAACAGTGTAAGGGAGAAGATAGTAGAGCAACATCATTAAAGTACTCACAAGGGGGAAAATCCTCTCAATTTATAATTCTAGACTGAGTGAAAATATTTTTTAAATAGTTTAAAATAGTCAAGATATATTTTAACTATTTTAAACAATTTTAGAAATAGTTAAAATATTTTTTATGTGTAAAAGATTGAATTTTTTTAATCATCCACAGATTTGTAGTGTAAGAAATGTTAAAAGAAGTCCTGCAAGCAGAAATAAAATTTTGTCAGATACAAATAAGGATCTATATCATAAAAAGGAAAATACCAAAGACAGTATATGTATAGGAAAAGTATAATAGAAATTTCTTATTATTGAAATATATTTAAAGGTAATTACCATAACTATTTAAACCAATAATAATGTAATGTCAGTTTTATAACATCTGTATAAATAAAATACATGACAACAATAGCACAAAAATTGCCTCGGAAAAATGAAATTTTGTTACAGTGAAGTTTCTATACAAAATGTAAAGTGGTAAAATATCCACTTGAGGATAAACTGTGACAAGTTAAAATCCTATATAATGATGAGCTAATATGTAAATATTCATCACACCTTCATGCCATTGTGCCATAATAGCTCAGACACTCAACACTGGGGAGAGAGGAATGGGGACCAGAGAGAGTACGGACTGGGAGAGGAACAAGCCACCCACTCCACAGTCCCAGATGCCAACAGCTGTGCCTGGCCAGGAAAGGGACAAGCCGCATGCCCTGTGGTCCTGGGTGCCTGTGGCTGCCTGTGGCTGTGGCCTGCCTGAGTGAAGCTGGCCCAGGTCCTGGGTGCCTATTGCTGGCCAGAGGGAGGGAAGCCTAGGTCCCAGGTGTGGGGCAAGGCAGAGACAGTTAGGGGCAATCAGGCCAGCAGGGGAGCACTTAGGGGCGATCAGGCAGGCAGACAGAGGTGGTTAGGGGTGATCAGGCAGGCAGAAGTGGTTAGGAGTGATCAGGCAGGCAGGTCCTTGAGCAGTTAGGAGCCAGTGGTCCTAGATTGCGAGAGGGATGTCCAACTGCCAACAGTCAGACTGCCAACAGTCAGACATCCTCGAAGGGGTCCTTGGTTGGAGAGGGTGCAGGCTCGGCTGAGGGAAACCGCCCCCCCCCCCCCGGCACGAATTTCGTGCACCGGGCCACTAGTTATATAATATTTCAGATGGTCTTAATCCTTTCCTCTACAAGTGAAATAGTCTTGCTCCTGAACAGATAATGAAATATAATTTTTTGGGGACATGTATTAGATTTGTCATAAGGAATAGAATTTCTGCTGCACAAATCATTTTTTAAAAACATCTGAATTTTCATACTTAAATATATGAAAGATAGTAGATATATTCACACTTAGCTAATATTTTAAATTACTTTCCCCAATAAACATTATGCAGCTGTACCTAAAAATTGAGAGAACTGGGGCAGCAATACAGGAGTGTTGTGCAACCTCTAGCCCCTAATGGCATAAACTGAAAGTTTTCTCTATTCCCCACCCCTGATTAGAAACCTGCTAGTGATTCCTCTACTTCAAGAGGAGAAATTAAAAAAAAAAAAAAGATAGCCTTGGAAGTTTTAAATACCACCCTAACCAATGAGCAATCTCTTCAGTTCTAAAAGTATGACACATAATAGACTTGATGGTGTTCATGGAAACTCCAAGACCAAACAAGCAATAACAACATAAATAAATTATAACCCTATCCTTGATAATAGATTTGTAAAGTCCGATTTTAAAATATTCTTTTTAAATCAATCTGTAATTTAAGTCTGAGAAATTTGACTTATTTTCTTCTTCCTTAAAAACAAGTAGTGGAAAACAAAAGATAGGAAGCAGCATCTGCCAGGTGGGTTTTCCAAGTCCTGATAATTAAACAGTAATTTTCATCAGATTTTAAATGCTCCCATCAATAGCAAGTTTGTAGATGGATGATACAGCTAAATCACTGCTGATAGACAATTAGTTGAGTCTGCTGTCTCAAGCCAAGATTGGCAGAGCCTACGACTCTTGTGATCAAATTCCTCAGTATTCAATACACCAGGCTTGAGTTTTCTAGGCAAAGCTACAAATCAGCATTGAGTAAATACAATAGACTTAATCTTTTGCAGTCATATCCTCCAACACTGGTCTATGCAATTAGGAAAATATGACATCTCATGTACTGAATAGTAAACACAACAGATTGTTAATCGTTATATGTATAAGGTTTTATAAATATTTAAATTAAGGAGTACTATAAGATTTCTTTTAAAGACTAGTAATACATGAATAATACCTGAACATATATTGTTATGTCTGAAACTTATTGAAGTGTTTGTAGTATTTCCTTAGAGAATTGTTATGTAACAAAAATCCACGTGCAGCAAATGTTGCAGAAAATAACTGATGAAAAAGGTATATATATTTTGTATCAATATACACACAAATATATGCACATACAACCAACACATTTGAAGGAAAAGACACATTCACATATAGTTGAAAATATAATCCTACATTCAAATAAAAATGTGACATATTAAAATGTATATGAAATATACTCCTAGTAAAGCCTATTTTATAAAATGCATTGTGAACTATATTTTATCTGTATTTTACACCAATGTAATATCGATTTCCTACAAAAACACATTAAATAAAAGATTTATGAGGAGCGCAGCAAATCTCATTTGGCCAACAAACTGTAACTCTTTGTGTCTGCTTTATGAACAGGAGCAAAATGGTAATGCTCCACATATTTCAAAAATTTACAAATGGCCATCTTTTAAAAATAATTAAGAAAATAAGAATAATAATGGGTGATTAATAACAAATTAATGAAGATTTATTTAACTCCCTATCAGCATTACATACAATACTATATGTGGATATAATTATGTACATACCTATCTATGTACATAAAGGGGTGTATGTTTGCACTTTCAAAAATGAGTTTACAAATAATAAAGGAGAAAATTAATAGGCAAAATAATATGGCTTTTGAAATAAAATGGGTATTTGAGACATGTCTAGCAATAGCAATTACTTAAAAATACAAAACAGAGCAGCTTGAATCTGACTGAAGTGGCCACACACTGTGCAGGCAAAGGATGCAGGAGTCTGAAATAAGTGCAGGCAGAACACAGGGAAAGATTGACTGCAAAACACAGAGGACCCATTCTCCTTTTATCTCGGTAACCTCCACCCTCCCTCTTTCACCTTCCCAAGTTGTAACCATGAACTTGGGACAACAATCAGAACATTCCTGTTAAAGCTGTTCTCCCTTCCAGTAACTTATTCTTTCACATAATTAACTGTGTACCTTATTTGTCCTCTGATTTTATCTGAGGGCTGGCAAATTATACGAATTCCTTGCAGTTACCACATATCAATGTTAAAGAAGTATTTAACTCTCCAGATGAAAAGCAAACATTCAGAGTATGAATAAGTAAGACTGAAATACTGGGAAGTTAATAACACTTGTCACTTGTAGCACCTTTCATCCGATGATTTGGATGTCCTTAAAAAGCAAAAGCTTATCACTCTCATTTGGCTACAACTGGAAGATAGAAAGGTTAAGTGATTTGTTTATTTATTTGTGATTTATTTATTCTGCCCTAGTAAGTTAGTAACGAAGCTGGGACTAAGAGACAACATTTTTTTTTTTATTCTTTATTCTCTTTTAGACCACTCACCTTGTTTATATTCACAGTGGAGATTGATCACATTTACTTTTAAAAGTCAGACTTCATTATTATTGAACTGACATGCCTGCCCTAAGTTTAGAAATAGAAAAGCCAAGGGCTTTAGCCTCAGAGCTCCAAGTTTAGAGCTAAGTGACTTTAAACAATTATAATATTGAAATTATGGGGTTAGCTAAGACATTTATGCAGTGAATCCTCAGTATGATGTCACAAATTCTGCAAACATTTTTTTTTGTACTCTAGATGACAGGCATTGTCCTGGGTGCATGGAGTTTATTAAATCACATGAAGCCACAACAATAACCTTATCCACAGGTACTAGTATAATCCATATTTCTTGGAGAGAAAATTGAGAAATAAAAAAAGTAAGTTGCACAAAACACAAGTTGAGTAAGATGTGAGGCCAGGGACATATGATGCATAGCTTCTGACTTCAAAGCTTATGATCTTTATTACTAAGCAATACTGCCTCTCTTTTTGCATTCCTGAGTCATATCACAAAGTTGATAGTAGAAAAAATGTTTAGTAATTATGCAAAATTAACTGCTAATCTAAATGGGGGTCTGCTCATCAAGTTTTTTTATTTCTATGTATAAATACAATTTAAGCATCTAATAGCACCAATTTAAAAAAAAAAAAAACACACACACAGACCAGCCAGTGTGGGTTAGTGGTTGAGCACTGACCCATGAACCAAGAAGTCCCTGGTTCAATTCCTGGTCAAGGCCCATGCCCAGTTGCAGGCTTGATCCCCAGTAGAAATGTGTAGGAGGAAGCTGACTAATGTTTATCTCTTTCTTTAAAAAATTATATATATATATATAAATATATATATATATATATATATATATATATATATTTAAAATAAATACAAACTCGAGAATTTCCAATGCTAACTACAAGAAATAAAGAAAAGAATGGTTAAAGAAAAAAGAAGGTTGGTTTTAACTTCTAACTTACTGTAGCATAGCTATATCACTTCTTTGGGGAAAGGATGGTATAGGGAATATTTTGATAGGATATTTTAAATAAATGCATATTTTTTACTAAAAAGTTTACTAAATTGCAGAAGAGTCAATTTAAAATCAATTGTATTAGATTTTATCCAAGTTACCATATAGTTATAATCTATAAAATACATATTTAAAATAATATATTTATTCAAATGTAAATAAGAAATTATTAAACAATTTTAAAACATATGTTACCCTAAAAAGAATACTGATATATTTAATTAGGATGTAGTTTCAAATCCCAACCCAACCAGAGTCTGCCATGACTTTTGGTAAGTGATTTAATTTTGCTGACTTCAATGTTTTCAGTTCTAAAATAGTGATATTCCTATTTTACAAAGATGTTATTAAAATTAAATGAGTCATAAAGTCCATGAGGGAAAGTCTCATATTTATTTTGTTTACCAGTGTTTAATATCCAACCTAGCATATTTTAAAATTTATTTTAGAAACAAAATATTGAATGAGTGAGAATAGAGTTTCAATACAGTAACTGGTATATTAGGCACCCAGTATATCCTCTCAATTTTTAAGCTTTATTATTAGTGTTACTAGGGGCCTTGGTGCACGGAATTTGTGCACTGGATGTGGGTGGTCCCTCAACCCAACCTGCCCCCTCTCACATACTGGGAGCCCTGAGGGGATGTCCAACTGATGGCTCACCCCCAGCCTGCCCAAGGCCTAAAGCCTCTGGTGAGGCTTTAGGCCTTGGGCACCCAGCCATTGCCCTGCTCAGCTCAGCCCTGGATGCCTGAGACCACCCAGCCCCAGGGGGCTGGGTGCTGGCTGCCACTTCCCCTCACAGCACCTGGGGGCTGGGCGCTCACTGCCACCACCACTGTTTCATCTCCACCCCTGGGGCCCAGCACTCTTGCCACTTGGCCCCGCCCCCACTCCTGATTGGCTGGTAGCATAGCCAATCAGGAGCCAAGGTACGGTCACATTTGCATGTTTCTCTTTTATTATATAGGATTCGTATTAATAATGTATATAAAAATACTGAGAAGGGTCTGAGGTATACCCTATTTGGGAGTTAACAAGTTAGCCCACCACATTTTATATATTTGAGTACAAGACATGAGACTCCTAGGTCAGAGATAAAGTGCAGCTTATTAGTTATAGCAATTAATAGTAATAGTCCCACAGCCCTGGTATCACCATTTTTGCAGTGATTGCCTGAGCCCAACTTTCCTCAGGGCAATATCAGGAGCACCAAGTAATACCTCTATAACCAATGGAGGCTATTAGGAATAATCAGTAAACATGGTTGTCCTGTGCTCCAGCAGGAAACACTATCTCTGTCTTCGAAGACTGAAATCTTTGATGTGTAGATGGATATTATCTCTGTTACCTAAGGCTATTCTACAAACATCTTGCACCCCACCCAAAGGATGTGCAGACACATGGAAGACCCTGGAGACTTGTCACTCAACCGTATAAAAACATACAATAAATTGAAATCTGATTGGAATGCAACTTACAATTATAAATCAAGTCTAGAAAATTATATAAAGTTATATTTTTCCCCAAAGAGTTTAATGGTAGATTCAATTTGCAGAAGCCTTAGTATTTAGACTAATCTATTTTTTTATTTGACTATTTTGTGAGAACATAAAGGTTGATTACAGAGTCAGAATTATAGTTTCCTTGAACACTATTCTATTCTGAACAAGGACAATGAAGAGTTTATGAAAGAATTTTTATCTATCTAAAGCATAGAAATCATGAACTTGAGGTTATTATTATAAGATTCTATGCAGGCAGACAGAGCAGCCATATATTTCCTATTGGAAATTGATACACAGTTGTGGAACATTGCAGGCAGCAACAAACACAGTGATATACTTGAGGAAGTCTCTGTCATCAGCTAGTCCTTGAAAGAAGTGTTTTACAATTATTGCATTTACTTCTTCAATACTCATTCTTTCACTCCTCAATCACTTAATGTCAGATGTCAGTACCAATGGCTCAAAAGAAACCCTTCAATATCAACCAATGAAGTTTTCCATCAAATTCAATGACTTTTCTAATTATCTTCCTACTTGTGCTTTGGGAATCAGCTTGTCCTTTCTAAAAGTCTATGGCTTTCTAATTCTATGTCTAATTTTGCTCCAGAACTCTCTGATAGATTGCAAGGAAAGTCAGTTTCCTTTGTCCTTTCCTCTCTCCATATTCTCTTTCTTAATGACCCTTTGGTTTTTATACAGATAATATCAGAAAATGTATCTCTATTTCTATATTTTCTCTTGATTTAGTCTTCCATTTTCACACATCTGCCACACACTCCCACCTGAGTGCCCTAATGATATCTTAGACTCAATCTATTTATAGCATAACTTCAGCTACCCCACCAAATCAGTTCCTGCCTATGACTGGTTAATTGATTCTAAGTGTTCCATTAAAGACTATAATGTCATTGTTTTTCACTTAGTATGATGCCTTTTTTCATATCACCACCATCCTGGTTTAGAGTCCTATGGCCCGTCCTTTGACAAATACAAAAGCATCCTTATAGATTTTCTTACCTTGAGGCTTCACTATCTCGCTACATCCTGTTCTTTCCTTCTAGGCAGAAAGATCACCAGTAACTTTATATTGCTCACTGGACAAATCTAGACTCTTTGGCCTGGCATCAAGTCCCTTCACAACTTAGCCCTTGCCTGCTTTTATTTAGCAATATTTAATGCGCTAGGAATAATGTAGTAAAGGGTGCCTATTTAGAGTGGGCACAGAGGGACAAGGAAAGAAATGATATCAGTCAATTAATAAATAGATGTATCATTATAAACCATGAAATACTCAACAAGTGTAGTATTCATGAGAAGTGATACTACAGAATAAAAGTACCCTTATCTCCTACTACTCTTCTCCATGTACTTGATGTTATCACCAAGTTGGATTGCTTGGGAGCTTTTGAACTTATGTCCTTTCCCTCTTAAAATATAGTAGTTATGTGTTTCTAATATACCTTAGCTTTTCTTCTTTCTTCTCATTCTTTTGAAATTCTTCATATTCCCTGAGTTCCAGCCTAAATGTCATTGTTCCTGAAATCCATGTCGATTACCTTCACCATCCTCAAAACAACCAGAGCTCTTTGTGCAATATTTATGATACACTCACCACACTGTACCATAGTTGTGTATACGCATGTAACTGCTCTTGCTGAATTGAGAAAGAGCTGCAAGACAGTACCATAATTTAATACATTGTAATATGATATGCCTAAAATATGTTAATTCATAGTAACCTTTCAATATTTGTTTAGTGAGTGACTGAATTAATAAAACACTCTTAAGGTCCAGGATGTTTCCTTTGACAATAACAAGAAAAATCATGCAAGCTGCTACTTTATAGAAAAGCTGCCATGGCTACTGTGATGGGAGACTGACCCTCTGCTATCAAAGGAGTTAACGAGGCATTATGGTTGGCAGGCATACCATATGGAAACTCTCCATCAAGCAGGCCCCCAAATCGGTTAGAAAAGAGATCAAGTTCCAAATGGATTGTGGGAAATAATCTACAAACAAATTTCACTAGCACAGAGGTGCCAAGAGCATATTATTATCACCTCCTTGGTAATTCAGAATTTCTAGGAAGAATATCCTCAAAAACCAATCAATCAGGAATTCTGCTATTACCATATCACTCCAGTAAATGCTATTTTCAGAAATAGCAAAGTAAGAGTTTTTCTAGATCTCTAGATATTCCTCTCCAAAATCAGGGGCCTCTAAAAACTACTCTCTAATTTTATTCCTTTAACACAATGCTCTCTATGTGGCTTAAAACAATCATAAGATTTAACATGTTTTATCTTCAAAGATTTTTATGCACATCAAGTAATTATCCACATAAGACCCTTGTAAGCAGGTGTTATTATTCCCATTTTATAGGTAAGCTGACCGAGACACCAGAGATCTAATAATTTGCCTAAGGCGGTATAGTAAACCAGTTGCAGAAATGAAAATAGAATAGAATTTTTGGACTCTTTGTGGTGATTGCAGCTGTAAAATTGTACTGAATAGCAGACTTTTTTTCCCCTATAAGCATTCTCTATAATATCTAAATGGGTATGTATTGAATTATGTAAGGGTTTTAAAAATAAACATCACCATTATTTAATAGTATAAATGTTTCCATATTATGCTGCTTTCTACATGTGTGATAAGAGAAATGAACATCATCTCAGTATGATTGGGAACTAGACATCAACTATATAATTCCATTTAATAATCTGTTCCTCTTAAAGATATAAATTCCACACTGTTAGCAATTTTAGTACTCTCACAATGAGATGATTAGAAACAAAATGGCTGGTTTGAAAAAATTTTCTGAGTAGGTTACATTTTGTGCTGTAATACCTCCCCAAAATGGAGAGTACATGATAATCCTGTACCTCATGCAAAATCAATTACATTTTAGTTCAAGATTCTCAGTGGTTAAAGCAGGACATTATTTTATGTCCTGAACAATATGTTGTTCCAGTTACTAAGGAAACCAATAGCAAAAAATAATTTTACAATGATGCATTCTCAAGAAATTGACTACAATGTCAGTCTCTGGGGTATCATTACAAAGTGCTATTTGCATTTAAATTTCTTATAAACTTTAAACAACTGATTTGTTTGTTTATAAGGATGAGGATGCATTTTTAGCTCTTGAAAAAAAATTTAAACATTCAATGAATACATTAACATTTAACCATTTAGAACTTCCCTTTAAACATCTGATGTCTCTGCCAAATTATTATGTGTGAATTGTGCTTCCATGGGTTGCTAATGACACCTCCACCAGAGTCTCAGCTCATAATATTCTCCTCACTATTGAAAACTGCACATTCTGTTTCACACATGGCAACAAACAGGATAAATCATGCGGACTTATACTGTTGCATGTCACAAATAGCAAGATTCTATGGGAATCAATACATCTATTCTGCACAGAAGGTTTCTGGAGTCTACGGCTATTCGAGGCGAACTCCAAGTTCC
Organism: Antrozous pallidus; assembly: GCA_027563665.1. NCBI lineage: Eukaryota > Metazoa > Chordata > Mammalia > Chiroptera > Vespertilionidae > Antrozous > Antrozous pallidus. The sequence goes on along the minus strand of CM050508.1, from coordinate 149,159,271 downwards.
TCAGGAAAGAAAAGGAAACCCCAGATTTTTCTTGACAGACATTTGCCTCTTTTGTCAAAAACACACAACAAATATTCTGATGACTTCCTGATGCTTTTATAGTTGAAAACTCTCCTGACAAACTACTTTCCTGACCAGAGATGACAACCTTGACATGTTTCCTCTGCCTTAGAATATATAGAACTGTTGCAAAAGCTAATCAGACCCAGTGTGGCCATAGAGAAAGGGAGAGGGATGGGGACAGAACAGCATCAGGGACAACTCCCAGCAGTTTCCCTTAGTGAAATCAACAAACATTCACTGGGAATTACCTAGCAGTATCTTTTGTCTTAAGGATTCTGCATTTAGAACTCTATAATCATTTTTTAATAAAAAGCATTTCTCAAACTCCAAATTTATTCTATATTTAGTGAAATAAAACTGCACAAATGTTATTAAAGGAGCCTTTGCTAAACAAGTCACTCTTATGACTAAGTAATCGTACACACCACCAGGAACACTAAACAGGAGAAGAAAATACCTATCTGAAACTGCAGGCAGTTGCAAACATAGCCCTTGACAATAAAACAAATTTAACAAAGTAGCATTCTCACATTAGAAAGTATGGCCACTGATTTAGAATAGGCTTTGTGGTTGTTGTTTTTGTTTATTTGTTTGTGAAATTAATAATAATTCACCAGAGGAAATGCAAGCTAGTCTTTTGCATTACTCATCCCCCCCCCCCCATATCTCCTATTTGACTCAGCATCAGAGTACATGGTAAATATATTGCTCCTGAGTAGTAGGAAAATGTGAAAGGTAGAACAGAGCTCAAGCCTTTCTGGGTGTCTGGGAAGCCAGCACACTGGAGGCTAATTTTGTGTAAGCTCTCTTTTGCTTCCCATCAATATGCCATAAGCCTGACCTGGAGGGCCCCCTTCAATTGATGCAAGAAAGTAATTAAGTCTCCAGGCTCATCACAACCTGTGCAATCTCATGTGCAAAGATTCTGCTTTGAGTCAAATAGCTTTTAGTTTTATGACAAAGATTCCTATAATGTAGGGTTAACAATTAAAGGCAGGCAGTGTGTCTCTCTCATGGGGCTTGAAGCTCACTCAAGTGCTACACTCGCCAATCTTATTTGAAAGGAAACTGGTTTAAAGCCAGATCTATTTTTTTTCTCCCCTTCCCCTTTTTATTTTTATTTTTTTATTTTTCTTGTCTTATCTTTTTCCTTTTAGGCTGGACTCTCTTTGCTTCATTTAGCCATCTCTCATTCCCTGCACCCGTTTTCTTTGGTTTGCTTGGTCTCCACCTTTAGAAAATGTGTTAGGGATGTTTCCTTTTTGGCATGAGTCACATAATAAAATCTAACCCTGGGACAGTGCGTACACTGTTTATTTACTAGTTAAACTTCAAAATCTTGAAAGCAAAATGTGTCATCATCGGCAGGTTGAAGGGGATCTCGAGTATCTTCAGGATACAGTTCAGCTGAACTCCAGTCAGAGTAAGTAACAATACACACCTCCTTGCATACACCCTGGGTCTCCTTAGCAAATTTTCCTACTAGCTTGTCTCCAAGTGAAAGAGGCATCCTCCTCAATAAACACAAATCAGAAGGAAAAGTTTATCTTACTTTCTCCCTTCTAATACAGGTTGCCTTATTCTTCCATTTCCATGTTAAACATCTGCTTGCTTTCTATCCTGAATCCCATCACAATAGTTCAGTGTATGTTTTTTTCAAATTAGATTATAAAACCCATGTATTTGTATGGCGAATAATAACATGGGCAGATTTAATCAATTGACTCAAAAAATTATGAACATTTCCTGGAGTGGGAGATGGAGGAGCAGCCATGGTGAGCTATGAAATTCAGGCAGGATCCTTCTAGGAGCACATATCAGTGACCTGCTGGAAAGGCTGATATAAGAGATTTAAGAACAGCACATAATTTACAAAGGCAAGGTTTTAAAAGCCTAAATTTAGAATAATTATTTTGTTTTGATTTTACATTTGGAATCTGAAAGAATATATAAATCTCACTCAGTCGGATCATTAAAGCTTCCTTTTAGTAAACTTAAAAAAAATGTTAGTTTTAACTTACACTGTTTCAGAAGAACAGGATTAAAACAGCTGAGAAGTTGGGGGTGGGGGGAGACAAAACAGTTCAGAATGCGATTAAAGACGTGTCCCTCTTTCACTGACATTTTATTGTTGAACACAGCATCCCCAATGAAAGGAAGTGTGTCCGTGCATGTGGTAGCCACAGACAGCCCCACAGCAAACATTACTGGATAGTCTTTAGCCTCCATTGGAAATTAGCTGCAATAATTTTGTTATCCACAAATCCCTGCTACATTTCTTCTGACATTTATTTTGGACAAGGGCAGAGGACAGGGCCGCTTTGAAGAAGAGATGCTATAAATGAAACTTGGGAAGCCCCACATCGAGCCTGCTCTCGCATTTGCCCCCTCTGCCTGGCAGTCAGAATTTGCCGATTTGCATGCGAAATTGCAGGAGTTAAAGGTGCTAGTACAATAATCACACACAAACGCGGATGCAGACGGGAGAACACTGGGGTGGCAGCAGTTTGGCCTCTTCACTCAGATGCTTCCCCTGAGTAATGGAACCGGGCCCTCGCTTCTCATTTGTTTTTATCAAATTCTTTCACCTTAACTCTGTTTCAAAGTCATAAAAATAAAAAAAAATAAAAAAATCTTCTATCTTAACCTTGGCATGAGGTCAGGAGAAAAGACTTTAGAGGGAGCATTTATAGGTTTTTATCCTCAGTCTCAGGGGACTGGTGCATTCTCCAGCCAGCTGTACCTTTTGAAGTTTCACAGAAGTTCTATACTCTTTCTAGTTACAATTTCCTTCTTTTTCTCCCCCAAAGAATCCAAGCTGATTAGTTAGCAACTTTTTTTTTTAAACCATTTCATCTGGTGCAAATGGCTAAGGCTGTATTCTTTCTTATCAGCTAGCTCTTCTCTCCACACTAACAAAATCACCTTTCCCACAAATCCTCCTCTGCCAGCCTCAGTGCTGGTATGTTTTGTACTTCTGGTCAAGTCGAATTTTGTGATAGAGAGTCAGAGAGAATGTGCATAGAGAGGTTGATTCAGTCTTTTTTAAAATAAATGTGTCAGAAAGGAGACACAGTGCTTTCATTTTCAGATGCAAAAGGGTTATGTCCATTTGATTCTGTTTGAAGCAAGATATTATTTGAAAAAATATATATTACTACCTTAAAAGAGATTTGACCATATTTCAAATGTGACTATTTAGCATGAGATCTAATATTTATAGCACATATTTTTATTTGAACTTTTTTTTTGTTTGTTTCATCATGCTTGGCATGTGAGGAAAAAGAAAGTGATGCTCCCGCTAATAATTAATCCTGTAGGTTTCTGAGCAACAGCTCAATATAACTCACCACATAAAGACTGAAGTTGGGGTATTATCTCCCTGTGCAATCTGTCTCTAGTCACAGTCCCACCCAACCTCACACTGACACGCGTAACATTGGAACTTGCTCTCTGCAATGATAAATTATGACCAGGAGTCTAAACTTCTATGTGACTTCACAAAATAACTGAATGGGAGAAAGAATACAATTGGTTTTCAATGGCTATGAAAACAGTAATAGTTTAAACATTCCATTTATAAACAGTACTAAAAGTGGATTATAACTAAACAAAAATATATGCAACTCAATGTTTATTTTCTTTGATTAATTTGAATATTATAAAGCAACAAAATAACAGAAAAGGTTTCCATAGCATATATACTAGTTTCAAATTTTATTTGGGATAATTGTCCAAAAAGAATAAGGACGTTCCAAAGGAATTGTGCCAACAAGAAACATAAAGTAAAAACAAACAAAAAACAATTTTAAAAGACCTTCTATTTAGGAAACACAACTGTTTTGTCCTCCAAGAGATTCGTGAAAGCGCAGCTAAGGGCAATAGAGAAAAGAGAAACATTTTAATCTCGTCAGAGAAACCCATTGTGGCATATCCCTTGATTATCTCTCCTGACATAATTATGGGCATATAATTTAAGCATAGCATCCTAGCCAGGAACTAGTAAATGCTGCCAAGTAGCAAGAGACAAATAGCTACAACTTCTGTTGCTGGCATAGTTAGGCATCAGGCCACTTCTCTAGAGTCCACTCTCATCTGCAACTATCCACACTGACTAGTCCTGTCAGCTTACGTGGAAATGGAACAAGTTATATTTTGGGGTTTTCAACTAACAACGGGATTGTCTCAAGGAAGTGAGTATTTGTGTTGAGCCTTAAACACGCTTTCCTTTCCTACTGCTAAAACAAAATAAATAAATAAATAAATAAAAACACAAAAAATGTCTCTCTTTTTTTAACTGCCTACAATTTATCCAGGCATCCGTTAGGGAACTGAACCATTTTATTTTAGACAGTCAGGAGGACCCTATCTCTTTTCACAAATGCAGACTCTATAAAAATGCACAAGGTTATGACAGAGGCAAGTGATTCAGAGCACAGGCTGTGAATGGCATTCTAGGTTGTTCACTTAGTTGTGTGACCCTGGATAGGTAATTTAACCTCTTTGCTCTTTAGCCCACTCATCTGCGTGATAGAATCTTAGTGGTACCTCATGAGGTTGCTTTGTGAATTAAAAAAATAGCACATGTCAAAGGTTTGAGATATGAACTCTTCATATTACTAGTGTCTAACAGAGTACGTAATAATAATTCTTTAATAATAAATATGGCTCAATTAAGAGTGAATGTTTTGTTTTGTTTTTCCCACTGGCTTGTTTTGACTTATTTATTTCACCTATTTTTCATAGTCAACTAGCTGCCATATAAATCATAAGTAAAAAATATACCTAGATGATCAATGATCATTTCAAATATGAAAAAATTCTTATTAAGAGAATTTAGGAGTCTTCAGTGAGAAGTTACCACAATTTTTTTTTAGTAGTCCTCACTCAAGTATATTTTTCCATCTATTTTTAGAGAGAGTGGAAGGGAGCGGGAGAGACAGAGAGAGAGAAGCATCTATGTGCAACTGAGACTGTAATCAAGGTACATGGCCCTCTATCAGAATAAAACTCGGGACCCTTCAATCCCAGGGCTGATGCCTGAGCCAAACAAACTACACCAAGAATTTACCATCACTTTTAATTAAAATATACAACTTAAATGTCCCAAAGACTTACTTTATTAATGATTGGCATATTTTAGGTGGCTAAAATGATATAAAATTAAGTTAATGGTAATCCTTAAAACATAACTCAAGATATGGTATAGTAAAGTCTCCTTTATTTCTGATAGTGAATATAATCAGTATAAAACTTTTTAGATCAATTTGAGATGATTTGCCATCACCGTGATTTATTTTATTAGGTGATAACTAAAAGGCTAAAAGTACAACTAATAGATTGCAGAATCTCTTATACTAAGATTTAAGACAAAGACACCCTGTCCAAAAGATTGCCTGGATCTGACAAAGAAAATTAGAGAACAGAGTCATAGACTATGGAAATGGAAAGAGGTTTAAAAAGTCTAATTTGAATAATCTAATGTTGAAGAAGACAAAATCTAGGTCCAAAGAGGTTAATAGACTTAGTACTAGCAAATTAGGAACAAAGCAGGATGAAACCTCGATCTCAGATTTCAGGCCAGCAGTTTCAGAAAAATGAAAAAAATAAATGTAATTTCTGTAAATTAAAAAATATTGAAATTAAATAAACTTAAAATTTAAATATAATTTCTGTCAATTAAATAAACATTGAAATTTGAATAAGTAAATAGTTGTGTGGATATACCAGGTCAATGACAATCATCATGACTGATTTTATTTTACTATATATCAAATGAAGAATTATTGACTTAGACTAATAATATTTTACAAAGCAATGTTGACATACTATTTTAAGACTTGAAATTTGAATAAATCTAAGAGTAGGAAGGTTAGAGATAATACTAAAATTTATCAGAAAGTTGTGTATTCTAGGTCTTAAATTGACCTTTATGCCAATAGATATTCTTATTTGTTGGTAGAATATTTGTAGTAGAATGTTCATGTGTTTATTAATATTTTGATGTAACTTTATTATTTGTCATTATAAAATTAAAATCCCATTGTTTTATATCACTTTATGGTTTTCTATTTAATTTTTGGTTAACGTTCCTCAGATTTTTTATTAAAATTTTTTCACTTAAATAAAAGTTTGCCTTTTCAGGAAATAATTGCTATATGTTAACCTTGTATTAAAAACACACACACACAAAATAACTGTTTTCATAAAAATATACTCAATATAATATCCAATATAAATGATACATTCATAGTATTTATTAATATTGGCTCTTAGAATTATAAGAATCTTGAAATTAAAATAAACAAGATTATAAATCATGTTTATGAAGATAAAGTTACAGGTAGAGGAAAATAATAAAACCACAACTTTTTAAACATGTCTAGAAGGTAAATGATATTCAAATTTAACAGGTTCTCTTTCCATAAATGTTTAGGTATACCAGTAGATAAAGCAGATACTAATACTGACTTTTTTCTAAGATGAAGATGTTGAATGTTTTTGTATTTTAGCATTTAACACATTCTGCTTGGCTAGTGAATTCATGTCATTTGAACTTCAGCAATCTTAAACCTGAGACCTAAAAATGTAACAGTCTTATCTGAGGTAAATGAGAATTTTAAAAACGTCAGGCACAAATATCACCTCCGTTCTTTATAGAGAGCTCTGATGGCTGCTGCTGTGTGTGAACCATATGGAATAGAATCAAGTAATTTTTATACAATAGTTAGTGAAAAACTTGGACTTCCTTTGATTCCTCTGCCCAGCTTCTTATAAATTAGCATTCACTTATTTCTCTATCATAACAAAGTCAGAACAGACACTAAGATAAGGTAGGTAAGTGCTGGACACTGCATTAGTAGTTGGCATTTGTATCTCTGATATAATCATATAGCATCTCCACTCTGGAAACATGGAATATTCTGGTAGATTCACTTGAGTTCACAGCAGCAAGCCAGAGAGTACCTTGCTTCCAACATCTGAACATTTGACCAAACTTAAGAAACAACACCCTAGCAACCTTGTCATTTCAATTTTTCACACTTTTGTCTGTATGTGTTTTATGTCTCAACAAAGACTTATCTCCCCAACCCACTGCCACAGGATAATTCTCTGTAACAAAGCTCAGTCTCAATCTCCAACCAAATGAAAAAAGGGCAAATCCCCAAAGAGAAAAGTAACAGTCACAGCCATTTCTACGGGTCCCAATCTCACAGACCAAGGAGGAATCGATGACAGTTCATCACCACCATAAACCACCAGAATATGCCCCACAGGGAACTGAGGTTCTGTAAGGGGATTTTGTATGAAGAATATTTTTAAGAGCCCTCCAACAGAGAGAAGCATTTTTTACAAGTAAAGAAGCTGTGTTGGCACAACAGACAACATTTTCAAGCTGGGCAGAGATGCAAATAGCCATCAGTGTGAGAATGCTGGTGTCTGTCATACACAAAGCCTCCTAACCATTCCTCTCCCCTTGGTATATTAATGTTCACAGGGAGAAAGAATGCAGCATTGTGGAAGCAGTTTTACTATAAATCACTGGAGTACCCCAAAACATCAAGGCCCTTGAAAATATTCAACCTGTTTTCCTTTCCTGGTAAGCATTAGAAGGCAATTATGCAGCCAGCTGAGAAAAAACGGGTGGGAAAAACATGGTTGTTAGCCAAATGCAGAGCCATACTTAAAATTGAACCTGGAACATCATGCCCATTTCTCCCATATGATTCTGTTAATAAAATAAAACTTTATTTTATGTGGTGTCTTTATGCCAAAATGTATCTCCAAATACTTTACAGACTTAAATAATGTATTTAATACAACTGCTGCATGGTGTTATGATGTCCCAGATCACTAGGAATCTTGAATTAATACGCTATAATGATCTCTCCCCAGAGGTAGCTGGAAGTGTCTAGTTGCTGGGCAGCTTATGATAAGGGGCTTGGGGTAGCATAATTAAGGGGGGTGCTTGATAGCCGGCATTCCTCAGAGATTCTAATTTTCTTTAGAATATTAGAGAGAATATTCTGTGGGCAAATTATACATCAGAGAAAATTGTCAAATGTGGAAAAACATCCAGACATTTTCCTTTGAGAGGTGGAGAAGTGTTAGGTGGTATGTGATGATGATGATGATGATATGCATGAAAATGTTGACACTGAGTTAACCCCTTGTTATATCTTTCAAGAAAAAAAGCAGAGGCTCAGTTCATTCATCTAAATATCTTCAATGTAAATGAATACAACAACTCTGATCCCGATATGGAATTATTCCAGGCAGTTTCTATTACACCTAGCATGTGACCTTCTGAACTGTGTAGTCCCTCGTGTATGGCACATTCCAACTAATATAAGGGCTTTTGTCTCTTTCCATATGCTTTGCTGTCTTTCTAAGATAAAAGCCAACTTTTGAAGTGCAAAATAAATGTGTTAAAGGGCTTTAAAACTAAACTCGCAATGATATAATCATTTGAAGGAGTTGATGTAATCATGACAAGCAATTTGTCCTTGCCAGAGATTGAAAAATGAGTTGGAAAAGGGGAGAGCTAGCTCTGAAGTCTGCATTTTGCTTCACATAGAAGGCCAGAAAAATGCCTCTCACATATTTTTGTATAAGTTGTTTTACTGCTTAACTGGGCATGAGAGCAGGACATAATTTATGGTTCAGAGTTCTCCTCAGCCACAGGTGTAGAGTGGGGCTGGAATTGGTAGCACACTAATTTGGGTCTGGAACCTAGTTTACGCATTGCATTCCTGGCAGTTGGAGACAAGTCACACATTCCCCAGCAGCAGAATGTGCTCTTCCTCTTGCCACAGAGATTAGCCACAGGCTGTGAGGCGGGTGCTTTGCTGGAAGGGATATGACAGAGGCTCCACTGCTGTGTTATTATCTGGGATCTATTATGTTTTTACATTTTTCAAAAATCTTTAAGCTAGATCTTTGACATTCAACCGCCTATAAAGACATGTGCCACCTGATGAGAAGCTTTGATGTGCATTTTGAGGATTAAATAATCTAGATAGAAGGCAATGTGTTTCCAGCCAAGAAGAAAACTATGGAGAAAATTTTGCCTCCTGCAGCTAAACTCTGTTGGCAGTCAATACCTTTTAGCTTACCCTCTATATTTGATTTCATACATATTTACAAACTATTTTCCCTCTTACTGCTAATTCTTTTGAGACCAAATTAAGAACAAAGATAGCAGGAACAGGCTTCATCAAATAAAAATGTAAATACGCTGCATCTCATTTGTGCTTGAAGACACTTTATTTAAATATTTTTTTCTGTAGTGGAATAGTCTGGCTATATCATTATTATCAGCAACGGAGGAAGTAATAGCCTAACGAGTCAGTGTAAGCCATGGAGGGGAACTAAGCTTCTACATTCTGGAAATATGACCTACTTTAGAATAAGAATTTTTCTCTAACTTTTAAAAAGAATGTAATAGTTGTGTGGATATATAGAGTTGATGGCAATCATCTTGACTGACTTTATTTTAACATATACATCGGCTTACACTAATAGTATTTTACCAAGTAGTGTTGACATACTATTTTTAAGTGAGTAGATAGAAGATAATTTCTGAATTTTTACCTATTTGTTTAAATTTGCTATTCTTTGGTTTTGGAGAATAGTAAGACAAAACTCCAGATAGTCACAAGCTAATTAGGCTGTGCTAAACTTTATTTCCTTTGATTTGGTGGAAAATATTATATTGCATCTGTAGCAGTAGCCAGAGTAAAGCAAAGAATCATGCCAGCTATGTCAAACATGCTATTAATTAAATCATAAGGCAAGGAAGAAATCTTTCTGTCAGACTTTCAGAGAAAACAATTATAAATCACAGTCTGAAATTGGTTTGCATTTCTTTAGGTGTCAAAAAAAATCACTTTTCTTAATTGGTCTTCTTTAAAAAGAAGCATTTAATACATTTCAAAATAGGGCTCCTTTTCCTGGTTGTGGGCTGAAATTTTGTATTTAAACTAAGTAGATATTTTAGAACAGTATTTTGAGCAGGTCAGCACAATGTGTCTACTGCCATTGTTATAAACCTACCGTCTCCCTTAATCCCCCCTCCTCCACAGCTTGATTTATTTATTTATTTATTGCCAAAGTTATTCTCAATAAAGGGTGGGTGAGGGAAGTAGGGAAAAACACAAGCTCTCCTCTGTCACTGGGTGTTTTACTTTTTCTTTTTATTCAGGCATACTACTGTTCAACTCATTAAAATGTTTTATCTATAATGTCTTTCACATGAAGGGGATCACTAGTCAACCTTCAAGAACTAAGGAGAAAGCCTGAAATACATGATTGACTGCTATATTCAAAACCAGAATGATTCCATGGCATCTATGGCTATTGGAGGGTCTATAGTGCACACACAATGAACTCTTGCTATAAAGCAAGGAAGAAAGACTGTTTTATTGGGAAGAAAAAGAGAGAGAGAGAGAGAGAGAGAGAGAGAGAGAGAGAGAGAGAGAGAGAGAGAGAGAGAGAGAGAGAGAGTCAAGATTGACCTCTAAGAAAAAATGTTCCTTACTAAATACTTTCTTTTTATGTGTGCTAGAATGACTGTCCTCCATAGCTCAGCAGATGAAATCTGCTCATGCTAATAGAAAGGAGAACTTGAAACATCACCTCTTAAAGTATGAGAATAATGAAACTAGCATTTCTCATCTACACTATAATCAAAAGAATTTGAAAATATTTTTCAAATTAACTCTGAAAGTGATTCATACAAATTTCTTGAAATTGCAAAGGTTCCACCGCAGTAATTAAAGGTGTAACTTTTACACTTACTTTGTTATTCATGTCCCTGGAGGCTAAATTAGGGTACTTTTTACACAAGAATATTAATTTATTTTTTTTGAGCTGCATCTTACATGATTTAAAGTTAACATCTAGGGTGTCCTTGCTTTCAAATGCAGATTTTGCCTTTCTAACTCCTGCTAGCTAGAAAAGCTGTGCATAAAATGCATTCACACTCCAATACACACTATTTTTCACACAAATCCATTCATGCCTAGCAGTCACAATTATAAAGCTCACAGACACACAGACACCATCTCATCATCTCTAGATTTTCAGGGTGGCCCAGATTTCAAATAACTATCACTTTCAGAAACTTTAAAAAATCTTGAGATTGTCATCTTGAATTCAAAAACATTGAATGTTATTTACCTGTTTGAAATCAGTACATAAGATGACTTATATATCTGGCTTTTGGGAATCTAATTAAATAATATTATATCTATGTTAACTGGATATAAATCAACATTAAGAGATTACAAAAGAAAAACAGTAGTCAAAATTAACCCAAGACCCTTCTGAGTGCTAGTTAACTCATTTCAGCCAACACTCTTACCGATCGCTTCTTGAGTTGCTGAGAAGTGCCTGGCTCCTGGAGGATTTTGTTGTCTTCTGAAGCCTCCCTTTTGGCCCCCAGATCCCAAGTAACCTACTTAGCATATCCCCTTTGCATGTAAAAAGGGATGTACACTGTAACCTGAGGCCAGGCCTACCTTAATTAACATTTCAAATCAGAGACTCTAAGCAGATATTTTACAGAAGTACAAAAAGGAAAAGAAACTGGCAGGGTAGGATAAAGCCAAGCCTATGGAGGCCTAATTTACTGAGCATTATTAAACAAAGATTTCCTGAAGAGACAGCAAAGAGAGAAATGGATTTTTACGTAGAGTAATGAGAATTAAGAAACTAAGCGCCAAGTCTTTTAAAATGGGAATAGCTGTGCCTGATCTTATCCTCCTAAATGGGTTAGAAAGAAACTGGACAAGCACTTCAAGGGGGCTACTTTTTGTGCTTTGGCTACATACGAGGTTCTCCTTACCTCTAAAAACCCTTTTTAATCCTTTGAGTTTTTAAGGTATTCGTCTACTGATGGCGTTTACTACATACAAACAGAAGAACTCTTGAAATTACTGAGTGGACTGAATCAGTGCAGATAAGCTAATTGGACCAATCAGGTCCCCAAGTTTGTTTGTTTGTTTAAATTTGACCACTCTATTCTAAGATTCTATTTGTCTGGCGCTATTCTAGGATCTATTAAATTGTGATAGTCCTTGGGTGATCATAGACAAACTAAATAAGATGTAAATACTAAGTATAATTAATACAGCTCATTACCATGTGACCAAAACCAATCAAATGTACATTATTATTTTTTGTTTGGTGTAACATATGTTTTGGAGGCAGGTGGAGTATAAATTATACATACATAAGTAAATAAAATACTCGTCTCTACAGAATTAAACCTACTTAATGTTTCAATCCCAGTATGATGTGCCTACAGTCATAAACCAAGTCACCACCCAAGAGAATAGCCATGGAAATAGGTTTTAATTATTCAGTTCCAATAAAAAATTTAATTGCCTCAAAGTATCTACATTCCATAATTTTATAACCATGACTGTAACAATCTATATAGATTTTTAACCAATGTCAAAATTATGAACACACTAGAGGCCCAGTGCATAGATTTGTGCACTGGTGGGGGGATGGCCTGTGGGGAATTGGCAGCTGTAGGAGAGCTGCTCATCCTGGTCAGCTGAGCAACACTCCCACTCTAGAAAACACTGACCACCAAGGGGCAGCTCCTGCATTGACTGTCTACCTCCTGGTGGTCAGTGTGCGATATAACGATTATTCAACTGGTTGTTCTCATCATTCCACTGTTTGGTCACTGGGCTTTTATATATATATAAATAATGTCTTCAGTTGCCATTAACTCACAAGATGGAGATGATACTCTTTCTGTCAATTACAGTGACAATACTGTAATTGATCTTTGTTATTCTGCTGGGATCTAATAATTTTTGAGAATCTTTGGGCCAGTTGGGGCAATTGAATGAACTTCAACTCAACTTCTGCAGTAATAGGAACAGTCAGATTTCTGTCAAAAGCAAAATACATATTCTTTCATCCTTGCACCTTGAAGCAGTAACAGGATATCCAGCCTCTGTAGAATAGGTGAGGCAAGATATTAGAACTAGAAATTATCTTCCCAGGATTATTAAAGTAAAAGAAGAGCAAGACTTCAGGCATAATGCACATTTGGAACATGTACTTTTTGCCTTTCTGGTACCTGTGGCAGACCATCAGTTGATCACAAGCTTTTCCACATGAGTTACACCCAACTTCAACATTCTTATGCCAGTCAGTATTTTCCAAATTCCAAACAGTTACACATACCATAATTTTGTCATATCTATTTCTTCCAATACTAAGTAAAAATTATTTACTTAGTATTTTTCTTTCAATCAGCATTAATTGTGTTCAAAAAAGAAAAATATATATTCCTCTATTATATCCATAGCACCATTGGTTTGATATGATAGTTAAGTTTTTTTACTATATGTTAAATGAACAGTTATTAAAATACAAAACGTTAATCTATATGCCATCTAAATACCAAAAGTGGGGGGGGAAATATAGCTCTATATAATGATCGATTAATGAGGCCAGGTATGAGAAAACTCATTTGTTTTCTTTATTCTAGAAAACATATGCACAGGGGTTGGAGGTTGTGTGTGAAGTATTTCACACTTAAATTTAAAATCAGTAAGCAAATATTTATTGTTTATCACCTGTAGATCTGAAGATGAAATGGACAGTAATGGTTGCCAGATCCTATAAAGAGCGTAGATAAGATATGGTTATTATCAAAGGGAAGCAATGGACCCAACAGAGGGAATCAAGCCTCAAAACTCCATCCTCACTCTCCTTCTGATCTTATGGCAGGGTGTGCCCTCAGCAGAAGGCAGCAGAAAGCCATGACAAGAAATCCCATATAACCCCCATGGATCAGTTTCTAGGATATACTAGGGGCAGGGTTATAAGGTTATGAGAGAATATGCAAGGCAAATGGTAGATATAGGGGCTAGAGACAGAATGTGTGATATTACACAGAGCTTATTTTGTGAGTAGACAGATGAATAAACAAGCACCCTGCAGCATGGCATATAAAAATGAGCAACAAAGCAGCATAGGAAACTCAAGAAATCTTCCCCAGGAAGTCAAATATGAAGGAAAATAATCCCGGAGACATAGGAGTTACCCAGCTCAAGGAGAGAGTTAGACATGAGATATTTTCCAGAAGAACAAACATCACATTATAGCACAGAAATTGAACAATATTTAGTATCACTGGGAAGACTGTGAAGGAAAGGAGAGAGACAGAGATTATAAAGAAAGCAGAAGAGAAAATCAGGAGTATAAACAAGTTCAAATCTCATTCTTAGGTATATATAATCCTGAGGGTAGTTGAGAGTCACTGAAGAAGGAAAATGAAATTGTCATATTTATGTTTTTGGAATAAAGTATTAGTTAAATAGAACCTATAACTGGAATCAAGAACAATTAACAGCCTAGTGTTTTAATAAAATAAGTGGCACTAGTGTGCAGAAGTGAAATTGTTCCAGTGGAGTGCTAACAACACATTTGGGTGATTTGTGGAGAATGATAGAGCAAGAATGATTCCTCACCTCTGTTAGCACAAACTTCACCAAATCAATTAGGCTTTGGGACAGATAAAAATATTCATTTAAAAAGTTAATTACATGTGGTTTCTACATATAGAATCCTTTTTCCAATTTTCTTTTCATAAGAAAATAGGCAATAGAGTCTGAGGTGGGTGGCAGGGAGAAATAAATAATTTGAAAGCATAACAAAAAGTCAGTCTTTAAATGTTTTTAAAAATGTTTTTAAAATCGTTTAGAGGGGGAAAAAAGTAGCTATAAAAATGTAAAATATTTTGATACAATAGTACAAGTACATATCAATAGATTGAGTCATACAAGAAACACAAATCAGTTATTTATCATAGTTGAAATAATTCTTGTGATGGGGTTAAAAATAGAACCATTCCAGTTAATCAAAACAATATTTAAAATAAACCACTACATAACAAAGCAAATTAGGGGTTATTTTTATGTTTGATAATAAAAATAACTAGAGGATAACATAAGCTACACCATTTAGAAGACTCCCATTATCTTTTGCTGAATAAGACAATCTTGCTAGATATGTTGATTCTACAATATCAAGGGTGAAAGTTGCTATCTTTTAGAATAAAATTACTCTTTGTAGAAGGGAGGACTAGATAGAGAAAGGACCCAGAGATTGATTTAAGATGTAGCAAAGAGTAAAGAAGTTAAGCTTACTTCCATAATACTGCTGTATATTAGTATAATGCAGTAAGGCAATCTTAACTTCATTTTACCAACGAGAAAGCTGATATTCTGAGAGATTAAACAACTTGCTCAAGCTTAGCTGGTAATTAAGTTGGCAGAACTGAGACTTGAATCTAGAAAATTAGAACTTAGTAGGGCTCTTTTAGAAATATCATATTGCCTTTCATACTTAAGAGTATCTGAAAGTGTTGTTACTAAATTTGTTTATTAACATAATTGTATATTAGTTAGCAGATAAGAGTTATTAACTCAGGATATGTTTTAAAGTTCTTCTTTAGAATTTTTAAACTTCAAGAATCCTAGTGTCCCAGCTATGATCTATAGTTATTCTTAATGAGAGTTAGAGATCTAGTCTATAGAAAATTTTAAAGTGGCAGCTAGAGCTCAGAAGTTGCATGGCTATTGCCTTATATGCCAAAACATAAAACCAGCAATTTTGGAAATCAAAAGACTGACTCTGAATAAATCACTTTAGCTATTAAAAATACTTTATTTACCTCATTGCAAAAATTTTCAGGCAGATGTATTAGTAAGTATTCTTCAGAGAAACAAAACAAAACTAATTAAAGTACTAATTGCAAACATCCAGGATCTTAAGGGAGAACATGCTGAAAAAAAAAGGGAGAGGGGGGACACTATTTTGCTGCCAAAAAAGCCATGAAAAGAGGTTGCAAAAGCAACAGAAACCTATAGACATGTATAAAGATTGACTTATTATAGAAATTTAAAAAAATATGGTGAAAATTGCAGTTTATATTGACTAATATTATCCATAAACATCCCAAACATCCCAATAGCATATTTTTGTTTTGATTGCACTTAAATGAAGCAAGGGACTATGAAGTGTCATATAGTACTCCTCATCTTGAATACCTAGCATAATTTAGAGTGAATATAAGGAAGATCAAAGAGTATTCAGCCTTTCTTGACTAAGTTAGGAAAGCTTTTAGTTCTATGGTTTATAATTAATGTTTAAACAGTACATAAAATGTTTGTTTGTCTTTCTTATTATATATCTTTTAAAAAATATTCTCATCCAATGTTTGCCTATAATCATTTTGTATGGTTTTTAACATTTCTGTGCAGTGTATTTTTTAAAGGTATCTTTATAATGGTATTCTCTCTCTCTCTCTCTCTCTCTCTCTCTCTCTCTCTCTCTCTCTATATATATATATATATATATATATATATATATATATCTTAATAATAAAAGCCCAGGTTTGCAATGTCCAACCACAACCAAATGCTCAGCATCTGGATGTCAGCACTGGGTTGCCCAGCTGCAGCCTGGCAACCTAGAACTGACTCCCAAGGGGCTGAGACCAGAGAGAGAGAGAGAGAGAGAGAGAAGCAGGGTCTGATCTGCAGCCTCAGTGGAAGCTGTTGATCATTGTGTTTACCTATCTCTTTCTCTCCCCCTTTCTTTCTCATCTTTGCCAGCAGCCAGGCTTTTCTTTTTCTCCTGGTCTCTAAGGGGGCTGAAGTTAAGCCCTGCCTCTTTGATCAGACCCAGAGATAGACCTGGAGATGCTGACTGGCATAGGAACTGACCAATCAGAACCAAATTGTCCAGCAGAGAAGGGCAGTTGGGAGGGCTGTTGGGGTCAAGATAATTCTGGCAGGGGCGGGTAGTTGGGGCCAACCAGGCCAGCAGAGAGGGCAGTTAGGGGCAATCAGGCAGGCAGGTGAGCAGTTAGGAGCCAGGGGTCCCAGACTGTGAGAGGGATGTCTGACTGCTGGTTGAGATGGAAGTCCGACATCTCACAAGGGGTTCCCAATTGGAGAGGGTGCATATTGAGTTGAGGGACCCCCGCCCCAGCATGAATTTCATGCATTGGGCTGTGTGTGTGTGTGTGTGTAATCGATTGACCATTTAGGCCTGGTGGGATCCGGCCTAAATGGGCACTTGGACATCCCTGTCACAATCCAGGATTGCTGGCTCCCAATTGCTCACCTGTTTGCCTGCCTAATTGCCCCTAACTGCTTCTCCTGCCAGCCTGATCACCCCCTAACCACTGCCTTGCCAGCCTGATTAATGCTTAACTGTTCCCCTGCCAGCCTGATTGCCCTAACCTCTCTCCCCTGCTGGCCCAGTAACTCGAAACTACCCTCCCTTGCCAGCCTGTTGGCCCCTAACAGCCCTCCCCTGCAGCCTGATTGCCCCCAACTGCCTTCCCTTGCAGGCCTGACCCCTCCCAACTGCCCTCCCTGCTGGGCTGATTGCCCCAAACTGCCCTGCCCTGCCAGCCATCTTGTGGAGGTCACCTTGTGGCCACATGGGTGTGACCATCTTTGACCAATGGGGGCAGCCATCTTGTGTGTTGGAGTGATGGAAAATTTGCATATTACTCTTTTATTAGATAGGACTAGAGGGCAATGTACAAAATTTGTGCACAGGGATCAGGGGTGTCCCTTAGCCCAACTGCACCCTCTCCAATCTGGAATCCCTCTCACAATCTAGGACTGCTGGCTCTCAACAGCTTGCCTCCCTGATTGCCCTTAACCGCTTCTGCCTGCCAGCCTGATCACCCCCAAACCACTCCCCTGCCAGCCTGATTTATGTTTAACTGCTCCCCTGCCAGCCTGTTTGCCTCCAACTTCCCTTCTCTGATGGGCTGTCACCCCTAACTGCCCCCCCACTGCAGGCTTGATGGCCCCCAACTGCCCTCCCTTGCAGGTCTGTTTCCTCCCAACTGTCCTCTCCTGCTGGCTTGATCACCCACAACTGCCTTCCCTTGCATGTCTGCCCTCCCCTACTGGCCATCTTGTGGGGGCCATCTTGTGAACCCCTTCACAGTCTGAGAGCCCTCACAGGATGTCCTTCTGACAGCTTAGGCCAGCTCCCCATGGGAAATGGGCTGAAGCCACAGTATGGCCTCCCTCTAAGGGAGACGACGGCCAATCAGTATATAGATACTTTCTGGAGGCAGCAGGGACTCCTTCCTTATCTCTTTCTTCTCTGGTTGGAGAACAGGGGACTAGAAGGTGGAGACAGAACTGTGGCCGGCCCCAGGCTTTTGTAGGCAGTGGAAAGAGGGATAGGGTTGGGGAACGTCTAGACACATTTCCTTTGATTGTCCTTCCTTCCTCCAGGCCCCTCCCTCCGCTTTTTCCTCTCATAGTAGATGCTCTGGCTTCGGATGCACCAGAGCCCAGCAACAGTGGGATGGCCTCGGGCTCCCACTATCCTTGCCAAAGCTGGAATCAGGCTTGGCTGGCCTCCCCTGTCCCCCACAATCAACCAGCCGCCCAGTGGGCAGAGGCCTCTGAGGCAGTGTATAGTAAGTGCTGGGCAGGCCTGTGCATGCTTGCGCTGGGGGCGGAAGTCCCCGCCCCTGTCCCCACCCACCAACTTCTGCCTGGTTGTGTGGGATACCATATTGGACAAATTAGCATATTACCTCTTTATATGAATAGATAATATATTACATTTATAAATATATTAGGAATTGACTTGTATAATTAAGGAAATGAGAAGCCTCATGGTCTGCCACTGCTGAAGACCTAGGAGAGCAGGTGGTGTCAATCATTCTGCAGGCAAAAGCCTGAAAACTAAGAGTGTCCAAGTCAGGAGAAGTATGTCCCAACTCAAGCAATGAGGTAGGAAGGACCACAGTTTCTTTCTTCCATTTAATTGTTCTTTTCAAGCTCTTAATTAATTAAAGAATACCCATCTACTGTGGGGAAGATAACATTCTCTCCTGACAACACAAGCAGAAATAATGTGAAATCTGAGCATCCTGTGGCCAGTCATGGGGACACATACAATAAACCATCACAGGTGGTAAAGTCTGTTATATTTTCTTTTATATTTTCTAAAAAGTATACAAACTTTGGGTCCTGAAGTCACTCTGTTGTCCTTTGAGATATGGGATTTAAGAATCAAACCCATGTTTGCCAGTTTGGTGGTTAAGTCTTTAATTATGACATCACCCTAGGACAAACACATGTAGATTGCTCCTTTAGTACATTTGTGAGTATTATATAGTGTGAGGCTTTTCCCTTTAAAATTCAGCACTTGGTTGTGCCCAAGATTTAAATTATTATTCCATGTCTGATCCAAGAATTGTTTTATCATGACTGCCCAACTATTGGATCAATGGTTCAAATTAGCAGAATTGATTAGCTCACAATGCAATGATTATTAGAAGAAGGCTAGAAAACAAACCAAAACAAAAAGTCATAACCTCAAAACCTGAAAATCAGACTTGCTTAATTAGGAGAGAGTTTCTCTAGGATAGATGGACTATCCAGAGCATCAAACCTATTTAACAGCATGTGATTTGGTTAACTTAAAAAAATCTTTCAGTCTCCCATCTCAGTCTCAAGTTGCAAAGTAAATTATATTTTTCTTAACATCCATGGATACTCTGTATGTTAAAGATTACTTTTAGAAAGCCTATAGATATTAAATACTAGTGCTGCTTACAGTTAAATTAGATAAAAATAGTTAAAAGCTATTGCTTGTTTGAGGCAAGATATAGCTAAAGCTATAAAACTAAAGATTGGGTTATGTTAATCTTGGATACAGTCAACTCTTGACCAAAAATTGGGGATGGGGGAGGAATTACAAAAAGTAATGTGCCTGCTGTCAAAGCAAGTAACTTTGAGTTATGTCTAGGATAATTCAGTATGATATAAAAATGCAAAATAAGTAAGTGCTTATAATAAGACTAGAGGCCCGGTGCCTGAAATTGTGCAAGAGGCTCGGCCTCTGCCACCTTGGCAGCTGACCCTGCCTTGGCCCCCATCACTGCCACAGCCACCTCTGCCCCACTGCCAAGGCTTCGTCCAGAAGGTAGTCTGGAAGGACATCCAGTTTTATTAGAATATTACACTTTTATTATTATATTGTCTTTATTTATTGTTTAAAGTATTACAAATAGTAGTACATATGTCTCTTTTTTCTCCATTGACCTCCTTCTAGCCTCCCCTACCCCCTAGCACATGCCCTCACTCCCCCCTTGCCCCAGTGTCTGTGTCCATTGGTTATCCGTATATGCATGCATGGAAATCCTTCAGTTGATCCCTTATCTCCTCCCAACCCTCTCCTGCCTTCCTTCTCTAGTTTGACAGTTTATTTGATGCTTCTTTGTCTCTGTATTATTTTTGTTCATCAGTTTATGATGTTCATTATATTCCACAAATGAGTGAGATCATGTGATATTTATTTTCTCCAACTGGCTTATTTCGCTTAGCACAATGCTCTCCACTTCCATAGATGCTGTTGCAAATGGTAAGAGTTCCTTCCTCTTTACAGCAGCTTAGTATTACATTGTATAGAGGTACCATCATATTTTAATCCACTCATCTGCTGATGGGGACCTAGACTGTTTCCAAATCTTAGCTATTGTAAATTGTGCTCCTATGAACATAAGGGTGCATATTCTGACTGGTGTTTCTGTTTTCTTGAGATATACTAGTATACCTAGACATGATATTACTAGGTCAAATGGGAGTTCCATTTTTAATATTCTGAGGAAACATCATACTATTT
Source organism: Antrozous pallidus (assembly GCA_027563665.1). Lineage (NCBI taxonomy): Eukaryota > Metazoa > Chordata > Mammalia > Chiroptera > Vespertilionidae > Antrozous > Antrozous pallidus. The sequence goes on along the minus strand of CM050508.1, from coordinate 149,138,502 downwards.
TCCACAGTGGCTGCACAGTCTGCATTCCTACCAGCAGTGCAAGAGGGATCCAATTTCTCCCCATCCTCTCCAGCACTTGTCTTTTATTGATTTGTTGATGATAGTCATTCTGACAAGTGTGAGATGGTTTGTCCTAGTGGTTTTGATTTGCAACTCTTACAGGGTTAATGACTGAGTATGTTTTCATATGTCTCCTAGCCTTCTGCATGTCTTCTTTCAAAAAGTGTCTATTTAGGTCTTTTGCCCATTTTTTGATTGGTTTGTTTACCTACATTTTGTTAAGTGATATGAGTTATCTATAAATTTTGGAGATTAAACTCTTACCGGGGATAACATTAGCAAATACGTTCTCCCATTCAGAGGGCTTTCTTGTTGTTTTGCTGATAGTTTCTTTTGTTGTACAGAAGCTTTCTATTTTGATGTAGAACAATCTGTTTACTTTTCTCCTTAGTTTCCATATCCCTAGGAGCTGTGTCAGTAAAGATACTGTTATCACAAATGTCTGCTATTTTTTTGCCTATGAAGTATTCTAAGATTTTTATGGTTTTCCATCTTACATTTAAATACTTTATTCATTCTAAGTTTATTTTTGTGTATGGTGTAAGTTGGTGGTCTAGTTTCATTTTTTTTTGCATATATCTGTCCAATTTTTCCCAACACCATTTATTGAAGAGACTATCTAGACTCTATTGTATCCCCTTGCCTCCTTTGTCAAATACTAATTGACCATAATGGAGATTTCTTGGTTCTCTGTTCTGTTCCACTGGTGTAAATGTCTGTTCTTGTGCCAGTACCAGGCAGTTTGGAGAACAGTGGATTTGTAGTATAGCTTGATATCTGGTATTGTGATACTCTAACTTTGTTCTTTATTCTCAAGATTGCTGCAGCTATTTGGGGTCTTTATTTTATTCCAGATGGATTTTTGGAGAGTTTGTTTCAGGTCTTTGAAGTATACTGTTGGTACTTTTATGGGGATTACATTGAATTTATAGATTATTTTGGGTAGTATGGACATTTTAATGATGTGGAGTCTATCAATCCATGAACATGGTATATTATTCCATTTGTTTATGTCTTCCTCTATCTCTTTTTTTAGCTTCTGTAATTTTTTGAGTACAGGTATTTTACCTCTTTGTTAAATTTATTCCTAGGTATGTTATTTTGTTGTTGTTGTTGCAATGGTAAATGGGATTGTTTTAAGGGTTTTCTAAGGATAATATCATGTCATCTGCAAATACTGACAGTTTAATTCTTCTTTTCCAATTTGGATGGCTTTTATTTCTTCCTCTTGTCTGATCACAATGGCTACAGTACTATGCTGAACAAGAGTGGTGACAGTAGGCATCCCTGTCTTGTTCCTGTTTGTAGGGAAAATGGTTTTAATTTTTGCCCATTGAGTATGATGTTGGCTGTAGGTTTGTCATATATGGCTTTTATTATGTTGAGTTATGATCCCTCTATTCTCACCTTGCTGAGAGTTTTTATCAAAAACAAGTGTTGGATTTTGTCAAATGTTTTTTTTTTTTGCATCAATGGATATGACTATATGGTTCTTATCTCTCAATTTGTTTATCTGTTGTATTGCATTTGTTGATTTGTGGGTATTGTACCATCTTTGCATCCTCAGAAAAAATCCCACTTCATTATGGTGTATGATCTTTCTAATGTAATGCTGGATTAGATTTGCTAGAATTTTGTTAGGAATTTTCCAGTCTCTGTTCATGAGGGATATTGGCCTGCAATTATCTTTCTTTGTATTATTTTTTATCTGATTTTGGGATTAGGGTAATGCTAGCTTCGTAGAAAGAGCTTAGAAGTGTTGCTTCCTTTTGAATTTTTTGGAATAGTCTGAGGAAAATATTTTTGCTTTCTTGCAATCTACTGTAATTCTAACACATAGGATTCATATGGGGCTTTATTCTTTTGGGGCTGGTAAGAACATGTACACCCAAATCAGAGAGCCCTACAAAGAAAGTTATAAAGCATTGTATATTTGGAATAACTTGGTCTTCAGAGGGGCATGACTATCTCAAAAGTTCAAAATTGGCTTCTCCACTGTGGCTCAGCAGTTGAGTATCGACCCAGGAATCAGGAGGTAACCAGTTCCATTCCCTGTCAGGGCACATGCCTGGATTGCGGGCTTGATCCCCAGTAGGGAACATGAGGGGGCAGCTGATTGATGATGGTATTCCTCTCTCATCTATGTTTCTCACTCCTTTCCTTTCCCCTTCCTCTCTAAAAAAAAAAACAAACAAAAAACACAAAACACTCAAAACAAAACAACTTCTTTTCTCTTACCTTTGGGAGTGTTGCTGATTCAGATCCTATAATAACCAGATCAATTACTAATCAGCCTAGAAAGAAAAATAACAATACACATATCTCTAGATTCTCAGCAATTTGAAATAATATGAGGACGGTTAAACCACAATACGTATTTGATTTCAAATTGTTCCAAGGGAGATAGGTGTGAAGTGGCAAAGAAAAACAATAAAAACACCTTGGAAAATGCAAATGTTGCATTCAAGTATACATATGCACAGATACATGCACATGCATGGGGTTTCTGAACATAAAATACTGATTTCCAATCTGAATAATTTGTGTAAGAAGAGTATGGATATCTTTAAACTGTGAATTTATAGACTAGAAAAGCAAATAGAATATATTTTAATTTTAAAGTTCAAAGAAAAAAATATTTAATGAAAAGACAAAGAAAAGGAAAGTGATGAGGCAAGATATGAGAGTTAGAGGATAGATCCAGCAAACTTCATAGGACAATACTAAAAACACTAAAAAGATAAATTAAAAAGGAACAAATGAATGATTGGGTAATAATGAAACAAATCATTGCAGCAATTACCTAACACAGTTAAAGATTTTAAATTGTAAATTGAAAGGGCTTTCAGGAAGAAATGATTAGAAAAGAAACATAAATAGACATATATAGGCAATTTTTTTATTCTCAAAAATATGTACCATGAAAACCTGGCACATGCTTCTGGAGAGAAAGGATACTTCTGACAAAAGCAAAACAATTAGACTAGCATCAGACTTTTCATTTGCAAGTTATAAGAAAGAACATTATCAACAGATATCTTATGGATTTCTAATAGCCAGAAATGTATTTTAATAGTCCTATAAACAGACAAATTATTATTCCTCTATTTGTGTAAAAAATATTTTTGTGCATATGCAATAATTTTTACAACAGTAGCCAAGTACCACAACCTAAGAAAATAATTGAGAACAGGTTCCAACTAAACAACCAATAAATTTAAATAGATACCTTAACCTGGGAAAATATGTATTCAAATTCACATAATGTAGACATATGTAGAGACAAATAAGCCAGTAAAAAAATTAAAATGGAAAAATTGATTTCAGTACACAGGGAAATTTAACATTATTAACAAGCATTTTTATTTAGTGGGGGAAATGATTTAATAAATTGTTATTTTAAAAAATTGTTAATCTTAGAAGTTAATACATTAAACTCTATGTTGTGCATTATAAATTAAATTATAGTGCATAAATATCTTAAAAATATAAAATAATAAGTATTCTGCAAAATAATCTAGGAGATTTCATATAAAATCCAAGGGGAGTGGGGAGTTATCTGCTTCCTAAAATGGGAACTAAAAGCTAAAAAACAAAAGAAAGACATATTTGAGTATAAAACATTTTAAACATTTTTGTAAGGAAAACAATACAAAAATAAAATCAATTGAAAATATTCATTTAAAAATCATATAGATGATATACAGAGGAAAATATATGTAATATTCAAAGATAATTTATAAACTCACTAGATAAGGATACAAATTCTTTTAAAAGTAAGCTTCTGTTGTTAAGAGGTAATTCAAATGACCAAATCAAAATGCCTGATAAACATATAAAGCTGGCCAAAGGCATTAGTCCAAAAAGGCAGTAAGTACTAATGAGATATAATCATTTTACACCTAGAAAAGTAAAAAAAAAAAATTAAGACAACCAACCCTATATTATTGGTGGGTATGTGAAAAATGTCTTATAGCCTTTAAAACAATCAAGCAACCATTATTTGTGGGTATTCTCTGATACAGTACTCTCACTCCTGTCCCATTGAAACAAAACGAAAATCATGTAAGATTTTATGTAGCTAGATGTTGGGAGCATTGTATGGCAGGGAGAAAAACAATACACAAATACAAATGCATTTAATATAATTAAAAAGTAATCATTGAGGAATGTTCTGCCTTCTAATGCAATTACTATAAACTCTTCAAAAATTCAGTGTTATGAAAGACAAAACTGAATAGAGAAATATTCAGAATTCAAGGAGAACATATATATAGGACAACTAAATGTATTTAATGATATTTGATTGAATTCTAGATGGAAAAAAATGCTGAAAAGAATATATGTCGGCAACTGAGAACGTTTGCATAAAAATTCTTTTAGATAATTGTAGTAATGCTAAATATATTGGGTGTGATCATTGTGTTTTTCTTTGTTTGTTTGTTTTTTGTGGTTACATAGGGTGTTGTCCTTATTCTTAGATACTCAGTGAAATATTTGGGCCTGAAATACAATAATGTCAATAACTCTCAATTACAATTGGCTAATGAGGGGGGTAGAAGGATATTTATTTTATTATTCTTTCAACTTTTCCATGAGTTTAAAAATGTTTTACATATAAATAAAAATAAGGAATTAAAATTATTATTAAGAAATTGCCTTAAAGAAAACAAAACCAAATCTCTTGAACAAAACTAAACCTAGACTATGGTGTTATCCCAAGTCTAAAACTATGCAGTAAGTAGGAGAACAGAATTGGTTTCTAATCCTTGTAGAATGCAGGGTTCTTCTTTGGCATCATGGAAAATGTGGTCCCATTATGCATAAGAGAAAAAGAGAGTGATGGTGGATTCAATTCTTAGCCCCTGCCTTTTCCATGACTCAAGACCTCTAACTGCATAATAGGTAAGATTCCTTTTTATATTCCCTACTAGAGGTCAAGTGCACAAAATTAGTGTGTGTGTGTGTGGGGGGGGGGGGGTCCCTCATCCTGGCCTGCCCACTCTCCAATCTGGGACATCCCTCTCACAGTCTGGGACCTCTGGCTCCTAACTGCTCACCCGCCTGCCAGCCTGTTCCCTTACTGCTCTCCCCTGCTGGCCTGATCCCCTTAACTGCTTTCCCCTGTTGGCCTGATTCCCCTAACTGCTCCCGCCTGATAGCCCCTAACCACCTCTGCCTCAGCCCTGCCGCCATGACTTTGTCTAGAAGGTCCTCTGGAAGATGTCCAGTCTAATTAGCAAATTACCCTTTTATTAGTATAGATACTCTGATAAAAGTGAAATATAAACTCTACATTCACACAGTATCCATTTCTAACTGCCTCTATTTATGTTGCATTTATGGCTCCTTATCTCCTTTGATAACTTTTTCCTAAGTGAAATAAAAGCATCAATTGACTAGCTTGGGAAGATGTCTCATAGAATTAGTAACTTACTATGTAATTAGGGGAGCTAATAAAGTGGGAAGAATAAGTTAGAAAGAGCCAGAGTATGCTCAACGCTCTGTTCTCTAATATAACTGGGTCGATATAATCCAGGGCATTATGAGTAGCACTTTGAATAAGCAAGACCAAGGCAGGGGGAAAAAAATAAAACAGCTGAATTAGCATGCAGAAAGTAATTATGCATTGTCATTTTTTTTTTCTTGGAAAGACTCAGACAATAGGCCAGACATATCTCTACAAGATTTTTAAAAATCCATTTTTTAGTAAATCTAAAGCACTGGTTCACAGAATGTGGTCCATAACACTCCTCAAGGCAGTCAGTAGTCTAGTCCCTTGAGGAGTTGGTATTTCTCATGTGAATATGTGGTCCCTCTGTACTACTATTTGTAATACTTTAAAGAATATATATATTTAAAGAAAAGAAAAACAGAGAATGACTCCAAAAGTGCAATGAAATCTCCATTAAAGAACTCTCGTTAATAGCAAAAAAATAAAAAATAAAAAATAAAGGAATGGTTCATTTAAAAAAATAATGTACTTATTTCACATAATCTACACCAGCTATTACTTTATTGGCATCCCATCCAAAACCTCATCATTCCTCTTGTTAATTCCAGAAAGGGGTTCTGGGAATAGCCAGGGACTAATCCATCTAAAGTGTTTTGTGTTCTATTATTTTAATAGTTTTACCTAATTGGAATAGGTTATTTTAGAATAATATGAACATATGGCCAATGGGCTTTTAACACATCGTCTACATATAGTCATCTCAAAACCATTAGAAAAAGTGAAATGATTTTTATTTTATAGGTGATGAAACTGAGAGAGCAAAAATCAGATTGTTCCCTTCAGGCCCAGAACAATACAGAGCCCAAATTCTTGAGGCTTTCTCTTCAACAGCCAATGTACCACAATGAAGCTAATTCTGAGGCCTACCTCACTCACTTTTATGGACTTTAAAGCAAATGCAAATTATGAAATTATTAGCTTAAGGAAGGAGTGAATGGGTGGATGGTCCTATGTATGATGTCATGGAACAAGAATGGGAGGCCATGGCTAACAGCAGGTATGGATTGAGATTTGGCCTTTATAGGAAAGTAGTTTTATTTTTATTAATTTTTTAAATTGATTTTAGAGAGAGGTAAGAAGGGGAAGAGAGAGAGAGAGAGACAGAGACAAAGACAGAGACAGAGACAGAGACATTGATATGTTGTTCTATCTACCTATGTACTTATTGGTTGATTTTTTGTGTGTGTGCCCTTATCAGGGATTGAATCTGCAACTTTTGTATATCAGTAATATGCTAAAACCAGCTTTGCTGTCCCGCCAAGGCTATGGACAAGTAGTTTTAAATGAAGCCTAGCATAAGCCTCATGAACAAAGCTGGTAAACATAGAGAGAAGGTTTATTTTTCATAACCACTGGCAGGGTCCACGCTGCGCATGACAGACTATAGAATTTAAATTCATCTAGATGTTTGGTGGCAGAAACTGCAGTGGTCCCCCAAAATCCATTCTTCCCCTAATAATGCTCATATACCTTCTAGCTTCCCTTATAGATAACTTGTTTCCAATAGATAGAGCTTGAGTAGAAGTGATACATGACATTGTTAAGTCTGGGCCTTAGGACATTGTTGTGCACACCTTCATTCTCTATTCTTCTGAGCATGAGTCAGCTTAGACCTTGAAGATAAGGACAATACTCCAGGGAATGACAGAGCAACAGCATGGAAGAAATCTGTGTCTCTGAATGAACCTTGGTCCAGACTTTCATCTCTAACCTGCCTGCTTACATGAGGTCTATTATGAGAAAGAAGATTAACTATCCTATCTAATAAAAGAGTAATATGCAAATTGACCACATGTCTGTTATACTCACAAGCCATGGCTACCAGCCAATCAGGAGCAAGTATGCAAATTAACCCAATCAAGAGGGCTGCAGGGAGAGAGCAGGAGGCTTGGGTTTCCCTGGCAATGGTGGAAGTCAAGCTTTCCTCACACCCTGGTTGGTCTAGGCCTCCACTCAAGGCTACAAAGTTTCAATTATAGAAGATAAATAAATTCCAACAAAAATGGTGATAGCCACAGAGCTGGAGAGACCAGGAGGCTTGAGTTGCCCCAGTAATGAAGGAAACCAAGCTCCCGCAGCCCTAGCCTGCCTTAGCCTAAACTCAAGGCTACAAGTTTCAATTATAGAAGATAATTAAATCCCAGAGACCAGGCCCTCTGATTAGGTCACCGGGGTGTGTGGCCAGCTTGCAAATCACCACAGGCCCCTCACCCAGGCCACTCCACACCCAAAGGGAACTTCTACCCTCATCCAGGATACCCTTCAGGGCAAACCAGTGGGCCCTCACCCATGCACTAGGCCTCTGTCATATCTAATCCTATATAATCAAAGAATAATATGCAAATTGACAGTCACTCCAACACACAAGATGGCTGCCCCCATGTGGACATAAGACGTCTGCTGTAAGATGGCCAGCAGGGGAGGGCAGTTAGGAAGGATCAGGTCTACAAGGGAGGGCAGTTGTGGGCAATCAGGCCAGCAGGGGAGGACAGATAGGAGAGACCAGGCCTGCAAGGGAGGGTGGTTGGGGGCAATCAAGCCTGCAGGGGAGGGCAGGTAGGGGTGACTAGGCTGACAAAGGAGGGAAGTTGGGGGTGACTGGGCCAGTAGGGATGGGCAGTTGGGGGGGACCCAGGCCTGCAGGGGAGGGCAGTTAGAGGTGACCAAGCCTTGAGAAGAGGGTAGTTAGGGGCGACCAGGCCTGTAGGGGAGCCATTAGGCATAAATCAGTCTGGCAGGAGAGTTCTTAGGGGGTGATCAGGCTGTCAGGCAGAAGCAGTTAGGGGCAATCAGGAAGGCAGGCAGATGATCAGTTGGGAACTAGCAGTCCTGGATTATGAAAGGTATGTCTGACTGTCCATTTAGGACTGATCCTACTGGGATCAGGCCTAAACGGGCAGTTGGACATTCCTTGAGGGGTCCCACATTAGAGAAGGGTGCAGGCTGGGCTGAGGGACATACCCCCCAAGCACAAATTTAATGCACCAGGCCTCTAGTCTTCTATAAGCAAGTGTATCTTTTGATCTCTCTTTATAGCTTAGTCTTGCTTTAATACTCTGTCCAGTGGTAGGATTTCTACTATATAACAGAACAGATATTTGTTTATTTTTATTTTTAATGGCATCTGGCACTTGCATCTTTCTGAATAGTGTAAGAGTAGGAAGGACATCCTAAGAGTAGGATGCCCATTTTAACTACTGCATTCCCTCTATAATTAAAAAATGATGTCCCCCAAATCAAGTGGCATTAAAAAAAATGTCTAGAATGATGGAATTGGGAGGATGTGTGAATGACACTAAATGGTGGGTATTGCTTACATGTTGGAGGCTGAGAATAGTTCAGTGTGAGCTTGATCAATTAGGGAAATTGGCAGGAAAATGTAGGGGAAAGAAAAGGCAAGGGCAAGATTTCACATCAGAAGCCAGAAACAAAATGCAGAGATTAAAGGTAGGGACTGTCTGCATAGGCACCACTACAATAGTAAGTTGGCAGTAATTGCAGTCCTAAGAGCAAATACCAATAATCACAACAATGCTGTTATTTAAAAGGCAACATGCAAACATATTATCAGAGGGATGACTTGCCAAGTCCAGGAAGCAATGTTTCCTCTGCACAGGCTCTTGGTAAATACCTTATTAAAGGATGGTGCTTAGTTTTGTCCTCTCACTTAAGGGGAATGTAGTAAAACTGGAGAGAATCCAACAAAGAATAACACAAATGATAAAAGAGTGAGAACATAGAACCTGAGAAGAGACATTAACAAGCCGGACTGTTTGGGTGGAAAGAACAAGAAGGCAAAAGGATAACTTAATATTTGTTTCAATATCTGTCTAGTTCTTACCTGGTATAATGAGCTTGCTGACTAGCTGGTTCACTTGGTTCTAATGAGAGAGTAAGGGGCACATGTACACTACAGCCTTAGATCTGTGTTAGATATAAAGAAACATTTGAGGGGAGAAAAAAAGTTGCTCTACACAGAGTCACTCTGTGAAGAAATGTGGTGCAAATACTTTTTCTGTATGATGTTTAAGACAGAAATACAGTGGGAATTTACTTGATGGTAGAGTCAGGGAGCTGACTAAACTGAGCCAGCTATGGAGATAAGTCATCTTTACTTTCAGAAGGGATCAATGAAAAAGGCTTAATGGGCATCTTTTATAAAACTGAGTTTAATGTCCATTAAACTCATTTCTACTTTCAACCCCAGTTTTGTATGTTTGATTTGGGTGGAAACAGGAACAGAGGAGGGTGATTTCAAAATATGAGCCACAGACCCCCAGTGTATAGCCAAGGCAATTTTAGGAGTCTGCAAGGTCAAAACAGTTTTTATATGAATACTAAGTTGTTATTTGTTGTTTTCACTGTACGACTGTTATACTGGTAATGTGAAAACAATGGTGGGTAAGTCAGCTGTGCCCTGGTAGGAATTAAAGTAGTAGTTCCAAACTCCAATAGTAGTCATCACATTCTTCACTGACAGGTACTCAGTATAAAAAAAAAAGATAAGAAAAAAAAAGAAAAAGAACAACAACCACAAAAACTGTTTAAAAGCCAGTTTCACTAAAAAATCTTGATGTATAAGTAAGAATTATTAATTTCATTAAGCCTTCCCCTTTACTCTGACTCTTTTAGTATTTACTGGTAGTGGGACACAATGAAAGTAAGCACAATAAGATTCTGCTGCACTCCACCACCTGAAGTTGTCTCAGAGAACAGCACTTGTATGGATGTTTGAATTGTGAGCTGAACATTATTTGGACTGAGGAGAACAATTGGCAGACAAACTTGATTATTTGCACTTGGATATTTGGCAGGCATTTTATAAAAAATGAACCAAATAAACGTGTCACTTAAAGGGAAAATATAGTATTTGTGGCAATGATAAGATCTGAATTTTGAAGTGAAAAAGAAATCTAGAACTCTAATTTCAAAAATTAGAGCTTGGGAACAATTTTAATTTGGATAGCTTCCCAATTCTTAAACATTTTTCTCATGAGATGGGCGGGGATATTCATAAATGTGATTGTTACTAAGTAAGGAAATGTGTCAAGATTTGGAAAATCTCCATTACTCTATGAATCAATGTTTTATAAAACCTCCAAGATGTTACAAAATCATGCATGGGTAAAAGATCCATTTAAAATGCAAGTTAATCCAATAATTTTAATATAAAGAATATGAATAGTTTATGATATGGTTTTAGATTCCACACTGTAATTAACCTTAAGAAACTAAACATACATCAACCTATGAAATAATATCAAAGATGGTTATGCACAGCTGTTCGTTAAAATATCTCTTCTTTTTGAACTACATATTTCCATGAGGCCAGATTTTCTTTACATACTTCTAAAGAATATATCACAAAAGATTGAATGCAAAAGAAAATATGACACTCTTCTCCCTAAATTTTTTGTCTTAGAAAAATATTATGTCCTGGGTTTATTATGGTAATTCAAAATTAATAAATATTTTTTAATTTCTCAGTTTTCATCTCTGGTGTGGTAAATATTGATATGTATAACTTGTAACAAAAGCTCTTTAGACTCCTTAATAATTTGTTATTATAAAGGATACTTGAGTAAAAAAAGTTGAAAACAGCTAATTTAGAATTTACTTCATTTGTCATGCTTCTCTAAGTTGATTATGGAACTACTCTTAAGTAGTTTTGCTGAGCTAGTTTTTAATCTGGGTACTTATGTATAAGTAAGGGGAGTTGGGTTAACTGGTTAGGTCATTCTTTAGCTGATACTATCTTTCTGGTGTATACACCAACTGTTTGCGTGGCCTCTGGCTGAGTAAGTATCTGATAAATAAAAAGGTAACTATTTAACCAGGTGTGTATGGATAAAGAATGGCCTTAGGGAGAATATATATTCATTCATTTATCAAATATTCTGTTTATCCATGATATCCAATTGGCTGCAGCTATTTTCCTTTGAGTATTACGAGAGTCCCAGCATATCACATTCCTGAGAACACAATGGCATATCATAGAGTTTGTGATATTATGTAGCATTCTTTATATGATTCACATTCCATCCACAAATGTAACAAAGTGAACCACTTTGCAAATGGAGACGGTCAAATTCCTTCACAGATCTTCTAGGTGATATTAGGTACTGTATGGTAAGTAGATAGGATCTTTGTTTCATAGTTGCTGTGGATTCTCTGTATTTTCTCTTCTTGGAGCTGTAGAAGTTGACTGAGTTACTATAAATCTGATCATATGGATGAAGTTACCTTCAAAATATTTGGGAGACTGGAAAGTATCTTCCCAATTACTTTTCAATACTTGATAACAATGCATGTCGTAGAAGAGGTTTCCAAGGAAACAGACTATGAAATGGAGAGTTGCATGCAGAAGCTTTATTAATAGGAAAAAAATATAGATTAGGTAAAGGAAACAAGAATGGGCAGAGGGAGAAATTACAAGTGCTCTCAGGCAATTCCATGGGAACAGCTGGAGTTGGGATGACCTTCAGAATTACTTTAAATTAAGGAAAGAGAACCAAGCCTCTGGACCTTGAGTCTCTCAGTAGATTGCCCCTGGGGAAGGGGCTATAAACTTTTGTGAGGCCAGAGATGAACTCAGTCAGTATTCCTGGTATCTGGAAGAATGAGTGCCTCCATCCTGAAGCACCATGACACGTCACAGCCTCCACTGCAATTGACATTCTGTACTTACTTTCATTTTGTATTTTCTTATAGATTGAGTGTGCTGACATTGAAAACCTGAACTTGTATTTCCCTTAGAATTTTTTTCTATTTAATGTAATATCAATTGTTATCTTTACTAGCAATATGGAGGAATATGAATATCATTAAGATATAGTGAAAATGCTTAGGCTGATTCTAAATCTTAGCTATTATAAATTGTGCTGCTATGAACAAAGGGGTGCATATATCCTTTCTGATTGGTGTTTCTGGTTTCTTGGTATATAATCCTAGAAGTGGGATTACAGGGTCAAATGGGAGTTGCATTTTTAATTTTTAAAAGAAACTCCATACTGTTTTCCACTGTGGCTGCACCAGTCTGCATTCCCACCGGCAGTGCAAGAGGATTCTTTTTTCATCATATTCTCGCCAGCACTTGTCATTTGTTGATTTGTTGATGATCACCATTCTGACAGGTATGAGATGGTACCTCATTATTGTTTTGATTTTCATCTCTTGGATAATCAGTGACTTTGAGCATGTTTTCATATGTCTCTCTACCTTCTGAAAGTCCTGTTTTGAAAAGTGTCTACTTAGGTCCTTCACCCACTTTTTAAATTATTATTATTGGATTGTTTATCTTCCTTTTGTCAAATTCTATGAGTTCCCTGTAAATTTTGGAGATTAAACCTTATCAGAAATAGAATTGGTAAATATGTTCTCCCATGCAGTGGGCTTTCTTGTTGTTTTATTGATGGTTTCTTTTGCTGTGCAGAAGCTTTTTATTTTGATATAGTCCCATCTGTTTGTTTTCTCCTTAGTTTCCATTGCCCTAGGAGTTGTGTCGGTAAAGATATTACCAAAACATATGTCTGATATTTTACTGAAGTCTTCTAAGATTTTTATGGTTTCCTGTCTTACATTTAAATCCTTTAATCTTTTTTAGTTTGTTTTGGTGTATGGTGTAAGTTGGTGTTCTAGTTTCATTTTCTTGCATGTATCTGACCAATTTTCCCAGCACCATTTATTGAAGAGACGGTATTAACTCTATTATATGCTCTTGCTTTCTTTGTCAAATATTAATTGAGCATAATGGCTTGGGTCTATTTCAGGGCTCTCTGCTCTGTTCCATTGGTCTATATGTCTGTTCTTGTGCCAGTAACAGGCAGTTTTGAGAACCATGGCTTTATAATATAGCTTGATATCTGGTATTGTGATCCCTCCAACTTTTTTCTTCTTTCTCAGGATTGCTGTGGCTATGCGGGGTCTTTCTTTATTCCAGATACATCTTCGGAGAGTATGTTCTAGGTCTTTGAAATATGCCAATGGTACTTTAATGGGGATTTCAGTGATTTAAAAAACTGTGGTACATCTACGCATTGGAATACTACACTGCTATAAAAAAGAAGAAACTTTTGCCATATACAACAGGATGGATGAAACTGGAGAGCATTATTCTAAGTGAAATAAGCCACTTGGAGAAAGGTAAATATCACATGATCTCACTCATATGTGGGATATAATGATCAACATAAGCTGAACAAAATGGATCCAGAGACAAGGTGGCACTAAGCAGACTATCTAACCTCAGGGAGAAGGGAGGGGATGGGGGTAGAGATCAAACAAAGGACTTCTTAGCATGACCAATGGGCACAGACACTGGGATGGTGGTGGATTGCCCTCAGGAGTAGGAATGGCGGGGGGTATTAATTAGAAAGAAAAGAGACATGTAATATTGTAAACAATAAAATAATGCTTTAAACAATTTTAAAAATCCTAAAAATAAAAATTAAAAAAGATATAGTGAAAACAGTCTTACCCTGTTTTGCTCAATGGATAGAGCATCAGCTTGTGGACTGAATGGTCCCAGGTTCTATGTCAGTCAAGGGCATGTATTTCAGTTGCAGGCTCAAACTCTTGAGGGAGGCAAGGTTTAACAACAACAAAAAAGAAAAATTAGGGGAAAAATTCCCCTAGAAAAAGATCTCTGAAATTGAATCAAATCCCAACTTTACATGCTGATTTGAGGAAACAACTTTACCTGCTGATTTGAGGAAGGTTTACAGCTTCCAAACCTTCTACTGATGCTATGACATCATTATGATTCCACAAATCAGATTGGCTATCTCACCTTTTAATATGTTCTCATAACTTCTATTAAAAGGGCTGTTATTATGGAAAAGCAGCCTTGGTAATGGCAAAATAGGAAGGATAGAAAGTTAAAACTGGAGGAGACTTTAAACTTTATTTTTTTCCTCCTTAAGTTACAGATAAAAGGTAAAACAGCAATTGTTTGAGGGTGTGTATTGTTTCCAATGCTGTATTATTAAAATTAGATACATCTTTTCTTATCCTCACTACATTTCTGCAAAGTTGTTATGTTCATTTTTCAATGAAGAAACAAATTCATAGAGTTTAAGCTGTATTCCCAGGTCGCATAATAAGTAAATCGCTAAACTGGAATCAATAATCAAGTCTGTTTGATTTGACCCTCAAACCTACATTTAATATGCTATTTAGACAGATAATCCTGAGGCTTAAGATTAACTTTTATTTTATTAATTCAATTTATTGGGGTATCATTGGTTAATAAAATTATATAGGTTTCAAGTATACAATTCTATGACACATTATCTGTATATTGTAATGGTTTTATTTCTTGTCTTTTCTTTCTTTTAATTTTTTTTTTTCAGGAGTGGTGCTGATATTCCATCTATAAATGAAGAAAATTAATTTATAAGCAACTTGACTTTTGCCATCTCATAGGTTTCTTTTCTGGGTCATTTTATGATTTTTGGAAACATATCATACTATACATTTAGATATACTTATAACGCAAATGTCCTAAACTTTATCAATCTAAAATGCAGTCATAAGCAATGACTGAATACATTTTTTCTTAGTGTCCTGTCTCTTTGGTCACCAGATATTTGGTAGGATTTATGGAGCCATAGCATTAAAAAAAGAAATTACCAAGTCCTGATAAAAATGTTTTGCTTAACTGCTTTTATCCTGCTAAATCCATTGCTCAGACTATATGTTGCCATCTTTTTCCTCTTTTTTCCCATTTAACACTTTCTTTGTTGAAGTTAAAAAAAATTTAAAGTATACTATACATGAAGAAAAGTATATTATACATACACTAGGGGCCCAGTGCACAAATTTGTGCACCTTGAAAGGAACTGTGGGCTGTAGGCATGGGAGTAAGTCTCAGCCCATCCTTGTCACCCCCATCCAGCCCGTCCCATCACAGCCCCAAGTCCCATGTCTGCAAGAAGCCCTGTTCCCATCACCACCACCAAGCCAACATGTTGACAGTGCCTGTCCTGCTTACACCCACTTATGGCATGGAGTGATTGGGGCTGGCACCAGCAGTGGGTGCAAATGAGGCCAGCACCATCAGCAGGTGCGAGTGGCAGCTATTGGCCCATATCACCCCTCAGGAGCAGGGAGAGGTGGAGAAGCCCTCAGAGGAGATCAGGGCCAGCAGCTTCTGCTCATATCTGCTGATGGTGCTGAGTGATTGGGTCCAAAACTGGGCACCAGCAGTGGGTACAAGCACTAGGCTGGATTGCAGTGCATGGGAGCAAATAATTTTCAGTAACCACCAGAGGCTTGCCCTGATGATGGTGACTGGCACCCTGCCTTGGTCTGGCACCCTGGCTCCCCTGCTCCAACATCCTGCCATGGGCAACACCCGCCATGTTCCCCATATGCCTCCTGTTGGTCAATGCATGTCATAGTGACCAGTTGTTCGGTTGTTCCAGTTGTTCTACCATTCAGTCTATTTGCATATTAGCCTTTTATTATATAGGATGTTTATTAAAGTATGTTATACATACAGAAAATATAGTATACTAGTATTATATACATAGAAAAGTACATATGCCATACATGTGCAGCTTAATAAATTTTCAAATCTAAAAACATTAATGTATCCAAGCCTTTTGTACTTTTAAAAATCAGATGTCATATATATATATATATATATATATATATATATATATATATAAATGTATTATTTGGTTTGAAGGGGCAAAAGACACAAACTGTGATTTATCCTAGTCTCCTCCCCTATTTCTCTCCTCTGGATAGAGGTAATTGGCTCATAATCTCAGGTTTTATAAGGAAAAGAACAAATAGTTCCTTTTTGACATGATAAAGGAAAGAACAAGAATAAAAATTGCACAGATTGAAGAACTTGAGAATCCCAGGATGCAAATATAATGTCATGGAAAATACTTGAAAGAGATGGGGTTAAGTGATATTTGTATTTTTCTGCTTCATTAGTCCTAGAAAAAGTAATTTTATATAGAGTATAAATGTGAGAAATGTCGCAGAAATAAAATGGAAGCAACAGAACATGTCAACTATTGGCTATAAGGAGAGTAAAGAGGCAAACACGGCTCTAGAGTTTGAATGCTGAGTATCTTAGAAGCTATGGGTATCACTGAAATGAAATATGAATAAAAAGAGGATGATTTTGGAGGGAACACTGGAGAATTTCAAGACATTGCAATGTCAATTATAGTAATTGCTTTACAGAGAATAAAAATGAGGAAGGACAAAAATCCACCCTTGGATTTAAGTATTAGAGCAGAAAGCAAGTCATAAGGAGGGAATTGGTAAGAAAATGGAATCAATAAATGTAAACTACTCTCTCCATTCAAGGAAGTTTTCAAGAATTTAAACAAGATAACAAATCCAGGGAGTTTATTCAAATCCAGGAAAAAGAATAAAGCAAAACAAACTTGTTATGGCGATATGTAGATAAATGATGTGATAAAGTCTTAGGGAAAAAGGGATAGAGGATCCTATGTGATCAGAAGAAATGAATTGAGCTTTTAGATGGAGAAAAAGAGAAACAGAGAGAGATCAAGCATTGGCTTTGACTTTTTTTTTTTTAGGAACTGAGAGATCATTTAAGAAACTAAGAGTGAGAAGAAGTCTTAGAATTGACACCAGGGGGAATACAAAGGATTATAAATCATGGATGAGAACAAGTACTGTCAAACAGCAATGAGGGCCCAGATGACTTCAGTTTGCTCGGAACTGTAGTGGAAACAGCCAACCTGGCTTTGTGACTTTCTTAGGCATTGTGTGGCATCCTGGGACTGGCAGCTGAGAAGGCAAATGATGGTATTTACCTATTCTTGGGGATTGGAATGGCAGCTCTGGGGCAAGTGAGTGTGAAAATCTAATAAAACGGCTGACCCTGGTGTTCAGGCTGGTTAGGCGAGCAAATGAGGCCAGAAGAAGGACTGATGAACTGAGACAATAGTGAGCTATTAGGGGATAGGAAAGGGAGGGGTAATCATGAGACTGAAGAATAGATTTCATTAGAAGTGAGGAGATGAGAGATTCTAATGATAGGATTCTATGGTCAGAGATTATTGTAGCTTTGATGCAGATCGTGTTAGAAGAGGAACAAAAGGAACAAGTACGACAGTACTGGTGGAACCAAAGTGCTATGTTCGGGTACTAGTTTGTGGTCATGCAAAATCAAAGAATGAGTTACAAACAAAGATAGTGGAAGCAAAGTCCACTGAGAAAAAGACAGTCTCCCTGCAGCAGGCAGGAGGTGGGCCCTAAGTGAGTCATGGTGAAGCTTCTTTATCTCAGGTTCCAAAGTCCTTGCCCCTTAAGCCAGTCCTGGAAAAGGTACAGCAGGGATTCCAGGAGAGCTAAAAGCAGGCCAGTATCCACAGTTTCTGTCCATGTTGCTGTCCAGTGTAGTTCAGCATCCAAACTAATTAAAGTCCATCAGTCCATGTTTGGAATCCCATTTGGCTATAAGCTACATGGGCACAGGGGAGCATATCCCCAGCCACAGGAGATCCAGAAAACCAGTGTGCCAGAGGGAGTAGAAAGTGTGCTGCTTTGTCAAAGGATAGATATATGCTTTGCTAACTAGTGATTGGTCATTTCAAAGAATTCTGCCTTAGCAACATCCATACATTTTAAAGCTCAAGTTCCCTCCTACAGGACAGACCTGATTGAGAACTGCCACGTCAGGC
The DNA here is from genome assembly GCA_027563665.1 of Antrozous pallidus. Classification (NCBI taxonomy): domain Eukaryota; kingdom Metazoa; phylum Chordata; class Mammalia; order Chiroptera; family Vespertilionidae; genus Antrozous; species Antrozous pallidus. The sequence goes on along the minus strand of CM050508.1, from coordinate 149,120,253 downwards.
CCCAAGTGATATCACTGTTTCCACCCTGCCAGGCTGCCCTGGCAACTCCTGCCTGACTGGGTTCAGATATAGGTCCTTTTGTTTGTCTCTGCAGTGCAGTCAGCAAGCTGCATCCTGCTATTTTGCAAGATTCTGTTACTCTTGGACTTCCCTGTACTATTCCCCCTCCCTTAGTCCCACCTCTGACTTCCTAACCTTCTTCTATCTCCTCACTAGGGCCTGAGATCTTGGGTGGGATTTGTCTTAACCAAAGTTTGTTATTATTATTATAGTTGGCTGTTTTAAAGTCAACTTTGTATGAGACTTTGCAAATGCTATCTCTGGGACTATGGACTGAGTGGCCAGATTGTTATGTGTTCAGAGATCATAATAATCTGGCCACTCGGTATATCTGATAAATCTGACAATTCTTGTTTGCAATGATATTTCAAATTTATTTCAGTTTACACTTTTAAAAATCAATAGTCTTTACAAAAACAGATAAAACAACAAATTCTAAAACTACAGTGACATGTAAGTAAACCAGTTTATACTTTTAGAAAGAAAGTGACTTTTATAAGCAAGAATTCCCTTGTCCTCAGAACAAACCAGAGTTACTTTCCTTTTAACAATAATGAACCTGTGGATCAGAGCAGTTTAGAAACCTACCTGAGGTCACAAAGAGACCAAATGGCAGAAGGGGGAACGTGGGGCAAGCCATCTGACTAGAAGGCCATGGTTACATCAAGTTTGGTGCCCTGGGTCATACATAGATAGAGTTGTGTTATCTGCCTTTGGTTAATAATGTTTCAGTAGTTTCTTTCATCTTTGAGACCTTTGGGCATGTGCTAATTTTCACGTCTAACTTATTCCTAGTTCAAAAGTGAATACATATTTAATGACACTCTCAAATTTTGCAAATATAATTGTTAATTTGTATTTGATAAACAGAAGCAGTATCAATCTCCAGACATAATTAGTTGAGTGCATAAGCTTTTATCTTAAAAATTACTTGAATGCAGAGGAAATAAGAATTAGAAGAAAGTATTTATGTGTAATGGATTGACTTGATTGACATTAATATTCTAGACACAGCATTGACACCACTTTTTGAGTTTTTTCATTTGGAGGCAGGGGCAAGAGTGTGTGGTAGGAATCTTGTCTGCCTATCTTTATCTGGAAAGTTTGTGGCAGATCATAGAGGAGGGTTCAAATTCCCACTGATGTTGTGCTGGGATATAAAATTTATTTTTGGCCAAACTAACTGGCCTCCCTGTCTACAAAATGGAGGATAAATTGAGAAATAGTCATGGACAGAATAGGCTGATAGTGAGAGACATACTGACTTTGTGTTCTGAGGTTCAAGTCTGGATAGTACTAAGATGCCACCAGCCACTTTTTAAAAAAGGACATTGTAGTTGGTCCGAAGGTTGAGGGTTATTGGTAAGCTGATTTAAAAAAAGTGCAGTGCTTAAGCTATACTAAGCACTGTTAGTACTATCAAGTTGTAGAAGATTGCTGTCCTAGTTTGGGCTCCAAGTGATTGCTAGGTGTTTTAGCTATTGTATGTGACACTAATGGGAGACACTTAAAAAAAAAGTGACTGAAGACAGGTGACTGTCCAAATGTCATCTTAGCCTTGGCAAACAGAAAGATTCAGACTAAGAATCAGAAAATGGTGGTCAGTGAGTAGCCTTTTCCAGGTGATGGTGAGATCTGATAAATTATCCATGGTAACCAGAATATTAATGTTAGCTTTTTCCTTTTCCTTCTCTTACACATACTCCTAGCTAATTAACATTTCTATTTCTCTACTGGATAGTAAAAGAAAAAATTCTTCACTATAATGTTTTCTTTTTATTTTTTGGACATGTCAGTAATGTAAATTAAAAACTCTTGGAAAGACATCTTCAAGTTCTTGAAATTATACTCTCAGTGTTGATCCTACCAGTATTTGACCGTACCTTCACTATGCTACCAGCCAATAAGGAGTGGGGGGCAGGGCTGAGCACAGTGTGGGAGCAGAGGGTGGGGCTGAGCATGGTGCGCAGGAGGCTGAAAGAGCAACCCAGAGGGGCTTGATAGGGGACCTCAGGCCTCAACCCCCACCCAGCACCAGGCCAGGAAACCTGAGGCCAGGCCCTCCACCCAGTGGGGCTTGATGGGCGACCTCAAGGTGTACTTCTCGTCCTGGTGTTGAGTTAGGGTAGCTCCAGCTGCTCCGCCTGCCCAGCAGGGCTTGACAGGGGACCACAGGCCATGCCCCCCACCTAGCAGGGCTTGACAGGGAACCTCAAGGTGTGCTTCCCGCCCTGGTGCTGGGCTAGGGTACCTCAGGCTGCTCCCCCCTCCCCAGCTCCAGGCTGGGGGACCTCAGGCTGTGCCTTCCACCTGCTGCGGCTTGACAGGAGACTGCAGGCCACACTCCCAACCTGACAGGGCTTGACAGGGGACCTCAAGGTGCACTTCCCATCCTGGTGCTGGGTTAGGGAACCTCAGACTGTTCTCTCCACCCGGCAGGGCTTGACAAGGGACCTCAGGCTGCATTCCCACCAGCCAGGGCTTGACAGGTGACCTCAAGCCACACTCCCACCCCGCCACCAGGCTGGAGGACCTCAGACCATACCCTCTGCCCCAGCACCAGGCCAGGGGACCTGAGGCTGTGTCCCTCCTGCCTGGCTGAGCTTGACAGGGGACCTCAGGCTGTGCCCCCCATCCAGTGGGGTTTCACAGGGGACCTGAGCCTGTGCCCCCGTGCCAGTGGGGATTGATGGGGGACCTGAGGCTGCACCTCCCTCCTGGTGCTGGGCTGGGAGACCTGAGGCTGTGCTCCTCTGCCTGGTGGGCTTAACAGGGGACCTCAGGCCATGCTCCCTACCCAGCGGGGCTTCACAGAGGATCTCAGGTTGTATCTCCCACCTGGTGGGACTTGATGGGGGACCTCAGGCCATGCCCCCCATCCTGGTGCTGGGCCAGGGGACCCGAGGACACCCCCTGCCTTGCAGGGCCTGACAAGGGTGGGACTGGCCGGGTGTGAATCTACCGCAATGCAGGGGGTGGCTGGGTCTGGGTCTCACTTGATTTTGAGGCACATGTGAGTGAGTGGGGACTTGACTCTGGGTCCCGTGGTGCGCACCTGACAGGAGGAAGGTTTTCATATACATTTTACTAATTTTCTTTAGTCTCTGATATTTCTATTATAGAGAAAGAGCAAATAGCAATATTAAATTATTTCCTCTAATTAATACACTTTTAATGTGCACGAATTTCATGCACCAGGCCAATAGTTCATTATAAGAAGGGGAAATTCTTTAGCAAGGTTAGTGTGAATAAAGTGTGATGGAAAACCAGAGGGAACATGGAAAGCAAAAAACAGTAAAGTGAGGCATGAAATCAGAAAGAATCAATAATTAGTATAAAAACTACTAAGCCAAAGTTATAACTAGTCAGATAATTGATGATACATTTTATGGAAAATCAAATGGATCATTTATTCATCAGCAATTTGTGGAATCTTATAAATTTAAAGAAACTTGTCATTATTACTTATTCACACTCATAGAAGTAAAGAGTGGTAAATTTACTTTTCAGTAAAGTTTCAACTCCTCTTTCCTCTCCTCCTCCTCTTTCTCTTTCTTTTCCTCCTCCTCCTCCTCCTCCTCTTCCTCCTTTTTTTGAACTCTGTTTGCCTGGTGACAAAATCTGGAGTGGGCAAATTACCCCATTGAATTGGATCACATAACTTAAAAATACATCAACTTAATTGGAAATTGGTGTTACTTCTCTGTGCCTCACTTCTTGATAGAGATCATTGGACTTGTTAATCTTTGCTTTTCCAACATAAAAGCTCAATTATTTTTTTATTCCAATTGTCCTCACTTAACTCATGTCCTCACTGAACAAGAAAATGGAACAACTTCTTAGGAGCAAAGATGCAGAGGCTTTGGTCATTGCCAATATAGTTTATTCAAGGAACCTTTCTGGTTAAAACAGAATTTCCATGATTTAAATTTATTCTTGTAATGGTCCTTGCAGCTTTTAAAATCTCTATGTTTTATAATTTCTAGGTTTATTTGTCACATACAAAAATTGAGGGTTTATGCTTTATGATGTCCATGTTTTAAAATGTCTGTGAATCTAGATAACAGCTCTTTTTTATAAAGCTGGTTTCAACTATGCTATGGTATAGGGTTCCCCACCGCCCCCCTCCCATTTAAACAAGACAATTATGTAAGTGAAAATTTAGGATTTTGTAACATGAATTTAAGCCAAACATCAATTGCTTTTGATTTTTTAATCACGGAGTAGTAAAAACTTAACAACTTAATATTGTTAATGCCATTTCTCTTCTGAATAGTTTGAAATCCTATAATTAATTTTAGAGGCAAACAAAACACCGAAAACTGAAAAAAAAGTTAAATCAAGGAAGTAATGATATACACTTAGTGGCCAAATTATTATAATCTCTGAACGCCTAATAATCTGGCCACTTAGTGTATATACACTGGTATATATATGAGAGACCCGGTGCATTAATTCGTTCATGGGTGGGATCTGGCCTGCTTGGGCAGGGGGAGGGGACATTGTTGGTTGGCTGGCCTGCTTGCTAGTCGAACTCCTGGTGGAGGGGACAATTTGTATATTAATCTTTTATTATATAGGATATAAACTGAGTGGTCAGATTATTATGCATTCAGACATCATAATAATCTGGCACTCAGTGTATGTATATCATGGTAGAGCCCAATAAATTTGTTTTTTGTTGTTGTTGTTTTTTGTGTGTGTTTCTGTTTTTCAACTGAAGAAAACAATTTTGAAAAGCAGATACTTAAGGAAGTAAATAAATATAACATGGTGAGCCCGACCAGTGTGGCTTAGTTGATTGAGCGTTATCGCATGCACTGAGAGGTTGCCAGTTCAATTCCCAGTCAGGGCACTTGCACAGGTGGTGTGCTCAATCCCCAGTAGGAGGTTTGCAGGAAACAGCAATCTCTCTTATAGAAGTTTCTATTTTTCCCTCTCCCTTTCATTCTCTCCCAAAATCAATAAAAACACTTTGTGAAAAAATATGACTTATTATAGTCTATTAATAATAAAGCATATATAAGTTATCTCAATTTGCATATACAAGTTACATATACAAGTAATCTCACTTTAATTTAGGTAGCTATTGTTTAACGACATATACAAAATGATAATAAAATGGCACTCAGAATTGTATTCTAGATAAGGACACATATGCAATACTTTAATCAATAAAGAAAAAATAAAAATAAAGAATTGTATTCTTTCTTTGACATTGATATAAGGAAGTTGTCTTTTAAAAATAATTCTAATACCTACAATACCAGTAACTAAAATTAGGGACATCATCTCCTGTAAAAAATACCAATAGAGAAATGATAATTTTTTTTCTGAGAATTTCTTGGAAATTCTGTATTAATTTATATATTGATGTAAAAACATGATAAAATGAGCTTGATAATTGCATCACATTAAACAAAGATGAAATTAAAACCATTTAAATAAGGGTATTCTTTCAAAATTGATAGTTTTGATATTTTAGTTTAAAATTAATTAATATTGATAGTTTAAAATATTTATTGATTCTTAAATATTAATATGTTAGTGCTCTAGCCAGTATGGCTCAATTGTTTGAACTTTGTCCCATGCGCCAAAAGGTCCTGATTTGATTCCAGGTCAGGGCACATGCTTAGGTTTTGGACTCACTCCCCAGTAAGGAACATGCAGGAGGCAGCCTTTTGATGTTTCACATCAATGTTTCTCTCTCTCTCTCTCTCTCTCTCTCTCTCTCTCTCTCTCATCAGTAAAAATATCATTAAAGAAGATAGTTAAAATAATAATTTTAAAACTGAATTTTGAAAGATTTGGCATTTAGTTTATATTCATTAACTTGTTTAATTTTGTAATTTATTGATTTTTTTCTTTTTAGTTTAATTTATTAGGGTTGACTTGGTTAATAGATCTATATAAATTTTAGGTGTACACTTTTATAATACATCATCTGTATAGTGTGTGTTCCCAACCCCATGTCAAGACCTTTTCTTTCATAACTTATCCCCCAATGACTTCTTCTATATTCCCCTAGTCTCCTTTCCTTGTAATAATCACCATACTGCTGTCTGTGTCTATAAAAATTTTGTTGCTGTTATTTGATTTTGCTTAGTTCTTTTACCTTTTTTTTACCCAGCCCAAAACATACCTCCGCACTGATTTCCTTCTTTTTTATGGAAGAGTAGTATTCCGTTGTGTAAATGTACCACATCCTTCTTACTCACTCATCTACTGATGGGCAGTTGGGCTACATCCACATTTCAGCTGTTATAAACAATGCTGCAATGAATATAGGGATGCATATATCCTTTTGGATTAGTGTTTCAGGTTTCTTTGGATATATTCCTAGAAATGGAATCACTGGGTCATAAGGCAGGTCCATTTTTATTTTTTTGAGATAACTCCATATTGTTTTCCACGATGACTGCACAAATCTGCATTCCCACCAGTAGTGCAGGAGGGTCCCTTTTTCTCCACATCCTCACCAACACTTGTTGTTCATTGGTTTATTTATGATAGCCTTTCTGACAGGTGTGAGATAATATCTCATTGAGGTTTTAATTTGCTTTTCTGTGATGATTAATGATGCTGAACATCTTTTTATATGTCTACTTTCCATATGCATATCCTCTTTGAATAAATGTCTATTCAAGTCCTTCTAAAATGGATTATTAGTCATTTTGGTATTGAGTTTTATAAATTCTTTATAAAAATTTTAGATTTTAACCCCTTATCAGTGTATCATTGGAAATTATGTTCTTTCATTCAGTGGATTGTCCTTGAATTTTGTTGATGGTTTTGTTTGCTGTGCAAAAACTACTTTAGTGGTTTTAAATGCATAGTTATAATTTGTTCTTGCCTTTCAGTGTGTTACAACTTTTTGTTCAAAGATTCAAATGGTAATTAAGGCTTTTAAAGACAGATCTTAAATTACAATTAATTTTAAGATGTTTTAACTATAACCTAAGAGCTTTAGGATGGTATATATGTATTCTTTTTTGATAAATTTTATCTAAACTCATACGTACATATTCCAGGTATTGATTTGCCCATAGTGACACATATATAAATACATATATAAAATATATGGAGAATATGTACTCATTCATATTTATACTGAGTGGTCAGGTTATTATGACCTCTGAAAGCATAATAATAATCTGGCCACTCAGTGTGTATATGTGTGTGTGTATGTGTGTATATATATTGATGCTTTGACCATTAGAAGGTTGCTGAATTTGTGCATGAATTTGTGCATGGGTGGGGTCTGTCCAGCCTGGCCAGGGAGAGGGGACATGGGCAGTTGGCTGGCCTGCCTGCTGGTCGAACTCCTGATTGAGGGAACAATTTGCATATTAGTCTTTATTATATAGGATATACACTGAGTGGCCAGATTATTATGTGTTCAGAGATCATAATAATCTGGCCACTCAGTGTAAAGTTAAGTTTTCAGAAATTAGCTTATATATTATGAAACTACAAAATATCCATTGTCCATGACTACAGAATAATCAATTTTATAAATGTTAAAATATTACTAAAATACTATAAAATGTTAAAGATGAGTGAACATATTATATATAAATATATATATGATGAATAATTATTCCAGAATTACTTGTATTTAGTCATTTATAGCACAACTTTTAGAATTCCAGTCTTCAAATATTTTACTTTAATGCATATGATGTCTCAAACTGAATGACATTTCAACATTACTCATTGCATTGACAATAAAAACTAGTTGGTGCCATTAATTTCAATTTAGCAATCATGGTGTTGCTTCAGCTAGCAGCAACCTTCTAATGGTCAAAGCATCAATGTGTTCCTTCTAATTTATTAAAATGAAATGCTTCAAAAAGACATTAAATAAGGATGTGCCCTCTGGTGTATATTCAGCACTTTGTGGAGCCTTATAAACTATACATAAGATAGTGCATGATTTTTACTTGGCAATACTTCATTCTGTATTGCTAATCACTATGAGCGTTTACTACCACATCCCCACCATGAGTGGTAGATTATGCATGTATGTATGATTTAAAAACCTCTAAATGTAAGAAAAGTTTTCACAGATTTGACTTTTCTCACTCTCTTTGTATTCAGTTGTGATGCCTGGTTCCTGTGTGAAATGATTTTCAAGTTTTCAAATGAAAGCAGTTAAGAAACAAAATACTTACACACTTCTAACTTGCAATTCCTTTATAGCTAGATACAATACAGATGCTAAGTCACTAGTCTGAAAGAGCTTCCACAAATCTATAATAAAATAATTAAATTAGTGAGCTGTGTTTAGATCAGAGACTCTTGGTTGCCAACTCCTAAGAACTCGGGGAATTCAGAACCACAGAAGGATCATTTGGACTCCATTTGGCAGAGACGTCAGAAACTCGCTGCTCTTGGGAACATCCTTTTCCAATAACATTTATAGCTCTAGATGGAAGCGAAAAGCACCATATGTTAAGAGTTTCCTGCAAAGCTTCCTGGTAAGAGAGGAAATAAATTCAACTTGTCACATCTGCTCGTAGGGCAGTCGAGTAGGATTTTATCACAGCCTTAAGTGGTTTACAAAACTGTCCTGTTATTGACTGAAGGGGCTTTACGTTTCAGGTTTTTTCATACTCATGTTCATAATCTAAATCATCAAACTATTTTTCTTCTTTGGACTTCATCAGCATGCATCATCATTTGCTTCTAAGCAAGGAGAATTATTCAAAGCAATTCAACTAAGAATCATATTCCCATAGCACAGCCTCCACAGCCCTCCATGGCTTAACTGCTAGAATGCCTACGGGTCTCTATGTTCTACCTCTGTTCTAACCCGTGGGCCCTTACGTTTTGCGTAATTTAAGACGGGAACTGCATTTAATCCGGATGAATTGATTACCCACCATTCTGAAAAGTCCCCACTGGCCTAAACCATGGCAAAGACCCACAGGGTCAGAAAAGATTTTTCTGCCAGAGGTGTAGGTAATCACAGGAAAGGTGTTAAAACTTGCGTGTGAACTACAAGTTTTCCCCCAAAAGGGATCCATCTTTTTACCTTCACTATAAAAAACAAAAGTTAGAGCCACTATGGGCATTTCAGTTTTCTATAATAAGCAAAATCTCCTTTAGTTTGCAAATCTACTAAAGACACAGCACCATATGTAAGCATTCCCTTTTACTAATTAAGTGTAAGTTGAATTGATAGTACTTGTTCCTAACTAAAAGTAAGTCCTCAATTCACTAACTCACAGTTTTACATTCATGTTTTGGTAAGAAATTATCAAACTTATTTGTAAATGTCTTATCATTTTAAAAATCAAAGGTGCTTTAAGTAAAGGTAAAAATTATGATTTTTCAGGCATGTCTGATTATGTGAGCAATCATATAGCAAATAAATGTAGTGAAATTTCAGAGAGCCATACGATGATATTTTTAGCATTTGTTTATTTGTTTATATGCACATATCATTTATACACGTGAATTATGAAAACATTAAAATTAAACAAATTAGAATGAAAGAAAGTAATGCAGGATGGTAAGATAACAAAAGAGAACAATGTAACACACCAGCCCCATAAATTTATGAATGTGGGCTATGGATTCTACTGAGTTTCATAGTAACCAAAACCAAAACCAAAACAAAACACAATAGTTCAATGATTCACATTCCTTTTTATAAGAGGAAAATATGGTGAAATAGAAAATTTTACCACCCATGAGGCCTAGGAGAAATTTCTCCTGAGGATCTTTCTAAAATGCTGAGTGACTGAGTCAATTACATCACACTATCTTCCCGTGAAAAGCATAAAGGCATTGGGCATATCTCATTGAGCTAGTTCCTGCAGTGTCACCCAGAGTAACTTGTGAGTATTAAAGCGCAATTTATATAAAACAATTCTGCCAGTGTTGGTGCACTGCACAGCTCTGGGGCACTGTTCACATAGGTGGTACTGAAGTAGGAAGCAAAAGCATTACCTGTTATGATAGAAACAGGATGCTGGTTTCATCAATATGGCAATGATCAATAATAAAATCTGTGATGGGCCCTTTCACAACGGCTATTGAACTTTCTACTGTCACCAGTGATTAGATACAAATATACTTTATAAAAGAAACTCTGAGACACTAATAATCATGTACCAATGCTCACTACACGCCTATGGGAGAGCCTGAAATTGCTCCCTCTACATCTGTTCTCTCCTTTATTGTTTAGTAACCTGCAGACTATATTTCTAAGTTTCACAGCCAGCCATGGCCTCTCTGATCAATATGATGAGTGCAGAAGTGATATATGCAACTTTTTAATAATCTATTTAAATATACTTGCCATCGGGCTTTCTCATTTCTTCTTTTCCTGCTGCCTAGGCAATAGTGATAGCAAGACCAACTTTTGAAGACATCTGTTGAGGATGATAGAGTTGTCCCACCTACCTTGTATTGCCTAGCTATGGACTGTCACAGGAAAGAGAGGTGTATAATTCTGTCTTATATGACACTGCCTTTTTGACATTTTAAAAATTAAACACCTCAATCTAATACATCACTAATTTTATTATCATGTGTGTTTATAATTCCTTGCCTATGGACTGGAGAATTAAAAGGAAGAAAAACTGCAAAGTAAGGAAGGAAGAAAGGGAGGGAGAAAGGAAAAGGGAAGAAAGAGAAATGGATATCGGCTCTATTTTAATAGATTAATCAGATTGACGAAGAATCAGTCACTCAAACATGCCATGAACCTTTGAGTGTTTCACCTACAGCACTAACAGAATTTTAGGCATATCTGTATTCAAATCTTGATTCCAACATTTCCCTGAATTTTTAACCATAGACTAATGACTAAACTTTCTCAGGTGTATTATCCCCTTTAATGTGAGTATGAAAGTTTAAAAAAATAGCTAACATTTACTGTATCATGGGTCCTAGTCTAAGTGCTTTCCATGTGTTATTTCATTTAATCATTTTTGAAATATCTCTATGAGAAACTAATATTATTCCCATTGTAAGGTAAGGAACATTCAAACCTGTGAAGAATTTTTATGAGTTTATTTGAGCCAACCTGTGGACAATTGCCAGGAAACAGAATTTCAACAGATTGAGGTAATGCTCAAGAGAATGGCAATTTTTCACCTTGTTTTATAAATTACAATAAAAGGAAAATATATTAAGTGGGTTATATGACATCCATTGGTGCTAGATTAGGGAGGTGGGAGAAAGCAAAGTAGAGAAACCTCTGGGATTGGATCACAAGTAAAATGATAGAAACATGCTTCCGTTTGTTACATGGATGTGTTAATAATAATACTAGTAATGAGGGAATCTGTGGTCTAGCCCTGGTATCTTAGTTGTGCCCTGACAGGTCCAGCAAAACAGAAGTTACCCTGACATTCCAAAGGTATATTATCTTAGATGAAAAAAGACAATGTTAATCAGAAAAAATACTGGCCTAGGACATGACTACCCACCATAAATTGCTTTTAGTTACAGTTTTAATTTCTGACCATACTTTGTGATTACTTTAGGTCTTTGAGTTTTTAAGGACTCCATGCAGGCCTTCCCTAAGCTTGTTAGGTTAGCATGTGGCCCTTTTCATCCACACCATATTACACCTAAAGAAACAGAGGCAAGGAGTGTTTCTTGCCTAAAGCTAAAATCTGGTAAGTGGTGGAAACAAGCTTTTAGCACAACGTCCTCTGTTTCTTAAAGGCAAAAAGGGCCTTTCCAAATGAGATGATCTTTAAAGTATTAGCAGCATGCTTGGCTATCCGTGATTCTCTATCTATAATTCTTTTTTAATAGCAGCTTTATGATATAAAAAGTAGTGCTTGTAAATCATAATGATATTAGAAAATGCACCATAGCACAAAAAGCAATTAAAAATTACTCATACTTCTTTCACTTATAATCACTGCTCACATATGCACACAGACTTCTGGTATCAGATGTTATTATACTTGCTTTTATCACTTGATAATACATAACCCAAGCATCACCCTTTCTCTCCCCTCCTCCTGATCCTAAACAAAAAATACTTCTAATTTATAATCCATTCCATGAGGAAAGTTACTGCTTTTTGCTGAGTTATTCCAAGTAGTCCTTTGGAGTCACATATTGCCCCCAGTTCTTAATCTGTTTGTCCCTCCCTTTTTTTCTGGTCTCCATTGGAGCTCCAGGACAGTTTCCTTCTAGAATGTTGCTCCTACCCCCAAAACAGGTGGCTAAAGTTGTTTGTTTACTCTTTGCAACATCTTAACTCCAGTCTGTGCCTATGCATTTAATTTTTTATTGTGTTACGGTAACTAAAGTTAATTACTACAAAAGAAAAACATTGTACAAAGTGTTTACTCATTTCACTTTTATAATTTAGGAAAAAAGCAATGAGTAAGTTAATGCCATTTTTAGATTCCTGGCATTTTCCAGTTTCTGAGTTTCTTCTCCTAAACTCTATCCTGTGCCTATATATGAAAACTAGAGGCCTGGTGCATGAAATTCATGCACAGGGGTGGGGGAACCCTGCACCCTCTCACAGTCTGGGACTACTGGCTCTTAACTGCTCTCCTACCTGCCTGCCTGATCACCCTTAATCACTCACCTGCCTGAAGCCCCTAATCACCTCTGCCTTGGCCCCTGCACCCAGAACTCAGGCTTCCCTCCTTCAGCCAGCTGCAGACAATTGAGGCCTGGGCTTCCCTTCCTCTGGCCAGCCACAGGCACCTGGGACTCCGGGTGGCTTCCCCTGGGCCCTGGCTTTGTCAGGAAGGATGTCCGGAATGACATCCGGAAGATGTCCAGTCTATCCAGTTAATTAGCATATTATCCTTTTATTAGTATAGACCTAAAGAGAAAAAAAAACAGCTTAATGTCAGTATTTTCTTCATGGGATGTTATAAGGATTAGGTGAATTAATATGCATAACCTTGCATATGGAGATGTTATATAAAAGTTGTATTGTTGCTATTGAGGAGGCAGACTATGATCTTAGTTTCCTATATCGTACAAAGTCACCTCTCTAACATTTGAGAAACCACTTCACATTATTTGGCAGAGAAGTATTAGATACTTTTGTTTATCAATAACCTGCCTTTCAAGTGTGGCTGGGCAGCCTTCTGGGAATATGATATGTGACACTTTTAAGTCTTGTGCCTGTTAAGAATACTAGTGTTTAAGTGATAGAATACTTAGCTAAAGGTTTTAGATTTGGTTTTAGATTTAGATTTTAAAGATAACTTCTGGAATCATGTGCTTGCTGCAGTCTGTTTTAACATAGGGCAAGATACCAGGCTAGTTTTTTCTTCTTACCTGTATTGGATGAACATTTTCTCCATTTCTGAATATTCTTATGAGACTTGATTTTGGTTATAGACATGATCAAGAGAACTGTTGAAAGTAAGAATCTTCTTTTCAAGAAGCTTTAGGAGGAACTATTGTCTGACAAAATGATCCACTCCTTATGTTCCATACACTTGGTGCAAACTGAGAGTAGATAACAATTGTTTACTTAAACTGGCCACCCAGCTCAGAGCACAGTTTTATACCTGAGGTAGAATAAATGTATTGGTCATTTTGATTAAACAATATAGCAAAAATATCTTGTGGACCTACTGTACATTAGGTCTTTTGTAACTAAACATACAAAAATGAAAAATACTCTATCCCTGCTCCTGGCATGGACCCGTGTAGAGTGCAAAGAGTCAAATCAGATGAATAATAAGTTTTACAAAGATATCAACCAAGTCATTTTAGTTAAACATTATCACCAATTTTGATGTTACTGAACACGAGAAAAGCAGCAGGAAACATCCAGATGATCATTAAAAAATCTGTTCCATTTACCAAGTGCTGAAAAATAAGAGCAAAAGACAGACTGGTTAACATGGAGTGAGCAGGAACTAGGTGATGAATCATTTCAAGGGAACAGTAAAATTCATATAACCTGTGGAATAAAATGGGTGAAGAAAAGGTAGATCCTTTAAGCTTGGCTTAAAGTAAAAAAGCTTAAACTGTTTTTAGTGAGAAAAATTCTATGAGTTATTAATCAGTCAGTAATGTCCTTAACACCATGAACATAGCAGCAACATCTACTGTATTATTTTTGGATATGTGTGAGTGACCGTGTGCCTATTTCTATGCTCCAAAGTGATGCATACTTGCTATAAGAAAATTCTACCTTATTTTAAATCTTCTGCAAAGTATTTAATTAAACTTAATGGCAATAAAAAGTGTTTCCTTATGAATTAAAACTCATACTGATTCAGTACCAAGCTGTAGTTCAAAGTGGCAGTAGTTTGCATCAATTTCTTGTTATTTCAGTATTTGTGAGTTACTTTATGCTTGTCTCCTGTATCTCAATGGTTCATCTTAATATTTCTAGAAAGCACTTTAAACAAAGCCTAGTAGGTCTTTTAGAAGACAGAAAATGCAACCATCAAACACAAAGGTTGCCAATAGGCATGAATGGGTCACTAGATTGAAAAATTGTCTTGCCAGTTGTGAAACTGTTAGGAATAAAGGATAGAAGTAAGTCTCAAAGGTTAAATAGCTATTAAACCCACAGGTTTCTCTCTCAAAGTATCTATTCTTAATATTGTGCTAATGTGTATATTTATACTGGACCAGTATAAGATTGGGATGATGCTGATCTGGGGTGGGTGGGGGTGAGAGAATTTTCTTAGAAAGGAAATAGCTGTAATTTGGCCAAACTGTTGTTCCACTACTCCCCTTTGCCTTTCTTTTCCAATATTAGGTTTACATTGTAAGTCCTTGTATAGGAGACCTCCTAACCTTGGCCTTGTTCTACCACACCTCCCTTTCTGGTATGTAAAGATACTTGGGCCTGGTTGATGTGGCTTAGTTGTTGAGCATCAACCTATGAACCAGGTCATGGTTTGATTTCCCATTAGGGCACATGCCTGGGTTGAGGACTTGATACCCATTAGGAAGCATGCAGGAGGCAGCTGATCAATGATTCTCTCTCAGCACTGATGTTTCTATCTCTCATTCTCTCTCCCTTTCTCTCTGAAATCAATTAAAAATAGATTTTTAAAAAACGATACCTGTAATGATTGCCCAACTATCAAAACAAAAATATCATTATTTTTTTCAAAATTTCAAAGCTGAGCTAAACAATAACATGTTTTAAACTAAATCACCTTTCACTCAGTGCCTCCAGAGGTAGAAGAATTGCTTGCATGTTGGTTATCTGAATTTATGTTTCTTCTTTGAACTGTTTGGAATGTCAGGCACATTAAGAAATAATGTGTTCATTCAGGAAACAATCAAAATAATTGAACATTGTCCCTAGGAAAGAGTGTATTAATATTTTTCTTTTATGTAGAAATGTGGATAGAAATCACACCCATTCTGCTACAGAGTAAAAAGAAATCAGATCAAACCTATCACAAAATAACCATTTCAGAAACATGAAGTTGGGAACTCTTATCCAGAGAGCAAGCAGGAAATTCAAATCACAGGGTTTATCATCTATCATATGTCTAATTCTTTTCTTCTGCTGCATTGTGTTAATACAAAAGAAGAGACATGCTGGTCACACCCTACTACAATGAGTATCATTATCTCCAAACATGTACTTATGAGGAAGGTAGAAAAAATTATGAGCAGGTTCAGTATTTCAGATTCAGTGACAGTAAATAAACAGTGTGGAAAATTTCTGAAATTCTGTAGTAAATGGATTTTAATCAAATACTCCCCAGGGCTACAGGAGTTGGCCATGGTGGTCAAGTACAAGTATGACTTGATTGATACCTTGAGTGCGGATGACAACCTATCCACCATGGTTTCCTGTTAGGGCACATGCCTGGGTTGAGGACTTGATACCCATTAGGAAGCATGCAGGAGGCAGCTGATCAATGATTCTCTCTCAGCACTGATGTTTCTATCTCTCATTCTCTCTCCCTTCCTCTCTGAAATCAATAAAAATACATTTTTAAAAAACGATACCTGGAATGATTGCCCAACTATCAAAACATTATGTGGCCAGTGCCTTAAATCTTATTTTATTTAATTTCACAACAGAACGGTTACTGTCTAATAGGAGGTGTATAAAGTTTACAAATATTGTTTGAGTCTCTAAAGCTTAGAAATTGCAAAAGTAAGATACAAAGTCCAAATATATGGTTCCTGTTGATAATGCTATGCAGATCCATGGAACTCACTGGGTAGAGAATAATTTATGTAAGGTAGCTCCTTTTTGACTGTATATGTGAGATATACAATACATAGGCCCATGCAACTATGGTTTTGCTGGTTTTGAGTAAAGTGCAGAGCCGCATGCCTTAGGGTTCTGAACTTGCCAAAAAAACAATAAGGTCTCATCATGTTCTTTGCCTATCATGCTTGATATTTGATGTTCTCTATTAGAAACCTCAAGGGCAAGGTCCTGAAAGCCATGCAGCCACTTATTTCAAGAGGAGTATGTCTACACTCATTTGTTTACCTACTTAATTGTGTCCATTTTCATCCACTGGATTTCATAAACCTCCCATCCTTTTTTAGCATTATTTTATTACATACCATATTTTAAAATTTATGTTGCTATTTCTCAAAGATGATTTGGGTTTGAAACCTAGCTCTGTCACTTACTAGCCATGCTATCTTGGGAATATCACATGTGTGTATGTGTATACAAGCACATATAGCACATATGACATATTTCCCAGTGTATAAGACGACTTTTTAACCTAGGAAAATCTTCTCAAAAGTTGTGGGTTGTCTTATATGCTTGTTGTAAAAATACGGTAGTTTGCAGTTATGATGGGCGTTGCTAACTCACCAGGAACTTGCCCAGACACTTGCTCTCTCTCTATTGTTTGTTATCTTCCTCCTATTATTATCAGTTCAGATCATCTTATAAGCCAGAAAATATTGTACCCTTTGCAGGGCTCAGTTTCATCAGCAATTAAGTGAGTATAATATTCTGATTGTTCATTGAGCTCCAAGGATTAAATGAGAAAATTAAAGTAAGACCTGGCATATAGTTGACAAAATGCTAGCTATTATTTATAAATTTCTTATTTTTATCCAACTTTGATGGAAAGGGAATTAAGAAGGATGCTATCATGCATACTCATATGTTAATTAGTATGTTTTCAAAGGAGAAGATGCTCTCTTAATACTTGGTGTTTTATGGCAGTTTATTTCAAGAGTGTACTATGATAATGAAGAACAGGGGTTGCATACCCTTCAGCAAAGTTGTCACTGGGAGGTGTCTCAGTGCCATCAATAGAGGGATTTTCACCAGGTTTATTCAGAGCATTACAACCCAGACTTGAATTATTTGCCTTATTCTGCTGATTCTGTGCAAAAAGAACCTTCTCTTTGGCTAGTTTGCCATCATCCACTAGTGGGTGGAGGATTCAGCTAAAATGCTTTGGTGATAGTTACTCAGTATATATATGGTTGATTATGACTATTACAACAATATTTTGTCCAATCAAAATTCCCATGGCAGTGGAATGGGTTTAACCCATCATAAGGAAAAAGCTATGATAAATATAGAGTTATTTTTTAAAAGCATACACTCACAGGACAATTACTTCGTTGATCTGTACCACTGGTGGGAATGTTGAGGCTTGTAGTTATTTAAGAAGGGAGTGAGATCAAACCTTGGTGAAAAGGTAGAATTTCAGTGGGTAGCACTTCAGTAGATGGATATGGGAAGGGAAGGCATTCAAGGAAGTTCTGTGGATGTGGATACAGGCATCTTGTGTCAATAGATATAAATATACTTCTCATGTTTTCATCTTACTTAATGACACTATTAAAACATTTGATTGTTATAGCAGAAAAACAATCCCGGACATGTAATATGGAAGTAATTTCTTAAGGTCAAGAAAACCCATTTAGTGATTAATGGAATGGCTAGAAAACTTTAATATAGCTCCTTATATATGCTTGATATATTCAAAGAGAATAGTGTATTCAATGACACAGCTAGTTGTTCTGCTAAAAAAAAATTAGTCTTTACTTTCTTAATTGCAAGATCATTTTGATGATCACTTCTGTCAAGCAACCACTGAACTCATGAATGAGTCTCTTAGAAGTTCCTGACTATTAGAGAATTCTTGAGCAGTGGGAAAGTGTTGGGTCTGGAGTGGCCAGCAGCCTGTGGAAACATTTACAAAAGCATTCAACATTCCCTAATGGCCTGAAAGCAAATGGATATTTCTGCAACAATGAAAGAAAAAAAACATTTCAATTTGTATGTGTTTGCTTGTGAAACAAATGTTTACAACAGAAACCTCCATTTAGGTTGTTAGAACACGGTCAAACAAAGTATGTATTTACTGAAGAATCAAGTGCAGCTACTCATTGTAAGTATTCCCTCTTTGGGGACAGGCTATATTGTAAGGATAATATAGCTCTATTTCCTTTTTTATAACAAAAAAGGCAGAAGGCATTTAAAGGTAACAGACAATATGTTTAACACCAGCTCTGCCAAATTGGCTTTCCCGAGAAGTGTGTAATAATTAGAATAAAAATCCAGAGAAACCCAAAATATGGAGTTTAAATAAAATAGAAGCTTATTTCCATAACCTTTAATAATTTAGGGGAAAGCAGTCCAGGCCATGGAGTCAGGGACCAGGGTTCTCAGCTTTGGTTTCAGTACCCATAGCATTTACTTTCTAGGGTCATGAGGGTTGCTTTGGCCAATAGAAAAAGGAGGAGATTTGAGGGAGAGATTGTTTTTTCCTTTTAGAGTAGTGGTTTTCAACGGAGGGCCATTTTGGTCCTTCCCCAGGAGAAATTTTTGTTTGTCACAACTTAATGGTGGGAGGGGTGGTGCTGTTGGAAACTAGTGGGCATTTAAACATTCTACTGTGAATAGAACAGCCCTACCAACCCCCACCCCTATTAGTGATGAATTGGCTGACCTAATACATGAGTGTTGCTAAATTTGAGAAATCCTGCACCAAACGGAAAGCTTCTTACTGACATGTATTTGTAGGACGTGGGAGGTGACCGAGGACTGTTTTCACTATACTCCAGCTGCATCCTCAGAGATCTGCCTGGCATAAATGAGCATAGTCTTTGGCAGAGACCACCACTGGTCCCCACTGTCTGTTCTGTTCTTGCTGTATATTAATAGAATGTTAACCTGGGCCAACTAAAAATATTACAGATTCTCCCTAATTGTGACAACCAAAAATGTGAATAAACATTGGCAAATATCCCGTAGGGACGTCTATTAAAATATATTTCTCAGCTGGATGTCTTTGGACTAGTCGGTTGAACCTTTGGAATTTCAGTTTCCTCCTAAGTAATAATATAGATAATACTTGTGTCTCAAAATTATTGTAATAGGCAGAATTTTAAGATATCCTTCAAGATTGATATTGCCTGGTATATAAACACCTTCTCCCAGATATTCAAACATTAACCTATGTGCTGCTGTAAAGGGATTTTAAAGACATAATTAAGGTCCTACATTAGTTGACTAAGTAAAGGAAATTGTGTTCCGTGGGCCTAAACTAATCAGGTGAGTCTGTAAATAGAATGGGGATCTTCTTGGCCAAAGAGAGTTATTTGAGGTATGAGAAAGATTCAATGCAAAGGAGATTTTCCATTTCTGGCTCTGAAGATGAAGGGGACCATGTACCAAAAGATGTGGGTGCTCCAAAAGTGGCTACCAGTTGCCAGCCAGCAGAAATGGGGATCTTAGTCCTGTAGCAGTAAATTCTGCCTCAATCGCATGATGTGGAAAGAAAACCTTGGATTAAAAATGAGGGCACTACCCATATGACACCTTTATTTTAGTTTTTTAAGACTCAAGCAGAGAACTCAGCCACTCCATGCCTGGAATTCTGACCTACAGAATTGTGAGCTAATAAGTTGGTACTGTTCAAAGCTGCTAGGTTTGTGGTAACTTGTTACACAGAAGTAGAAATCTAATACAGTAATTATGACGATTAATTGTGGTAATAGGAGTTAATTTTTAGTGAATGCTATTATGTTCCAGAAAACTAAGTAGGCATTTTAAAAGAATCATTTACATTTTCAATAACTATTGCAAAATGGGCATTAATTTTCCATTTTACAGATGCAGAAACTAAGGCCTAGAGAAGTCGTAGTTTGTTTAACATCTCACAGTAAAAAACAGTTAAACTGAAATTTAAACCCCACCTCTATGTCCTATCTTCATTATCTAACTTTGTTAAATATAGAGTGAGGGGGGGAAAAGGCATCCTAACTTTACTCATTTTGCTATATCTACACATGACTAAATCGTGGTTAGTAAACTTTTTGAGAGACAGATGCACCACAAACAGCAAAAACTATGCAATTGCACACATCTTTACTGAGGTCTAGTGTTGGAATTCACAGTGATGGTAAACTCAAAGGCTAATCTTACTTTCCAGCTTAATGGCGCTTTTTCTTATTTGCTGACTTGGTTGACATTGTTTTCCTTTTATGCTGTATGAAGATGATAATGAAGCCCTTTGAAACCCAACTACTTCTTATCTTTGATTTCTGGACTTGCTATATAGTAAGAAAAAAAATGCCAGAAACTACCTATATAAATGTTTACCTACAATAATAGTAAGTTTGATAACTGTCACTTATCATGTGCCAGACACAGTGCTAACTGCAAGGTAATACATAATCCTCACAGAACCCTATGATGTGAACATTATTCACTATCCTGGTCTTATAGATGAGGACTTGGTCTCAGATAAGCTCAGCATTTTGCACAAGCAAACTTGTAAGCAGGTAGCAGAGAAAAAAATAATCCATGATGTATTAGACTCTGTGTTCCTTACCCCATAGTATATGTTGTTCTTAATCATACAGTCTCACAAGGGTTCTCCAAATCTGTCCTGGAAATGAATAGCTTTCTTCGGGTGTCTCTAGAAGAATCTGGACCCTCAAAACCTGGTACCTGCTATTTGCCAATATGGTGTCTATTTTTAGATACTGTTTACAAACTACTCTTCTGCTAAGCACTTCGTTGTTCAACAGGGCTCATTTGGAATGCTGCTCCTGGTGTATCAAACGCCATGAGGGAGCCTTATGGCTGATATGTGTCTGATGTTGATGACTTTTGCTGCTTTACCCATGTTCTTTCATCCAAATCCTTAAAGGCAAAGGCACTTCAGTACAGCTGGTAAAGATTAGGTATATTGTAAGGCAGAAAGCAGAAAACATATTTCTCATGCCATCTGTAGGGGCTATGCAGCTGTAGTGCCCATACACATCTGGAGAGCTGCTGTAAAACAAGAGCCTACCATTTGGCAAAGGTAGCAGATAGCCTTGTTATCAGATGTGAATAGATGCAGAGTCAAGGTCAAGACTAGAAAGAAGACAGCCACAACAACAAAATATATAGAAAGGAAGAAGAGCAACTGACATAAAACGATACATTACAAAATGAAGGAAGTGTATGGGGAAGATGGTGAGAAGGCAGGATAAGGATTTTGGAAAATGTTAAATAAAGAGATCAATTTTAAAATGCCCTGATTGTCACAATAATTAAAAACTATCAGAATTGTGCTTAGTTAAATCTGGTTAATTTGCTAGACTTGGTAGTGGAACTGATGCTGAAGGTTGACAGAGTCAACCTTTGGTGTGGTATGTACTGGGCGTACTCCATCATTACTAATTGAATAAATGACATTAACAGAAGAGATGAATAAGCCTGTCTCTACTCATTTCATGGAATCCCACTGCTTTTTAAGGGATCCCGCCAACCACAGCTTTTCTTCAATTAAAAATAAAATGTTCTGGAAGTAGCATTAATAAGAATTGGGTCAACAGGATGGTGCAAAGAGATTCTTTTTCTTAAAGCATGGCTAGCCTGTGGTCAAATCCCCCTTGGTGCTCTGTAATAGATTATCTCAATGTCTTGGATTCTTCCAGGGAGTTTTCAACAAATGATTAATAATAGGATCTGCCCCTAAAAAAGAGACATATTTCAGAGCTGGGAGAGAGAGAGCTCGTTCAATGGCAGGATAAATGTAGAAGGAAAGCAGAAAGGCCACACCACAGTGGGAATCTTGGTTGTGCTCTAAGTCATTGACATCAAGCTCTTATTCTGGGTCTTGACATTCTTTTTAGTCATAATGTTGGGAATTTACAGTTATTCCTTTTTTTCAGGTTGAGTTGACATTGAAGAAGCAAGCTGCTCTAGTTAGAGCCAAACCAGACAATCTGCCCATTCTTCTAATTTGATTTTGGGATCTGTATTGAGATAATATGAGCAGATAGTTTATTCATCTCTGCTCAGATGCCAAATCCATTGGTCTGGATGTAGACAGAATCTAATAACATAAATTAGCAAAATGCCTATGTTGTGGACATTTCTAAAATGTATATCTTGTGGTTTCTCTCAGTTGGGGACTCTTTTATTTTTAACTGATCGATTAAACTTGTCTAGCTGCATAAACTGTTTTAATACCTGAGTTTTCCCAGTATTAAATACTCTAAGTTAAATCAACTAACATTTAGCAAACAGGAGCTACTTCTGCCTCCCTCCCTAAGGGCCCTCCATAGAATTAACAGTTAGGTGCTAATTGCAAATGATTAAGTGCTCACCAGTGTTGGAATTCTTTCTTTAATATTAATGAGCTAGATTAGCATGGAATATGTCTTCTATTAATGTTATAAATGGAAGCCTGCATGGATCACTGAGTGCTGTTTTGTATTATTAGGAACATTTAGTTTATAGAAATAAAAACTTACACTCCTAAAATGTATTTTCCTTTCGGTTGTGAAGTAAAGTTACTGAATAAAATGTTTAAATATCGTTAATTTAGGTCAACCATGTAGCACTTTAACAATAACCACAATAGCAAAACTTTATATAAAACTTCTTTCATTAGTCTCTGTGAGCAGGCATAGTGCAGTAAACGATAGTAGAGTTTAAATTATTCCATAAAGTGCAGATATACACAGGAACACCGACCATTCCATACCACTAAAAGAAATAACTTGGCACTTTAGAACTATTTTCACATGACTGAATTCTCTTCTAGACCACTACTTTTCTATTTAAAAAATGCTCATTGATTTCCTTTGCCCATTTTAAAACAACAAACATGCTGCTTTTTCTTCCTTTGAAGAACAGGCATAGGTAATGATCACTTCTTTTTTCTTGCTTTTCCCAAGAAGGTGTTCATGAAAGATTAAAGCTTATACTTCATACATTGTTTTAGAATCCACCACAACAAGCTAGATCAACATTATAGAATGGCCATCATTCCATTTTATTGCATAAGGCTCATTAGTTAAAAACTGCTCCTTTTTATAAGTGCTATCTGAAGAAGTATCCGAAAAAAAAAATACCAGAATGCAAAACATTTCATTTGGATCATGGTATAATCTGGAAAAATTATTATTTTTGCTCTTTTATCAGTTGCAAGAATTTGCAAATGTGAGAACAAAATCACAGCCTGGTTAATCAAAACATATAGTGACCTTGATCTAATCCAGAGTATACATTATGTATTGGTCATTCATATTTTACATAAATATATTCAGATGTTGTGATCATTTTTAATTAACTCAAACTTTATGTCTAGTCATAATTTATAATAGCTATGGTACATTATCAAACAAAAATTTTACTTGAAATATCTGGTTTCTAAGATACTTACAAGTAGTCTTACATGTTCTGAGTACACGTTTTGTGAAATAAATCCATGAAAACTGTGGTAGGGAGAATTCTAAGAGTGTCCAAGATAGATGCTTCTTGATGTGTAGAGTCCATAATTTTCTTCCCTTTAGTGTGGGCAGGACCCGTGAATATGGTGCCATACCATTCTCAGGATTAGGTACTTAATCAGTTGATTTGGAGTTAAATAAAGAAGATTATCTTACGTGGGCTTGATCTAATCAAATTACCTTTAACATAAGGTGAAGTGTCAGAAAATTCTCTTCTGCAAACTCAGAAGAAAGCAAACAGCCATGTTGTGAAGGAAGGGGCAGCAAGGCAAGAATGTAAGGACAACCACTGAGAAGTGAGAGTGGAAATGAAACTTGATTTTAAGGACATCAGCACATAGCTAGCAAGGAGACCATAGCTTTAGTTATAAAACCACAGAGAAATGAATTCTACCAACAACTTATGAGTTTGGAGGAGAAGCCCAGGCCTTAGAAGAGATCATAGCCTGGTTAACACCTTGCATTTAAACTCTGAGACCCTCTGCACAAGACCCAGCTATCCATGCCTGGACTCCTGACCCACAGAAACTATGAAATCATAACTTTGTGTTTTTTGGAGCCACTGAAATTTATCATAATTTGTTAGCACAATAGAAAACTAATACCAAAAAGAATCCGGTTTGATCTATGCAAAATAAATTTAACCTCATTTAATGAAATCTGGTTGCAAACTTATAATGGCCCCCAAAACATGGTATCATTCATGGCAAATGAAAAAAAATTATGGAGCCTCAAGTAATATTGCTAATTAAAAAGGAGAACAAGAGTTTCATAATTTTGTTTCCTTATATTCTTTGGATAGATGCTACTGTCATTGACAATGACAGGACCAATCATTCTTGGATGACTTTGCAAGAAATTGACTGAGCATATCTCAGAATTCTCTTCAGTACTCATAGGTTTCAGACTCATAAGAGATGCTAAACTTTCTCCAGACTGCAAAAACTGTGCAGTGTTCCATTTGGCATTGGGAAATATTGGAATAATTATCTTCTTTGGGTGCTCAGGCTCTTCTGACAATGGATTCTGTCCTTCAAGCCCTGGATTAGGTATGTTAACCTCTCCACAAACTCACTATTCCCTGAGTGTCACCTCCTGTGTGTCAACAGCAGCGAGCATTGAATGTTTCACACACACACACACACACACACACACACACACACACACACACACACACACACACAATGTATATATTAACATCAGTAACATCTCTCCCTGCTTCCCTTTGTTTAGAGGGGTGCTGCTCAGCAAGATATGAAATCATATGGATATCTACCTTTAGCAAGTCTTAGGAGTCCAGAGGCAAGAATTTTTGTGAAATCATGGGGTCTGTAGCATGGTGAGCTAGTATTTGGAGGGAATAGCTAAGTAATGTCTGCCATTTTCTTGTTTTATTTCTTCTCTGTAGGAGGATTCAGAATGTTCAGGTCAGAATAAAATGTGTAATCAAAGCAAGAGTTATCCTAATATATAAAAACCCTGGATCTGTCACATCCACAATGACTGGAGGCTCAACCAACCAGAAGTCAGTCCTGCAGTCAGTGCAGGGTTGCCGTTGTGACCCAGCCCTGACTGCTAAGGCTGCAGGCATGGTGACCCAGGACTGACTGCTGAGGGGGCTGTGAATCAGGCCTGGATAGAGGCCTGAAGAGAGAAATAGGGTCTGATCCATAGCCTCTGTAGCCACACCTCCATTTCTCTCCAGGCCTCCACTGGGCTGCTGATCAGCCCCACCTTTCTGATCAGGCCCTATTGATAGGCCCAGAGATGCTGACTGGCATAGAAACTTTCCAATCAGAACCAAATTGGCCTGCAGAGGAGGGCAGTGGGGGTGAGATAAGGCCAACAGGGGAGGGCAGTTAGGGGCAATCTCACCAACAGGGAAGCAGTTAGGTGTTAATCAGGTCAGCAGGGGAGCAGTTAGGGGGTGATCAGGCTAGCAGGCATAGTGGTTAGGAGCAATCAGGCAGGCAGAAGAGTGGTTAGGAGCAACAGTCCCTGATTGTGAGAGGGTACAGGCTGGGCTAAGGGACACCCCCTCCTCCTAGTGCACCAGGCCTCTAGGCTAATATAAAATCTTTGCTCTGCATACTAATGATGCAACAGTTATTGCAGTGCAACAATTAAACATGGCCACAACACACACCCACTTTCAGTTTCAGAGACACAATACTGGCTTAAGAATGCTCATAGTTGGTTCTTCTCTCCTAGACTGTCCTATTATCTTGCAGTGTGAAGAGCTACTGCAGAAGCTGTAAGAAAAACCATTCTCAATCTATCTCTATAGTAAACCACCTTTATACTATTTCAGAGAAACTCATGCCTATATGCTTTGGTGACTCTAGGCTAGTTATAAGTCTGGAGCAGTATTAAGTCATTAAAGAATCTGGATTTTTCGTTCTTTGCTGAGAAGAAAAACAATATTCATGGGCAAGGTTCTTCAACATTATAAATGTTTATCATCTACTTACTAATTCTATTGTAAAGTTATTAACTTGCAATCAGCATGAATAATCTCAGTACAGTAAGCTGACAACTATGAGGCCCACTTCCTCCAGTCACCTTTCCTTATTTTAAACTCAAAGTCCACAAGCATATTTTTCATCATAATCCTAAATCAGAAAGATTGAAATAGTATATTAAGTTCTGTGTGGATTTTGAAAGGTCCTTAGAATTCAAGGTCCAATTTGAGGATCAGATTTCATTCTTGGCAGCTTAAACTTTCTAAACTCCAGTGGCCTTATTTATAAATAAATAAATGAATGAATGAATGAATGAATAAACAAACAAACAAACAAACATAAAGGAACAAATAGGTGCTTGCGAGATGTTGTCTGTCTCTTAAAATGATTATAAGAATCAAATGATGAGTAATGTCTCTGCCTGCTGATTACTGGTTTGCTTTCTGATCCAGTCTCTGCTCTTTATTTACTCCTCTGAATTGCAGAAAACTGTGAATTTTGTTTTCCCTTGCTTTCTGTCTCCTGTGTACTTTCAGCCAATGTGAAGTAGTTTTAGAAAATTCAGTAATGTGAATTACGCAAAAGCCTGACTATTGCTCCTAGGGATAGTAGGTTCTAAAGTTTGCCCACCTCTTACTTGCCTGACCATCTCTTATATGACTTCTCAGTTATCCTATTAGTTACAAACCTATCACTGTATTAAATTCATTGTGAAAGACCAAGATAAGTTTCTGTTTCTTGGCTGGATATAAAACAATAATGATGTGAATACACTTTAAAGATGGCAAGCATTCTGTAAATGGAACTATATTCACTTTAATGATTAAGTCATATATTCCAAAGGCGATACATTTAATTAATCTGCCATTTGGCACTCTGCCATTATTAGTCCACTGTATAGACATGGATAATCAATAATTTATACTATAAAATATCTCTGAAATTATATATATATAGAAATGGGATATTTGCTTTCTGTCATATAAATGAAAAGAGAAAATAGAAATAGAATTGGAATATTTTTGGATGTGTTTGGATGTCTTAATTCAAATTTATCTTCATGTGGAGCAGTGGTAATGGTGGCAATTTTCTTTTAACCACCTATACTATTTCATCTATTGCCTTTTATTAAAGCACTAGAGGCCCAGTGCATGAAATTTGTGCACGGGGGCATGGGATGTCCCTC
The DNA here is from genome assembly GCA_027563665.1 of Antrozous pallidus. Classification (NCBI taxonomy): domain Eukaryota; kingdom Metazoa; phylum Chordata; class Mammalia; order Chiroptera; family Vespertilionidae; genus Antrozous; species Antrozous pallidus. The sequence goes on along the minus strand of CM050508.1, from coordinate 149,092,890 downwards.
AGCCCAGCCTGCACCCTCTCCAATCTGGGACCCCTCGAGGGATGTCAGACTGCCCGTTTAAGCCTGATCCCAGTAGAATCAGGTCTAAAAGGTCAGTCAGACATCCTTCTCACAATCCAGGACTGGGGCTCCAAACTGCTTGCCTGCAGGCCTCCCTGATTGCCCCTAACCTCTTCTGTCTGCCAGCCTGATCACCCCCTAACCACTACCCTGCCAGTGTAATTGATGTCTAACTGCTCTCTTGCCAGCCTGTTTGCCCCCAACTTCCCTTCTCTGCCTGCCTGGTCACCCCTAACTGCCCTCCCCTGCAGGCTTAATCACCCCCTACTGCCCTCCCTTGCAGGCCTGGAAACTCCCAACGGCCCTCCCCTGTTGGCCACTTTGTGGTGGCCATCTTATGTCCACATGGGGGCAGGATCTTTGACCACATGGGGACAGCCCTCTTGTGTGTTGGAGTGATGGTCAATCTGCATATTACTCTTTTATCAGATAGGATACAGGCCTGGTGCATGGGTGGGGGCCAGGAGGTTTGCCCTGAAGGGTGTCCTGGATCAGGGTGGGGGTTTCCTTGGGGCATGGGGCAGCCTGGACGAGGGACCTGTTGTGATTTGCAGGCTGGCTACACCCCCACATTGACCCAAGCAGAGGCCCTGGGATCTGGGATTTATGTTCAACAATTGAAACTTTGTAGCCTGAAGCAGAGCCAAGCCTTCTGCTCTCTCTGTGGCAACATACATTTCTGTTTGAGTTTATTTAAATTCTATAATTGAAACTTTGTAGGCTACAGGGAGGCCTAGGCTGGCTAGAGTTGCAGAACCTTGGCTTCCTCCATTGCTTGGGCAACCTTACCCTCTGCTCTCTCCAGCTCTGTGGCTGCCACCATTTCTGTTGGGATATATCTTCTATAATTGAAACTTTGTAGCACTGAGTGGAGGCCTAGGCTGGCAAGAGCAGGCGGAAAGCTTGGCTTCCTCTGTTGCTGGGGAAACCCAAATCTTCCTCCTGCTCTCAGTGGCCACAACCATCTTGGTTGAGGTTTATTTGCTCCTGATTGGCTAATGGGCATGGGTTGCTCAGAGGTATGGTCAATTTGCATATTACTCTTTTATTAGATAGGATGTATCAATCCTCAGAGAGAGTTAAAGTAATTTAAGCAAAGTATTAAAAAGAAATACCAATGGATTTTATTTTGTTCAGAAACAAACAAGACCAAATTCTATGACTTTGCTTTGCATCATCTATCATTTACTTACTTTGAAAATTCAGAAGTTAACTGCTTCTCATGGGCATGAGTGTTAACATTTATTTGGATTTAAAAATGAAGTTAGTTTGTTGTGTTGGAAATTTAATCAGACTTGACTAGTTTGAAAGTGAATACTGGTTCTCATTCATACCAATAAGGTCATATGGTGGACATTTCCAATAAATTGAATGAGTTAAATCTATAACTCCAAGCTTTTCATAAAATTATATTTAAAATAATGATGATATAAAATTATTTTTAAAGTTTCCCAAACTTGCTATATATTAGGTCAAACAAGTTGCCTCTTAGTGAATGAGGAAGAAGTCCAATTAAGACTTTTCATAAGTATTAGTAAAACCTTTCCTGAAATAAAGTAAAAGATCCTAATGACTGACAAAGAATAATAGATCACAAGGTGATTTTTAATATATACTTCAGAAAATGTTCAAAGAATTGAGGAGTGTTGACATAGAAAAACCCCTATTCACATCTTCTATCTAAAAGAACAAATTTTCAGAGCTGACACATTTTTAAAACAAACAAACCAAAAATAAGAACAGAATTGTTACTGATTTCACTAATATTTACCAATAAGTTGTATTCTTTTGTGATACATGAACAAATTAAAACTGATACTCTACCATTTTATTAAGATACTAGAGACCTGGTGCTTGAAATTTGTGCATGGTGGGGGTTGTGTGTCCCTCAGACTAGCCTGCACCCTCTCCAATCTGGGGTCCCTTGAGGGATGTCCAACTGCCCGTTTAGGCCTGATCTCGGATCAGACCTAAACTGGCAGTTGGACATCACTCTCACAATCCAGAACTGCTTGCTCCTAACCGCAAGCCTGCCTGGCTGCCTGATTGCCCCTAACAGCTTCTGCCTGCCAGCCTGATCAACCTCTAACCACTCCCCTGCAAGCTTGATTGACACCAATCTGCTCCCCTGCTGGCCCGATTGGCCCTAACTGCCATGTCATGCCAGCCTGGTTGCCCCTAACTATTCTCTCATGTAGGCCAAGTTGTGCCTAATTTTCCTCCTTGCCAACCTGGTCACCGCCAACTGCCCTCCCCTGCTGGCTTGGTCACCTCAACTGCCCTCCCCTGCTGGCCGTCTTATGGTAGCCACTTTGTGACCACATGAAGGCAGCCATCTTGTGTGTTAGAATGATGGTAAATTTGCATATTACCTCTTTATTAGATAGGACTAGAGGCCTGGTACATGAATTCATGCATAGGTGGGGTCCCTTGGCCTGGCCAGTGATTGGAGCCAATCGGGGGCCATCTCGCCAAGTCCCGATTGGTGCTGGCAGGCTGGGTAGGGACTACAGGAAGGTTCCAAGACATGTTCAGTCCTCTTGCCCAGTCCTTATCAGCCAGACCCCAGGCTAACCTACTGGTCGGAGCATCTGTCTCTTGGTGTTCAATGCACATCATAGTGATGGGTCAAGCTGTCAACTGAACAGTTGACTGATTAGACAGACACTTAGCATATTACACTTTTATTACATAGGATTATTTCTAATAAAATTTACTTTTAATACTTAATAAAAACTATTAATATGTGATTTTGATGAATTGTGCAATATTTGGTCGAAGAGACTGTGTAATCAAAATTAGAGTAAAAATTTAATAAAAAGTATTTTTTTAAAACTTACATTAATATTTTTGAGAAAGAAGAGAGGCATAAATATGCTTCATTAGATATGATTTTGTATGTAATTGAAATAAAAATATAAATCCAAGAGGTAAAATAAATAATATAAATTTTCTTATTTAGAGGAAAGCTTGCTCATGTAGCTTTTAAAGTGGATTTGTTTGGTATCAGATGCTATGATATTTAGTTATTTTTGGATATTTTGTACAAATATACAACATACCGTAGTTGTATTCTATGAAGCCATCTAAACATGATTAAAAGCTTTTAGTTGGTATGCAAGTAAAAAAATTTAAGAGCTGTCCACACTGTGCTCTTGCTTCTCTGAACCTCTGTTTGTACTCATTCTGTTTATGTATATCTGAACACATTAATGTAACTTATCTTGAATTAACTTATTTTTTCCCCTCTTACTCAATCTTGTCTCCATCTGGATCAGTTATAGTGTCCAGCACTATGCTTGCCTCACAGTATAATGTGGTCTCAATATACCTTTAATAGATGACTTATCTAAAAACTAGACAATTATACATAAATATCTTCTTTTATCATAATCTTTCTAGCCTTCAGTGAGTCTCTTATTTTTGGCCAAACCTTCTCTTTTTTTTGGTGCTGACTTAAATTTTTATAGCCCTCACATCCATCCCTTTTATAATCTCTTAATCCCTCCTCATTCAAAGCATTTGAATTTAGGTTTAGTATTGGATGACTACCAAGTGAGTCATTTGGATTAAGGAAAAGAAAAAAAAAAACTAGATCAATTTCTTTTATTTTTCCACTACATTGTTTCAAGCCCGTTTAACTCCCCCCTCCCCCCCCCCTCTCTCTCTGTCTCTTTTTATGAAGGTATTATTCTGGTACACTTCCCAATTGATGGCAGATCTCTAGAAAAGAGAGTTAAATCAAAAATATCAGTTACTGGCTTAGATCTTAATGAAGCAGCTGGCTTAAGAAGCTTTAGATGTAAATTATTGGTGCCAGCACTATTAGGCTGTCTTAAGTGAAGCAGCACACTGACTTCTCTATAAGTAATTGGCTGAAACTGAAAGTCTGAGGCACCTTCATTAACAGATTGATCAGAGATACTACTGGTACCGGAAGGGGCAGTCCTTCTAGGCAAAGTCAGGTTTAGTTCTTTGAACAGTACTAAGACTGAAATTTATAAAATGAGTGTTAAATTAATTTACACTTGAGCTCATGTTACTTATCACAGAATCATTGGCTAACCTAATTTGAAGGATGGTCTCATTATGATCCTCTGTAGATCAGAGATTTCTATTACATGACAAAATTTCCTTGATGTCCTTTTATTCTTCTTCCACAAGTTGTAATAGTACCTTCATGTTTTTCATTTTTTAAAAGAGTGATTTCTTACTTTATATACAGAAATTGGTATAGGTCAATATAATATTAATAGAGCCCTGGTGCATGAAATTCATGCGTGGAGAGGTGGGGGAGAGAGTGTCCCTCAGCCCAGTCTGCACCCTCTTCAATCTGGGACCCCTTGAGGTATGTCTGGCTGCCTGTCACATCCCTTTCACAATCCAGGACTGCTGGCTCCCAACTGCTCACCTGTCTGCCTTCCTGATTGCCCCTAACTGCTTCTGCCTGCCAGGCTGATCACCTCCCAACAACTCCCCTGCCAACCTGATTGATGCCTAATTGCTCCCTGCCAGCCTGTTTGCCTCTAAATTCACTCCCCAGCAGGACTGGCCTGCCCCCCCCCCCAACTGCCCTTCCCTGTAGGCCCAGTCACCCCAACTTCCCTCCTCTGCCAATTTGGTCACCCCTAACTGCCCTCCACTGCAGGCTTAATTGTTTCAATTTGCCCTCCCTTGGAGGCCTGGTCCCTCCCAACTGCCCTCCCCTGCTGGCCTGATCACCCTCAACTGCCTTCCCTTGCAGGCCGGGTACCTCCCAAGTGCCCTCCCCTGCAGGCTGTGTCCACATGGAGGCAGAATCTTTGACCACATGGGGGCAGCCATCTTGTGTGTTGGAGTGATGGTCGTTCTGCATATTGCTCTTTTATTAGATAGGATAGATGCCTGGTGCATGGGTGGGGGCCAGCTAGTTTGCCCTGAAGGGTGTCCCAGATCAGGGTGGGTGCTCTCTTAGGGCATGGAGCGGCCTGGGTGAGGGCCCTGTGGTGGATTTCAGGTGGCCCAAGTGGAAGTCCTGGTATCTGGGATTTATTTCCTTCTACAATTGAAACTTTGTAGCCTAGAGCAGAGCCAAGCCTTCTGCTCACTCTGTGATTGCAGCCATTTCTGTTGGGTTTTATTTACCTTCTATAATTGAAACTTTCTACCCTTAAAAGGAATCCTGGGCTGGCCAGGGCAGGTGGAAAGCTTGGATTCCTTGATCTCTGGGTACAACAGAAGCCTCCTGCTCTCTTCAGCTCCGTTGCTGCTGTCATTACCTTCTATAATTGAAACTTTATAGCATTGAGTGGAGGCCTGAGCCAGCAAAGGCAGGCAGAAAGGTTGTCTTCCTCCATTGCCCGGGAAACCCAAGCCTTCCTCCTGCTCTCTGTAGCTGGCAGCCATCTTGGTTGGATTTATTTGCATATTCACTTTTTTGATGGGCTGCTGGGCGTGGCTTTGTGGGTGTAGTGGAGGTATGGTCAATTTGCATATTACTATTTTATTACATAGGATTTTATTCTTCTTGCGGTTTAAGAAACATAGAAAGATTTGGATTTGACATGCCATAGTGAATGGTCTAGCTAGCCACATCAGTGGTAACCTGAGAACAATTAATTTAAAGGAGTGGTAGTGGTCAGACACTATTTTTGCCTTCATGATTTTGTCTAGATATAGCCTTTATATAGGCATAACTTTCTCACACACTCAATTTTGTTTTCTTCTCCTTTCTCACTCCTTTCCTACCCATTTAATTCCCCCTTCTAATATAAAGCAGAAGGCAGGCAATCGGCATGGCAAAGAAGCAGTCCATGAATGGGAAAGAATAGTCTTTCTTAGCCTCTGTTCCCTATGAAAGCACTCACCAGCATTCCCTTAGGAGCCAGTTGACTTAATACCTTGATAGTTAATCTGAATTCTGTTTAGAAATGCCTTGTGCAGAAGAAGCAAATCAAATAGAGCAACTTCAGATTTCATGAAAGTTTCTAGAGCAAGCATGTCAGTCAAATCGCAGCCTGCGAACCGCATGCCTCATTTATTTGGCCTGAGTTAGCCTTTGAGTTTGACATGCTTGTTCTACAGAATGGGGCAGAGATAGGTTGTGCTTGGGATATTGTGCATTCCTTAAATAATACTTTATAGTAGTCAGCAGCTCTGTATTTTATGGTATTGGCTTGACCTATATGAAATCTCAAGAAGCAGTCCATGAATGGGAAAGAATAGTCAGGACACAATGGAAATTAAGAAGATTGCTGACAGGATAATCTATGTTCATAAGATTATAAAAGTAGAGCTCTATCCCTAACCTTCAATAAGAGCTACATGTATTATGTGGCAGCAGTGGAAAGAAAGGGTTACAGGGGTGACTTAAGTTAAAAGCAAGGACAAATGAAGCAGAAGCTGCAGTGTCCTTTTTTCCTCCTGTTATGAATCCTATCAGGTCATTAAGTGGTTAGGCCTTTCCCTGAGGTATAGTCATCATCAACACCTTTGCTTACCTCAGTCAGCTTAGTGCCCCTGCTGCTAAGGATATTAATGATGTTGTGAACTTATTTAGTGTAAGTGTTGGCTTAATGTGCATTATTACATTATCCATCAGTTGTGTGTTGCCCTTAGCAACTGGCATGAAGTTATATCTAGTCCACTGCTAATTTTATATCTGTCTTTGTTGGGTCAGCTTTGCTGGTTTCTTTGCTTCCTATTACTTTTAGGGTTATAACTCATGGCAGTCTGCAGAAGTCAACACCTTATAACTGTAACAATGAGCACTGATTGCAATAGAACAATGACCCTTGGGTGCATGAGGCCATAACAAAGGCCTTTTTGCCCCTTCTTTTGAGGTATTCTTTTGGTAATATGGTCTAGTTTAAAGACCATATTACCCTGTGTAAAATTCCTTATTTAGAAAAAAAATCTGTAAATGGATGCCAACATACTGTTTTGAGGTCTTTCTTTATGGATGGAAAACTGATTTGGAAGATGTGTCTGAAACAGAATGGAAAGCTATCCCATTTTTCCTGGCTGGGCTCAAAAGCAAAACAAGCTTGCAGGCCCAATTAACAGAAAAAAAAATGATAGAAATGTTGTAGTCCGATGATCCTGAAAAAAATTATTCCTCTTCTCTAGTATTGAAATCTGTATTTCATTATAAAACTGTATAGCAAATAGTTATATTTTATTTTTAAATATTTATCTTTATAGTTGCAAGTATTACAGGTGTCTTCCTTTTTATTCCAATTAACCCTCTCCTTTTCTCCGCAGCCCTCTCTCCCAGGCCTTCACCACACTATTGTCTGTTTCCATGGACTATGCATATATGCATATATGTTCCCCAGTTAATCTCTCCTCACCCCATCTCAATCCCACCTTCCCTCTGAGATTCATCAGTCTGTTTCATGATTCTATGTCTCTGGATCTATTTTGTTCAACAGTTTAATTTGTTCATTAGAGTCCACATATGGATGAGATCATGTGATACTTATCTTTCTTTGCCTGGCTTATTTTGCTTAGCATAATATTCTCCAGGTCCCTCCATGATATCTCAAAGAGTAAGATATTCTTCTTTTTTACAGCTGCATAGTACCATAGTATAAATATATCACAGCTTTTAAAAATGTATATTTTCATTGATTTCAGAGAGGAAGGGAGAGGGAGAGAGAGATAGAAATACCAATGATGAGAGAGAATCATTAATTGGCTGCCTCCTGCCTGCCTGCCTGATCAGGAATAGAACTGTGACCTCCAGGTTTATAGGTCAGTTCGCACCCACTGAGCCACCAGCTGGGTTACCACAGCTTTTTTATCCATTCATCTAATAATAGGCATTTCCAGATCTTAGCTATTGTAAATTGTGCTGCTATGAACATAGGGGTGCATATATTCCTTTAGATTGGTTTTTGAGTTTCTTAGGTTATATTCCTAAAAGTGGGATCACTGGGTCAAATGGCAGTTCCATATTTAATTTTTTGAGGAAACTCCATACTGTTTTTCATAATGGCTGTCCAGTCTGCATTCCCACCAGCAGTGTACTAAAGTTCCCTTTTATTCACTTTCTTGCCAGCACTTGTTATTTGTTGATTTGTTGATGATAGCCATTCTGACAGGTGTGAGCTTGCAAATATTTATATTTTAGTCAGACTTATTTTTAAAATGATATTTAAAAATTATGTATGTATTTGTTTACTAGGCTAGTTTTGGAGCTGAACGGTAGATAGAAATGAAAACATTAAATCTTTGTGAGAGAAAATAATCTCAATTTCACATTTTACTATTTAACCTCCCTGTGTCTCTTTCCATCTGTATAATGAGACAATTAGATAGCTGATCTCTTAGATCCTGCCTGAACTTATAAACAAATGAGCACAATTTCTTTCTTTCCTCCTCATATATTTGCTTTGGGTGAAATATTCTATACTCTATCACATACAGAAAATTAGTTTTGGAATAAAGCAATGTGAGCCACTGAATTATGTTGATATAAACTAAAAATAATACATGCTTTTTATTAGATAGATAGGTTTCCATCTATCATCACACATTTGACCTCATTACCCATTTTTGCTCTCACCCCCAACACCTTTCTCTTCTGGTAACCACCAATCTGTTATACATACCTATGAGTTTTGTTGGTTATTTTTTTCTTTTATTGTTTTGTATTCCACATATGAATAAAATCATGATTTTTGTCTTTTTCTGTTGGGCTCATTTCACTGAGCAAAATCTCCTTTGGGCCTATCCATGTTGTTGTAAATTATAATATTTCATCTTTTTTTTAATGGCAACTAGTATTCCACTCTATCTCAGATATTCATTCAATCATAAGTTGATTGACACAGTTTTTTCCATATTTTGTGCTATTGTAAACAATAATAGAAACATAATAGAAATGCAAATACCTTTTTAAGTCATTTGTGTTTTCATATTCTTTTGATAAATATACCCAGAAGTGGAATAACTGAATCATACGGTTCTTCTATTCTTAACTTTTTTTTTGAAGAATCTCCAAATTGTTTTCCATAGTGGATACACCAGTTTAAAATCCCACTAACAATGTATCAGTAAGAAGTTTCCATTTTCTCCACAGCCTCTTATTTCTCCTTTTGATAATAGCCATTATAACATATATGAGGCTGATATCGCATTGTGGTTTGCATCTGCATTTTCCTAATAGTGATGTTGAACATTTTTCAAATGCCTTTTGGCCATCTGTATATCTTCATTATGAAATTTCTATTCAGATCTTCCACTCATTTTTTAGTAGGTTTGTCGTTTTTTTTTCTTGTTGTTGGTGAGTTTTATGAGTTGCTTATATATTTTGGATATTACCCTCAAACAAAAATATCAATTGCATGTATCTTCTCCTACTCAGGTGATTATCCTTCCATTTTTTTTGATGGTTTCCTTTGCTGTGAAGAAGTTTTGAGTTTAATGTAATCCAAATTGTTTATTTTTGTTATTGTTTCTCTTTGGGGTCAAATCCACAAAAATGTTCCTAGGATCAATACCCAGGAGGTGAGTGCTTATGTTTCTCCTATGTATTTTATTTTATTTTTTTATTTTTATTTATTTATTTATTTTTAATCTTTATTGTTCAGTTTATTAATTACATTGTTTCCCCTTTTTATCCCCCTATAGCTCCCCTCCACCCTGTACCTGTCCCACCCTCCACCCTCACCTCCACCTCCCCACTGTCCTCTCCCATTGTTGCTAGATTTCTGTCCAGTGTCTTGCTGCACTTCCCACAACCCTTTTCTCCTCAAGAATTGTCAGTCCATTCCCTCTCTATGTCCGTGATTCTGTTACATTCACCAGTATATCCTGTTCATCAGCTTATTAATTCACTTGATTTTTATATTCATTTGTTGATAGATGTGTATTTGTTGTTCCTAGTTTACACTTTTATCTTTTTCTTCTTCCTCTTCTTAAAGAATATCTTTCAGCATTTCATATAATATTGGTTTGGTGGTGATGAACTCCTTTAGCTTTTTCTTGTCTGTGGAGCACTTTATCTGACCCTCAATTCTGCATGATAGCTTTGCTAGATAGAGTAATATTGGTTGTAGATTCTTGCTGTTCATCACTTTGAATATTTCTTGCCACTCCCGTCTGGCCTGCATCGTTTCTGTTGAGAAATCCGCTGACAGTCGTATGGGTGCTCCCTTATAGGTAACCAACTGTTTTTCTCTTGCTGCTTTTAATATTCTCTCTTTGTCTTTTGCTCTTGGCATTTTAATTATGATGTGCCTCGGTGTGGTCCTCTTAGGGTTCCTATATATTGGGGTTCGGTGCGCTTCTTCGACTCCTAAGTCAATTTCTTTCACCAGGTGTGGGAAGTTTTCAGTCACTATTTCTTCAAATAGGTTTTCATTGTCTTGGCCTCTCGCTTTTTCTGGCACCCCTATAATTCGGATGTTGGTATGCTTGAGGTTGTCCCAGAGGCCCCTTACACTAGCTTCAATTTTTTGGATTCTTTTGGTTTCTTGCTTTTTCAGCTGAGTGGATTTTACCTCTTTGTATTTCAAATCTTTAACTTGGTTCTTGGGGTGCTCCAGGGCACTTTTAGGTCTTTGTTTAATATTTTTTGTTTCAGTCAGTGTATGCTTAATTTCTGGTTGGTCCTTCTTCATATCCTTGAGAGTCTGCTTTATATCCTTGAGGGTTTCTTTCATTTCCTTGTAGGACTCATTCATTTCCACGTTGGTCTTGATCATTTCCACGTTGGTCTTGATAATTTCCTTGCAGGTCTCATTTATATCCTTGAGGGTGTTGTTCATTTTCTTGTAGGACTCATTCATTTCCTTTGTGGTCTTGCTTATTTCTTTATAGGCCTCGATCTTTTGTTGGAGCCTCTTAAAAAACCCTATAACCGTGGTTCTGAATTCCATGTCCAGTCATTTTTTTTCCTCCATTTCTTTCACATCTGATTTCTTTCCATGTTGCTGCATGGTGGCTGCTTCCCTGAGTTGGTCAATTAGCTTTGTGTGGTAGACTTCCTACTAGGGATAGTGGCTCAGCCTCCCCGGTTACCTGAGGTGGATATGGGCTGCACAGTCTTGCTGAAGTTAAGCTCAGTTAATCGTTGTTAGCACTAGGAGGGTTGACCTCCAGGCCAATTGTCTGTGAAGCTCAGCTGTGCTCAGGTTGGGTGGGCGGAGTGTCCGGGCCAAGCAGACAGCGTTAGCTCCGCCCAATGCGGCCCTGGGGACTCTGTGCGGGGGGCAATGGCCACCAGCACCTCTGAGAGAGAGCCGCTGCGGAGCTCCACCGGCTGCTGGTTGCCGGGGAATTCAGACTTTCCCAAAATGAGTCTTCATGCGCAATGTCTCACCCAGGGTCATAAAACAAAGCAATCTGATGGTTTTCCGAATGAGAGGCAAGTCGCGGTGCGCTCTCTGAGCCATCACGCAGCCGAGCTGTTCGCGAAAGCTGCCTTCTCCACAAGCCAGGAGACCCGGCAGCACCCGAGCTTCAGCGTGCCCTCCCACTGTCCAGTTTTCACCCCGTGTGATAGTGGGTTCTCTGGACTTCGCCCAGAGCTGGAGATTCAGTCCAGTGGGATGCCTTTGTCTCCCTGTTCGAGAAAACTGGCTGGTTTTCAGCCGCCCGCCCTCTCCGCGGCGCGCACTCCAAACCTCTCTCCGCGGGAATCTTTCAATGTTGTTCGCCGCTGCTCCTCCGAGTCACAGTGTCTTATTTTCACCTTTATTTGTGGAATTTTCACTCGGCGAGCTTTCTGTTGATTCTGGAAGGTGTTTGTTCTTTCGTTAAGTTGTAGTATTAAAATTGCTGATTATGATGGCAAGATAGGTGTTTCACCTTTGCCGCCATCTTAGTTCTCCTCTCCTATGTATTTTATGAGTTTAGCTCTTAATTCAAGTCTTCAATGCATTTTGAGTTAATTTTTGTGTATGGTATTAAAATAGGAATCTAGTTAAATTCTTTTGCATGTGGTTGTTCAGTTTTTCCAATGACACTTATTGAACTGACTGCTCTTTCCCCACTTTGAACTATGTCATAAATACAGAGTGGCACAAAAGTAGGTTTATACTTGTAAGTATATGAAACAGTATTTCCTTGTATTGTTTATTTATTAACTAGTGGTCCTATGCACAGATCCATGAACATTGAAAGGAAATTAATTAGAAGATATATTTCAGATACATTCTGTTGACAATGCTGGCTTTTTTTGGTTTCAGAGGTACGTTGTGCCAATAGTTGGTCTTCAGACATATTCTGCTGACGATTCCCCTTTCTCTCAGCTTCAGAATGCCAACAAAAACAACCAAATTTACCATCGACAATGACAGATCGAAACACATGCATGCAATTGTTGCCAGTGAGAACTTTATACGTATTGCACATGCGTGAGGCATCATTTATTTTTAAATTGCCATCTTGCATCATAATACGGGTCAGCCAGTTGATTGGATGGTCAGACAGACGGTCTGTTGTTCACTTAGCCTTTTCTATACAAAGATTGCTGTATTACTGTATTTTCTATACCAACAACTGTAAACCTACTTTTGCCCAGCCCTATATAAGTGTGGGTTTATTCCTGGGCTTCCAATTTTGTTTCATTGGTCTGTGTATCTGTTTTTCTGTTAATATCAAACCTCTTTTATTACTATAGCTTTGTAATATAGTTTAAAACCAAGAAGTACATATCTCTGGCTTTGTTCTTTTTATTCTCAGGATTGCTTTGACTATTTGGTGTATTTGGTTCCATAGGAAATTTAGGATTTTTTTTGAGGGGGTGTTCTATTTGTGTGACAAATACCATTGGAATTGTGATAGGGGCTGCATTGAATCTGCAGATTCCTTTGAGTGATATTTTCACAATATTAATCATTGCTATCCATAAGCACAGACTATCTTTAAATTTCTTTGTTTCCTCTTTGCATTTAATTTTTAAAATTACATTGGATAAAGATCAAATTAAATATTTTACTAGGCAGGCCACTTTTTGGCTAAATGGAAGGATATTTTGCCAAAATTACTGGTACAAATGTGCTGAATAGTTAATCTCAAGTGGTAATTAGACATCTTTGTACATTATTTACTATACCATTATTATATTTTATAAGCATGGAGTAGAAATTTCTGTAATTAAATTAAACAGTGTCTCATCCTATTTTATTGCTTGAATTATCAGTTTATCAGTTTAGTATGCATTCAATACATATTTTGGCATAATAGCTTATATAAAAACTCTCTTTAAAGAATTTATCTTCCCTGCCTGCCATCTGCATTCTTTGACCTCTATAGTAAAGCCTAAAGATATGTTTCACTTGCTTTATGAATCTTGTTTTGCATTTTTCTGCATAGATTTGCATGTTAAATCAAAGAGAGTTTAATTCTAAGCTTTGTGATATAGAATTCAATTAATAAGTTCAGACAAATTATTCCAATTACATTCAAAACCAGTATTCAAAGCTGACATTTGAGATTTGACTCTAGTATCTTCATAGTTTTGTCTCTTGCCATTTCAGTCCTGAATAAAAATTCAAAAATATTGTGAAGAAAAATTATGTGACCTAATAGAATTCAGAATCATAAAACTCGCTCGTATAGGGAATTCCAGAAAAGACCACACCAAGCTTTGATAATGGTCTGCAATACCCTATATCATCAGTCCCCTACTTTTACCTTGTTGAACTCCTCACCCCCATTCTCCACCCAATTTTTATGTTGAAGCTTGAACCCTACATCCTATCTAATAAAAGAGAAACATGCAAATTGACTGCGCCTCTGCTACGGCCCATGAGCCATGCCCACTAGCCAATCAGGAGTAAGTATGCAAATTAACCAAGCCAAGATGATGGCTAATTTGCATATCCAGGCACAGAGAAAAGCCTGAAGACAGTATAGAAGGAAGCCAAGCACTGCAAAAGGGAGCGAAGCTGCAGAGAAGCAAGCGGGATGGCAGAGACTGGAGGGAAGTATGCTGGGCAGCGGAGACTAGGGAAGCAAGTGGGGTGGGGGAGAAGGGTGGAGTGAGGGGAGAAGGGAGGGAAGCAGTTGGGGTGGGGGAGAAGGGAGGGAAGCAGGAGGGGCCGCAGAGACCAATCCAGGAAGCCCTATTGCAGGAATCTTCCTGCAACAGACTTCTAGTATTATTATATTTAGAGATAGGGCTTAGGAGTTAATTAAGGTAAAATGAGGTCCTAAGGATGGAGTCCTAGGATTGGTGGCCTTATAAAAATAGGAATGTCTCTGCACACATGCAGCCAGGAAAGGTTATAGGAGCACATAGTGAGAAGTCAGCTGCTACAAGTTTAGAAGAGAGTGCTCATCAGGAACCACCTCTGCTGGACCTGTTTGGAATTTCTAGCTTCCAGAACTGTAAGAAAATACGTATCTGTTGTTTAGGCCACCAGTCTGTGGCATTTCCTCCCCTCCCCCAACCCCCCTTTTTATGGCAGCCTGAGGAGACAAAGAATACCTCATCTTCTTATATCATAGTTGCTCACTCCAATCTAGAAATATTGTGCTCTCTCCTGTTTCTTTGCATGCAATGAGTGCTTCTATCTCAGAGATGTTGCACTAGCTCTGTCTTCTGCATAGAATTCTTTTTCTGCCAGGTATTCTGCATGGCTAATTTGACCACCATCTTCAAAACTTTGATCAAATGCCACTTTCTCAATGAGGCCTTCCAAGATCTTATTTATTAGCAACTTGCTACCAACACGGACTGGGTCATTGAAATCCCTTTACACTGTTCCACATTTGATCTTTTTTTTAAAAAAATGGTTTAACCATTTCATTATACTTATTTATTTACTAGAGGCCTGATGCATGAAATTTGTGCATGGGATGAAGGTCCCCTCAAACCGGCCTGCACCCTTTTGAAATCAGGGACCTCTCGGGGGATGTCTGACTGCCTGTGAGATTGGGCTTAAACTGGCAGTCAGACATCCCTCTCACAATCTGGGACTGCTGGCTCCTAACCGCTCACCTGCCTGCCTGCCTGATCATCCCTAACCTGCCTAACTGCCTACCTCATCACCCTAACCACTCACCTGCCTGCCTGATCACCTCTACCTGCCTCTGCCTCAGCCCTTACCACCACAACGTAGTCTGGAAGGCCATTCAGAAGGTTGTTTGTCTGTCTGGTCTAATTAGCATATTATGCTTTTATTATTATAGACTAGTAGCCCTGTGCACAAATCCATGTGCCAGTATCTCTCTGTGGGGCCTGGTTACTCCGTGCCCACTGCCCAGAGGCTCTCTGCGGCCTAGAGGCCCATCCAAGGCCAGGAGTGAAATGCTACCTCCTTGCCATAGCAATGAGGCAAGCATTCCATCAGGTCACTCACGTGACTGGCTCTCAGTGGCTGCCCCCCTAGGACTGGGGGACCCTGGCAGGGCTGAGAGGACTGGGCACCACCATCTTGTGGCTATGGATACCACCATCTTTGTGATAGAATGATGGTTAATTTGCACATTACCCTTTTATTAGATAGGATTATTGTTGATACTATTACATATGTCCCCCGTTTCCTAACCTTTTGCCCACCTCCACCCACCTACTGCACCCTTCCCTGGCCACCTTCACCATACTGTTTTTGTCCATGGACTAAGCACTTATGTTCTGTGGTTAATCTCTTAATTTCTATGGCAGTTGTCACCATATACCAACCATTTATTTATATATTATTTATTGTCTGTCTTTTTCTGTCGTGTTATCTGATATATTTGAACTATGTAGAGTAGAACCTGCATTCAATAAATGCTCAATAAACTTTTGGGCAATGAATAAACAAATGTTTACAGAGAAAAATTTAAAATATATTTTTTCGTAATGCTTCTCATAGCCTGTAAGGCACTTAACTATAGCACTATGAATTATATTATTCACCTTTTACTTATTCATTCATCTATCACCTATACAGAAATATTTCTTAAACACTGTAGACACTGCTAAGAATTGGGAATAAAAGAGAGAAAGACAGGTATAGTTGATGTTCTCACATAATTTAGAGCTGTATAGGATCATAAAGATAATCTTGGACAATGGTTTATTGAAGTTAAATTTATAAGAATACTCTTTAATCAAACAATTTTTATAATGTTATAGATAACACATCAATCAACACCACCTAAATTAAAGACAAAGAAGGAAGTAGGGAATACACCACTTGGCTTGAAAATCGTTAATAATTCTTTGCATTTTAAAGCTTGAATTCATGCAAAAATGAGTTGAATGATTCTTGGTTCCTGTAAAGGAAAGTAAACTCATGTTTGCCTTTAAGGAAGCTGGGTTTTAAGGTCATAATCTTTTTTTCTCTAATGTGCTAAATTTGCACACACCTTTAGGCACTGACTTTTTGAACTTTTTAAAGTCATCTAGAGACTCAGGGGAATTATGTTTGGTATTTTCTTTTTTAAATGCAATTTGTTGCCCTGGTTGTTGTGTCTCAGTAAATTGGAGCATCGTCTCATACCCAAAAAGGTGACATATTTGATTCCCTGGCAGGACACATACCCAGGATGTGGGTTTGATCCCCAATGCGGGAAGCAACTGATGATGTTTCTCTCACATCAGTGTTTCTCTCTCTCTCTCTCTCTCTCTCTCTCTCTCTCTCTCTCTCTCTCTCTCTCTCTCTTCCTTCCTCTCTCTAAAATCAATTTAAGAAATAATGAAATTTATTATTAAGTTCTTTACATCATAAATATCATTTGTAGGGTCATGTCAGTTGGTGTTTCTTGTAATAATCACAAATAAACTGCATGCAGAATTTATATTTTTATAGTATTTTTTCTGTAATTTCATAGAATCCTAAACATCATGGTCTGCATGTCCCCATATTACATTCTCACATTGTAGCACAGTTACTGCTAGGTCTAGATAAGAAGGACAGCAATGACCTTGATCATCTTCCCAGTTCACATAGCAAGGACTAAAACTGCCCCCAGTTCTTTATATAAATTTTGTTCTAAAACAACTTGATAAGAATATCTCAAAAATTATTTTATGTCTTATTACATTTTACTATCCTATATATAAACTTTACTTGAGTTAAAAAAATAACCTGTATTCACTTGTTTAATTTCTATATCTATTAAATTTTATAAATAACAGTGTATTCATTGCAGTAATTGAATGATTTAAACTTCTGTATTATGCAATGCCCCATTACAAATGGATATCATAAAATGTGGAAAGAAAACCCCTAAACACATTACTCAAAATATATCTTTGGTGTGGAAGATATTGTATATATTCATTGGATTTGATATTAGCTCTATATTACCTCTACCTATTAGCTGTATAATTCCTACTAAGATAGTCCAGATGATAGAGACCTCACCACCACCAAAAAAATTCATTTGATTTTTAGGTTATTCTGGTGGTAATAAAATTCCTCTTTATATTACTCCAAAATTTACCTCATCATAACTATCCAAGACTGACAGATTGAAGACCAATTTTCTTTGCCCTTGAATCTCTTCTTGTTTAGGCTAAACAGTTATCAGATCTCTTTATGTTTTGTAAGATACCTCCTCTGATTTTAGGTTCATCAATATCTTAATCACTGCACTTTGAACTAGATGTGTTAGAGTTTATTGCTTTCTCTTAAAATGTGATGCCTAAAAGACTAGTACATTTCTTAATTTAACTTCTTGCCTTCCTCATGAATTTGCTTCTGATTCATACTGGGCTTCTCTGAACTTTCCAACTCATTTTACTTTTATATATTTTTCTATATTTTATTGAGTAACTTCTCTGATAAGATAGTAGTAGAATTTTAAAAATTATTTTATTTTTCAAGGCATTTAAGCAGTTTTAATTTAAAACATTTCCTAACTAATCAACTTTATGGTTAACAAAATCACTCCCTTGATATAACATCAAGCTAATAAAATGAATCAGTAATCTGTTTTCTTTGGTAGCTTCCTGATTAAGTGTTGGATCAATTGGAATATACCATGCCTAAAGAGGGCTTCATTCCCTAAGTCAGTCTATATATCTCTCTCAGCTCTCCAGAAATTTACCAGGTTTTTTGTTTGTTTTTTTCTTCCAAAGAATTTAGGCAATTGGATGGCAGTTTTCAGAAAATTACCAGTTTCATCCAGTTCCTTAAAAAGCTTGCTTTCTCTAGAATGTCTTCCTCCACAAATATATTTGTTTGCTCCTGGAAGGCATTTCTTGGGACTGGTCTCTTGGTTAACACCTTCTCTAGCATGTTTCAATGT
Source organism: Antrozous pallidus (assembly GCA_027563665.1). Classification (NCBI taxonomy): domain Eukaryota; kingdom Metazoa; phylum Chordata; class Mammalia; order Chiroptera; family Vespertilionidae; genus Antrozous; species Antrozous pallidus. Next base: position 149,074,653 of record CM050508.1, on the reverse strand, counting down.
TCAACTCAGTTGTTAACAATGGTAAGAAGTGTTCTTAGAACTCACCTATCATCAAACCCCAGACAAGTTTAACTGTCTTCTGAGCACCAATCTATTGTGGAACAAATGATAATACTGTATAGTAATCTCTGGTGTGCCTGCCTGTAACTGATACTAGATATTTACCTCTTTGAAAAGATAGAACTCATTTATTAAATTAACATCTGTTCAATTGCAGATTGAAGGAATTCAATAATTATATGTCTAACTAATGTAGGAGCAAACTAATGAATGAATGACATCTTATTTTTAAAGAAATGTGTCATACAAATGACAGTATATATATATATATATATATATATATATATATATATATATATTACAGTTAAAATAATAATAAAATAAATTTTCATTTAGCCACCACATAGCTAAAGAAATAGTATAACAGGCCATTTTGGATTTCTCAATTAATTCATTTTTGCTCAGCAAATATATTCTCTTTTCTGAATATTATTTTAATCATTCTCTTGTTTTTACTTTTATTATTATTGCATATGATTTAAACATTAAATGAGGTTTAGTTTTGTCTGGGTTGAAGTGTACATATATGGAACAATATTATCTGTACTCTTCTGTGACTTATTTGGTTCATACTTTTTAAAAAATACATTGATACTTGTAACCAATATTTAACTTTGTACCAGTATGTAATATTCCATTTTATGACCTAAAAATGTGTATATCTATTTTACTCTTGCTGGACACTTTGACTATTTCTAAGATTTTGATTGTATTAAACAATGCTATTATGAATGTTGAAAAAATTGCCATTAATTCATACAAGAATTTCACTATGGCACATAACAAAGTATATATTTACACCTATTTAGTAGGTGATACCAAACTATTTCCAAATGTTTGTACAATTATACACACCCACTGGTAGGTGAGAATTGCTGTTAACCCACATTCTAGCCTATATCAGGATTGTTCAGCTTTCAACTTTTTCCTCCAGTCTCATACATGTGAAAATATATCAGGATAATTTTAATTTGAATTTTCCTGATTACTAACCAGGTGGAACATATTTTTATATGCTTAAAAATATGTTGTGTTTACCCTTCTGTGAAATGCTTATTTTCTATTCGGTTATTTGTCTTTTTCTTAAAGATATTAATCCTCTTTACGCTATATATATAATAAATATTTCCTCAACTTGTCTTTCAATATTTTTATAGTTTGCTATTCACATCAATGTCTTTAATCTACCTGAAATTGATTTTTGTGCATATATGAGCTATGATCCAATTTCATTTTTTATGTGCAATCAATTATTTCAGGATAAATTATTAAAAATAAATTAAAAATATATTCCTTCCGATGTAATCAACAGGGTCTACACAGTCATTAATCAAGTTTACATGTATACACAGTTATGTTTTGAGCTCTTTCTCCTCTTCCATTTGAACTTTTTTTTAGCAATTTATCACTACATTTTCTTACTATCATAGCTTTATAATAAATCTTAATGCCCGTATTTTTTCTTTATATCTCCTCTCCATTCTATCTTCTTTTCTCTTCTTTTTCAGAATTATCTAAAATAATTTTTATCATGTCTCAGTCTTCCATGACCCAGCTTATTAAATTCCAAACAATTTTATGTTGGAGTTTTGTTCGAATTGCACTGAACTTGGGGAGAGCTTATAGTTTTATGCCATTGAGTTTTCCAATCATAAACATTGAATATATTTCAATTTAATTAGATTTTAAAATTAATTTAAATAAGATTGTATACTTACACTAAAAGTTTACACTCTTTAGTTAGATTTATTGCTAGGTACTTTAACAGTTTGATGTTATTTAAAAAAAGGTTTTATATTTAAACTATCTTGCCTAATATATCATTCCTACTGAATATAATTAAACATATGTAAATATTAATGTTGGATTAAACAACCTTGCCAAACTCTCTTATTAATTCTAATAATTAATATATAGATTCTTATGGAATTTCTATGTTGATTGTTATATTACCTATGAATGTGTCTTCCTTTATAATATGTACATTTATTTATTTCTTAATATTGTATTGTGCTTTCTAGGATTTCCAATTGATAAATGAGCTACATATATAATTTATGTAACATCTTTCTCTCTATATATGTATGCATACAAATATAATTTATATATATTCTCTATTATACCTATAACTAAGGAGAATTTTTAAAAAAATATTTATTAATTTTAGAGATAGAGAGAAAGGGAGAGGGAGAGAGAGAGAGAAGGATAGAGAGGAACATTGATTTATTATTGCACTTCTTTATGCATTCATTTATTCTTGTATGAGCCCTGATGGTGATGGAACCCACACCTTGGTCTATGGAGACAAAGCTCTAATCAACTGAGCTATCAGGCCAAGGCTAGGAAAATAGATTTTATGCATACACATACAAGGTGGAGCAAAAGTAGGTTCACAATTGATCATATGGAAAATAATTCATATATATATATATATATGTATATGCCTAAGTGACTGAACAACCAGTGGGCTGGTTCCTATGATGTACACTGACCACCATGCTCAATGCAGGATCTGTCCCCTAGTGGCCAGTACACTCCCACAGCAGAAGTGCCACTCAGCTGACTGAAGGGCGCCAGACACAGGGCTCACAACTGACCATAGCAGTGAGCTCAGGTGGCAGCAGATCCAGCAGGGCTGGGATGAGAAGAGCAGCAAGCAGGCAGTATTGGACTGCAGGTTTCTGCCTGATCCCCACAGGCTACACCAAGGGATCCCACTGGTGTACAAATCTGTGCACATGGACTCTATTCTTGCCTAATAATAGACAAACATATAAATTGACCATACCTCCTATGCCCACAGCCAATCAGAGTAGTATGCAAATTAACCCAATAAAGATGGCAGGTTAATTTGCATATGTAGGCACAAAGCAGCCAAGAGGGGTGGGACGCCTGCTATGAGGGGGTGGGGTGGTGGTGGAGGGAGCTACAGGAGTGGTACTCCATAATCCATTAGAAGTGAGGAATTGCCGGCTCTCAGGCAAGCTGGGAGCAGGGACTTGCTGACTCCAGGCCAGCTGGGAGTGAAGCCAGGGGAAAGAAGGCCTATTCTTGCACGAATATCATGCAATGGGCCTCTAGTTAATAAATAATAATACAAGAATAAATTCTGTTTTACATATTCATAACTGTAAACCTACTTTTGCCCCACCCTATATATATATATTTACATAAACATATATAATTTAAATTTCCAGCTATAATTATTTCAGTCAGAAGCATTTAGAATTTCTGTCATACTGTTGAATATGTAAGTCATATTACATTGATAAAATAGCACATTCATGTTATAATCTAAAAGGACAAAAGTTACTAGCTGAGTAACATTGACTCATTAATTATAAAATAAGAAAATTGTTAAGTTGCCATTAGCCCTTGTTCATCATTTTAAAGCCAGGCAAGACAAACTATTTCCAAAATTTGATTTTTATCAAATATTTATTTTCATTATATTAGATTAGAACAACGATTTAAATTTGCATGGAAGTTTTACTTGCATTTACTACTTTGATACCTTTGCCTATTCTCTGTAATAAATGGCTAACCAGATCTTCATTTTATAGATAAGATGAAATTGCTAACTGACTCACTCAAAGCCATAGGGCAGGAGGGGATAAATCTCAGCCAGGCTTCCTGGTACTTTAAGACCAGGGGTTTCCCACTTCAGCAATGCTTACTTTCTGTACATAAGAGATTTCTAACTTCTCTGTCTACAGCAAACATTTTTTTTGTATAAACAATTAATTGCTATATATAGTAGTCCTCCCACCAAATTATAATATAACTCTACTACAAGTTCTAATTGTAAAGTGAGCCTGTAAAGTGTGAAATGTTTTTTTAATACAGTGACTAATTCAAATGCTTCAATTTCCAACTTAGCAACTTCTTTTAACCCCATATATAATATCAAGCCATCTTTTATTTCCCTGTACTCTGTGTAGCTACAAAGAGGGCAGTTTGATCACCAGTATATTAGATACATATGCACATCAAAAATAGACATGAATTTTGGAAAAAAAATAGCATGTCCTTATGGTGAGAGCAAAGGTCATTCACTCAAAGACAATATACTGTACATGTGTTATTTATATGCCACCATTTTTTATTGCTCTTCAATGAAAAACATCTTGTTACTATAGCAATTGCCATATTGCATGCTATCTTTGAGACTACTACATCATTCCACTAGACTCACGGAGAGTCACTCATATCTTAAGTCATTTCTAAGTCTGTCATTTCAGGAAAGTTTAAAGAAAAATAATGAATATGTGTTCCTTAGCCCCCTTTTTCTTTTTTGCTTTACAGCCACTTGATTTTTTCATAACCCTACTTTTTCATTAATTTTTAACTGATGAAGGGGTTATTGGCATTTATATTTCACTGTGTTAGAGGGAGAAGCAGACAACTAAACAGTTTAATAGAAAAAGAATTATGATGTGGCAGTTATGGCTGTATCACATCTATTTGATTTTACATTGAGAAGTTCATATCCTGTCACAGCAATGACATCTCACTGAGCCATAATGTGCTGTTAAACATATGTGTTCTCATTCTTTAATACAGAATTTCGACATGTGCGTAATATCTTCTGCTTAATCCTCACTTTGCAACAATTATCATCAAGTTCCACTGATAAGACATGTCTTGACCTGAAAAAAAAAAGTAGAAATGTGTTGCCTATAAAATATTATTTTGGTCAAGTGAACCATATTTTTAGCTAATAGTGGAAAGTTTAATTAATAAAATTAACTACTATTAATTGTTTTCAATATGCCAAACACTTTGCTAATATTTTATTCATTGTCCATTTTTAAGTCAATTGATTTAATACAGTTGACAGTATTATTATGCTATGTTATATTGGTGAAAGTGAGGTTTATAAGGTTAAATAAGTTCCTCAAGTTCTGATATCTAGCAAGTGGCAGATGTGGGTCTACTATTCATATCATTCTGGCTCCAAAGCACAAACTCTTTACTTGTGCTATATTGACTTCTAGCTAGATAAGCTAGTAAGCGTTTTTAAAAAGAATCTTTTTATTTGTCTTATACTTTTAATAATAATTTATTAATTTGTTTGAAAAGTTCTGATGTTTTCAGAAAAAAAATCCTGAGAAATCACAATGAAATGCCAAAATTAAGTACTTATAAACTATAGTCAAAAAAGATAAAACAGCTTCTTTTATTCCACTCCATTTTTATTATAACAGTATTTTCCATAATTCTTAATTAATTAAAAAACTATAATTATCACAATAATAGGTTCATGTTGCCTAGTTCAATTTTTAGGGGGTTTTGAATTTTTTTCAAAAATATTTGCTACTATCAATAAAATTTCTGACATGAGGCAGAAATGAGTTTATCAAACATAATAGCATCCAAAGATCCCCTTTATTACCTTACCAGAGGTTAAGGGACACTAACTCTGAGAGGACATTTTGGTTTGTAGCACACTATAGAATCAACTAATAATCTCTAGCAAAGGTACCTTTGTTTGCATATCCTATCTTCTATAAATTGCAATTATAAACTTTATTAATATCACTTGATTACAAATGAAGATATAGGAAAGTTAGTACGTGAGACAGTTGAGATTCACTAGGTCACATACATAGCACCCTGTGACTACAAGTAGACAATTAAAACTTTCCAGTTGAAAATGATGTGAAGCCCAAGATGGCACTTCATGTATTTCAACTTCCTTTTTGTTTCCATATATGTATGACCCTAACAATGCACTGATTAAATTATTTCATATTAAATGCCTTAGTTAACAATCCATTATAAATTTCAACCTAAGTTAAAATTTATATAAATTACCTAATAATAATAAAAAATTAAAAACAATTACCATGTTTGACTTCCTACTTGGTATGGGATACTGTACTGTGCCTGTGACATAAATTATTCCTATTTCTCATAGTAATCTGCTAAACAGGCACAGAGAGGTTGGTAGATTTGCTGAAACTCACACAGCCAAGTAAGAAGATATCTACTTGGAATTGAAATCAAGTATTAGAAATTTTAATGTACCTTATATTTTTATAATAAATTATTATTTTTTAAAAAGATACATTCTGGCCAAAACCAATTTGGCTCAGTGGATAGAGCATCAGCCTGCAGACTGAAAGGTTCCAGGTTCGATTCCAGTCAAGGGCATGTACCTTGGTTGTGGGCACATACCCAGTAAGGGGTGTGTAAGAGGCAGCAGATCAATGTTTCTCTCTCATCGATGTTTCTGACTTTCTATCCCTCTCCCTTCCTCTCTGTAAAAAATCAATAAAATATATATATTTTAAAACAAGTTACACAAATTTAAATAAATAAAAAAATAAATAAAAGATACATTCTGGCCTAAGTTTGTTTACTTCTTTTTACATGTTATGGGCAGTGCCCTCAGTAATCCCCCAAGTTTCTCTCTGGCTTCAACAGTGTTTGGGCAGGACCAACCCAGGGCCGCCCCTTCTTCCAGCTTCAACTATCCTTCCAACTTTTTTTTTCTTTATTGATTAAGGTATTACATATGTGTCCTTACCCCCTATTATCATCCCACCCCCACTCATGCTTTCACCCCCCCCTGGTGTCTGTGTCCATTGGTTATGCTTATAATGCATGTATAAAAGTCCTTTGGTTGAAATCTCTCCCTTTCCCCCACCTTCCCCTGCCTTCCCTCTGAGGTTTGAAGATCTAATTGATGCTTCTCTGTATCTGGATCTGTTTTTGTTCATCCTCTTTTTTAGTCACCATCTTCAGAACCACCTCAGCCATCCTCAGCCTCTGAGACCAGCCAATACTATTTTTTGACCTTATTGCTAAACAACCATGAGCTCCCAAATTGGTCAGAATTATTCCTTCAAGGTGGAAGCTGCCTTCAACTACTTTCTCCACCTGCATATGCAGGTCTTCTCTCTCTCTCTCTCTCTCTCTCTCTCTCTCTCTCTCTCTCTCTCTCTCTCTCTCAGCTTCTATTTAGATCATGTGGCTCCAGAGGGCATGGGCACATCTTCTCAATTTGGACAAGGAGAATTGCAAGGATGCCAAGTGTCTTTTGGAGATACAAAACCACCACAGTGGCCACATTCTATTTTGGGGCCTTCTAAGCTTTCCCACGACGAATTGGGTAAAACTCAGGACACCATGGTAGCTGCCATGACCTTGGAGAAGAACCTGAACCAGGCCTTTTTGGATCTGCATACCCTTGGTTCTGCCCACAGAGACCTCATCTCTGTGACTTCCTGGACGAGGAGATGAAACTCATCAAGATGGCTGACTACCTGACTAACCTCTGAAGGCTAGCCAGCCCCCAGGCTGGGCTGGGGGGAAAATCTCTTCAGAAGGCTCACTCTCAAGAACAACTAGGAGCCTTTGGAGTCAGAGAGCTTTGAGAGGTTCCTCTGTATTCCCCTGGTATCTAACTTTTGCCTAAGCCTCTCCTTGAAACTACTAGGCATCCTTTTGATCACCTGGAGTTCCTTATATGCATTAGACCAAAAGGAAACAAGAAAGTTTTTACAGAAAAAAAAATTACTTCATAAGTATCTGTCTAAGCAATGTCCAAATACAATACTTTTACAAATCAGTTAAATGATTATAACAGAATCTATTTATTTCCAAAATGTTAATCCTTCAGGAATTTTTTGTTTTGATCACATCCTGAAGGAATTTTTAAAATCCCTTCCATACTTATAGAATGCACTGAAATAATTATTCAAATAATTTAAGTTAAAATTAAAATAAATTTACTTTTTTAGCAGCCACCTTTTCCAGAAGAATATGTTCTTTTGAATATGTTCTTTTGGTATGAATTATTTAATTACTGTTTCTGCATTACTTTTCAAACATAGACAACAAAAATTTCACTTTAAATACTAGCCATGAAATGTATGGATGAAGAATAGTGTGTATAGACTAAGATGGCTTTAAGTAATCTGTGTTTGTAATGTAAGAAACAAATGTGTAGTCAGAATTAGTCTGATTTATTGGAGCACCTGGACAAGGTAGTGCAATGAAGCCTTTATTATTCCAATTATAATAGTTTATCTTTGGAAGGCGTTCTTATGAGGCTGGTACATACAGATACATACATGTAAACACAATGTTCCATTTAAGTGTGGGCTACTCTTTGCTTGAATTTATTTTTATCTGAGTGAGCAATTGAAGTAAATAGTTACTTGGTAAACTGGCACATTTATGAAACATTTATTTTATTAAAATTTAGCAAATATGCTAAAAACTGCGAAACCATGTGCTGGATGCCCTGCATGCATATATATTTTAGGTAATTTACCCTAAAAACCTTTCTCCGTAGTTCCTCTTTGGTTTGATACTGCATTACACTCTTTGGGTAAGTACCTAAGATTTATAAATAGAGGATGATGATAGATGTGTGTAAATAGAGTATAATGATAAATGTATATAGTTTGTGAATATTTAATAATAACATTATGTGCCATTTGGGAGGTTAATGTGTTTTAACTTATCCAAAGACTATAATTAAGCAAGAGTTTCCTTTCATTCTTTGTGAAAACCTCTGTTAATTGTTTTGGGAAGTCGTTAATTGCCTGTTATTGAGTCAAAACATAAAAGGCTATACAGATGGCTTACTGTCACAAAGTTATTGGCTCATGTAACTAGATTTTTATTACTAAGCTTCAGATGGAAAGAGAAAGAGCTCTAAATAATAAGTATCAAGCAAAACCATGTATATTAGATCAGACTATTCTCCAATATTAGAAATATGGCACTGAAAGTTTTGAGTGAAAGATTTGTAAGGATAGGGGAATCAGATCTGAACAAATTTAATTCCAATTATAAAGAGAGTGAGATACAATTGCTTGAGAAAGCCACTGATCTTGAGAAAGCCACAGACCCAACCTACTAATCATGTTAAATGATGTACAGAAATATTTGAGCATTGAGTTATTACGGAAAATGTTTTCTGAGCTTGTTATAGGAAAATAATCAGAGTAATATAAACAAGTATTTAGTTTTAAAATTGCCTTTATTTTATACAAATTTAGTAATGTTTGTAATGAAATAATAAATAATTATTGAAATTATATCAATGTGTATTCACTTCAAAATGTAAATAAAATAGTTATAAATCACTGAGATTATTTTACTGTTAACAAGCTTTGGAAAAGCACTCAATAGTAATCCACTGCTCAAAATATTTCCATATATCTTTTAATGTTGTTAATTGGTTAAAAATGACAGCACGTCATGCACAACAAAATAATGGTAATAATAATAATAATAATAATAATAATAATACACATTTACCCCCTCTAAGTGCCCCTCTTTGATCCTTTGTCTATCTTCTATAATGTATATTAAATTATTTGAGGTAGAAGAATGAAACACATTGGATTATGGAATTTTTTTCTCTAAATTAATTCACATTTTATCATCCTTTATTGGTGAATTATTCTTGTAGTTTCTCAAAGAAAAATAAAATAAAAAGTAACAGCAAGTAAGGAAATGCCATTGTATGCATTTGTTTTTAGAAAATAGGAATTTTTCATTTCTGTTTTTTGCAAAAAAAACTGATACAGTAAATGTATGGGTTGTTTTTCCCCCCTCTTTTCTATTACCCTGTTTTAAGACATTTTGGTGTGTGTTCTGAAATTTTCAATGAAGTTAAATTTCTTATGCTTGATCTAGTATATTCTAACACAATTTTCTCAGGATCTGAGGATGATTGTTTTTCTTTCTATCGCTCTTGTTTAAAGATCATTATGCTTAACTTCCATTTAAAAATATTTGACATCATCTTTTTTATAATTATAGAACTTAATAAATTTTTTACCCTTGATCTTTCCCCTTTGACTTCCTTTTAAGTTATCTCCCAGTTGAACATGTGAGTCAGACACAAGTATAAGGGAAGTAGAATGAATGCATGGAAGAAAGTGGCTTTCCTGGTAAGGAATAGGCATATGAAAGCTTTCAGAACTTCCTTCCCAACCCTTATGCTTTTTTGATGATTGGAATAGCATGGTAGTGGAAACAGATGCTGTCAGATCTACATTTTTTTTTTGGCTCAGGATAAAGCGAGCAAAGGCTAAGAGAGTCATGCTGTTTTGCAAACTGACATACACACTTCATCTTTCCAAAACATATCTGGGTGAAAGAGCAAATTACCAGGCTTGGAGGTGCTATGGATGCCACCGTTTCTTTAGTTACAGTAGAACAGAGTGGAGAATAGAAAACTAACTAGATTATTAGCTTAGCAGAGTCAGCTTTCTCTGGTCTGTCCTACAGTTGCTCTTTAAATTCCATTTCTGTGAATTTTAAATCTGTATGCAAAACACTTTCCTAAAGGGCCTTTTGTTGCTATTGCTGCCCTTCTTGGTAATGGAAGAGTTTTCTGAGAGCCAGCACAGGTGGCAGGAAAATCTAAGCTTCATTCTGAGTTCTATTCTTGATTATCTTTGTGTGCTTGAATGAATCATTTTTAATTCCTTAGTCTGTTTCTCCATTCACATAAGCAGCATATTATTGTATGATGATGACTCATGCTGCTTATCTCATATAAGTGTGAACTGAATTTTTGTGTATTACTTTCCAATGGAGAATACCTAATTAATTAATGTCCCTCCGTGGCTGATAAGACTTCCCATTAAATATGTGATAAACATGATTGGCTGACACCTGTTATATGTTGTATCAGTAACCTGGTAATGATAGCAATTACAAGTTATTTGGTTCTGAAAGGAGATGTTTACAACCAAGCCTAGCAAAGATCCTGAGACTATAGGCTATGATCTGTTGAAAAATGTAGAGAGAATGAGAGACAATTTCCCTCAGCAGACAAGCTGTCACATCTCTCCTTCCCATGATCTTACTTCACCAAGCAACATATATCAGAATCAAGAGTAAAGACATTTTTTTTAATTATGAGCTTTACTTGAGCTACTTGGCTGCATTGACTGCAGCATCTCAATGGTTACAAAGATATCTATTTTATTTGTTCATTTATTTTGTTCATTAGATTCCACATATAAGTGAAATCATATGGTACTTGTCTTTCTCTGACTGGCTTATTTCACTTGTCATAATGTATTATAGGAATGTACACCTGAAACCTATAAAATTTTATTAATCAATATCACCCCAATAAATTAAATAAATATTAAACCAAATAGTTAAGATTTGAACAGTAGGGTTTAGACAAGGGATAACTGCCTGGTTTCTTATGAGTAAAATACAAGCTAAGTGACATATTATTGGTAAAAGAAATTCATTTATGTTGTTCTTTTGATTGATTTTTTAAAATCAGATGTGAACACAAATGCTCAAAAAATATGATTCTACTTCTCCAGGCTTACTGATCCCTTAGTGGCTTACCAGCTCTCATATTGCCTTGGATCTGCAATTCCCAGCTTGGAGAAATGGGGAGCAAGCAGTGAGGACAGACACATCTGAAGCAAAGTTGAGGTGGGAAGAATACCTTGTGTTATTTGATAAATTTTTCTTTAGGCGAGTTTAGGAAGTATATTTGCAAAAGAGTTTCTTAGGATGTCTTATTAACTGAAAAACCATCAACCACCATGAAAATATTATCATAGTTAATTTTCTATTATCATTTGAGATTGGGTATAGTTTGTAGTTGGAAGCACTGGATTTGAATATGAAAACACAATCCCTTCATTCTTACTATCCTGTTGTATTGCTCCAGAAGACAATATTCATGTGATATTTCAAACAAATGTCTTTTGTTAAATTGAATGCAATGGTGACAAGGGACTTCTACTAAAAGACAAGACTGATATTCATATATTAATATTTTTAAAGTATGTATTTATTGATTTTTAGGGAGAGAAGAAGGGAGATGGATAGAGAGAGAGAAGAAACATCAATGAGAGAGAAACATCATAGAACAACTGCCTCTTGCATACTCACTACTAGAGACTGAGCCTGCAACCTTTGCAGATGCCCCGACTGGGAATCCAACTGGTGATCTCTTGGTTCCTGGGTCACACACCTGGGTTCATATCTGTATTTTTAAACTCTTTTTCTTTTTCCTTGAAATGCCCTTAAAAAAGTTATCTTTCACTGAAGTAAGAGCAAGAAAGTCTGTTTATTACTAAGTTAAACATCTCATCAAGATCTGGCATTAAAGGACCCTTGTTAGTAGACAAAGTCATCATAGAAACAAAGATATTAACAATCAATAGTTTTCAAATCAATTTACTACACTTCCCTAAAATACTGTTTTGTTTAGTGTCATCTGAAACCAAGTTAGGTAAAAGGTTTCCATTGTAGCTTTCTATTATAGATAAAACTTGGGTTAAAATTAGTCTCAAAGAAAAGTATTTGAGTTCACTTTTCTTATAATCTGTATTAAAAATTTATTGTATTTTATAATTATTATTCATGAGCAAGCTTAAGAAACTCACTAATAAAACTAATGGTATGCCACAAGATGCAATTAAAATTGCTTAGGTAATAGGATGACCATGAAAGCTTCTTTTGGAGGTATCGCAAGTGCCCACTAGTGACTGTTAAGTACATGAAAAATTTAATTTGGCTAATTAGTGACCTGGAGTTGACAGGCAGTTACTTAGGTTATAAGAGTCTTGTAGTTCTTATATCATTCTTTTAAAAAGGAAAATAGTATAATGTAAACTATTATACTATTAAAAGAAGGTTCCCTTAGAAAGCAGAGATAGCAAAACTTAAGGACATCATTTTTCCTTCGATAGTGCCTTCCTTGAGGCTTCTTATTCCATCTGTATGCTTGAGGCAGAAAGCGCTTCCTCCAACCTCTAACCTCTCACATTTTCTACTCAAAGACTGTCAGGCACATGACAGTAAATACCATCTTTATTGAATCAAGAGCCTAAGTACTTTAACTAAGATTAATTAAAGTTTCAAGATTTGAAGACAAAAAAAAATAAATAAAAGGTCAAATTGTGAGAATTGGAGAAACCTATCTCTAAAGGCAAACTCTCATTTTTCTTGAAATGAAGGTTGCTGAGAGCACATGGAGGGGAGTTCTATGAAAGAACCTAAACAATAATGAAAGTCAACAATGCCAGCAATAGCAACAACCAAGACAAAAACACCTTAAATGTCCTATAAAGTTTCAAAGTCTTCCATAGCTTCTTGGCTCACTCCTTCAAAGAATTTGGGGTCCAATTTTGCTAAAGATGCTCTTTGTTAGGGACTTTCTTTTTATTTAATTGGTAGCATGTCAGTGAACAACTCAAGTTTTTGTTATCTACCTAATTTACCTAGCAGTAGAGTGATGAGCATGGGCTATCCAGGCATGAGGGAAGAATCTGAGGTATCTTGGAGAAGGATAATACTACTATATACTAAATGGCAGCTCCTCATACTTTTAGAAAACAGCATAACAGCCTGTTTTCCTGAAGTAAGTATGGGATCAGTGGAAACAAGGGCCTTACAGCATCTTAAAAATGGAAAAACAACAACAAAACTGTTGAATATTTGGTTCTTTACACAATATTATTAAGCAGGAAATTCTGAAGCAGATGGCATTGTGTAGTCCATATTTGCCTGCTTGCTGTCAATACCCAGTGAGTTTTATATGTTGTTATCTGTGTGTGAGAACATGAGAATGTTCTTTGTGGGGGGTGTGGAGTGGTCACACAGAATCTCTCTGGGTTCTTGATGAGAAACACTTGTGTTTCATTTTTTAATAGAACACACAAAACAGCACTCCATTTGAAATGTATATAGTACCAAAGCTACTTCATCCAACATGAAATGGATTTTTAAAAAGCTACCATTCAATGCAAAAAAAATATTTTTGAGCATTTATGCTCACAACTCTTCATTTGCATTTTAAAACTGGCTTTTCCTAGGCAGCCATGGATCTGGTTAGGGACCACTGGGTTTGTGCTGACCTAGTACTTGGAGATAGAAATAAAACCACTTGAAGTCTACTTGGTTTCCCCAGACTTTCACATATTTGTCTACACATTTGACGTGTGAAACACAAGCATTGTACTAAAGAGGAAAAGCTTTTTTTTTCTCCTTTTGTACAGAATTTGTTCAAACTTGTCTCTACGCATCTGTATGTATTGTGGATGCATACAGCTTCTTTCATGAATCCCATAAGGTGTTTCTTTGATGAGCAACACTCATTTAACAAGTGCACTCTGCCATGCAGGCGGGACCTGCCAGGAGCATCAGCACGCCTGAAACAGAAATGTTGTTTAATGAATATTTATTGATTATGAATATTCATTAAATTAACATCTTTATGGCCAGCCTCAGGCTTTGTAACTTGTGTGGCAGTATAGTGGTTAAGTAAAGTTTCCAATCCAGTCTTGAAGCCCTTTGAGATTCAGATAATAATAAAAATTATCAAGACTAGCTAAATTTTCGACCAGAATAAAAACTACTCAAGATATTCAAATGTGGTTCTATTTGGCATCAAAGCCTTTGATTTTTGGATCATGGTAAGAAGTGACCTGACCCTTTTTCTCAGATTTTTTGTATAATCTCTCCAGCAGAATGCTTTAGTCATTAGCTCACCGTGATGTTTTTTTTTTTTTTTTCATTTTCTCTATCTCATGCTTATTCTACTAAGCCTAGGCATCATCCTATTTGGCATGATTACTGAATCAGCTTACTTCTCTAGATTTATCTAAAGGCAGGCTTACCATGCTCCAACCCATACAGGAGCACATTATCTTTTAAAAACACCTTTTTGATTGTGTAACTCCCCTGTTTAAAATATATCAGAGGTTTTTCATTGCCTTTAGCATCAAACCCATGCTCCTTACATTGGATCTGGACCTTGTTCTTTTTAGCATTGTTTCTCACCAGTTGCTATTCTGAATTGTAGGTGTAGCCATAGTGAAAAGTTACTCATGCTAACTCTTGTAAGTCTTGTGACATGCTTTACTTTTGGCCTCAGAATCTGCTGCCCTTATCCCTGACTCTTTAACTTGGCTTAACTTCTATTTATCTTTTGGATATTGTTTTATATTTCATTTCTCTTGGAAGTCCTTTCTGGATCTTTAAAGATTGGCATAGATGTCCATTCTTTGTGCTCTCACATCAACCAAGTTTACTCCTCTTTCAGGATTCACCTAAAAGACTGCACTGAAATTTCCTCTTTAGTCTTCTCCATATATGTTATAGTCTCCTGGTAAGTTAGAACTGCATCATATTCACCAATGAAACCCAAGGACCCAAATCAGTGTCTAAACACATAATTGATGTCTCATGTATGAGTGCATTTGCTCAAATGAATTGAAGTAACATGTTTGATTTTGCCAGATTTCTTCTCTGAAGGGTTTGCCCTACCCAGGGTTATGCTAAGCTGTTCAGATTGACTGCATGAACTATTGGTAAAAACATGACTTTGTATCTAAAGTTAGGTCTGTAGAAAATTTTGCTCAAAAGAGGAACACAGTACTATTCTATAGTATGTAAAACTCTAGTTATCAATAATAACATACCTAAATTAGTTATAGCAAAAGAGACATGTTTATTAAAAAAATATAGAGGTAGCTCATGAAAAATACTGGAAGGCATGTGTTGGCCCTCAGTCTGGAAGAAATTTGGAACTATAAAGTAAAATTGGAACCATAAACTAGAAAGGACTCTGTGAATCTCATATTTGCCTGTCTCTGCATTTCTGTTTCAGACTTCTCCCTCTGCTTCTCAGACCACATGGCAGATGCCTGAATTAATATCACCCCATTCAAAATACAAGCCCAGACTGAACTAGAATTTTTTTCAGCTCAATTTCTATGGAAAATATAGTTGCTCTAATTCAGGGACAAATATAAACAAGGTTTATCAGGGGCTTATTTCAGAAAGTAAATGGATCATTAAGAGAGTTCAATGTGAACTGCGAAACGAATACAAAGATGTAGTTTTTAAGAATAATATTGTCTACTTCAGTAACATAAAAACCACCTACCACCTTTTTCTCCAAGATTAATATTGTGAATGCAAATAATTTTTTTTGTTTGGCTCAACTTGGAAAATTCTCTACACTAATTCTAATAACATCTCATTTGTAATCATAAAACTACAGAAAAGATCATTAACTTTTTCTATGATTAGTGAGGCTATCTCAGATTTGATGTTTTCACCCAAGCAATTCCTACCTATTCCACTCACTAGGGCTAAGGACATGTCCATCAGGATCTGTTTTAATAGTCAGGAGGCCTACAACTTGGTGACTTTTTTCCCTCACTAGATTAGCCTACCTCTTAATATCATCATAATTCTATTTGACTGACTCTTTGATTTTTTATTGATGTTAGAGAAAGATGAAGGGAGAAGGATAGAGAGATAGAAACATCCATGAGAGAGAAACATCAATAGCTGCTTTCTGCATACTCCTACTGGGGATCAAGCCTGCAACCAAGACATGTGCCCTGACCTGGAATCAAATCAGTGACCTGACCCATACTGGCTGTATTGTATTTGATTTTTTGAACCTATGGCTAATTTCTCAGGTACCTTGTTCTCTCCCTTTTATCCAGTGGACAATTTTTCTAATCATAGAAGCAAAGAAATTATTCTAAATCTATTAGCTGCCACATTTTAAATCTTTGCTCTCAGTGTCCTGTTTCCTGTGTTACAACTTCAACTGTAGCTGCAGAACATCTGTAATTGAAGTTTTGAAGGCGGGGTGGGGGGGTGGGGGAGGGAAATCATACTTTTTCTATAAGAAACATGCCATCTTCAGCGTTGGTTTCCTTCCTGTGATTGAGCTTTGAGTTCACTAAGAGTCCCTGATTGCTGTCCGTGTACAGAGCTCATCTATCATCTTGAGGGCCTGGATATGAGCTACAGTGAAACTTCCTGTTAGTTTGCCCCGAACTGGATGCTGCACTGTGTTCACCGTTTTCTATCTTCTTTGATGAATTCTTTAGTTCCCTACCCTTTAGCTTGGGACAAAACAATGCCTTTGTGAGCAGACTTTCTGCTTTAGTGTCAGTAGAATCAAATCATTCCAGTGTTACTGAATCAAATTGTAAATATCAGAACTGCCTCACTAACTGCATCAAGACACCAGTCTTGTCTATTCCTGCC
This sequence comes from Antrozous pallidus, assembly GCA_027563665.1. Taxonomy (NCBI): domain Eukaryota; kingdom Metazoa; phylum Chordata; class Mammalia; order Chiroptera; family Vespertilionidae; genus Antrozous; species Antrozous pallidus. The sequence goes on along the minus strand of CM050508.1, from coordinate 149,057,568 downwards.
CGAAAGCTTCTGCCTTCAGGCTCCCTTGGACATGGCTGGCCCATTTTTATTTTATTTTTTATAGTTTCCCTGTGGAGATGGGCCTCACTGTTTAATGTTTAACAAATCTCTACAACCTGGAGGTCCACCTACAACAGTTTCTCCAATCAGAATGATGTCATACCCTACTCCCCAAGTGGTATTTCATTTGAGGGATGGTCTGCTTCTGCTTGCTGTGAATCTGCTGGGACTGGGCATCCTCATGAATCAGGGTCTTTTATGAGTGTCTAAGAATATTGGGCTTTACATATTGAAGTGCTTTCATGAGAAAAAGGAAGTAGACATCACTTGGTAAGTCTAGAGGTTAAACCTCGGACCAATGAGTAAAAGTTATTAGAAATCAGGTTAAAATTCATAAGGAAAACTGAATAATAAATTAGGTGTGTCTAACAAGTGAATGGATCTGGCTCCCTTTCACTGTGATTGATCAAGCTGAATAAACAATAGTTAGATGGAAAGTGGGGATTACTAAATTCATACCAGATTGGGTCCAAATACTTTAAAGTTCCTAATAGTTTAAGGACTTTAATGATTTTATCTGAAGACTTTTCTTTTTCCCTGTCTTTCTTCCTTTCTTCCTTCTTTTCTTCTTTCCTCCTTTGTTCCTCCTTTGTTCCCTCTTTTCTCTCCTATTTTCTTTTTTTGTTTTTAAATGAACTTGTTTAAAATTAAATCATACTCCACAGTAGTATAGTTGCCTTCAAGATTCGCAGAGAGTCATGGTTGAGTCTCTTTTTTCCCCATTGCTTTCTCAAGAAGTCAAAATCAGCTTAGCAAAATGTTTCACTTTTAAGATTTTTGCTTCATTTTAATGTCCATAGCCAGTGGAAGAAAACACGTCAGTCTTTGAACTCCAGGGCTATCAACCATCTTTCACAACTCCAGTGCTGAGGTTTGACGTCAGATTTCACCACCTCATCACGGCTGAAAGTGTGAGCAATTCCCTTTGAGACCTTTCATGGTCTAGGAAGCACTTGTCCACAAGCGTAGCTGTGCTTTCTGTAATAGAGATTTAGATTAATAAACGATTTTACAGTTTCCTACTAAGTGTTACTAAAAAGCTTGCTTACTAAAGAGCTACTATGTTAGAAGTTGGCTGTCCACCAAATTGGTGAAAATTCAGATAATACTCTGATTTCCACCTTTTCTGTCAACGTGTTTTGCTCTTTGCTGCTCAGTCCCCATTCATAGTTCAGGCCACTTAAATCAGATAATAACAGTGCTTATGGTGACTTCCCCAGGACAGCACGCTAGTGCCCCAGCATTTGAAAGTTGATCTTTTGTACCAAGACACCTGGGTAATTTTCTGAGAGCAATCTATGACCTTGGGGGTAATACTTTATTTGTAGGATAGCAGAGGGGTAGTGATCAAGCAGTGTTAAATAAAGATCCTTTGGTATTTATTTATGTTTGTACTTTTCTCCCTGAAAGAGAGTAAATACATTTTGTTTGCCAAGCACACTATGTTGATCTGCAGAACCAAACAGCTTTGAAAAAACAGTCCCTTCATGGTGCATTTTGCCGACATGAAACACGTAGATTTACGACCATGTATTGTTTACATTCCACTATTTCTAGCCCCAGGTTAAAATACATCCAACAACTGTTTCACCAATATTTTAAACATCCTTTTTATGAGATTAACACTTTCTCTGTAGTTACTGTGACCTATATCAATCTTCTCTTTGAGAAAAACAAACAAGCAAATAAAGGAGACCACAGCTCATGATCTATGCCTGGAAATTTCAAGGTAACATCTCTCTGATGGAAGTCCCACAGGCATTTTATCTATAACATATCTAAAACTGAACTCATGACCTCAAGTCTGCCACTTTCTTAGACTTCTTCATCCAAATAAATGGCAGTTGTTACCCATTATATATCTTTTGCACAATCCTCAACTTTTATGCACATTTAATATAATCTGAAAGTATATTTTCATTTGTAGGCTATATTTTAGTCCTAGTTTAGGTTATAAGTTGTACAGGGCAACAGGCTGGAACACAGTGAGCTGTCAATGAAAGTTTGCCTAGTAAATAGTATAAGTAGGGAGTTCTTCCATAATTTATTAACTATTTATTAATTATTAAGTGACTATTAATTTATAGTCATTATCTATGACTCATTCATCTTTTGAACTTGTAAAACTGTAATTTACCAAAAACACACTGATCTCAAACACATCCTTAATAAACATAGAGATTTGTTCCAAGATATGATAGCCCTTCTTTAAAAAACAAAAATTAGCAGCCAAAGGAATTCCAATAACTTCCACTTGTTCTGTCCAAATAAAATAAGCAATAATCTCTAGGATTATGTGCTAATTCTTTAAGTTACTAAGCCTCTTCATTCCAATTATGATTGGGATTCACTGAATTCTGACTTCAAATAAAAGAGAAAACATAATGATGACATGATTGCCTTCTTGTGACCACATGAATCTGGTTATAGAGGTTCCATCAGATCAGCCAAATAATGAAAAGAGCAAAATTAAAAGTGGCAACTAATTTTTAGTGAGTATTTATTATGTGAGGTGTTATACTATATTATTCAGATTTTATTTTGGATCTTCATACAAACTTTCCATAGTAACAGAGAAATGGGTCACATGAGCCCATTTCATATAGGGGACACTGAAGTAATTTTACAGAGTCACAGGGCTAATAACTGATAGATCCTTGGCTTAAATCAAGAGAACCTTACTCTGAGTTAATCTATGCTGATACACTGCCTCTCAATTGGTGGACTATTATCCACCCACATCTCTTTGCCCAAGAGTAACTGAAAATGCTAGGTTTCCCCAGTGAATAATTTGCAGCCCCTTTAGCAGGCCCTAAGCCCAGTCTTGCCATTCCTGGTGAACCCTTGTCTCTCACTATAGTGCTTTGTGCTTCATAGCTGAGACTTCATAGGATGTGACCTGGGCAAGACTTGTTTATCTTGTAGCTAGGAAGGAAATATTTTTTACTGAAAGCGGAAAATATTTGGGAAAAGAAGAATGAGGGTATGGAAAAGAAAAGGAGAAAGAGAACAAATCAAGGAAAATAATAGTAATATATTTTCTGAGAAAGATGGGTATAAATGCAAATTTGAAAAGCAATAATTTTTCAACTGTTTTATTTTCAGTGTCTCAAGATAAGTAGAATAAGTAGTTTTGTTTATCTATATTTGAAAAGTGCCTTAATAGTACATTAGAAAAACAGAAGAGAGCTGAAGACATTAGTAAGGAATTTAAAATTAATCACCCTGGAGAAAAGTCTAGATAGGAAGGGAAATGAAGGCAAGGGCTAGTAGACAATGGAATCATGGAGAAAATAAAGTACTAAAGAAGTATGCTCTTCTGAAGTTTGTGCCTGGGTAAAAGGTATTTTACTTCTTTAGGTCACCAATTACTTTGGTAGACAAATTACTGCCTATCAAGAATTCCAGCATAAAAATCATAAGGTCCAGAAAATAAGACAAATACTCTTTGTATTGTAGCTTTTTTCATTCATTGGTTTTTCATTAAATACACATATAAATCCATTGTTAAAAAATGAGAAAAAAAGATGCAAATAAAATTTAAAATGCAAACATCATACATAACAAAATGTATATGAATCCCTTTGGAATGTATAGTGTGTGTGTATTGCCAGTATTTTTAACTGAACAATATTTCTTAAAATGTTGTCAATGTCAAGTAATTATTATAAACAAGAAATTAAATGGCTGCACGTGTGCCATAATGTCTTAAAACAGTCTCCTACTGTTGATTATTTAAATTATTTACAATTTTTACCATTATAAGCAACACTGTGTTCAAGTACATAATTTCAAGTACATTGCCCATTATTCTCTGAGTAGATTTCTAGAAATAGAATTGCTAGTTCAAAAGGTAGAACACTTTTTAGACTGTATATATTGCTAAATTGCTTTCAGAAAAGCTGTATTAATTTTTACCTTCTCAAGTCATTTATGAATTTTCATATCACCACACTCCTGCAAACAATAAATTTTATTATTGTAATTTTCGTAAGTTAAAAACATAACACCTTTTTATTAATATACATAAAATTGATTATTATAGAGGTTAAATCCATTTTATGTTTATTGAGTATTCATAATTCTTTCGCTTGTCCATGTACTTTGCCGGTGTTTTCAAAGGAATGTTTGAACTTTCATTGATTGCAAAGAGTTATTTACACATTAAAAATACGCGTGCTTTGCTGGCCGGTGTGGTTAGTTGGTTGAGCATTTTCCAGTGTACGGAAAGATCCCTGGTTCAGTTTCCTGTCAGGGCACATACCTAGGCTGTGAGTTTAATCCCTAATCAGGATGCATATAGGGGACAAATGAGTGATGTTTTTCACATTGATGTTTCTCTCCCCCTCTCTCTCAAATCAATAAAAAATATTAACTTTAAAGAAGAATATACATTCTTTGTCATGTTTGCTGAAAATTGTTAGGTTTGATTGAGCAGTTGAATTGATACCTCTCCCCCCAGGAACTGGCTTTCCAGGTCATTTCATTATGGATATTCCCTTTGGATACATTTCACTTGAGGTGACCACATTCCATTCTCTCCCCTCCAGGTATGCATAAAGAAGTCTCTGCCCAGGAAAAAAAGCCCACCTAAAGTCCTTTAAAAGCCACTGACTCCTGTCACTGGGTGCTGGAGCCATCCAGGCCCAGCCACATGTTGTGAGGATGTTCCAATGAATTCGTAATCCCTCTCCACTCTGGCCTGGTGTGTTCCTCCTTCAGCATCCTAACACAAATATGTTATCTTTTCTGTTGCCATTTGTTTCTAAATAAATATGTTTTGGTCTCTTCAAAAATACAAAACTTTTAGAAAATCATATTTATCGATCTCATTTTTGTGCTTACAATCTCAGTTAAATATTCAGTTTAATTTTACATTTTATTTATCTTTTATAAATGTAAGTTATATTAAATAATGTTTGTGGTGTTAAAAATAAAACAATATCAATACACTATAAAATAATACCAATGGAATAACAAAATATACCTTCTTCTCCATTTCCTCCCTATCTCCCAGAACAAAGAGCAATGCCTTTTAGCTTTCTTTTTCAAGTGATAGTTTCTATGTTTCTAAATATTTTTCTGTTCTTTATTGGTTTACTAATTTCATATACTATTATTAATTATGTAGTGGCAGAGGAGAATTTATCATTTGATAAAATCTTAGCTACCATAATAAACCTTAGCTCCCACTTCCTCATCTTTCCAATATTATTCTATTGCTATTATTAGTAAAATCAATAAACACTATTTACATAGTGATGTTGTGGGTGTTGTTCTATGCCAACACACAAGTTGTATATATAAGTGCATTTCCTTTAATTAATATTTTTTCCAAGAGTTTCTAATAATTTTTATTTATTCTTGCTATGTCTTTCTTGTGTTAAATCTTGTATTCTTCCAACCCCTACAGGATATACTCATATCATTTTCCTGCAAATCAATCTATTACAAATTTCTGTGTCTAACTCTTTTAACCCAAGAGGTTTGCTTCTGGGGTTTCTGCAAAGCTACCATCTTGGACTTCTTTTATTTTCATTTTTAAATATATTTTTATTGATTTTTCACAGAGAGGAAGAGAGAGGGATAGAAAGTCAGAAACATCGATGAGAGAGAAATATCGATCAGCTGCCTCTTGCACACCCCCTGCTGGGGATGTGCCCGCAGCCAGGGTACATGACTTTGACTGGAATCGAACCTGGGACCTTTCAGTCCACAGGCCGACGCTCTATCCACTGAGCCAAACTGGCTTCGGCATCTTGGACTTCTTTTAATTGCTTTCTGAGATTAGTTGTTTTTCTTCTTGGACCTCATATCTCTGACACTAGTGTCCTATTGCTATTATAACAAGTGACTATATAATAAGAGGCTTAAAGTAATGAACTTTATTATTTTATAGTCCTGGAGGTTAGAACCCTGAGATGGGTCGGCAGGACTACATTCCTTCTGAGCTGGAGGGGCAATCAGTTTCTTTGCCTTTTCCATCTTTTAGTGCGCTCCTCTTTTATCTTCAAATGCAACAGCATAGCATCTTCAAAACTCTTCCTCTCTCCTGTCTCTCTACTGCAAGCTTATTGGGAGGACCTTTGAACCCACATGGATATTTCTGTATCCCAAGATCTTTAATATCATCATGCTGCAAAATCCCTCCTGCCAAGCCATGTAAGGTAACAGAATTAGAGATTCCTGAAATTAAGGCATAGACATCTTTAGAAGCAGGGAGTTATTCTGTCTAGGATAGTTATGTTTTGCTTTATGTTTACTTCCATTTTTTCTAGATAGCTTTTAAAAACTTCGTAAACAAGTGTGCATAGACCATAATTTTTATACTGTATATATGAAAATGTCTATAATCTACAATGTTTGTACTGAGATTCAGTACAGTTCAAAGAATTGACTTCTGTTTCAATTTCATTGGGTTGAATTCTGATTTTGCTACTTACTAATTCTGTGATTTTGAGCAAATTTTTGGTTCAGTTATTTTTTAATTTATCTTCATTGTTGAAAGTATTACGGATGTCCCCCATTTTGTCCCCATTGACCCCATTCATCGCCCACCTGTCTCTTCCCTTCACCCCAGCCTTCACCACACTATTGTCTGTGTCCATGTGTTATGTATATATGCACATAATTTTTTGTTTAATCTCTTCCCAGCCTCCAACTCACCCCCACCTTCTCTGAGATTCAGATTTTTAATCTGTAAAATGGGTATTAATTGCATCTATTCATATAATTGTTAAAGATTAAAAAGATCATTCAAATAATTCCTGTGACTTAAATGCTAGCTATTAGCATCTTTAAACTTGTTAATAAGTTAGCTAGCCAGAACATTATTTGTATCAGAATTTTTCATTCATTCTTTCACCATCTTTAAGGATCTACTACTTCTATTGAAAACTCTATTGCCATTTTGATTCAAGTTAAAAATGTTGATATGTTCTGTCACATGAAAGGTTTAAACACTTGTATTTATATTTGATGTTATGAAACTTCAAAATACCTGATTATAATGGATCTTTTCTTTTTTAATTTAGTTGAACATCATTTAATGTAAGTTTTTGGTTTCTTATCAGTGCTCAGAAATTCTTTCTTTTCTTTTTGTCTGATCTATGAACATTCCAGTTTCTTATTTGTTTAATGTCAGTCCTTCGGGATAAATTCTCTATCTCTCTTTTTCTGTCTGATTTTTGAGCACTAATGTTCTTTCTTAGATTTTATTTTAAAACCAACTTGAATTTTTTCAGATAATATTTTAATATTAATATTGCTTTTTCCTGTAATTGTTTCTAAATTTGGAGGGTTTCTATTTTGGGTTCCCTGAGCAGCAAATGCCAGGATAAGAGCAGACATATCAGAGATGTGTTGGAGATACCATCAGACCGTGAGGTAGGTTTGAAGTGTGATGGATAAGGAAAAGAAAAGAGGGCAGGGAAGTAGTCTTAAATGGCTGTGTAGATCTAAGAAAGCTTTGGCCATGACAAAAGATACACTTTAAAAGAGTCCTGAATCTCATAGGATTGGGCTTACAGTGGACCGCACACTGTGCTCATTCATTAGGTGAGAGAAGCCTGTGGTGAGCATGTCACTAATGCACACATAATGGATCCACCAGAGAGGCCACTGAGGAGAGCAATCACTATGCTTTCCACAGTAGGAGATTTGAGCAGTCCTTTTCAGCATCATCATGGTCCTTCCTATGTATCTCACAGACTTAGGGGATGGAAAGCAGGTTCTTCATGGTTCCAGTAAAACTTTCTTCCTGAATATAAACAGAAGATTATCTCCATTGTATAAGTGGTCTCAGGGCCATGACCGATACTCATCCTCTACCTCTTCTACTGTCCTTGCTAAATTGTCCTCCCACTCATCTACCATTTTATAAGGTCATGGTGGCTTATCTCCTGATTTGACCCAAACTTTATATTCTTTTGAGTCTGAGCTCTAGATTGCTTTAGTTTGTGCTGCTATAACAAATTGTGAAAAATCAATAAAATATATTTTTTAAAAAGTAAGTCATGGAAGCAAATCTTTTCATTGGCCATGGACAGACCTGGAGCGAACAATTTCCATGAGGAGTGAAGACAAAAGCCACTTTTGCACAGATTATTTAATGCATTGAGGAGTAAATGGAAGGTAAAGACACAGAAAAGGTGAGAGCCAAATACTACTTGAATAATTTTGTTTGTGCTATAAAAGAGGAAGAAGGGCAATCACAATGTGTCCTGAAGCCCCTCACATTCATGAACAAAGTCTGCATTGCTGACTGTTCCCATGGCACATTCCCAGTAAGTTGCTATGAGAGTAAAAGTTTCCTAGGGTAATCACTCTGGTTTGGACAAGAAGCAGAAAAGGAGTACATTGCTATTTTTCTCAGAAAAACATGGAGCACCTTGAGAACTTGTAAGACTCATATTTAAATACAATTTCTGTAATTCAAGCCCTACTATGTGTCAAAAGTTGTATTGCATACTCCTCATGTATTTTATATTAACACAGATTTCATGGAATTTCTCTTTCTCTCTCTCTCTCTCTCTCTCTCTCTCTCTCTCTCTCTCTCTCTCTCTCTCTCTCTCTCTCTCTCTCTCCCCCTTCAAACCAAAAAATAATTTAGCTTCAAAGTAATTAATAGGAACTTTCATAGGAGAGACCATACCTTCCTTCAGTACCTGCTTGTGAGGACTTTCTTAGAAGTTGTGTAGGATTGGTTTGTTGGTCAAGCGTACCTGAGAATAAGAGAGGAAAAGGAAACAGCAAGTGGAAGGCAGTCACTAGCTCTTCAAAGCTGAAATCACTTTATCCCAATTTTAAATTAAATATAAAAAAAACATCCACAAGAAAACCTGGTGCAATATTTTTTCCTCTGCTTCATTTCTTTTGCATTGCCTTCTCCTGGGCATTTTGTTTTGTAGAAGGGTAATGTGTTTATACATTTTGGAACTAAGCAGTCATAAAACTGTATAGGCACAGCTTGGCACCACCATCCACAAATTAGAAAGTTCCCTTAGACTTGCCCATTTTATAAACACTTTATTTAAAAAAAGAGAGAGAGAGAGAAAAGAAAAACAAACAAAATCCCAAGAAGGTGGTTTAAGGTTTTTTCCTCCCACTCTCCCCCATATAACTTCTAAGTAGTTTATTTGATAATTATAAAGAACTGAAATATGATGCAAAGTAAGGTAAATACCATTTTCATCATATAATGGAAAATCTTAAAATTGCCTTCAGCAGTGTCAGCTGGAATTCAATAGAGTCTATGTATTTTTGAAGTAAAAACCCACATGTACTCTATTCTTTATACTAAAAAGCAAGGGCTAATTGAAAAAGGCATCAGTAAACATATTTTTATTTTGTTTCTAAAATATTTTTCTTTCTGTGAACTAGAGATGTCAGGAGTCATTAGTGGTCAGAAGTAAAATTTTCTTTCCCCAAATTTCTTTGATGCTATTCTGTACTTTCTAAACAATTATCTTGCTATTTGACCCATGTAATTTCAGAAAATATGCTGAGCATTAGCAGCTTGGACACAGATTCTAACGTTCTTTTTTTCGATGTACTTCCAGATTAAGATGGCAAGTTTTTTGCATCAAAAATTTTAAAATAAACAAAGCATACAGCTCTGCATGTTGGAAGTGAAACTCCTTCAACAAAACAATGAATAACTTATTTACTTACAAAGCATTTATTTTCCTCGAGATCACTGCCTCACCACTATAGGCACTGAAATGATATTAAATACAACAGTATTAACTGCTGCTTTTGTTTTAGATAAGATGGAAGCTCAAAAACAGGAAAACTTAAAATAAATATGCAAGTGGAAGAGATAAGTACATTCAAGTGCTGTTATTGCAGACTATGTTGAATAAGTTTAAAGATCCAGTATTCAACTGGTACACAAGATTCATATAAGAGATATTCTATGTTTTCTATTTTGCCAAATTTTGTCATTTAGCCCATCCATCAACAAATGACAAACTGAATTATGGTTAGAGGAGGGAATGATTGTGAATGCTGGTGAAAGAGTAGATGATGGTAAATAAGATTGATTTTAATATGCTACTCTCTTGAGACTGGAACATGTTCCAATTTTAGACTATGTGCTCAGCACATTGTAGCTACTTAATAAATACTTGTTGAATGAATGGATATACTTTTTCATTGCAAAAATGCCTAAATGCTCTCCAAGGAAAAGAAAGTACTGCCTAATGTGCTTCTGACCTCAAGTTTTATTTCACAGGGAATTGAGCATGCTTTTAACAGAAACTGAATGTTCTCTAAAAGTTTAGGGTATAGGTAGATTGATAACCACCTTTGATGCTCAGCAGGGATCTCATAAATAGTTAAGCATATGCAAATTACTTGAGAAAAGTTGTTTTTCATTTGTGGTTTTAGGTCAGACTAATGATTTTCTCTTTCAAACAGAACCAAATGGATGTGTCAAAAGAGGTAAAATTCTTAATGGGAGTGGACATAAATGGTTACTAACCTGCTGCTAAGGTTACAGATGTCACTGGTAGTTGTCATGATAATAGAGCAGAGGGTCCTTCATTATTTCAAACGCATTTCCATATCCACAGGTAGTCAGATAAGTGACCATTACCACATGTACCAAAAGGACAAACAGATGGTGTTCAGATCATTCATTTTTTTGTGTGTCTTACAGGATTCAAGCATTTTGGAAGTCATTCAGAGTCATGTGTTTTATATCAACTTATGTAGAAACATTTACATATATTGAACCTTTGCCCTTCTCCTCCTGACTTTGTTTTCTCCCTCTCCCCTTATATTCTAAGAGTGCAAGTGTGAAAGTGAAGTGCAGACCTTTTCCCAGGGTGACTGGGAAATTTTCCACTGAGATTCCAAGTGAGCATTTTCTATTAATCTTCTGGTCTTCCAGGAACCTCCTGGCATAATAAATGGCCTAATCTGATCCACATGAAAAGAGCCTTTCCCTCCTACTTGAGTTTTCCACATTCAAAGTTTTGCCACAGAGTTTGAAGGGAGGATGGTGGGCACATGGACAAAACACAACCAGCTCACACTGGCATGGCTGATTCAGAACTTCCCAGCAGTTATCCTCCAGCAGAGTTTCAAACAGATTGTACCCACAACCCAAACTGACTACTGATATAGCCGCGGAAACAAACTAGCTGAGCAGAGTCCATTTTAGGGCTGTTTTGTTGTTGTCTGGTCATATAGATAAAGTCAGTGGGTCACCTCGAAAAAATCGTTATCCATAGTCTCTCCCCAGTCTGTTGCATTGGCCTCATTATAGTCTACCGTGGAGCAGGTGGTCCTCTAATTTGGCTCAGCCAAGCCCAGCTAATAGAACCACTGATTTGGAATCTTTTCAGATGTTACTGAGAATTATAAGTTTGACAGCTAGGACAGGATAACTCTGGTAGAGGGGTATATCTGATTCTTTAGGATTGATAAAGCATTTTTGTTTGTAACTCTCTTCCATCCAACCCTCAAACATACATCCAAATGAAGTCACTTAGAGAGCCCTAAATGAGCTGGTTAAGTAGAGTGACATTAAACCATAAGCTTTTCTGGCCCAAATAGAATATTTCACTTTTTTCCCCTAATCATTTTCCTAATCATTTTTCCAAATCATCTATTATTTCCCTTAATTAGGTTGCCTAAGAATTTTGTAGATTTTAGCACCTATGAGTTCAATTATCCCCTTCTAAATTTAATTTCAATATTCAACCACATCAAAGTCACTTCCACTTGGCCTTATCAAGTTGAGAAAGGCTATTTGGAACAACTTTAGAGACAAATTGGTTCATTTTATATTTAGGTCCTAGAGAAATTAAGCTACATAAATGGTATGTTCAATAGGCATTGAGCTGATCAGAGCTACGTGTAGAACCTAGTTTTTTATCTTCGCATTTTTTAATATATGACAAAATTTAGTAAAATAAAAAGACTTTACAGAAGTTTACTTACATCAGTAATATGCATTTCAGTAATCTGGGCTGTCAGAACTAATGCAGCATATGAAAAGCATTAAAGAAGCCCACAGCTATGAGTAAATCAGAGTAGGTGAAACCTCCTTATATAGTTTTTGTTGCCACAGGATTTTGTTTTAGCTTTTCCAAACTTTTAGTAATAATTAGTATTTTTTGATGTTGTATCTCTGCTTATGAAAAACTATAAAACTGTGACATTTAAAAAGAGCTCCCTAAAGCTTGGTTGACTCATCAGTGCATTTCTGACTCCAAACCTTCCTGGTTAAACATCTGTAATTAGGCATTACCAAGTTACTGAGGCTTAGAAAAGTGCTTTTCAATGTAAAGATCTTAGATACTCAAATTTCTTTTAGTCTTAACTGAGGGCTTTCTCTTGTGGTATGATATAGAGAGCAACTTTCCATACCCAGATTTTAATGTGAGAAGTTCTGTTGTCTTGTTTCAGAGGAAGGGTATTGGGATTTACATGATAGATGCATTTCTGTTTCCTTTCGTTTAAAGATTTATATTATGATGGAGAGCAGCAACTTTGAACCAATACTAGTTTCAAATCTCCCTCCTCATCAACAAGCATACTTTTCTAATTTTAGTTTTCTATTTTCCTAAAAAAAAAATCTAAAAAAACCTCAGTGGGACATGAGTGCCTGCAACAAGAACCTATTCAGTTTAACTGGATAATTATCTGTCTTGTTTTGACTATAATCCCCCCTCTTCCATAAAAAAACTGCCTTCAAATGTAAAGTTAGAGCCCTCAGTTATGGGGGAGAAGCTGCTGACTTATGTGTTCACTAGGACTGAGAGTGAGAATATTCGTACTAGATCTTAATGCACCTGTGGGAATTACCTGATGGTGGACAGACTTGACATTTGGGTTGAAGATGAGCACTTAATTCATATATTTTACTGATTCTCATTCATTTATTCAACAACATTTATCTAACACTTTCTATGTGCAGTCATACTAACAATTGCTAGAATTAAATAGTAAAACAAGAGAGAAATGGCCCATTCGTTCAAGTTACAAATGTCTTTTTTTTCTTTTCTTGTTCATTATTTCGTTATCACTCATGAATTCATTCAGGTTCTATTTGTGGCTTCTTTATCAATCTCAGTTCTTGCCTTGCCTACTAGTCTATCTTTATTTTTCTTTAAAACACTTATTTTCATAAAAAAAGACAAGCAAAATAATCAAAACCAAAACAAACAAAAAATCATATTCCCAAATCTCAAATTGAAACATTCAGTTTTTCAAAATAAGTCAGTGCTCTTTTTCTCAGTCATGATTTCCTAACATACTGCTAAGTACATTGCACATTGGAAGTCCAAGTTTTATTTAGGAAGTGTCGAGCTATTCTTAACTTTATTTCCCATCTCATTTAGTAAATGAGTAATATAATAATTGACCCTACCTCTGCTACACCAACAAGCCACACCCATAGCCAATCAGGAGCAAATATGCAAATAAACCCCAACCAAGATGGCTGCAGCCACTGAGAACATGAGGGAGGATTGGGTTTCCCTGGCAATGGAAGAAGCCAAGGTTTCCACTTGCCCTTGTGGTCTAGGCCTCCACTCAATGCTACAAAGTTTTAATTATAGAAGATACATAAATCCCAACAGAAATGGCACCAGCCACAGGGCTGGAGAGAGCAGAGGCTAGGGTTTCCCCCAGCGATGAAGGAAGCCAAGCTTCTGCAGCCCTGGCCAGCCTAGGCCTCCACTCCAGGCTACAAAGTTTCAGTTGTAGAAGGTAAATAAATTCCAACAGAAATGGCTGCCACCAATTAGCAAGTAGAAGGTTTTGCTCTGCTCCAGGCCACAACATTTAAATTGTAGAAAATAAATTAATCCCAGATACCAGGGCCTCCATTTGGGTCACTGGGGGGCATGGCCAGCCTGAAAACCATCATAGACACCTTGCCCAGGCCACCCCACACCCCGAGGGAGCCCCTTCAGGGCAAACCAGTTGGCCCCCACCAAAGCATCAGGCCTCTATCCTATCTAATAAAAGAGTAATATGCAGATTGACCATCACTCCAACACACAAGATGGCTGCCCCCATGTATTCAAAGATCCTTCCCCCCATGTGGACACAAGATGGCCACTACAAGATGGCCAGTAAGGGAAGGTAGTTGGGAGGGACCAGGCCTGCAAGAAAGAGCAGTTGGGAGTGATCAAACCTGCAGAGGAGGGCAGTTAGGGGTGACTAGGCCTGACAGGGAAGGGCAGATGTGGGGAAACCCAGGCCTGCAGGGGAGACCAATTGGTGGGAACCAGTCGTGCAGGGAAGTGCAGTTAGGCCTGCATACAGGGGACAGCTGTTGGGGGGGAGGCATGCCTACAGGGGAGGCCAGTTGGGAGGTACCAAGCCTACAAGGGAGGCCAGTTGGGGTAATCAAGCCTGCAGGGGATGGCAGTTAAAGGTGACCAGGCCAGCAGAGGAGGGAAGTTGGGGGCAAACAGTCTGGCAGGGGAGCATTTAGACACCAATCAGACTGGCAGGGGAGTGATCAGGCTGGCAAGCAGAATCAGTTAGGGTCAATCAGGCAGGAAGGCAGGCAAGCAATTGGGAGCCAGCAGTCCTGGATTGTCAGAGGGATGTCCAATTGCCCATGTGGATCCGATCCTGGTGGGACATCCTCGAGGGGTCCCAGATTGGAGAGGGTGCAGGTTGGGCTGAAAGATACCCCCCATGTATAAATTTTGTGCACTGGGCCTCTAGTAGTTGTAATAATTATAGTTAGCCTGTCAGCATATCATAACTCATCAACAGCAACAAAATTTAACATTTTTATAAAATACATTTTATAAGTAATAAGTAAGTTAAAAGTTATGTAACATTATTTGAGAATATAATCCATATAATAAAACACTAAAATAATAATAAATTATCAATAGCATTGATAATTCAAAGATAGATCCTAAAAGATCATTATTTGAACATAATATAAATGTTTACCTAAAAAATTTATTAAGCAACTGAAAAGTTAAAAGAAACAATTAGTTAAGTCATTAAGTGGTTCAATATTTGGTTAATAACAATTTTGGTAATCAGAAAAAAAAAACTGATAGCTTTCTTATACTCTCCTAATAAGTGAGAAAAGATAATAAAATATAATAGAAAAATTATTTCACTATAAAAATAAAACAACTATATAAACAACTCCATAAAAATTAGTACTATAAGGAAATATTTGTATAAGTACAAAATAAAACAATCATAATATTGTTTTTTGGTGGGGAGTTTCAATATTATAAAATTTTCTATTTTCTTAAATTAATCTATAAATTTAACTAAATAAAAAGTATAACACTCTAGGAGACAACTCTCAGTTTTTCCTGCATCATTTTGAAGAACTAATTTTCAAGAATAAGAAGAAACTTTGACAATAATATAGAAAGCTGGATCACAGATATTAAAACATATTCTATAGCAAGAGAAGTTAAAGCAGTTTATGTCTGTGAAAAAAGAGACAAAGCAATAGTGGTACATAGAGGGAGAACCAAGATGGCGGCATAGGTAAGCACCTATTTTGCTGCCCTCGCAGCAATTTTGAAACTACAACTTAACAACAAAACAAACATTATCCAGAATCACCGGAAAGCTGGCTGAGTGAAAATTCCACAGATGAAAATAAAGGTGGGATGCTGTGAGGAGCAGCCGAGTGCAGCTTTGAAGATACATGAGGAGTGAGGTTAGGAGTCTTTCATGAGCGAGCAAGCAGTGAGGGACTGGTGGCAGCAAGCCCTGCTGGTTTTCTCCAATGGGGAGGGCGGAGGCCTCCCACAGCACCGACTCCCCAGGTCCAGGCGAGGACCCAGGTCGGGAAAAGGAAGATCCCGGGCAAGGCTGAGGTCTGCGAGTTTGGGGAAGTGCTTGCGTAAATTGGAACAGCAGTTCCTGGAGTCCGCAACCGGGCACAGGACACGTAACTTGCTCACTGGCTTGGAGACCACTGGACTGCTTTGTTTTGCAACCCTGAGTGGGACTTTGGCCATGCAGACTCATTGGGTGAGAGGCAGAATTGTCTGGAAATGGGGAGACTAGTGGGGGATTCCTCTTGGAGGGGCCCACCATTGCCAACCAACACTGAGACCCTCAAGCCACATAGCTGACACTGACACCATGCGCCCCATAGCTGAGGTGGACACCGCGCGCCGCATAGCTGATGCTGACGCCGTGCGCCAAATAAGGAAGCTGGGCCACTGTCCCTTAGAGAAAACCTACCACACATCAATAAGGGACCAACGCAGGAAAGCAACCACAATGTAGAGAAAAGGAAAGAACTCAGCTGTGAAAGAAATGGAGGAAAAAAGACGACTAGACATAGAGTTCAAAACCACAGTAATTAGGTTTATGAAGAGGCTACTAGAAAAGGCCGATTAACTTAATGAGAACTACAAGGAAATAAACAACACTTACAAGGAAATGAACAACACAGGATATGAAAAAGGACCAACTAGAAATTAACCATACACTGAATGAAATAAAAAATACTATACAAAGTCCTAAAAGCAGTCCAGATGATCGTAAGAACAAAGTCAAAGATTTGAAATACAAAGAAGCAAAATCCACTCAGCCAGAAAAGCAAAAAGCCAAAAGAGTCCAAAAAATTGAAGATAGTATAAGGGGCCTCTGGGACAACCTCAAGCATACCAACATCTGAATTATAAGGGTGCCAGAAAAAGAGAGAGAGCAAGACAATGAAAACCTACTAGAAGAAATAGTGACCGAAAACTTCCCACACCTGGTGAAAGAAATTAATTGACTTAAAAACCCAAGCAGTGCATGAAACTCCAAAATATAGGAATCTAAAGAGAACCACACCAAGACATATCATAATTAAAATGCCAAGAGCAAAAGATAAAGAGAGAATATTAAGAGCAGCAAGAGAAAAACAGTTAGTTACCTATAAGGGAGCACCCATACGATTGTCAGCTGATTTCTCAACAGAAATGATGCAGGCCAGACGGGAATGGCAAGAAATATTCAAAGTGATGAATTGCAAGAATCTACAACCAAGATTACTCTATCCAGCAAAGCTATCATTCAGAATTGAAGGTCAGATAAAGTGCTTCACAGATAAGAAAAAGCTAAAGAAGTTCATCACCGCCAAACCAATACTATATGAAATGCTGAAAGGTATTGTTTAAGAAGAGAAAGAAGAAAAAGGTAAAAATATACATTATGAACAACAAATACACATCTATCAACAAATAAATCTAAAAATCAAAGGAATTAACAATCTGATGAACAGGATAAACTGGGGAATAGAACAGAATCATGGACATAGAGAGGGAATGGACTGACAATTCTTGGTGAGAAAAGGGGTGTGGGAAGTGCAGCAAGAGACTGGACAAAAATCATGCAACTATGGGAGAGGACAGTGAGGGGGAGGTGAGGGCAGAGGGTGGAATGGGTACTGGGTGGAGGGGAGATATAGTGGGAAAATGTAATTAATAAACTGAACAATAAAGATAAAGATTAAAAATAGTGGTACATAATTTGATTTCACAACTTAGTTGAGAAAATATGCATTATTAAACAATGATAGTTAATGATATTACTATTATTTAGGAAAAGTCTATTAAAAATTGTTCTAATAGCACACACAAAACTAAATTCAAGATAGTTTGAATATTTGTATAAAACATAAACCAACAAAAATACTGAAAGAAAATATAGGTAAATGTTTTCATAATATTGAGAAGCATAACACCAAACTGAGAAGTTATTTTTTAAAAAGAAGTAAATTTTCCTCCAAGTATTTTGTTGATTTGATTCCAATCATAGTAGGGAACTTTAATACACCACTGACATCACTGAATAAATTCTCTAGACAAATAATCAGCAAAGAAACAGCAATTCTAAATGACTTACTAGATCAGATGGACCTAATTGACATCTTCAAAGCATTTCACTCCAAAGCCATGGAGTATACGTTCTTCTCAAGTGCACATGGGACATTTTAAAACACTTTTGTATGAAAAAAAAATCATTATAAATAAATTTAAAACAGAATTTATTTTTTGGAAATTATCTTACTATAGTTCTTGAACACTTAATATCTTTATTTGTATATAGTTGTCAAACATTTGATGTTTTTCCGTGTATAAGATGCCCCCATATATAAGATAACCCTACTTTTCCAACCCAAAATTAAGAAATCAATATTTTAAACATGTTTACATACCAGTACTATGATAGGCAGCATGTCACTTTATTCAGTCTCTATTGCATCATTGCTCTCTTCTTCACTATTAGTTCCAGGAATATTAATTTCTTCAACTTCTATTGTACCACTGATGTCCTCTGAGTCACTATCTATATATGTGAGATCATCCTCATAAACTGGTGGCATTTGCTGAGCTAACTTTGTTTGTGTTCTCATGGCCAAGCCTTCTCTCCTCATGAAATTAAAGCATCTTTTGCCTTTACAGTAAAATCAACAATGTTCATTTCGATTGCAAACATTCTTGCCTGACATTGAATAAACTAGGTTGACACATATAAGCCATACTGGCACTGAGCCATAATCCAAAACTTAAGCCTTTGTTCCAAGTTTGCCCATTTTTCTGGCTTTCCTCTTAAGCCCTTCTTCTTTTGTGGCATTTTAATGAGTTATTCTTCCTGTTTTCTCCACTGTCTGATCATGCACTCAGTGAGAGGAGGTCTAAATTATCTCTCTGTAGCTCTATTTCCTTGCTCTTTTGGATAGCTGATTACATTCAGTTTGAATTTTGCAGAGTAAGACAATTGCTTACTGGTATTTATCTTTTTATTTTTTACATCATTATGGGCTCAGAACGTCCCAGTCCCTGCTGTATCTACACACTCTCTACTTCCACCTCTACCTCTAATTATGGCATCAGCTGACTTTGGTAACAATAAGGCTGGTGATTGGAGGAAGCCTGTTTGACAAGGTATGAGCAGCTACACACCCATTATTTCTATATATAAGTCCCTTAATTTTCAGTATAATAATTTTAGAAAAATTAGTGTCTTAGACATGGAAAAATACAGTATATCCCACAGCTCACAGATATAAAATAAAACATCCCAATACAAATGGAGGAAAAAAACTCTATGAAGAGAAAATTCAGGGAAAAACAATAAGTGATCATCCTATATAATAAAAATGAAATATGCAAATTGACCAAAAGACAGAATGACTGGTTGCTATGATGCGCACTGACCACCAGGAGGCAGATGCTCAACACAGGAGCTGCCCTCTGGTGGTCAGTTCACTCCCACAGGAGGAGTGCCACTCAACCAGAGGCCGGGCTCCTGGCTCCTGAGGGCAGTGGTGGTGGCAAGAGCCTCTCCCACTTCTGCTGCAGGCAGGTGATAGGAAGTGCAGGGTCCTGGACTTCATGAGTATGCAGGCTGGGCTGAGGGACCTCTGCCACCAGGGCATAAATCTTGTGCACTGGGTCTCTAGTTAAACATAAAAAATATACTCAATCTCATTAATATCCAAATAAATGCAAATGAAAATAATAGTGATACAAGTTTACTGCCACAGTAAAAACGGAGAAGAGATGCAAAAGTGGTTATGGTTATCTTCTTTTGCTGGTCCTGGCTTGCCCAGCTTTTATTGCTTGATATATTCATTTGTATTAAAATTTATACAGGTATGTACTTATATTTTTATTCAGCAGTCCTCCTTGTAGAACTTTATACAACAGAGAGCCAAATGAGTTGGCAAAGAGTATTAATTACAGCAATGTGGAAATAGTGAAAAATCCAGAACCAATCTAAATACCCATCAATAAGTGACAGGTTAAATAGATTTATACCTCCATAAAAGATAATGTAATGAAACCATTATAAAAAATGTACTCTTTATATTCTAATACTGAAAGATGACTTAAATGAATGATCCCTAATGAAGTCAAAAATATTGCAGCTGAATACTTTCTGAATTCCTGATCCACAGAATCTTGAGAATAAAAAAGTAAGGCATTTTAAGCCACTAAGTATCAGAATCATTTGTTGCACAGAGCGAAAGCCAAAATAGCCACCAGGACAGAATGAGAACAATATGCCCAATTGAACATATAGAATGGGGTGATCAGAGTAGCTTGACTATACAGTGAAGAGAAATAAAGTTATGGTATACAGTGTGGGGCAAAACATTAAGATCTGGAAAACTAGGCAAAAAGACAATGCACACGCACACACTGTTTTCTGAAAAGAGAGACAGTTGTTATATAGGTGAATCACAACATCACAGTTTTAGAAAAAAAAAAGAGGGAGTTATATTCTCCCAATCTGTCTGTTTCAACTACAGATTCGTTGAGAGAGAGAAGGAAAGTAATTCATTGAGAGGGTTAGTCTCAGCAAGAACAATGAAAACTTCTGTGTTGCATCTGATGGAGGATCTGAAAGCTCTAGTATCAAGCAGTTAGACCAGATGATCTTTAAGAGTCTTTTGATTCTTTGTTTCTCTAGAAAGAAGAGCTTTATTTTTCTAAATTATTTTTCAGTTGGCCTGGCCAGAGCCCTCAACATCTTGCTAATTCTCTGTGGATGCTTTCAGTTTGCTAATGGCCCTTTTAAGGAACTAGGAGGCATTGCATGTGCCTGACATGAGGCCTGTGTAAGGGTGGAGGGTATATTTACTCAAACAATTCCAGTCATTTTAATGCCAGGTTTCTCAAAATATCTAAACATTCAAGGACAACATTTACAAAAATACCTAAATAATAATTAAAGTGCTAAATATTCTATAAAATCAAAGCTTACTATGCTAAGTGTCCAGTCATCTGGTCGTCTGTTCAATCAATTAAAGCATAATATGCTAAGACAACTCGACCACTTGCTATGACATGCACTGACCACTAGGGGTCAGATGCGCAATGTAAAAGCTGCCTCCGGTGGTCAGTTCGCTTCCACAGAGGGAGAACTGCTTAGCCAGAAACAAGGTTCATGGCGGTGAGCGCAGCGGCAGTGGTGGGAGCCTCTCCTACCTCTGTAGCAGTGCTCAGGATGTCTGGGTAGGCCTAAGCCGTCAGTCTGACACGCCCTAAGAGTTCCTAGAGTATAATAGGCTGCAGGCCTGGCTCAGGAACTCCCCAAGTGCACAAATTTTATGAAATGGGCCTTTACTTGATAACAACAGGGAACACAGAGACTAAGAAAACAGTATATTCTAGATATAGTTGAAAAATGGCTGAGACCGGTTTGGCTCAGTGGATAGAGCATTGGACTGCAGACTGAAGGGTCTCAGGTTCGATTCCAGCAAGGGCATGTACCTTGGCTGCGGGCACATCCCCAATAGGGGGCGTGCAAGAGGCAGCTGATTGATGTCTCTCTCATCGATGTTTCTGACTTTCTATCCCTCTCCCTTCTGCTCTGTAAAAAATCAATAAAATATATTTTTTAAAAAAGAAAAAAAAGAAAAAGAAAAATGGTCTTATGGTAAAGGCAGGTCATTCAGTTTCACATTAGCCTGTTGGTAACCATTTTATTCTTCTGTTGTAGCATTCAAATAGCATCCTTCCTTCATCTTTATCCTTTTACTTGCAGTGTATTATTTCACTCCTTTCACATAAAAGTTACTTATGTACAGCCTTGCATTTTCCTGCACTCCTCAGAGAAGTGGTTTTGAGTTAGAGTCAGAGTCTCCATTACTTCTCTTCCCCACCTTCAATTGTATCTAGATTTGCCCCCCAGTGTGTGTCCTAAGGCTTGCTCTGCAATCACTCCTTTGCTTCCTTAGTTTTGCCCTTTGAATTGACATCCTCCATTATACCTACAAACACCTTCTCTAAGTTTCAAACCCACTCATGAAACTTGTTTCATCAGATACCCATGCTTTTCATCTTCTTTTTTCTATGACTGAATGAAGTAGTATTTTCCTTGGTTTACAAGTATGTATTTTAAACCTGATTAAGCAATTCTTCAAAACACTAGATACTTGTTATCTGTGCCCAGGACTCTATACTCTAAAAACATTTAAAACACTTTTTTTGTTTGATAAGCCAAAAAGAATAACCAAAACCACACCCGGAACTGTTAGAAAGAGCATTTAATGTTAGAAAGAGCATTTAGCTAAATATATTGTCTGTAGCAGAATTCTTTTAAAAATAGAACATTAGTTAAGTAAATGTTCTATCAGGAATAAGAGAAATTAGATTTTTGAGCATGATACAGAATAATATCTTAATAGGGTGATTACTATTTGCATACTTAGTATTTGAGCACAAATAGTTATTGAAAAGTAACACTGTAACCACTTTAAAAATAAATAAAAGGGAGTGAACTTACAGTTCTCAGGGAAGGGGGAGAGGAAGAGGTATGGAGAGTGCGGGAAGAGATAAGGACAGTGCAGGTGGGTAAGGACATGAGGTGGGGTGGGAACTGGGTGGAGGGGAGCTATGGGGGGAAAAAGAGAAAGGACTGTAATAATCTGAACAAAAAAGATTTTTAAAAATTAAAAAAAATAAAACATGTGTCCAATGTCTACCTATATCATTATTATTTTTTTAAACACAGTGCATTCCTATAAGTAGAAGAAAGAGCACAGTTAAGTGATCTTATATAGTAACTAGAGGCCTGGTGCATGAAATTTGTGTACAGGGAGTGGGGGATGTTCCTTAGCCCAGCCTGTACCCTCTCCAATCTGGGACTCCTCAAGGTATGTCTGACTGCCTGTGTAGGCCCGATCCTGGTAGGATTGGACCTAAACGGGCAATCGGACATCCTTCTCACAATCCAGGGCTGCTGCCTCCAAACTGCTCACCTGCCTGCCTCCCTGATTGCCCCTAACCGCTTCCGCCCAGACTAATCACCCGCTAACCACTACCCTGCCAGCCTAATTGATGTCTAACTGCTCCCCTGCCAGCCTATTTACCTCCAACTTCCCTCCTCTGCTGGCCTGGTCACCCCTAACTGCCCTCCACTGCAGGCTTTATCTCCCCCAACTGCCGTACCTTGCACGGCCTAGAAACTCCAACGGCCTTCACCTGCTGGCCATCTTGTGGTGGCCATCTTGTGTCCACATGGGAGCAGCCCTCTTGTGTGTTGGAGTGATGGTCAATCTGCAAATTATTCTTTTATTAGATAGGATAGAAGCCTGGTGCATGGGTGGGGGCCAGCTGGTTTGCCCTGAAGAGTGTCCCAGATGAGGGTGGAGGTTCCCTTGGGGTGAGGGGCAGCCTGGGTGGAGGTTTGCAGACCAGCCACACACACCCCAGTGACCCAAGTGGAGGCCCTGGGATCTGGGATTAATCTGTCTACAATTGAAACTTTGTAACCTGGAGCAGAACGAAGCCTTCTGCTCGCTTTGGGGCAGCAGCCATTTCTGTTTGAAACGTTGTAGCCTAGAGTGGAGGTCTAGGCTAGCACTGGCAGACTGAAAACTTGGCTTCCTCCATTGCCAGGGAAACCCAAGCTTCTGTTCTCTCCAGCTCAGTGGCTGCCGCCATTT